>JAGQAX010000007.1:39391916-39991916 GCA_019142605.1 Cephalopholis sonnerati | reverse complement strand
ACATATTTCCCTGACGTTAGCTTGTAGTTTAATTTAGCGGTTTGAGCTATGTAATGTCAACACTCAGCGTATCCTTATACAGTGGTTTGTATGAGCCTATGAATTAGCACCCCACGAATGTTGTTACGTACTTAACGTGACGTTAGGGAGGCTAGGTTTAAGAAAGTAAAGTAACTATGGTTAGATTTAGGAAAGAAACATGGTGACGACCATAGACTGTAAATAAAATGGACATGGTAAGAATGCCTTGCAGACAGCCTCTCAATCAAGTGGCCCCGCCCTTAACTATGTGTGACTTTGGGCCTTGATAAAATGTAAATGGGTGAGTTCTATAAAAATTCACCAACTGTACAGTTGTCACGAGTGTTGAAATTAGCTATGGAGACCAAAACTGTACTTTTTTACTTTTGTCCCAGGCTGTCAATGTTTTTCTCGGCTGTAAATTTTGAAATTTTTAACATGAAATTTTAACATGAGGGTCCATGGGGATTTACTCTGTTTTGGAGCCAGCCTCAAGTGGCCATTTGAGGAACTGCAGTTTATGGCACTTGCACATCGGCTTCATTTTTTAGCCCCGGAAGCTGCCGCTTGCTCAGCTCTCATTACAGCTGCAGTGTTCAGATATACTTGCATAACTCTAGGTCCATTTTTGTCGTAGCAGTGATGAAACATGACGACCAAAAGCAATGATTAAATTAAAATTTAATAAGGCAGCAAACTGGCATATGCAACTTTTTCCACACTGGAGGAAGTTGCTGCGAGTGTGCAGCCAAAAAGCCTGTTTGTTCCTTTTGGATTTCTGCTACTTTGCTCGCCCATTTTTTAAAACAGACATTCACTGTGACTGCCAAAGAAGGTTGATAAAGACATAAGATGCTGATTGCCCCATGAATTTATACTCAGCATAACACCAGTCATCTCACTACTGTAAGATCAAGCAGAGTGCAGCTGACCTGCATAACTGAGCTGACAGGACAGCAGAGCAGATCACGTCCACTTGAGTGCGGAGCAGCGACGAGATGCAGAAAATGACAAGAGGAGTAAAAATACACTCTGTCGTCCATCAATCATCACAGCATGTTGTTTGTCCTCCCAGGTGTCCTGGAGCTCTTCGCGGTTTCTCAGGGGGTCATCGGCATCAAAGGGGTCTACAGTAACAGATTCCTGGCCATGAATAAAAGAGGACGGCTCTACGCCACTGTAAGTATCCACACGCTTCACAAACTGCTTCTGTTTGTCACCCTGAACTCTTAAACTTAGCCTCAGCGCACACATACCGCCGACTGTGCAGGGTTACTACGTGTTATTTTTACTTAACAAGTGTTGATTGCAATGTTGTTGTCCAATCATACAGCTGGAATGGCTCTTTAAAAGTGAATTAGTGAGTTTAGATTTGTAAAGGTGATAGCATCATGCTAATGTTCGAACTCAAACAGCTGAGTAAATGATGTAACGTTATTCGTGGGGCACTAATCAGAAGGATATCATACGAACCGTTCTATGAGGATACACTGTTATACTACATCAGCTGCTCGAGCTGAACGCCCGGTGTGTCTCATAAAGAGCTAAAGTTGTGCCTTTGGCATCAATATCACATGCTGAGTTGGGTGACATAGCATCAGGATTTGATGACCTGGGAATGAGACTGAGCTGAGTAAAACTACAAAAGTATTTTCATCAAAATATAGTCAAAGTATCCAAAGTAAAAGTGTGTATGTCGATATGCAGATTGACCTGTTAAAGAATAATGTTTATTATATTATTGGATTCCAATTAGTGATGCATTAGTGCATCCCCTGGGGATCAATTAAGTCTTATGTCATCTTGTCTTAGTCTATAATAATCCAAAACGATTTGCTGATTATGTTTTGGCTTAATAATCTAAGATACCAAATAAGTGTAGTGAAGTTAAAACTACAACATTTCTTCCTCTCCCTCTGAACTGCAGCAGAGTTAAAGAACAAAGCAGCAGAATATGGAAATATTCAGGTAAATAACAAGCCTCAAAATGTACTTAAGTGCAGTACTTTAGGAAATGTACTTAGTTACTTTCCAACCCTCCTGACAGGTGAACGTAGTGGAACATTTAGCAGCTTAAGAGCCAGATCGATCTCTTCCTTTGGAGTCAGTAGAGCTCAGACTGGATGGTGGATATTGGACTTATATCAACATGACTGATAACGTGATTTGTGTCTGCAGAATGAGGAAACATGCAACTGTTTGCTAACTTTATAAGCTTCTAATAGGTCAGGATATGTGTGTGATAGTTTGGCCAAACAATCAACTAGAGCTCCATACAAGACCGCTGAGGACTGCCTCCTTATTTATTCCCGTCAGCAAATTGTTCATGTGATTGCAGCCTTTCAAAATACGTGGGATATGTTCAATTTGGGTGCATTACTTTTCGTAGGAAAAACAGTTTGTGAGAACAGCCTGAGTATAAAGAGAGAAAAAGTCCGCAGAGGTCATGAGTCAGAGCAGGTGGGATCAGTCAAACAAAACTGGACTTTCCTGCAAGAAACCAAAAGCTGTATCGCAAAGTTACGTAATTATGCACGTCGTGCACTGAGCTCACTCTTGTGACGTATTTATGTCATGTTATGTTACGTAACAAATGCACTTTTTTCTCTGGATCCAGCTTTCACAACATTAAACATGTGCTACAATGTGTTTAAGCAGTGCATCACATAGACACACTAAACAGTGCTGTTTGCGTCGCTATCAGATGCAGAGAGGCTGTCAGAGTGTGGGCTGTTTTACTTTACTTAAGTAAAAAATTAAAGTACTTCTTCCACCACTGCCTTCAAGTCACTAACTTTGTCTGCTGCTGGTGCTGAGCAGGTCGTGTGCATCGTATTTATCAGACATTATTTGCTGAGAACAGCCAACTAATGAGATCACTGAGACTGAACCAGGCAGTAAATATGCTGTTAAACAAAAATGATCTGCTATATAAGCTCTAGAAAGCTGAAATGAAAAGAATATTCATCACTGGAATGCTCACATCTCTGATCTTTTTCTAGATGAATGTACTGATGTCGATAATGGCTGACTCTTGGATAGTCTCTCCACTGAGTCAGTCAAGGGTTTACATTTGTGTGCATATGGAAAGTGTCAGAGGTAGTTGTGAGAAGGATGAAAAAATCTTGAGAGAGTTCAAATCATCTATCAGCTTTAAAAAGTTACAATAATTGTTGGACGCAGCTCTTTGACAAGCAAATTTTGTTTGACGACTTCTCTGTGCTTCCAGCTGCATCTCATGGTCAGATTATTTTGTTCTGCTGTTTCCAAAGATCAAGGATGAATTTCTTTGCTCAGAGTTTCTTACTGTTTGATCCTGATTTTGATGAACCGTTTCTTGTGTTCTGAGCAGACCTCCTGCCAGAGTCCATACCTGGCACCAGAATTTAATTTGGCCAAACACTGTGAATCTGCATCTCATTTGCAGCTGAGATGATTCCTCTCTTTGTTGCAGCCCAACTTCTTTTGGACATATGAAACGGGTGTATTTCTCCATCAAACGGTGCCCTAGTGCAGCTATATTTGTCATATTTATTAGTTTGTGCAGCTTTGCATCTGTGCTGCATGACAAAATCCCCAAATCTGACATCAGCATGTCATGGCATACTGCTGTAATCTTTAGCCACAGTTTCGAAGACTTTCAAATCCCCCCAAACACACAGTAAGCCCAAATCTGCCCACAGCAGCTTGGCCTCACTGCCGTAAGCAGGCCGGCCGGCCAGCCAGCAGCCGGCCGCACTGACGAGTCATCTGTGGGAGCGTTGGCAGGCGTATAGATAGAAGCAGCTCCCTATTAGCATGTGTTAATGGGAAGAGCAGATTAAGTCCTGTCTGGGACAGCTGATAATATACAGAGGAGTGAGCCACAAAGTGAAGATCAATATGTTGAGTAAACAATCAGCCAGGCAAGCAACAATCGGGGAGCCGGAGAGTCTGTGAGCTGCTGCGGGTGTGCATGCTGAGCAACTGCGATTTATGCCCCCTCAGCTCCCGGTATTGTTTCATGAAACCCTGTCAACGGGGAGTGATGTGGCGTCTCTCCTCAAAGTGCATTCTCAGTCACAGCTTTCTAGTAATGTACTAATGCGACTGTGAGCTGTCCACCAGCAGATACATATTCAGTTGTCATTCCAGCTTATATGGGGAGAAAATTACAAACTTTGTCGAGGTCAAAGCACATCCCAAACAAGATTTAAATATAAACCCAAACTGGGCAGATGTGGATAATAGGAGGAAATAATGGGACAAAGCAAGACAGCACACTGCAGGGTATCAAACTGAAACCTGATCATCATTTTGGTTCTGCTGGATGTTTGTCATGCGTAGCCACAGTCTGACTCAGGAGGATTTTCTTGTGGTCTTTTTTGTGGTCCAACATGTCTGCAGTCTGGTCTCATCTGCCGCTTCATTTCATGTCCAAACTGTCCAAATGTCAGCAATAAAAATTCAGTTTTTCACTTCCACTCCTTCTGCCCCAACTCAAAGGTCGATCATCTGTTGTTTATGGCTGGTTTTGTTGTGTCTGCATGACATCATCCGGCTGACGCTGATGCTGTTAGAGCAGAGCTGTTCACAGGTTCCAGCATGAAGAGACAGGAGGGATCTAGGGAGCATGAGCCCCTCAAGGAAAAGTCAAGGAAAAACAATCCACTTGCTGTAAGCTTATATAAGCCTATATTAATGAACTGTTCGTATGTTTTCCCACGAAAATAATGCACCATAATTTGTACATATCCCACGTATTCATGAGCCAGTAATTCATGCATGATCGTCATATTTTGGAGGGCTGCAATCATGTGAGCAATACGCTGATGGGAGTAGATAAGGAAGTGCTCCCAAGTGGTCGAGTAAGGAGGCAGGTTGGGGTGGTGGATGGGTCATGAAACATGGGACTTTCCCCAGGAGACTGGTGTTCAGAAGCATCTGAACTTTGAGTCATTTTTAGATACGTCCTCACCATGTTTCTTTTCCTAGCCTAACCTCAGCAACTTCATTTGCCTGAAGGTAACTTCCATAACTTTACACTGATTACGTAACGTTACGTTGAGGATGTAATGTTGTTTGTGGGGCGCTAATTCATCGGATATCATACGAACCTCTGCATGATGGTGGGGGGGACTCTTATTTTGACGAAATTCACTATAACTTGATGCAAGAAAGGTAAGAAAAAAAAAGAAAGCATAAATATTCACCAGAATGCAGGAAATCAAGAGTTTGGTGTTCAAAATTTCCCAGAGAAGGACCCTAAACCCCCCTTGTCTTTAGTGTCCTCCCAAACCTACACCCTTGAAAGAATCCAAAAACAGATAAAACACTTGATGAATTTAAGTAAATGGGGGCCGCTTTAAACAACAGCTCATTTATTCATTTATTCATTTTCCATAACCACTAAGCCTGTTGGGGGTCACGGGGGAACTGGAGCCTATCCCAGCTGACATTGGGTGAGAGGCAGGGTTCACCCTGGACAGGTCACCAGACTATCACAGGGCTGACACATAGAGACAGACAACCATTCACACTCACATTCACACCTACGGACAATTTAGAGTCACCAATTAACCTGCATGTCTTTGGACCAATTAACCTGCATGTCTTTGGACTGTGGGAGGAAGCTGGAGTACCTGGAGGAAACCCGAACTGACACAGGGAGAACATGCAAACTCCACACAGAGGGGCTCCCCCACTGCGGGGGAGAACCAGTAAGAACTCTGACTCAACTCAGCAGTATAAATCAAGTCATATGCTCAGTACCTCTTAAACACATTCATTTCTGCTAAAACTGTACTATTTCTAATATATTTGCACAGGCGCATTACTTCTCGTGCGTGACTCTGTTTATGCAAAAATGTATATTATTATACAGTTTTAGGGAAGATGCATGTGTTTGGGAAGTACTGAGCATACGACTGGATAAAAGAGACTTGAGTTATACTGCACAAGTTGTGTCACAATTTGTAAACGTCGTTAAACGTGGCCCCCATGTACCTCAATTCACCAAGTATTTTTTCTGTTTTTGAATTCTTTGTTCACTGTGGAGACGTGCACAAAAAAGGTTTTCTTCATAAATTTATTGTAACACATGGCGAGTAATTAGTGTACAAATGATCATTTGGGGAGTTGAAGTATTCCTTTAACACAACTCTTTATTTATCCTCATGATCACAGAGCAGGTTTACCTACAGATCAGCACTGTTGGAGCTGCCTTGCTTAAAGGCTCGTCAGCACGGGGGATTGTTCCTCACAGCTGAAGGACAGTCTACTCTGTTTTCTGAGTGGAATTATCTTTGGTTTGGGATTACCGTGATTCTCAGTGTCAGAGTTGCTAGATTACAAGATCTCTCTGCCTGCCTTGGCGGATAGTTTATTCCATGACAACTTCATTCTCTGAGGAGCTCAGCATAAAGTTTGCAAGACGACCTGACACTTTGCAGTCTCTAGATGCTGATACCACGTCTAAAAAATGTTATATTTCTGATATAAGTTGCAGTATTATGTGCAGTAAATTTAAGTTTGATATTTTAATCAGAGCTCCTTTTGCAGCTTTGCTTCTCACTGTAGATACCTTACTCTCTGAGAGAATGGTTCTGTGGCTCCAACCGTTGCAGTCAGAGCTTATTTTTGCCTCCGGAGCAGCTCTGCCTCGGAGAAATATTTGTATAACTAAAACTCCAATCTGTGTCTACAGCTGCACTGTGCTATTTAACCGCCTCGATGATTTGGGGTGGATGTAAACCTTGGGGGCCGCAGACAGGCTCGGGCCTCACGTCGGGGTGTCAGGTGACACCCTGAACCTTATCTTGTTGCATCGTCTGTCATATCTAATATTTAGATGTTTTCACAGTGGCAATTTATTGTCTGAATGACGGGCGAGGAGACAGATGCAAAGTGCTCTGCGTGACCCACTCAGCAAGCCATCGCAAACATAATCTGTAGGAAGGTGAAAGGGTCACCTGCATTTGTTGAACAAACATGACACAGCGAGGGAGACCGAGGTGGAGACAGAGAGGGAGAGTGACAGAAATGCAACCACTTGATTTTTGATTTCTGTCTTTTTTAAAGATACCTCTCAGCTACAGTTTCCTCTGCATCCATTAATTCACTTTTTATGTGGAATTATTAAGTGTTTCTCTTTCCCAACCAGTTCACTACAAGCTCCGTCCCTTCAGTAAGAGTAGAGTTATAATATGGTCCAAGCAGACTTCAGTTTATTATACCATTGACTGTTTTGGTTTTAAGTTGCATATCTCAACTGATACTTGATGGATTACCAAGGAATTTCGTACAGACATGCATGATCATCCCCAGAGAATACTGACTGTAGTGCCACCAACAGATCAATGTTTCAGCTACTGCATTGAAATGTCTCAACATCTGCTTAATGGATTGGCACACAATTTGTGCAGACATTCATTATTCCCAGACGTTGCATAATAATGACAATTTAATTTTCCCCCAACTTTCCTCTAGGGCCACCAGCAGGTTAACAGTTTTGGTTTTGAGTCAGTAGTGTCTACAACTATTAGATGGATTACATTGAAATTTGGTACAAACATTCATGTCTCCCTCTGGACGAAATACAATCATCTGACTTTTTATCAAGCGCCACAATCAGGTCAAAATTAATTTGTTCAGTAGTTTTGTTGATGACCAAATACCTGAAAAACTAATGACAAGGCTCCACTGATATATGCAGAATTTTTTTTCGACAAATTTTAGTGATGAATCAAAAGAAAAATTAGCTGGATTTAGTGGATTTTTTTTGCTTGTAATGTGATAGACAGTATTAATTTAAGATAGAAAAAAAGTCTGTGGAAAAACGGCAAAGACGTCGTCACACTCTGCAGGCACAGATTCTGTGTGAGCCAGATAATGACATTCCCATCAGCCTCAGCTGTGCTAATTAGCAAATGTGAGCATGCTAACATGCTAAACTAACATTGTCAGAATGGCAAACATTATCTGGTAGAAGTGTATTAGCGCTGGGTGTTTAGAAAAGCGATGCAATTACTGGCATTTTTTGTTTTAATCGTGTCATAGTTAACAAGTCTGATGAAAGTGGAAGCAGACAATTTTTCAAATCTTCCTCCCTAAATGTTTCCAAGTGGTATTATTGTTGGCACAGCTGTTCTAAAGGCAACCGGATTGCTCTCCATCCTACAACAGTTACTTCAACCTGGTCTCACTGCGAAGTCGTCGAATTCAGGTGCAGGGCAGTGACTTGCGACGTCAGACACTGACAATAAAAGCCGTCATTTAATGTCGGCATGATACGCGGTTGGTTGCCATTATGGTTTAACGGTGCTGGACAGCATTGGGGGAAACGTAGCGGCGAAAGTCTGGGTGGGGTGGGTCCAACAAAGACTGACTTTCATCTGGGAGAGCGGTGTTCGCGTCCTGTAAGATTATAAAGCCAAACCCTGTTTCTTTTTTCCTGATTGTTTGTGTTTGTTGTTGAAGGTAAAAAAAAAAAAAAAAAAAAAAAAAAAGGCAATTTGCTGTGTTGTACTGACGTACTGGCTTTATTTTGAAAGAAGACAACGTATGTAACAGGCAGAGCATGACATGGCATCCCAGAACGTCAGCAACCAACGCACCCAGGGTACCTTGCACATTATACCTGGAAGTTATTGTGAACAAATATTGTGAGTCAGTCCATAGGGAACCAGTCTAAACATCAGTGTTATCATTCTATAGCCATTAATGATCATTAAAGAAAAAGCTTGTCTATTTGTCTATTTATATTATACTTTAAGTGTTTTTCAAACACTTCATTACGAATCGAGTCTCTTCAGTTTGTGCATCTCAGAGTAAAGTGTGGCTCTGATCCAGTTTATCTCATACTTGAAAAAGATTTGAATGAATGAAGTACCCCTGTCACTTTGTCTGTGGTATCAGAAAGGATAAAAAGTACACATATGTAAAGACAAATTATTTGGGTAGAGGAAATCTGTAACTTTCCACCTCTGCCCTCAGCGCCGCTATCCCCGAGGATCATGGGAAAGGTCCCTTTAAAAGAGTGTGACCAATCCAGCAGGGCAAGAGCCAGGTTAAACAGCTGTACAAGCATTATGATTTTAACAATAAGATCTCTGGAATCTGGCCGCAGCCATTAAATCCTATGAAACACAGCAGGGGCCAAAGCTTTTTCCTGGTATGCCTGTTTGTGTGTGTGTGTGTGCGTGTGTGTGTGTGTGTGTGTGTGTGTGTGTGTGTGTGTGTGTGCATACGTGCCTCTGTGAGAGTACATTCATACATGCTCCAATGGATTTGTTTCCAGATGTGTAATTCCCTGACTGGTACCAGAGCTGGTATGTTGCTCAAATGTAGCGTTCTGTTAAATCATTGCAATCCACCCATAGCAGTGACTCGGGAGTTCTGTTCAAATTTCTAATCATCTTTAAAAACAACAGCCAAAAGGAACAGTGGGTCACTTTGAATAACTTAAAGGTTTGTGCTATTCTGCCGCGGCCGCAGCGCGCTCTCCTGTGACTGGCATGTTTACCAAACGCTGTAATGGCATCATTTTCTGCTATGCTGCACTCTTCAGCAAAGCAGAACAGTTTGTTTTATTTCAGAATGGCAGGAGGTTATACAACGAAGTCGTACTGCAGCAAGAAAGCAGGCATCCCTGGGTACATGTCAGAGTTTCCCACCCGAGATATTTTTAGGCACAAAATGGGAACATTTAATGAATATCTGCGTCTCTGTGTCTGAACTATGGCAGAGCAGAGTGATATATATATCAGTGTTGTCTTTACTTTTTTACTAAGCAAGTAATAACACATTGTCCAGAACATTTCAGTACACAATGTGTTTTACTTAGGTAGGTTTGCTTTGACCCATGATCCAAATAATTTCAGTATAATACACAATAATCACACTTTATGTTTTATGATTTGATCGGCAAAGTAGAATCTCAAGAGATGATTTAACACATGCAACTGGTCTGTGACTTTCATGATTACTAAATCAGTGCTATGGTTACAATGGTCTGGTTAACATAGAAACATGCTGTAAAAATATAATAATGCTCAATAATTCATCTATTATAGGTCTGGGTCTGGACTCAGGGGATTGCAAGTTGAACGTTGTCCTTTAACATTGGCATGATACGCAGCAGGCTCAGCGGTGTCAGGGGGATGTGCGGAGGGAAAAGAACGAACGTTAAGGCGGTGGAAGTCCGAGTAGGGTGGGTGGGAGAGCTGGTGAATGGGTCCAACAAACACTGACTTTCACCTAGAAGAGTGGTGTTCTTGTCCGTAAAATTCTAAAGCAATACCCTGTTCTTTTATTCTAAACCTTACTACATGCATCAAGTCACGTTGTTGTACTGATGTAGTGCTTTTATTTTGAAAGTGACTGTATGTAAAGGGTAAATTTCCTGTGAAAACTGAAGTGTATTTTGAAAGAAGACAATGAATTTAACAGACAGAACTTGATATCGAGGTCAGAGTGAGAATGTGTTGTTTGCTAACAAGAGGCATGATGTCCCACTTCAAATCACCTCCTGCTTGTAGAACATAAATTTAGTTCCACCTGAAGCTTTCTTTATTGCCTGCCAGCCCAACTATGATGTTCATGTTGAACCAGAAGTGCTGTGGGAAGTATTTTGATGCTTAACCTCTCTAAGCAGATATCTCTATATGTATGCAGAGTCTGTATGCAACAGGACAGGAGTCTGGTACTGGAAGCATTCTGGTTTCTGTTTGAAGTCTCTTTGTTATCTGAGTAATATTGACCAATCATGTAAAGGGGGCGGGACACCTTGACAAGATGCCTGCCAAGCTGCAGACCACTGTTTGTGACCCACAAACAACAAAACCAGATGTGTTTTAGAGCAGTGGTCCAGGCACACGGTCCAGATTTCTCCTTGGTCATTAGTTCAAGGTCCACACGGTGTACTACAATCAGTGTCATACTTGGATTTGGCCAAGTCATCAAGCTAGTTTGCTGTATCTGTCTGTTGGTCACTGACTCTACAACAGGAAACAGCACTTCAAAATAAAAGCTTGTGCTGGAAATTCACTGTACTTAAAAAAATTATATTTTTTTTAAACAAACATCCATTCAGAATGGACCTACGACCCACTTTTGGACCACGACCCACCAGCTGGGAACCACTATTTTAGTGAACTATCACTGGTTTTCCAGCAGCTTTTTTAGCCACCAAATGTTGGCATCTTGTAGAGACCCATCACTGTTTTTCCACCGAGACATTGCTGCGTTTCTTTGTGGGATTGTGCCACCAAAGTGGGGGTTATTGTAACTCAAAACATGATCTTTTCCTAACCATAACCAAGTGTGTTTGTGCCTAAACCTAACTAACTTTAACCTACAGCCTTGCTGAAATGTAAAGTTTCAGCATAACTTCTACATAATAACATGTAAATGTAACGTATCCATGGTTTGCAGAAAAGTGGAAGAACGGAACAGAAATTTATCTGGCGATGAGACACAGATATGTATTAACAGATCAGCTAAAATGACCAGTGCATGGAAGAGCAAGTCCTGGCTTGGATATCTACTGGTTACACTGGATCTCCCAAAATATATAAGCTGTTGCCCCCAGAGGCTTTTTGTCGTCAGACTGACAGCTGATGACTTCTGAGACTGCTGACACATTAATGTATGAGCTGCACTTTAATACAGCTCTGTAGACCAGTCGAGCTAAAATATAGCTAGAATCATTAGCACTGGCCACACGAATGAGAAACCAGAGCTGAAACAGCCTCATATCGCTCTCTGTTGGAGATTTTCAAGGTTTCTCAGTAAATATTAGCAACACAGAGGGCAGATGAAAACTGTTGTTTATAGCATCACCTGGAGATAGATTTCCCAAAACTTCTGCTGAATTATCAGATTGGTCTATTTAATGACACTACTCTGTGAAACACAATAATCCCACTGATCCGTCTGTTGCTTTTCTAACAAATAACATGATCAGAGCAGCAGTCTGTGTGTCGTCATTTAGAGGTTCTTCCTGGTGACGTTGATACACAGCCCATAATGAGTTTCTGACCAGTACAAAGGAGGCTCTGCTGCTGTCAGTCAAAGCATCTCTGTGATAAGGAAAAGTCATTTCCATGACTTTGAAAGTGACCCTGGAGATGAAAGAGAAATCTGCTGTGATTTTGGAGCGGTGTCAGTTTTACAGCAGCTGACCCAACGATATTATGTAGAACAGCGATGAGGCTGTGCAGTGAGCAGCTACAGGTTGAGATAACAGAGTGTTTCCCACTCTGAACTTTGGTGTTATCATGGTTTTACAAAAATGACCCTGCTGTGTATCATTACAAATTCAAGAACTTTTGTTTTCCCCCTCAGTTTTAGTCATTACGTAAAGAAACAGGTCAAACACTAGCCTCTCCTTTCCCTTCTCATTTTGTTGCCCTTGTGATTAACTATTGTCTGAGAAAACATTAATGTGGCTGTTCTGCATCATTTTAATTCACATGAACTGGAAAAAGTTTTACAGTTTTATAGTGAAACAAAGGTGTCTCTTACGCAGAATCACAACAGCCCACTACAAATGTGACAGGAGATTTTGGCACACAGCGTCTGACCTGCACATTATAGAATTTATTTATTTTATTTAATCTTGTGATTTTTGTATGATTCATGGCATGATTAGTGGGTGGTGGATTTGATGGAGAAAGACATTGGTGAGTTCTATTTGATCCACAGTGCCATAACAGGGTGGTAGTAGATTCTGGGGCAGCTGTGGGTCGTACCCGGCACAGACGATACCCGCAGTGAGGTTAACTCTTGAGAAGACATTCGGTTAATCAGTGTCTGTTGGTTGGTGTCTGTAAGTTTTAATTCAGCATCTGCAGATGGACTCACAACAAACAGTCAAGAATGAGCTGAGTACGAAAAGTGAGCCCTGAACACAGGAGATGTCAGATACATATACTTACTCAACGGGGGTTTTTACTGCAGTTTGTGACACACGTCCTCTTGTCTGTTTAGATTCTGTGCTCTGTTATAGATACATTATACACAAACCAACTCGCAGTATGAAAGGCTGAGTAGAGATGCATGCCCAAAAGACTGGCTGCATGTCAACAGGAATTTTAGTTTTCATCATCCATGTAAACAGCTCAGTAGGAATATTGTCTGTCTTCAGAATATGGGCAAAAACTAGACTATTTTGTGCATGTACACATAGCCAGTGTGTCCCCTGCTCCTTTTTCAGAGGGAGGAAACACATCTCATACCGAGAAGATCACAAAAAGTTTCTCACAGTAGCAGTGTGTGTGTGTGTGAGTGTGTGTGTGTCCTTGTGTCAGATCAGTTTTAACAGGGAAATAAAATTTAATCAGTGAGGAGAATCTGGCAGAGCTTGTTGGTGGGAGCCTTCGTGTGAAGAAACAGGAGCCATTACTTTGTCTTTCCCAGTTTAAAGATAATTAGCTTTGCAGCAGCGAACAAGAGATACACAGGGTTAGGTTACATGGTAGCATGCAAACAGAGGTTCCACATGTTCCACAGCTGAGCTTTGTTAACATGTGGACAGAGCCTGTGTCGTGTCCTCAGAAATTAAACGTGGAACAATCTACAAATTTGGCAGATTTAAAGGTTTGTTAATGGTGAATCAGTGGACAACAGTTTCATCAGATTAAAGGCAAGTGATAACACCTGTTCTTACCTTATATTTCTCTTCTTTTGCAGGAATGGTTCACAGACGACTGTAAGTTCAGGGAACGTTTCCAGGAGAACAGCTACAACACTTACGCCTCAATCATCCACAGGAACCACAGGACTGGTCGCGAGTGGTTCGTGGCCCTCAATAAAAGAGGGAAAGCCAAAATGGGCTCCAGCCCGCGGGTCAAATCTCAACATGTCTCCACTCACTTCTTACCCAGGGTCAGCCTGCACGACAAGAGCGAGCGAGGCTTCACCATCACAGACAGGAGCAAAGAGAGGAGGAAAACCTCGCCGCTGCTGCCACCAAAACCTTCTCTGGCGAAGGCCGTCCAGCCAGGGACAGCACCGAAACGTACGCAAGTCAAGTACTGGCCCAAGTATCGGTTTGGATAGATGTCAAAAGTTCACAGACATATAAGTGATGGACGTGCCCAAAAAACTGACAAGGGTCATTGTTGACATTCGAAGCATTCCGGGTTTCTATGACGTGTGTGACAAACCTCAAAGGGCTGCCAGGTACGACTATGGAGCTTCTCTTTGTTGAAGCTATGATCATAGTTGGGAGTTTCCACTGGAGCTGATGATGCTCTGTTCTGTTTTATGTTATCATTCGTGTACATGGTGAACTTCAGCAGCGCCACAGGTTGAGAAAATGCCCTCTGAAATTAGATGCTGTTAAAGCTGAAATCCATAACACAGTATCAAAATAATAATACTGCTAAATGTACATTTTAGCATGAGTGGATACAAACTTCACGCCTTTGCATGAGGACTATGAATATGTATTTTGCTTCTCATAATCAATGAGTAATTAATACAGACTAGAGGGTGACACAGGATTTACATTATTGTCCCTATCTTGCTCCTAAAAAAAACTCCTGTCCCCGTCCCAATCCCATGACAGAGTTGAAACAAAATTCCTGTCCCGTCCCTATCCTGCTAACTCTGTCCCATCCCATTCCCCTGTTGAGTTTTTAAAAAGAAAATACCCTTTTTTAATAAACTGCACATTTATATAAATAAAAACTATGCATATTCAATCTAAGATGCAGCAAAGCATAATGCTGAAATAACAGCTTTAATAGCTTTATTGTACATATTTGTTTTGTAGTATTTTTATAGTATCCTTTTCATATTTTTACTGTAATATTTATATTCTAGCCTGTATTTTATTCTTGACTGCTGCAGTACTTTGCCTTTAATTTTATTTCCCCTCATTGTTTGCACCAAACACCGAGGCATAGTCCTTGTAAGTGAAAATCTACTTAGTTATAAACCTTATTCTGATTCTGCTTCTTACTGCTAGGGCAGGGCTCAACTGCAAAACATATCTGAGGTAACAGTGACAGTAAGTCTAAATTCACCCACCAATGTTACTAGTTGGTCTAAATGAGCATTTAATAATATATTTTACCACAAGGTGGCTCCTCTGCAGTGGGCTACTTATGATTGTTGGGTACTGGGCGATGAAAGCAAACAAGTATGTCCATGCACTGTTAAACTCTCTATTGTTCTCCGAGACTTTTTTTTTTTACTGGAATCCATAGCTAGCTTAGCTATTGAAACAAAAACAAGCCACTGTACAGAGGTTTAAGAAAATTAAAGGAAAAGATAAGGTGATAGGCCATATGACGCATATTTAATTGATGAAATATTTTGTGTTTAGGCTACACATTCAAGGCCTACGACAATGAAAAATTTAAAATTAAATTTAAAAAAATAACTGTAATTAATTTCTATATAATTATTGATCAAAGCCACAAGGAGCCACTGAAGAGGGGTGAAAGAGCTGCATGGCTTTGGAGCCACAGGTATCCTCCCCCTGTGCTAGAGTCATGGCAAATAACTAGCGCTAAGTCTGTTAGCTCGATGCTAATACATAATTGGAATTCCTATTAATAGGCTAGTGGAAATTAGCAATGCAATTGCGCTAATATTATCTTAACAAGAGATCCATTTTACTTCACATGCTGTACATAAAATGTCATGTGCTCTCGCATATAGTTCCTATAGTAGGAGGAAACCAACTAATGGCTGCTGACTAACTTTATATTGCTAACTTCATATAGAGAAACTGACACCCATTCCTCAGAAATCACATGACCCACAAGATTCCTAAAAAGATGTCAGCCTGTAATAGAGACGCAATTTCTTCTTTAATTCAAAAGGACAGTTGCTGGGGGTCGTTTGCATTTTTAAAAAGTGAAAAATTTTGGACCATCCCTAAAGTGATGCACCAAACTTGAACAGATTTTGTAAAGTGAAAGTTATTTTAGAGTTCTGAGTTATTTTGTGTGCGCTGAACAGACTTATGGACTTTTATTTTGTCATATAGTACAGGAAATCCAGCTCAATCTGTTACATTACCAAGAAGACAATTTAAATAGCCGTCAGAATTTTTAGATGCATCTAAAAATGAGGAGGGAACTAAAAACCGTAGTTGTAGAATTGCACAGTTTTAATTAGCAGCACATAGACAGAAAGTACCACCATGTTTTAACATCTGACAACACTCCACCACGCAGATGACAAAAATATGATAGTTAAACAAAAAAATAGGTTATGGATTTCAGCTTTAAACACTGAAGAATAATTATATTCAGACACGTAAAGCTCTCTCAAACCTGGCTTGGAAAGTGCTTCAAACATGTCTCCTGCCTAAACATACACACCGACCAACTGTCCCCTCCTAACACCAGATTTGTGATAATCAACATGAAAATGAGGACTGGTTCTCTGGAGACTCCCCCCTCCTCCTGGACAGCTGTGAGGGATCAAGGAGAAAACTGTCCATCAAAACTATCATTTTAGCAACCGGCTGTCCCCCGAAAAATCCAGAGTCATGACCTCACGGCATTCCCCCAGGAGGAGCGCGCACCGCCGTCACCGCAGGGATAAAGATGCCGAGGAGGAGCGGTCACTTGTTTTGGGGAAGGTTCAAGCTGTAGGTGTATCGGATGGCAAACAGCCGTGGAATGGCCATGCAGGAACACACGGACATCTCTGGGGAGTGATGAAGGGTTTGGACTCCCCAAGAGCCTGAACTATAAATTAAATGCTGTCTTTTAATTTAATTATTTGGATTACTTGAGCATGGGGTACATTTTGCTGAAGCAGTCAAAGAAATTCAAATAGACAATCTGTCAAACTGGCCACGGTCCACTGTCAGAACCTGTGTATTAACCTATGGGACAATGTTCCAAGTACATGATCTCATACATAAAGATTTTGTCATATCTTATCACAGTATTACGGCACATTTTTAAAGGTCCAGTGTGTAGGATTTAGGTGGACATATTGGCAAAAAATGGAATACAATATAATAAGTATGTTTTCTTTAATGTATAATAACCTGAAAATAAGAAATGTCATGTTTTAGTTATCCTAAAATGAGCTGCTTTTTTCTAGCAGCCCCTCCATGACAAGCAGCGTTGGAAAAAACAAAGTTACCAAGTTTTTTTCTTAATGTGAAACTGCTTTATTCAGTGTTTTTTGTCTAAACTGACGGGGTTTTTTTAGAGAGGAAGAGACCTCTGTGGATACTTCAGCTCCCTGTAAAAACCTCCCAAACAATGAAGGAATCCTGAGTGGGCGTTCACACTGAGCACATGGGAGAAGTGGTGTCACTTAATCCTATGAATCCTTCACACTGCTCCTTTAAATTCAAACCTTTTATTTAACAGTCCAACCCAAAGTGATTTACTTAGAGTGGTACAAGGTCAAGACAAAACAAGCAACCAGAAAACACTCAGAGGTCACCTGACCCAAACCCAAGGCTCAGGTCGTGTTGCTTGAAAGCAACGTGCTTTCTGTGACTGTGCTAATCTGCTCCCCTGTGTGATATGTGTTGCAAGTACATATGCAATGCTTATTGTGTATCCAATGCTCCACATTAGCCTGAGAGCTAACTGTTAGAAATGGGTGATATGAATCAAATATATACCTCTGGGTCTCAGGTTGGGTTCTGGTCTCAAACTTTGCAGGGCAGTCGTTGTCCTTTGGGTCGGGTCTTAAAGATGCAGGTATGGCCCAGGTTTGGCTCTCAGTTTTAAGCCAGTGTAAACTCTACTTTGTGCGTAGTCATCCATCAGGGGTGCATTATAATCAAAACATGTTAACACAACATCTCAAAGAGGTAGTGCGTTCAGTTTGTTTATTGGTTGTTAATCTGTCAACATTATGGAACAACTACTGGTCCTATCATCATGAAATTTGGCAGCAGGGTGAAGCGTGGACCAAGGAAGGACCCTTTATATTTTGAAGGGCATGTGAAACACAGGGCAGATACACAAATTATTTTTCCCTCTTGTTAACATTGCAAGATACAGGGAATTTGGCCGTGGTGGAGGTCTGCGCTCTCTGAGTGCCCTGCAAGTTATAGAAAATGTTGTTACTCTGCATCTTGAACCACAGCTGCCAAACAATGTGCAAAAGAACAACCATGGGACACAAGCACCTGTCCAAAAGATAATAGAGAAATAATTAAAAAAAACCCTCAAAGTTCCACTAAAGAATTTCTAGATCAGCACCAAAAATAAAAACACAAAACCTCCTGGGTGAAGAGTCAAAAGCAGTCAAATGCTTCTCTTCTGTTATAAGGTTAATACACAGGTTGATACATACAGTATATAGATACGGTGGCCAAGAGTCCCCTCAGTGTTTCTGTCTTTGTCCGGGCAAAGTGAACAGCTCCATGCTCTAAGCCTCTCATAGACTTTGTTTTTTAATGATCTTCTGTGTTGTTATCATGTCATGTGGTCCTCATACACATCCCAAAGAAATATTTTTTCTACCAGATTTTATTTCCTATTCTTTCTTTCTTCTTCTTTTTTTTTTGTTTTTTTACAAAAGCGTATGTATAAAGAAGTTTTTATGTAATATGACTGTTAAAAATAAATATATCAGTGGATATTTATGTGTATACAGCTCACTTTTTACTAAGCCCAATCTGCTTTCTTGAGTGGCCGATCCGTATGCTCTCACTCAGTGGATGGATGATGTCACAGAAAGTCAGTCTTATAAAGGAGGACCACACTTGTTTGTTTTGCTATGGAAGCTAACGTTAGCTAATGTGCTAAAAAGTTAGCATTCCAGAGAAATCCAATCTTCCTCTTAATAGCTCCCCAGTTTCTGATGAGGTGGACATGATAACCCTTAATACACATAACGTTCTTCATCCCTACAACAGGAAATACTTTGTCCCTAACCTGATATGAAGTGTGCGCTGCACATGTGAGCATTTTTGATGATGGCCTCCGTCCAGTCCTTTGGTCTGATCACATTTAACCATCTTTGTTTTTGTTGACAGGCAGTGGCGGCTGGTTTTGAGCCATGACGTCTTCTATTCTGGCTCCCAATAACACAACAAGACCACATTTTAAGACTCCTTTGTAGCGTACAGCCCTGTGGAGGCGAGTCCTGTCTCGCCTCCAGGTAGCAAACTGACATCATTGTGATGTCAGGCTAAAAAGGGTCTGTTTGGTTTGTTGTTCACAGGACTATCTTTTTCACAGCAGACATTTTGACATCATAAGAACATTAGTAATGACTTCAGGACAGACAGCGAAGCTGCTTTGATTACTGTTCATTAGATAATCAGGTAACATGAGTCAGCAGAGGAAGAGTAATCACTGCGAGAAAGATTTCTCATCACAGAACAAGAACAGTAGTTTCACATGTATTATTCATACTGCTGTTAAATAATGAAGTGGGTCTTTATGTCTAGGTAAGAAAACACTTGGTGACCTCAGAAATGAGACGAGGCTTGCGTGACAGCCTTGATTTGAAGCTGATCTTGAAGGAGCAGGTTCCCTCGTCGTCTCCACCGCTCTGCTCTGCCCACCAGCCCTGCCTGCCTGCCTGCCAGCTGCCTCCACTTCCCTTTGTCTTTCTTGTCTGTCTGCGTGTGCTCATATTGGCCATAACTTACATGGCTGTTGCGTGAAAGCACGCTCATAACAAAATTTTAAATCATTACCTCACTTTCCGTGGACGTCATTGCCGAGCCGTTAAAAGTCATGCTGAACGAGAAAATTAAACAAAATGATAGTAAAAGATGATAATGACAGCCAAGAGTCACAGTGTTACTGTAAATGGAGCCGAGGACATTCCCACTGAACATTTTATTCTGTGTTTTACAGTCAGTTAAAGTGCCAGATAGTGTGGAATCGCCAGGATTTAGGGACTGACATCATGGGACTGAATAACTTTGTCATCACATACATTATTCCAGGTTTAGGCTCAATATGAAGTGTAAACTGAATACAGTGAAGTTTATCAGGCAAGTCTGCATCATTACATACACAGAATTTTAAGACTTATTGACAGGGGGCCACAATTTTCCAAATTAGGACCCTGATCCACACCCACTCCAGCACCACCCACCCAACCTTAGCACTACTACCAACAACTTTAAATAAGCTCTTAGCCGTTAGCCCTGTAGTGACGGAGAAATCTCTAACAACCACTTCCAAATCCAGTGTCACTGACCTATCCAGGCCAGCCTCTTTTAAATAAGATTGTGTCAGCTTTATTCCTTCTTTAATCTTTAAACAAAACCATGGAGGAAAATAAATGCCCTCCAATAATTAGAGAAAAGTACACCAACAAAGACATTAGATCATGAAATCAAATCATGAGTGAACAAATAAATGTTTTCTTCATCCACCGAATTCAATCTTGAGGGCTACATTAATCCAGTACTGGTCAAATGATCATGGACAGACTGGAGCCTATCCCAGCTGACACTGGGTGAGAGGCAGGGTTCACCCTGGACAGGTCACCAGACTATCACAGGGCTGACACATAGAGACAGACAACCATTCACACTCACATTCACACCTACGGACAATTTAGAGTCACCAATTAACCTGCATGTCTTTGGACTGTGGGAGGAAGCTGGAGTACCCAGAGAAAGGAGAACATGCAAACTCTGCACAGAAGGGCTCCCCAGGGCTTCAAACATGATAAGAAGAACCTGTATTGCTGTGAGGCGATAATGCTAACCACTATACCACCCGTCAATATCATCTGAATACATAAATACATGTATTTTCACTGAAATAAGTCAGTAAGCAAATTTTTGTGCTTGATCCCATCCTGGCACAGTGGTGCAGTGGTTAGCATTGTTGCTTCACGGCAAAAAAGTGGTGGGGGGTTCGAACCCTGCAGTGGGGGAACCCTCCTGTGTAGGGGTTTATATGTTGTCACCATGTCAGCGTGGGTTTTCCTCCCACAGTCCAAAGACATGCAGGTTAATTGGTGACTCTAAATTGTCCGTAGGTGTGAATGTGAGTGTGAATGGTTGTCTGTCTCTATGTGTCAGCCCTGTGATAGTCTGGTGACCTGTCCAGGGTGAACCCTGCCTCTCACCCAATGTCAGCTGGGATAGGCTCCAGTCAACCATTGACCATAGACTCCTCCTGCACCCCTATGACCAACGCTGACAACATGGCTGATCCAAACCTGCTGTGGCTGCAATGGGGAGATATGTGGGATACGTCAGGAAAACAAGCCTATTTGTAAACAAGTAAAAGCATCTGTATCTGTACATAACAATCCCTATGACATAACCACCTGTGAGTGGTCTGTGGAAGTTAATATATGTACAGACTGATATGTACTTTATGTATCTTTAAGTTATGATTGTACCGTAAAATTACACTTTTGGAACCAGGATTTCAATTGCTCTGCCAAACTGCAGGGACCTTTTTGCTCCTCAGCAATTTTACCATCATAAGTCTGGTTAGAAAATAAAATACAATTAAATTAAATTAAATTAAATTACGTTAAATTAAATTAAATAATAACTTGAATATTGTTGGCAGTGTTTTTTCCCCCATGTGACTGTAACGGACCTGTATAATCGTTGCATTTAAGAGGCGTGAGCGTGTTGACTTCCGCTTCCTGTGATGGGTGACAGGTGACGCGGTTACTATAGCAGCCTGTAACAACACAGAGCGCGTGAAGATGGAGCCCAGCGCAGCCGCCCGTTTCCACGACTCTGTAACACAGTTTAAAACCTACGAAGATTACCTCGACTCCAAAGTGACGCCAACGGATTTGTTTTACTTGAAAGTGAGTCGCTCTGGTACAAAGTTTGGACTTTAGTCTCCCTGTGGCGTTAGCTAGCTTTCCTACGTAACCGTTTTTTAACGTTTTGCACATCACGGCAGAACCGCCTTCACTAAACTGTCAGTTTAAGGTAATCTTAGAAATGTCGCAACAACGGACGTCACAAAAACGTACTTTTTAACTTTTCAGAATAAGCCTGTTCCCTTCTTTAATTCGGCATTCAACAAATCACCAAACCCGCACTTCTTTAATAATACAACATCACTTTGTTCAGACCTGTTGCTCTCAAGACCATAGCAGCAGCTAGTTCACGTTCTGGTGTGAGAAGATTATGACGCAAGACTGTCGAATTTACACTTAAAGTTCTTACGATTTTATTTGCCGTTTTCCACGCCAGGCATCAGCCGAATTAAACATTGTATTCTAAAGATTGTTAAGTTGATTTAACGGTTGTTTTCAAGTTATGCTTCTCTTGCCGATGAAGAAGGTAACACACTTGACAAAAAATTGAATGTAATCTGGCCTATGCTCCTCTCTATACTCAAAACGACGTTTTTCGTGGTAGTTTAGCTTAAATGTAGTAATTCTACAGACTTTTTTAAATTCCAGTTGTTGCTCGTTGTTTTCGTGACAGTTTTTATTGTGACTCATTTACTGTTTTAAAGCACTATGGGAGTCATTTATGCAGGCGTTGGTTTGGGAATAAGTTTTGTTGGTGTAGTGCGTGTGGTCGCACGCTAGGTGGCAGCCACACACTGGTTTGGTAAAGGGGGTTTTAACTGTGGCCTCCTCAAGCAGCCACTGCCAATGCCATTTAAAATTGCCTCATGGAGGAAAATGGATAAATTAAATTAAATATTTTCACCATTTCTCACTTAGTCATAGAATTTCAAAGCAGCTGAGACAAGAGAATGTTATTAGACTGTTATCTTTTCTATTAAGGAAGACCAAAAACACACTGGTGTGAGTGATGCTGTTGTGTGGCATGTCCTTTTTAGGTCCAGTTGTTATTCTGGTATGACCACTGGGATTAAAAATCACAGCTTTTTGATGCATTGAGACTACAAGTCCTGAAAAAGCTTTAAAGTGGTTTACAATGTCTAATTTCAAGGAGTTAAAAGTTTTAATCTTCGCTTTTGCAAATGCTGATATAACCTGAAATGCATCCACTATATAATTATGATGATGATGATGATGATGATACTTTATTGTCAGATCAAATCTGAGGATTGTCTTGCCTCACATCAGCTCTATCTGCAGCACCACACTGAAAAAAAGAGAATTGTTAACCAAATTAAAATAATTACTTAAATTGGTAACACACAAATAAATTAAGTTTAAAATCAAACTAACAAGTTCGATTGACAATTGCTTTGAAATTGAGTTGAAAAAACTCCATTTGTGTGTTGTGTGTGGAGAATTTTTTTTAATTCTTCAATTTTTTAAGTGCAATTAAGACAAACACTTAAGACCTGAAACAAGGATACTTACATTTAACATAACGTGCATTGGATCTGGGATTAAACTCCATGTGTAGTTTTAGGATGCACTGGTGTACCAAAGAGTGCTTCAGCTCAACCTTTTAAAACCTGGGATGCTGCATCTTTGATTGAATGGCAACAGTTGAATTATTCATGTTAACTGTCACCATAAAATCAAACTTGAAAAACACTTCACCAACAAAACATAATCCCAATAGCAGTGCCAGCATGAGTGTGACTTCACAGTGCTTTAATACATCAAAAGCTAATGTATGTTAATAAAAACTGTCGAGAAAACAATGAGACACAACCCCGAATTGTTTTTTAAAAGACAGTAAAATGACTGTATTTGAGCTAAGCTGCCACTAAATGCTTGGTTTTAGTAGAGAGAGAAGCATAGGCCAGATTCCATTCAATTTTTTGGCAAGTGTGTGTTACCTTCTTCATCGGCAAGAGAGGCTTACCTTGAAAAACGTCCATTAAATCATTAGATTAGGTCTCTGATCAAGCTCTCCTCAGTGTTTTGGTCTTAAACTCATTCTAGCTAGTATACCAATAGTGCCAGATACACTTGAATTGAACCTGCTCTTCAGAAATTGACTATCCTGTTCTTGCCCAGCAGATGGCACACTTGCTAATGCTAAGCGTAGCTGCTGTAGTGGGCTGCTTTGTTTGAACACCTGTGTCCACACAGAGAAGAGAACAACTCATATCTGACCTGATAATCAGCTGCAGTCAATCACTATCAGACTCACTCAGCCTCGTGTTGTGACACACCACAGTCAGCCCAGGTTATCTAACCTGTGCAGCCGCGCTGATAAGACCCAGGGTCTGATAAATAAGCTAATTATAAACGTAATTTTCCTGTTATTTAGGATTTGTCACACCATGACTGTGAAGTCAGAATAGAGAAGCAGTTAAAGAGGTTTCATTCGAAGGTCAGTGCGGCGTCTGCCAGGATGGATGTTGCTGTGTATTAGTCCAGGTCCTGCTGTGTCGACTCTGAGAGGCAGCTCATTCAAATAGACTTATTCAATGAGGCCTGAAAATGAAGACAATGATTTTCGGGCCAATTTTAGGACCGGCAAATGTCTGAGACTCATTTCTGGTGAGCCACATCAAAGTTGAAGGAAAATATAACTTTTCCTCTCGGGTGCGGACGCAGGCCTGGCTGCTGGGATTTTGGGTAGGAGGACATGTGGCCGAAGCTTTGATCTGACAAGCCACAGGATTTGACAGCAAGATTTGGTTTTCAGATGATGACTTTATGGCTTGGCTTTAATGACGGCGGGTCTGCAAACGGTGATTGGAATAGTGTAGCTAACAATCCCTACGGAGGCACTGACACACGCACGTGCACACACACACACTTACAAAAGGAATGGACCTGTTTTTTTAAGGCATGAAATCTCTTTAAACTCTCAAAATGTAACTATACCACCTCCATACATTGGGAAGGGAATTAAAGTAATTTTAAAGGCTAGAGAGTGATGAGATTTTGATGTCACAGTCAGGCTGAAAATGCTGTCAGTGTCAAGCTTAAAAGTTGCCAGTTTGGTGGCACAATCACAGCTGGAAATGCTGCTGATGTCTTACTAAAAGTCACCTGCTTTTAATGGCATAGTCGCTGCTGGAAATGAATCTGATGTCTTACTAAAAAACACTCAGTTTTGGCGGCACAATCACGTCGAGGATGCTGCTAATGTCTTACTGTCTTGCTAAAAATAGCCAGTTTTGGTGGCACAATCACAGCTGGAAATGTGATTGATGACTTACTAAAAAAACACCCAGTTTTGGTGCCACAGTCACTGCTAGAAATGCAACCAATGTCTCGCTAAAAATACCTGGCTTGGTGGCACAATCACAGCTGGAAATGCTGCCGAGGTCTTACTAAAAAACACTCTGTTTTGGTGTCACAGTCAGGCTGAAAATGCTGCCAATGTCGAACTTAAAAGTTGCCAGTTTTGGTAGCACAATCACAGCTGGAAATGCCACTGATGTCTTACTAAAAGTCACCGAGTTTTAATGGCATAGTCGCTGCTGGAAATGCATCTGATGTCTTACAAAAAACACTCAGTTTTGGTGGCACAATCACAGCTGGAAATGTGATTGATGACTTACTAAAAAACACCCCGTTTTGGTGCCACAGTCATTGCTAGAAATGCAACCAATGTCTCGCTAAAAATACCTGGCTTGGTGGCACAATCAGGCTGAAAATGCTGCCAATGTCACACTAAAAAAACACTCGGGTTTTGTTTGCAAAATTGCTGCTGGAAATGAAGCCAATGTCAGGCTAAAAACAAATTCAGTTTTGTGGTACAATCGCTGCTGGATGCCATGCAAAAAAACAACTTTGGTGGCACAATTGCTGCCAAATTCTTGCTAAAAAATAGCCGCCTTGGTGGTACAATCATAGCTGGAAATGCTGCTGGTGTCTGGCTAAAAATGTCCGGGTTTGGTCACCCATCGCCGTTGGAAATGCTGCCGATGTCTTGCCAAAAAATACAAGGCTTAGTGGCACAACATGGCTGGAAATGCTGTCGTGTCATTCTCTCCTGGAAATGCACAGATCTCTCAACAAAAAACACCCAGTTTTGCTTGCACATTCTGCTCTGGAAATGCTGCTGATATGTTGCTAAAAAACACCTGGTTTTGGTTGTACAGTCCCAGCTGAAAATGCAGCTGATGTCTCACTACAAAACATCTGGTTTTGTTGTTGGTCTCAAACTCTGTAATCGGGAGGTGGAGGGGATGGTAAAAGGCGTGATAAGCTGCTAACTAAAGTCAGCTTATATAAATGTAATCAGAATCTTTGATATGATACGTATGAAACATACAAATGTGACATTTCAGTGGGCTGCAGAAACGTACAATGCCATCATTTTCTTCTGGTGACTGGGCTGCAGTACTCAGCAGCGATTGCTGAGCCACACTTAAATTCAGGATGTTGCATAAACTGGATATATGCTTCTCCTGAAATAACTACTGATTTATTGGTTAGCAGATCAGCACAAAATTAATCGCTTAAATCATTTGTCGAGCAAATGTGCCAAATATTCTCTGGTTCCAGCGTCTAAAATGTGAGGATATGCTGCTGTTCTCTGTTTCATATCATTGTAAATTGAATATCGGTAGGTTTTGGACTGTTTGGCAGACAGAACAAGCAAAAGGACGTCACCTTGAGCTCGGGGAAATTGTAATAGGCATTTTTCACTACTTTCTGACATTTAATAGTAATAAAAAATAGCAGTCCTGAAGTGGTGTCCAAGAAGAGCAGAGAAAAAATAGATCACAGCATTCACAGCTCACCCTGCCAAAATTCAAGACTGACAAGATCTGACAATCTCCAGCCCTGACTGCAGGCCGTTTCCCCTCTCCCTGCCTGACTCCTCTCCTTTTCTTTTCTCTCGCAGAGCAGGGAGTTGGCCCGTAAGCTGGTGGAGCACAGCCACAAGGGCACAGTCCTGAGCAGGGAGGAATTTGAGGAGAAGAAAGCAGCTGCGCAGGCTGCAGAGGCTGCAAAGAGCAACACTTTCTACAGCAGGAGCCGGCCAATGTGAGTTAAATTCTCACCCAACCCACCATGCTCACTGAGATGTTGTCCGCATGACTAACAGGGGAGACAAATTCACACCAACCACCAGTCAAATGCTAGAATATCAGGAGGTTTTGTTATGTTCTGAAAATCACATCTGACTGTTTTGAAGTCTGAATGTGGTCAGTAGATTTTGGAATCAGTCAGCCACTGTGGCTAGGAGAAGAGAAATTACTCTCCTGGTCTCTGCCTCTCTGTTAGTGTTCTGTGGTTCATTGTATTGACTTCTCATTCATTGTGAAAGAATAATATTTTAGGTGAGTGATCTTCTGTCTTCTCCCTAGGATTAGTTTGTTGTGGTGGAAGCTGGGAGCTCCCTGTGCTTGAGTTTGTACGAGTGATGTGATACTTCAGCCGCTCTCAGTTCCAGACTAGATCTTATATCTCAGGCCATATTCATGTCAAAGGATATGACAAAAAAATGCATCCCTGACATAATATTTTTTCTCCAACATCAAGGTGTTTTTCGTGGTTTCAAATTTGCAAGATATCAAAAAAAGTACTGAGAACACAGGTGCATAATGAGAAGGAAGAGACATGATTCCGTTAGACTGTTGCTGACCAAAACACTGGCTAGCAGCTTCAAGACTGCTGCTGTAGCTACAGGAAGTCAACAGGAGAAAGAGTTGGCATTGTACGTTTGTGCAACCTATGTCTATGTTACATTTATAGGGGTCAGATGACCTATATCAATGTTTCTAAGTTGATGTAGTTCAGATTAATTCATATGAGCAGAGTTTTTTCCTCAGAAGGAGGGGAAGGTGGATGGTGTGAGACCTGGGCGAAATGGCTGCCAAGCAGCAGACCACTGTTCGAGACCAGCGGCGTTTGTGGTGATAAAAGCAGGTATTTTTTTAAGGAGACGTCTGGGACATGTTCAGCCGCGGTTGTGGCAACAAATCCTGGTATTTCAAGCCAAAACACGATCTTTTCCTAACCATAACTAGGTGGTTTTTGTGCCTAAACCTAACCACACGTTACAACATACCATAAAATTGAAAATTGAAACGTAAAGTTTCAACTTATCGGCTACATATCAGACATGCAAATGTGACATAGCTGTGGTTTGCAGAGATGTACAATGCCAATATTTATTTTGGGGATTGGGTTGGTAGCTGATCTGGACCTCTGATCTTTGACTTTCCTGTGTTAGTAAGTATTGGGTCATTGTTGCTGTTGTTAGGCTGTGCACAGTAAACGGTAGTGTGTACCCATATTGGACAAAAGACCAAAAATAGCAATGTTTTTTTAAGTGATGTGAGCGTGTTGCTTCAGGTGTTGGTAAAATGATCATAGATAAAATCATTTTATCCCCTTTTGACAACTGTGAGGTACATTCTGGTAGATTTTAATGTTGTTAGTGCAAATTACTGTGCAAGTTCAAAAAGTTTCAACCTGAGCAAAAAAGTGTGCTCTTGTCTGGAGGCCCTATAAATTAGCTTTATAAATGTACAGAGAAGAGAGGAACGATGAGAATAAGGAGAGAGGCTGGAGGGAAATGACAAAAAAGAAGTGGAGTTGCTGGTTAGAAGCTTACAGCTAATGTCTGGAGTTAGGGGGCTGCAACTAGTAATTATTTCCTTTATTGATTCATTACTTGATAAAGTCATTGATTGAAATGAATCGATCTATGAAATGTTAAAAAAAAATAAATAATAAAATGCCATTCAGTGGTTCTCAGAGTCCACTGTGATGCCTTCAAGTTCAAACTTGTTTTGTCTGACCAACAGACCAAAGTGTAAAGATATTCAATTCATCATATATGACAAAATCATCAAATATGTGAAGCTGGAACCATCATATGTTTGACATTTTGCTTTTAAACTGACTGAAAGGGTTAATGGATTATCAGAAAACTGAGAATTGATTTTCTGTTGTTTTGTTCAGTTAAAGGATTAATATCTATAAAGAGATATCTGTGTATGTAAACAGAATCTGTAGTCAGCAGGACGAGATCTTGGTCTCATTACTGTTCTGGTTTCTGTTTATAGTCCAAGTAGTATTAACAATCACTTTTGAGCAGGCTGTGGTTGCATGCAGGTGAAGAGGAAGAACGCATCGTCAGAAATGCAATCTCAGAGCCCATCGGCAATCGTCTAATGATGATATAGCTCTTTAATAATCTCCTTAAACAGATATCTACAAAGGAATACAGATTAATTTTTTTAAAAGGGCAAAAAAAGGCAAATGTGTCACCAGATTGATGGCTGTTCGGTTCAGAGATTGCTAATCAGACAGTAAACAATGACTGGTGCGCCACTTTATGAATCCTAGGATAGTGAAGGAATGGTCCACCTTACTCTGCCTCTTATTGGCTTACCCTGACATTCTTACCCTAACCCTAACCTGTCCCACTCTTCTTGCCTATACCTAACCAATCCAAACAACAAAGACAGCGAGTACTAGCCAGTCATACGGCCGGGTCATTCCTTCAGTATCCTAGCATTTGCAAATTTGCAACTGGTGCACAGAAGAGTAAGTCTTGGTCAGATATTCATTATCCACACATCCACTGGCTACACCGGAAAACCCCGATGTATTGGCCGTTGCCCCCAGAGGCTAAATTGTTGTTAGACCGATAGGGTTTTGAGACTGCTAATGTTGCTAAATAGCTGTTGAAGTCCCACAGTAGCGTGTATTTGATTTTCAGAACCCTTGTTACCCTAAAAGGACTTTCACGCCACTGCACGGTAATTCGCCACCTCCAGTCGTTTGAACAAGGGGAAGGTGGCAGAGAGGCGGTTTCCTAAATGTCAGTAGGGGTATGAAACAGTTGCCGCCCACATGCACGTACACAGATTTGCTCTGCTGCGCTGAGGCCACCGTGTTGAACTTCTGGAGGTTGCCGCCTGCCGGGTCAATCAATAAACAGGCATCGTGGAAACATAAAGAAGGCAAGATGGAGGAGCTGATAATGTTAGTGTCTAAATACCTGTAACTACGGCTCCAGCATCTTCTAAAGACCACCAGGAAAAATACTGGGCCTAGGATAACATTTTCCCCAAACATCAGATGACTGGCAAATTGTCGATGTAGAAATCTTGGGTCATCGCAGTGGTTTCTGTCGTCTTGCTGCAGTATACAGCTACATGCTAGCTTGCACTTATGCCAGTGTTCAACAGAACAGCTGCCTGTCATCGGACCATTGCAAAAAAAAGCTTTTGGGGGGAACACTCTTTCAGGTAGGCGGTTGTCAGTTACTGCAGTCACTGCACGGTGGTTTTAAAGCAGCTTAAGCAAGACAATGAACCAGCTTACTAAGTACTGCTAAATGGAAGTGTGAGCTAAATTGTTATTTTATACAATATAAGACATCATTTACATGACCTTTGTCTTCCTTCCTGTGTTTCTGAGACAGGGTTTCTGTCATCCTGCCATGAGCGGCAGCAGTAGTATCTACAGGAAAATGTCAAATGCATTTTTGGCTGAAGTTCTGCTCTGCTAATCAAGGCATGACAGGTCATAAAATCTGAATCTTTCATAGCTGTATCCGGTGCGGTAGCGGTTTGAGCAGCTTGTTTAATCCTTTATGATTGCATTTTTACAAAAGACGGGATAAATGGGAGTAATTCATCAAGTCCATGTCCTACATGAACAGGGCTTTTATTTGAACAAGGCCTGCCCATCTGTCTAAATTCAAATAAAAATGGTTAACATAAACAAGCTGAACGAGGAAACTACAAACCCGAGTCCTCTATAAACCCCCCCCCCTTCCCCCTGAGGAAAATGATCACACAGATATTGTTCTCATTCTTGATAAAGCCATGTGGTTGTGGTATCTCCTTTGATGACAAGCCAGAACAGACTCCACACACACACACGCACACACACATACACAGGGTTTTGGATGTATCCAAACATTTACCTGCTAGGTGTTGAATTTGATTGAACCCTCAGATGCTTATCCAAACGTGCAGATGTCTCGCTGTTGTCCCTCCTCCCTCCTCCAAACGTCTGTGAACATCAGTGACACTGGTGAAATGGGAGCCTCCACACCTGCAGTTACAGTGATATTAGGCCACAAAGCCTTTTATCTTGTCCCAACAGGACCCAGGGAAATGTTGTACGGGAACATTGGGATGTTATATACACAGTAGTCTGTTCCGTTTCCAGGATCTACATCCACATAGAGACTGCTTTAAAGGCTGTTTGTAAGGTCCTAACTATGTTTAGAATACAGCATCAGAGACTCCACACTGACAACATCCAGGAAAATTGATTTTAAAGGAATACTCCACTCAGAATAACTCTTTTGAGTATCAAATAGTCACCTCAGGTTTGACAGGTAGCTTTGAAAAGTTTGTAGCCTGCTTTTTTGTGGAGGACAGCAGCTAGTCAGCTCAGATTCACAACAGTTATGATGGAGTTTAAAGCTGTATTTAACCTGTGCATCAGCTCTATGCAGAGCTTATGTCGTAGCTTACGCATGAGGCCTACGCCACGATGTCAGCATTTATACTTGTGTGGTGGTGTGTCTGTGTCACGCTGCAGTTACACCTCAGCTTCACTTGAACTTGCTGCATTTAGAGACAAAGCATTTGTCTTTTGCTGTACACATTTTCCCCACAAATACAACATGCTAATGTTTTTAGCACAAGCCTATGGCATTTTACATTGTATAAATTAGCCTAGCAGCTAGCAGATTTTTCCTCTACTCATATGAAGCCAGGGACAACAGCAACATTTAACAAAGGTAACGTTACAAAATTCGGCTCCGTTACGGCTCACAAGGTTCACCAACAAAACAACTGTCCTATACTAACACGTTTTCCAAACAAATACAACATGCTAATGTTACTAGCACAATCTTATAGCATTTTACATTGTATAAATTAGCCTAGCGACTAGCGGACATTTCCTCTACTCATATGAAGCCAGGATAAATCACACACAAGACTTAAAATGCTATTTTATTGTTATATAAATTTATTGTTTCTTATCTGTGAAATTAAAATAAATAAAAGCTTTGTTTCCACTGAGGGAAATGGTCTCAGCTTACAGAAACAGACAGGAGGTCTGCGTCGCTGCGATGTGTAGTTACATTTCTGGGGAGGTGCACGTTACGGCTACAGGGTAGGGTGCAGCATAGGCTCTACGTCGACCCTGAGTCCATGCCATAGGTACGGTGATGATTCACCGCAGAAGTATAAATCCTGCTTAATTGTGACCCAGGGTCAAAGCAAAATAAAGCATCTACGCATCCATAAAAACATTTTATTTTTCATGTATTGCTGCTTTAGATTAAATAACATTTTATACAAGAGAACTTTGGCCTGTTTGGATTGAATTGGACATGAACCATATCCCAAAGATATCACTCTGAAACAACGAGAAGAGATGTTTTGTGCCCGCTTTAAAATGCTAGCTGTTTTCCATCTGCCCAGGTCATTAAAATAACACAGAGAGACTAAATGAAATATTTGGTTCAAATACAAAATGGTCTGAAAATAGCCCCTCCTGGCTCACTTGTACGGGATATTTGCCATTATCAATTATATAGTAGTTTGTTTTTCATCAGCAGCAGACAGATGAAAATGCTCCGTTAATAATCGGACATTGCTGGGAAAGACATCACTCATAACAGTTTTACAGTCTGTTGTTCGGAGCAGGCTGGACAGCAGCTCAGTGGTTTTTGACTCCTCTCCAAGGTCATTAACCAGCGGGGTTTATGTTATTTTAAAAGGAAAACACTTTACATTCATTGTGATCCTATTTTAGATGAATGATGGATTATAAAAAAATGAATGTGATTTTTTAAAATATCACTTTAATCCTTAAATGAGGCTGCTGTCTTTTGTCAGTCATAATGTGAGCTGATAGTGAAGTATAGGTAAGGAATTTTAGTACATTTTCACCTGCTGTTTGGATTATTGCTTCAGCGCCAGCAACCTGTAGGCGACTATAAGCTGACATGTTTTTCTTTAATATATGACTTTTGAACTAATTAACAGCTTTTATTGCTTTCCCACACTTGGAAATTTGACATCCTGCAAAAGACCTTGACAAGACAGAAAAAAAAACTGCACAGCATTCGCAGACTTTTTCCATCAAAAGTGGCGAGTTCGAGCCGTGTCCCCCTCGCTGTCTAAATGCAGATTGCTCTTTCCTCTGTGGTTTTTCTGATTGGACTTCCACCAAGCTGACCCCCTGACCTCCTGTTATGGTCACATTGTGAAAACACGAGCCGGGGGATGCAATGTACCACCTGCAAAGTGACTGAGCACAATCAGGACAGTGTTCTGTGGCCACAGAACCTGGCAGCTGCACGGTAAACAAACTCGACGTAGCTGTCCTTCGGCTAGCGAAGAAAAAAATCCGTCTGTCTGTCCAAACTGAAAAAGTTAGGAATAATCATGTATTGGGGTTTGCATTTATTTGTGTCCTTTCAGCAAATGGTAATCTTTGTTGCAGAAATGTGTACTTCCCTATAGACCTGTGCACCTGCATACTTATCCTCTCATGGCACTGTGTAGCCATACTGTTTTGGGAATGCATTTTGCCTCCCCTGTAGGCCTTAACCTATGTCTCCCAAGGCATGTCTTTTTTCACTGCTCTGTCATTGCTCTGTGTTTTTTCCCCCCTTCCTTTCTCTTCTTTTCAACCTCCCCGTGCTCTCTTGGAGACCTTTAGTGCCTGCAGGTGTATAAATAGAGCTGTTTTCAATTAAGGGCTAACCTCGCCTGTAGCGTGCATCTGATCAATGAATGCCCCTGCACCTGTGGTAATAAAATACCAAGGGAGTGGAGATAGTGCCGTGAATGCTAATCAGATGTTGCCCTGTTGTTGCCCTGTCTCATTCTTGAGGACAACACGCTCCTCCTGACAGCTTGGCTGTGAAAGAGGGGGGGCTTTGCCAGCACATCACAAAAAGACCAAACAAAAGACCTGGTGCTCTCATCAGACATAAGTGAAATACAATACTTGAATGAATGGGATGCTTAGCCAGTTGTGCGGTTGTTTGGTTAGGGGGAAGCCGAACGGGTAGTCAGAATCAACAAATAGTAAAAGAACAGGGTTGGGTTCTGATAGCCGGTTTCAATTTCAAGTTGGTGAAATATCTGGATTTGTTAAGCTGAGTCTCCTGCAGTCCTATAGCTTCTTTGTTATAGCAAAAAAAAGATCCATAAAGCATTTGGTTAATGAGCAAATATGGAGTTTATCTGACAAAACTTGAGTTCTTACTTTTTTGATTATCAATCTTTGATTTTTAGCTGTTTAAGTTTAACTTATTTGGTAGTTTTTGTTTCTTAAAATGCTAAGATAAACCTAAACTGATCTAATGTGGGCCTGAAATGATTTGTATCTGACTAGTAGATTTTGTACTGGATTTGGATTTGATTTGCTTTTAATAATCAGCCCTACAAAAGGAAAAGAACATTTTTTTATTCTTGTCTTCCAAAAGTAAGACAGCAGCAATTTGGAGTTACAGGCTAATGTCATATTACACAGCCCTGTCTCCTACAAATTACCTTTATATACATCAAACTCATTTTGAAGGAAACGTAATGCTTAGCGGCTTCTGCTTCTGAATCACATAATGAGGAAATGTTGTTAATTAGTCGCAAATATGTTGACACTGAACAAATCATCAGACTGTTTACTTACAAGCTATTAAAGTTTTATTTGGTCAAAATAGGCAATCCTACAATACGGTATCCACTCATTGGCTGCCATTTACAAAACAAACATACAACAGAGACCTGGGCGAAGGGTCATTTCCACGCAAAGCTTAGCATTTATTAATGTAGATGTTAGCGGAGGCTACGATGAAATCTCACATGAGGTCTCGACTCATGTAGGCAAGTTTGAGTATGTATGGACTTGCTGTGCAGCAGTAAATCTTGCTGAGTTGGAGCATTATTATTAGACCAATTCTGACTTGCATCTAAGTAATTACAGCTACATATAAATCACTTCAAATGTATAGTACATATAAGGACAATATTATATTTTGTAAAGACCTACATGATGTCTCAGACTGACTGAGAGCTGAACACCACTGTTTTTTGTTTTGTTTTGTTTTTCACATGGACAAGCCAAAACCTGTTTATGTCATTTATCATTAAAATATTGTTCTAAAGATATATTTTAAACCCTGCAACAGTGGAATTATTGAAATACTAGTCGCCTCAGACACAGGTGGTGCATCTATATTATAATAAGAATAGGAACATTATAATAATATCAATGTTCTATAGGCTGATAATATATTTAGGCTATGGGTTGATACACATGGATGTATAAATTAAATATTCCAACCTCAGCTGGAGTTTGAATGTCCACAGCAACGCTGTTGACTGCAGCAGTGTTTTCTTTCCATGCTGCATTTTTCTGACTTCCTTTGATGCCACTTTTCAGACTGCCAGATGGAGCCAGTTGGTTAAATTCAACCTGGGACGTCAGCGTCTTCGTTTCTGGTTCAGAGAAGTTTCTCTTCTTGGCCGTATTTCACCTATCTGTGTTGTTAACTCTAGGGACGAGGCTTCTAAACCCAGAATATGTTGAGGCGGGATAGTAAAATGCTGATTGTTTTCGGCCGCCACATTTATCAGCACCCAATCATTCCTACGCTGTGATCAGCAAGATAATAACGTTTAGAAATCACACTTGAACCCTATCGTGAGACAATGTCTGCACTTAGATCTGAGCTGGTTTGTACATTAGATTGATTAACAAGGGCATTGTTTTTCCTTTCCTTCTTAAATTAACATTTAACCAAATCACTACATTTCCCTAACCCTAAATAAATTTGATTTGTCATTACATTTTTATTAAAATGTAACCTAAATCCAAATCTTTCCCTGACCTCAACCAAAATGCTTTTGTTACCTAAACCTAAGACAGGAGTCTGGAAGTGAACCCAGGGTTCTGGTTTTGCACTTTGTACGCCAGCCATTTTTAAATGCTAACATTTCTGAACGAAATCCAGGCAGCGACATTGTTGCTACTACAATTTTAATTAACAAGGCAGTTTAGTAACATACAAACGTAATTTCTAGGAGACAGGGTTGTATCACAGGTACTTCAGGACATCAGGACTTTGTTTTTAGCAGAACATAAATGTCTTCTTCTTTTATTAGATATTCCAAACCACCTAAATTTCTCAACCTGCCAGATGTTGAGAATTGTGTTCTGTTCAATGCAAACAAAAGACATCCATACTGGAAGTCTTGATAGGGCTGTGTTTTATCTGAGACAAGAATAACATTTGATATAAAGTCAGAGACAAACAAGGGGAGCACTGCTGAGCAGACGTGAGGCCTCCGTTTCCTCTCTGCTCCGGCTCTGGCTCGGGCCCAGAAGTCCATGTCAGCACATGTCCTGACCTCGCGTGCTCACGGCAGCCCTGCGAGGTTTCCATCAGGCTCCCCGCGATCTCCCCACAGTCCAAACCACAGCCATGCTCATTGTCCATTGTGCTGCTGCGTTTTTACAGTCCACCTCAAGAATTCTCCGCTCTCTAACTCTCTACTCTATATTAAAAGTGAGCTATCACTTGCTGTGCCAAGTAAAACCAGTGCCACGAACACGCACAGTGAATATATTTCACTGCGGATCCAACCTCCAGATGCTTAGCGAAAATAAGATTGTGGATGTGACTGACATGAGAAGCCTCACAAAGCTGATCCCAGGCTCATTTTTAGCGAGCCAAAGCCCCGCCACTCTCCACGACTGCTATTCTGGCGCGGGCCCTCAGGCGACGAGGTTTTGCAGTCTCTATTACATGTGCTGTCAAGCCAATTGCCTTCCTTGCTCTTTGTGATTTTGGACGGGTGTGGAGCTCTCCCCTGCAAGCTCTGTCCAGAGACACACATCCTGCCAGACTCAAGCACGCCACCACATCCCACCATGCAGCACATAGATCAACATGGACACCAGTTTAGACCCAACTGGTGCAGCAGATGATAAATAACAAGCTGTCGTTTGACCTGGATGTTTCCACTTTTTTACACATTTAGAGTTCAATTCTTAACCATCTCGCGCTAACCTGTTGTTACTGATATGTTCAGGGAAAAGACAGATTTCCCCAAGCCAGCTGCTATGATAGATATCAAGAACTGGTTATGAATTTGAACCAGTTAAAAAGGAGAATTATATAAAATGATCACTTCTCTCAGGACAGGACATGGTTTACAGGTCAGCCCAGTCGCCAGAAAAAATACAACCACTGTGCATTTCTTCAAACCATGGACACATTACATTTGTACAGTTTTTTGTAGCATATATGTTGAAACTTATCTTACCCTTCAACAATGCTGTGGGTAACGTGGTTAGGTTAAGACATAAAAATCACTTAGGATAAGATCATGTCATGGCTTAAAATACCTGTTTTTTTGGTGGCCCAGTCGCTGCTGGAAACACAGTAATGATTTGGTAAAATAACAGCCACTTCTCATAGCACCAACCTTCGCTGGAAAAAGAGTGACGGGTTGCTAAAAAGCTCCCACAATTGGGGGCTAATGACTCGCTTAAACACAGCCTGTCTTGTTAATCGTTGGTCTCGAACAGTGGTCTATAGCAGCCCACAGCTTGGCTGGCATTTCGCCTAGGTGTAATGCCATTCACCATCCCCTTCACCTTAACATGACAAAGTCAGCTTGTATTCTATGTCACTTTAGAATCATTGATATAATTTGTAAGAAATGTACAAATGAAATGTATTTGTGATTTGCAAAAACATACAATGCCAACATTTTTTTTTATGACTAGACTGTACAGGTATAGATGAAAATGCAGAAGCAAAGAAGATCTATAGAAATAGCAGCATAATTTAACATTTTATTTTCTATTTTTTTTTTAAGCATACAGTAAAGCAAGGATTGAATTTTGATCAGCTATATGTTGGCCGTTACCAATCCATTAAAATATGCTTGTCTCTGCCCCATTCCTGATCCTTAGGATTGGCAACAATCAGCAACATTTAGTAATCTTTCAATTATTTTTCCTTATATTTATTCTTGCTGCTTTCTTGCTCACAGTAAAAGCTGTGACAAATGGGCATTGTAAGTAAAATTTCCATATTGGAGTACTTGTATTAAATTACTATTAAATACTAGCAAAAAAAAAAAGGAAAAGGATCCGAAGTGAACACCCAAATGAAAATGCGGATACATTTCTGTGCTGCACAGTTAGCTATGACCCATAAGTTTGACATTACATAGCTACTATGTCAAAATACTTCCAAACATCACCCTTATGCCTGGTTGTTAGATCGAGTGATGTCTGACTGAGAACGTTGAACATCATCTGGGGCTGCACAGATCTGTCATTTTTGCTGTAAGGATCTGTGCTGATATTCATAGATAGCAGTTACATTATTGCGTCTTGTCCAAAAATTTAAACTTTTATAAGAGAACGGTGTCAATACAGTGATGTAGATACTTCGTCTGACTATTGTCGGGACAAGGGAGCTGAGCAAAAGCTGAGGCAAAGCTTTGATTAACCAGACTAATCATCTATGTCCCAACCCTCACCTATGGTCATGGACCTTGGGTAGTGACCGAAAGAATGAGATTGCGGATACAAGCATCCGAAATGAGTTTCCTCCGTAGGGTGGCTGGGCTCAGCCTTAGAGATAGGGCAAAGAGCTCAGACAGCCAGAGGGAGCTCGGAGTAGAGCCGCTGCTCCTTTGCGTTGAAAGGGGTCAGTAGTTGTGGTTCGGACATCTGATCAGGATACCTCTTGGGCCCCTCCCGTTAGAAGTGTTCTGGGCACGTCGAAGAAGGTCCCCGGGGCAGACCTAGAACACGCTGGAGGGATCACATATCTCATCTGGCCCGGGAAAGCCTTGAGATCCCCAGAAAGAGCTGGAAAGTGTTGCTGGGGAGAGGGACGTCTGGCGTACCCAGCCCCAGATAAGTGGATGAAAAGGACCCAATGCTCCCTTGCTAAAAATAAAATTTTACACATGAAGAGAAATGGTAACACTGAACCCTGTTTGTTCTAACCCATCTCAATCTCCTACAATGTACAGCAAGATTTAAGGTAGAGCTAAATCATACATCCAGTCAGGATTATATTGTATAATGTTGATTCTGGCCACCATGCCATCTTTACAGCCAACTGGTCCTGGAGTCATTTCCTCTTCTTCACCTCCTACAGACCCAATGACTGTCATTTATAATGACCTTCTGCCACAGTGACTTACTGTGGATGTTTTCACTTGTGCCTCACACATCCTGCACCCTCGCACTCAGGTGGTCTCTGATATTTGATCATATGTGATAGAAACTGCCTTGCTGTTACCTACACCCACAAAACTATAGCTTAGTGTCCTTTATGAAGGGGAGGAAGTGGTTTCCACATCATATAGCTCTTCCCATCAGGCTACCAGGCCGAGCTGTCGTCCTCTCCTTTGTACTTCTAAGTGCTGTAGATGGAGGATGTGTATGATGGATTAAGTGGTCTGTGGGTCTCATGTGAGGCAGGGTCTAGAGGACAAGGACTGTAATATGTCGTTTCATTATTACCACGTTGTTTTTAATTGATTTCGGAGCATGACTCCACAAAAAATTTGAGTTCCAACTTTTGAACAGTCCCAGCGGTAAGTAACCAGAAATAAGAAATAAATCTGTTACAATTTTGTTGCTAAGGAAATTCTTCACTAACAAGTTGAAAAATACTTTTTAAATGATTTCATATGTGTTGCTTTGCATTACAGTGTAAGCTAATAAAGCGATGAGGAAGAAACCACACTGTTAACATGTGCAGGACAGACAGCCATTCATAGATGAGAGCTTGTTCTCTCATTTTAGGACTTACACTGCGGTGAATATTCTTTTCCAAAACTTTCAAGTTTCCTTTCACTCTGTCCAAATCTACACATCAGATCTCACTTCAAAACAGTCTTACCACCACCACTGCATGTCCCCAAATAGAATACATCCAATTTTGCCTCAGTAAGAACTTGGTATGTAAAATATGACAATTATTCCTTTGATCAGCCTTCAAAACATGCACCTTTCAGGCAGGCAATGCACAACGTGCAACCTCCTCAGCCCCCAAAAGCCAAGGTGGCCACATTACACAAAGAAAGCTCAGGTAGGATATCATGCGTAGCACATGTGTAACTGATACATTCGGCTCATTGTAATCAGAGGTGACAGAGGATTTTAGAAAAATCCCAAAATAAAGTAAATTGTCATGCTGTGTGGAATTTCCCTTGACGTCCACCAGCCCAAAATAATATTTTCCATAAGATTCATTTTCCCAAGCACTCTGAGGAAAAATATTCTGGTACAGTATGTGTTGTTTCTTAAGAAATCACTGTATTATTGAAAGTTCCCATCTGCCATGCTGCCGAAAGCTGCAGGCTAATGAAAGCTTCAATCTGTTAATCTGTCCTGAGAATAAAAGGCGAAATTATTTCAAAGCACAACATCTGTTACGCGTCATGAAATGAAAATCTCTCAGAAAACACCATTTATCTAGTTGCTGAATATTTATTTGCAAAACCAAGGCTACGAATTAAGAAGGAATGCTTGCCCCCTCATTCCTCAAAGAACTTTTTAATGACATTCCATTAATTATGCCGGGAATTATTTGCTGTAGCAACGTTTCGCACGTGTGAAAGAGGACACAACCTGATACAGATCAAATTTGTTTGGCAAGGGTGATGAAATTGCACAAAAGTTGGCGCTCTGGGCAATGTGCTGCAGTATATTGAATTTCTTAACCATTCCCTGCAATAAGTGTCGGTGCTCCTTTCAGCTTGTCCCTTCAGCTGTGCAAACAGATAATGAAAGTCTTTGAGTCCAGCAAAGAGATGAATCATTGGTGCAGGTCAATGACACTTAGGTTAACACAAATTTGAAAGTGACAGATGTGAAGCAGTCAGAAACACACAAACAGCAGGCACCTATAAACTAGTCAAAGTGTAAGCAAGAGGGAACATACAGACCCCATTTTACCCTGTTGTGTAATTTCTGTCAAATTGGCACACTCAAATTTAGATTTTAAGTCGTGGAAGCAAATTATTGGATGTAAATATTACATTCCTTCGTCACCAAAGCATCATGTGACAGTGCCGTAAATTGGAGTATACTTCTACATATCACATGAAAAGGTTTGTTGCTTCCAAGTTTCTGTGAATTCAGCAGTCGTTTAGAAACTCACATTTTGATTCTGCTTATCAATTCCTGAAAGCGAACTTTGGACGTGCCACGCCACAGTTTGCGCCCTACCTTTCTATTTCCGCTTGAAACAACACAATATTTCACCTTTTGGCTTACAATTTTAAACTATTGACACAATATTTTACAAAATAAAACATCAACGGTTACATCTCACATTTCAGTTTTTCGGAAAGGTCGCTGCAAATTCAAATGCAAAGTTATTTGGGGCGCAGTGATAAAACAAGATTCTGCTGACTGCATGTCACATAACAGCCTCTAACCTCTGTGTTATCTCATACTACTAAAAAATGTTCAGATGAAGGAGAGAAAGTATTTAGTTTTTTTTGAGCAGGTGACTTGTTAAATCACAAGTCATGGTTCTGTTAGGTCTCATTTTACAATTTTAAGTGAAGCAGTGGCTTACGGAACACCTTACACTTTGTCGCATTACCTTCTTCATCAGATGCCAAGAACTGTCAGATGTTTGCTTATTTTTGTACATGTAAGTTAGCACAATAGAATCATCAAAGCTAAAAGATATTAGAAACACAAAAACACGAAATCCAAAATGTAGAAAGGGTTAGGTATCAGTACTCCATATCTTTTAAAGTATCAACCAAATTAACTAAGTACCCAGTAGTATCAAAACGTCTTTAGCCAAATGATAGCTGCAATTCTTTGTGCATTGAAGGCTGATCCAGGATCGTCCCAACTCATCACATAGTCAGCACACTTTCTGTTTATGCCCTTTCCGCAGGCACTCCCCTCCTGGCGAACGGTCTGTGTAACATCTGCCCAGTTAGCAGCAACTAACATCCAATACTAAGTTAAATGGTCCCAACACACTCACACCAACACCAAAACATCTCAACTCTGTCATTAAACCCATGAATAACCATTATGTGATGTTAGCTGTGTGATGCTAACAGTTAGCTCTGTCACTCTGCGTGTAAGCAAGCGGCCTTTCACAACCTTCCCTGGCACAGAGCTCACACTCCTGCAGCAGCAGCAGTTACAACCCATACAGTCTTTCGTGTGGTCAAGTGTGGTGTATTTGACATTTATTTTAAGATACATGTTAATACTTCATTTATACCTTAAGGAGTTTTCACATCGCCATGCAGTTACTCGCTGCTTCCAGTCATTTAAATGAGAGGAAGACGGCAGAGGAGAGGGGGTTTGCAATACAGTGGTAGGAGTATGAAGTGGTTGCAGCCCATTTGCATGTACACAGATTTTGCTCTGCTGCACTGAGTTTATTGTGTTGAAATTCTGGTGGTTGCTGCCTGCCCAGCCGGTCAAATAACGAGCATCACAAAAGCAGAAAGAAGACAAGATGAGGAGTTGATAATGTTGGTGTCGGAATACCAGAGGTTATGGCATTAGCAACTTATAAGGACAACCAGAAGAAAAAACTGACCCTGGGATAACATTTCCACCAAACGTCAGATGACAAGTAATTTGTCCAAATATGTAGACACCTTTGGTAATTTCATCGATTTTCGTTGTCTCACTACAGTGGCTACAAGCTAGCTTGCATTTTTGCCAGTGTCCACCGAAGCAGCTGCCTGGCATTGCAGATGTGGACCGTAGCAGTTTTTATTATCGCTTAACAGATCTAAACGGTACGACATTTTAGTGCGTCACAGTTGATTATATTTCAGAAGCTACTCTGTCAGTTTTCCAACCCAATCACCACAATAAACATTGGCATTGTTCATTTCTGCAAACCATGGATATCCAACATTTGTACATTTCATACGCAACAGATATGTCGAAACTTTACTTCTTTATATTTCTGTTTTTATATTTCAAATTGTGACAACGCTGTGGTTGAGGTGTGGTTAGGTTTAGGGACAAAAACCACTTGGTTATAGTTAGGAAAAAGTGTTTTAGCTTAAAATACCCAGTTTTGTCACCACTACCATGACTTAAAACGTCTCTACCTCATTTTGCCTAAATCTCACGTGAAAATCGTAATCAAACATAAAAATGTAAGATATCCTTGGTTCGTAGAAATGTGCAATACCAACATTTTCTTCTGCAATTATAGGAAAAACATCTAACTATGCCCCAAAACTAAATGACAAAAATAGTACTGTATTTACTACATACTTCCAAAATTGACTTGTTAGGATTTTCTGATCTGCAGTTTATAGTTAAGGTTTAATTTATTTTAAGAAACGATTGTGGTTAAATTCAAGAGACCAACATTGTTAGCTGGACGTGAATGTATTCTCTTAGGTCACACGATTTGTACTATATGCTAGCCTCCTCCCTAAGGTCATGATTAGACCAACTTTGGCCCTGTGAGAAAAAACACCTTCCTGGATTGTATTTCGTTGTCTCATTGGTACCTTAAACAGCTCATCCCCACCAACGCAGCCCCCTGTACTCTTTTAATGCAGGTCTTTTTGGTCTGAGTTCCCAGTTTGTGGCAGCCATCCTATTTCTGCCTTTCCCACTAATGTTTGCTGCTTACACAGAAATCTGCATCTTTTTAATAAAGAAGACCCAGTACTGTTTATCTGTTTGTGTGATGGTGCGAGGTTGCTTGTGGAAGCATGTATTGACTGAGGCATTTGTACAAACAAATAGTCGTGCTGCGTTTCTGGTGAGGATGGTCTCAAAAACTCTTCCAGAGTTCGGAAAGCTTAAGTATCGAAGAAGCGGATAAACAGACACTCACAGAGCTCTAGATTTATGTTGTCTTGTAGTGTTTTCCCCTTTTAACTGGCACAACAACAGATATACCTCGTAAAAGTAATTTTATATCCGTAGGACAGATGCTTTTAGAAAGATGTACTTTTTTTAACAAGCCAGATGATGACTGTTCACTTCCCTTCCTCACTTCTTTTCTACTAATGCCAGGGCCCACCTGCCTTGACCACAGTCCAAAAACAAGACACTTAAAACACATGGCTCGATCACCGTTAGCTTAATACCTAGTCATTAGCCGCTAATAACCATCATTTAATAGAGGATTTCTTGTTATCCCTCCTAAATGAGGCTTGATAAGAAATTTGTTAATTGACGGGAAACTCAAACTTGCAGCGGTCCATATGTTCTGCTGAAGTATTATTCACTCTCCGTGACTGTGTGTGTTGCTTTAGCTACTGGATGGGGTAACCCCAGTCACTTGCCTCCTCAACACCTGTGTTTACTTTGGGGCCTCGGCCCCCATGACCCAGCAGCAATCCTTCACTCACTCAGAAGATGGAGTGAGGTTCCAGCCTCCAAATATGTGCTGTCCGTGCACTTTTACCACTGTGTGATTCCTCTAAGACTTTCATTATGGGGCACGGGCCAAACGACTAGTATAAATTACAATCCTCTTCCAAATTCTAGTAAATTTAAACATTCAGATCCTGTTCTCTTTTACTGTAATGTTAAGTTAGGCTAAGAGCAGACATTGGCTTTGGCGCTTGTCCGCGCTTGTTGTGGCTGTTGAGGCTTTTTAAAGTGCTTTGGGTATGGAAAGTGGATTTGAGGAGCCATTAATGTAGAATAACTGAACTTGTCTTCTCTTCTGGAGGCAGACGGAACTGGATTCAGTAGTTTTGAATATTCAGCATGAAAGAAGCAGATTTATGACCGGGGGATTTCTGGCTCCAACTAACAGGTGTTTTTCATGGAAGTCTGGGGTTATTGCTTCGTCTCACAACCGTGCGAAGGGCTAAGTATTGAGCCTCAATACTATTTTGGTACAGAGCAGATGTATTTGTAGCAGCACTTATTAGACATTTAAAAAAATGGCAAATGGACCTTACTTGTATAGCGCCTTTCTAGTCTTCCAACCACTCAAAGCGCTTTTTACACGACAGAGTCACATTCACCCATTCACACAGTGGTGGCTGAGGCTACTGTGCAAAGTGCCACCTGCTACTCAGTTTTAAACGCACTAACACAAGGTTGAAAAAGACATCTGGAGCAATTTGGGTTCAGTATCTTGCCCGAGGATACTTTAAAATGCGGACAGGAGAAGCTTGGCATCGAACTTCCGATCGTTTGATTAACAGACAACCTGCTTTATCTCCTGAGCCATAGCCGACCTGATATATCCTGATACAAATTATAGTTCACTGTTTTGTCACGTTTATGTTTCAGGGCACTGCAGTAAGGATTACCCTGATTGCCCAGAGGAAATAAAGTGCTATGTCAAGTTAGGAAATTCAGCAACTCTCTTGCCTGATTAGGGCAAGTGAGTTTACAGCAAGGTTGAGAGCAAGGCGGATAAAACAGGAATGAAGTATTCTTGAGCAAGGAACGTAATGCGCATTAGTGTTGTTGTGACTGCACCGTGTTGAGGCACTTAATTCGAAAGCATAGCTTTGCAAGCTACCAATTACTTCACACTGGAAGAAGGTTAGCTACACCAAAGTTACCCTAAAGGTACCCTAACTTGGTTAACTAAAGCTACATTTATAACATAATACAAAAAAAGTCACATGCCAAATGCCACTTCAGTACCTACTTGCTCACAGGTCATAAGCCAAAAAATTGAAATACCCCGCTAGTCATAGGAAAGTGCAGTGGCATTTTTGGTTTTGTATAGTGTCCATCAGTCAGACAGCTGCCTTCAGAAACTAGAGTGCAGGTGGGGGTATTGGACTGAGCAGGACTCGGATACGGAGGCAACTTGTAAAATAGCTTGCAACAATTTCTTTGAACATTTGTCAATACATATGGCTAATTAATACTTGCTGCTAATTGTGGTCAAAGGGGTTCAAATATAGTGGAGAAGCAATGGTACAATACAAATAAAAATAAAAAATCATTCCATTTCTTTTATGGCCCAAAATTTATTCAGTTATTAACTGCATCAAAATGGCAAAAAAAAATGTTCCTACTTTAATTACTTTGCAAATATGAATGTAGTTGAACTACCAGCAAGTTACTGCAAAATGTAGTTAAACTACCAGTTTAATTACACGTAGTTAACTACTCCCCAACACTGTCAATGTCTATCTGAAGCAAGTAGGTAAGTTGTTCCCACAATGCACCTGTAAGTGTTAGGAAAAGGGCTTGTATGATATAACAACAAATACACCAGTGCTTCATCAGATAAAAATATGTACAAGGATGAAACTAATTGAATGAGGATTTAATTGAGGTGAAAATAAAGGCCTTGTTCACATAGTTCAGCTCTGATTTATGGTTAAAATACCTGAAAATGTGAAAAAAAAGAGTTAAAGCATAAATTTGTGGCAAACACATGATTAAAAAAATGAATAAAATTAAAAATATTCAGTGCAGATTATTGTTTCAGAGAGTTAAAGTCCAAAGACACAGTGGTGCTGTATGTTTTTTTCACTGTACTCTAACTTTGATTTAGTGAATGGCCTTTCTACATTTTTTTTTATCGTCTTTCTTCTTGTGTATTCTCAACCACAACTGAGAGGCTCCCAATGACCTGTTTACTGCCTTTAAGATGTTAACTCGGTGCAGATCTGATGAATGTTTTGCACAGTCAATTCTGGACGCAAGCCAGAGTTCTGTTGCTCGTACTGCAGTGTTAACTGTTCAAATATTAGTGCCAATGTTTTTTCAGGTGCGGATACATCAGAGCGCGCCAAAACCATGTTTCCATGGAAACAGGCCAGCCTAAGTGTAAAAAGCTGCCGTCGTATCACATATAAAGTCATTATACTCTGATATGATGTTGCTCTGCATTCTGCAATTAGGAAAGGCAGCTGTGACATTGTGACATTGTACATGATCTCTGTGGCCTTCAGGTTTATTTCAGAGTAAAAACACTGAGATATCAACAACATTTTTATAATTTCTGTCAAGAAATGGTATTCGGAGTATTTGGGAGTGTCCTGGGAGTTTGGCAGCTTTGGTGAGGCGTTGTGTACTGACACATTAGATGCTGGCTGGAATCTACCTCATGACTTTAGCTGCATGTCATGCTCACTTTCTGTTGCATCTTGAGTATTAATTAATTACTTAAACCTTTTTAAATATTATTTTAATCATACATTTTAATTAAGCCCTGGCATTTGTTGTACCACACTTACAAAGGAAAGTCATGGAGACGTGGAAAAGGAAATATCTCTCCTCTGCCCTGTCAGATCAGATTAGAAAAACATTTTACTCGATCCATTTCATTAAGGATGACTGTTTAGTTAATTGTTAATGTTAGAGCAGAGATAGGCCAGAGTAGCCCGCAGCTACGACATGTTAAAGGGTGGAAAGCTTCCATAAAGAACCTTTAAGGCTTCATGTGACTTTTTTTTTTTCAGGTTAAGAGAAACATTTCAAACCGTTTGAGTGTTGTCTTTTCCAGGACACTGGCAAGTGCAGGAAAAGAACTCAAAGATAACTTCCTGAAAGCCCTGGCAGAGCGAGAGGAGGCCAACCGCAGTGGGAAAATGACTGTGAGTACATTATTACAGCACTCCAATTGCTACGTAATGGGATTCCCCTCAAATATTTCTGCAATTCCATTAGGATGGGAACAAAATCCATACTGTGTCAAGTTGAGTGGAAATGCCCCCCCTCATCCCCCATTCCCTCCACCCACCCACCATTCCTCCCCAAATACCATGAAAGCCAGCTGCCCGCCCCTCTCCCATCCATAAAACCCCATTTACCAAACTCCAGCTACCTTTTCCAAGGTGCTCTCTTCAGATAGAACCGCCAGGGTCATTTCTAAAGGGGCCTCACCTGAAGAGTCAGGGTACAAACCAGGAGGAGTATTACCAATCCTCCACAACAAAATTATGTATTTTCACAGCATAAACTGTATGATTAGTATCGGTATTAATGTTAGTCTTATGTTCCAGATGGCTTAGAAATGTGATTGTTATAGTTATTGAGCACTAGCGCTTGTTATTCTTTTCAACATTCTCTTCCTATTTTTCATAGACATTGTATGTCTATAACACGATCAGACCATACCTCACCCCTTCTGTTTTAGACACATATTTACATGCAGTCATTCTCTCAACAATACGCTACTGTCTCCCAATTTGGTCCATCACCAGAAAGAAAATCATCAAACCAGTAGCAATACTATACAACAGAACTTACAAGATCCATGGAAACCTTTGCCTCTTGGACTCATCACTACACTGTACTCTCACATTCATAACGCCCTGACTTTTCAGCACAACACAGATATTCTAGCCATTAAATTTCAATTTCAGATCCAAAACAACTCCAGTCCTACACTTATTGCTTTACTTTAAGACACAACACAAGACAACAACTCGATTAGATCAACTGCACTTAGACCTATTCCTGTACTGCCTTATATACTATCTTAGAGCAATAATCTCTCAATCAATCTTAATCACACATTTCAAACATATATATATGAACACACATGAATGAATATGATGAAAGGACATACCTGCAACCCCTGATTCAAATCACATACACCATCATGCTTACTCCATTTAAGACCTCTACTTGTAATCTGTGTAGTTGCTTGTGTTCAATTGTTGTCTTGCCTCTATTCCCTTTTTTCTCTATAAAAGTTGACAGCATACTGCTCACAAATAACTGTAAAAAACAATGTTATTGTCATTTTTATGCCACTGATATAATGATAGTACAATAGAATAATAATGCAAGTGTTTGCTTTTAAACAGCAATAGACTTTGAATTCTTAAGGACATGGAGACAGTTGGAATTAGAATGTGGAAAACATTAAAATAAATCTAAATTAATAAAACATAAATAACCAGAAATGTCAGCAAAATGTGCCTCAGCATATATATATATATTTTTTTTTAAAAAGTGTCTCATGACAATTTTTCAACTTTTTTTTGTTCATTTGGCTTTGGTGTTGTCAAAAACTGCTTACGTGCTGCGCCCAAGTCTTACAACTATCAGGAAAACCTTGCTGTTTATTCTGGTATTATGTTAGCCAAAATGTTAGTGACATTCTTATGTTAACAAACACACACATGTAAACACAACGGGCAATATCATACAATATGTCAACATGATACTGATCATTTTTGACGACCACGGTAAGTTGGTAACGTGATTATTGTTACTTAGAGCTTAAGCAGAATTTATAGTTTCTTCATTCATGGCTAAAAGGGCCAATGTAATGGCAATTTTATTTATATAGCACATTTCATTACATGTAAAGTCAAAGTGTTTTACAATGAAAGACAACAGATAAAAGAAAATGTGACAACATAATTAACATTATCATATGTAGGAATGAGCATTAGTCATCAATATCAACATAGAAAACACAAAAACAGCAACATGATCAAGTGTTATTGAACACAAACACATACACAGACGCAGACACTAAAGAACCATAAGCCTGGAAGAATAAGAAAGTCTTGAGTTCTCTTTTAAATGTGGACGCAGTTGTGCTGGACCTCAAGTCAGTCGGCAGCTGGTTCAGAGAGCAGGCTCAGAGGTAGAGCTGGTCGTCCACTTATCAGAGGATCCTCCGGTCTGCACATTGAAGTATCTTTGAGCAAGATACTGAACCCCAGTTTGCTCCTGATGGCTGTTCCATCGGTGTGTGAGTGTGTGAGTAGCAGGTGGCACCTTGTATGGTAGCCTTAGCCAGCAGTGTGTGAATGTGTGTGTGAATGGGTGAATGTGACTCGTAGTTTAAAAAGCACTTTGAGTGGTCAGAAGACTAGAAAGGCGCTACACAAGTGCAGTGCAAGTGTAATAACTAAAGGCACCCTCACCAGAACTGGATCTAATTCTAGGTACAGCTAGAAGACCTCTGCCTGCTGACCTGAGAGGCCTGATCGAGTTGCAGAGCTGCTTTTGGACCATATCTGAGGCATTATACTTTTATCACATCACCTGCACGAGGTGTAAGGGTCAGGTATACTGTCAGCTGCATGGCAAGTGTGGGGGCCATGGTAAAGTCCAAGATGACAAATGGCTTTGGGACATGACGCATCACCTCTCAAATGAAAACAGAGTCGTGAGCTGGTGCAGGTGGTAGAGCGGTACTAACTAGATATAGTTGAGCGCACGTCTACACAGCGTCTGTGCAGCATTTTTCAGAGTTGCCAAGTATGAGAGGTGCCAAGTAGATGCCTGGCTGAGTGCTGAGAGATAAGGATTCCCTTTCCCATTTCTCTAGCAGAGATTTCTGGCAGAGATCACTGAGGTAGTCTTAAAGCTTTGCAGTGGTAAAGTAGCAGGAGTTTCTTGCAGTTGGTACAGAGGGGAAATAGAGGACCTTTACGACTGTTGTCTGTGTCCGGTCCTTGTTTATCTGCAGTCAGAGCTGTGTAAGTATTCTCCACAGTTGGGCAGTAGCAGCTGAGTTTTGCAAAGGCCTGGTCACAGTTTCTGTTTGTGATTTTCATGGACAGAATCTCCAGGTGCAGCTGATGAGTAGTAGAGAGTCTGGTTGGCTTCATCAGACCGTGACCTCCAGCACACACTGGGGCAGCTTGCAACAGAGTGTGAAGCGGTTGGAATGAAAGTCCACACCGCCGAGGTACTCTGCCAGGAAATGGTCAGAAAATGCATCCTTTGGGTTAAGAGTGAGTCGCTGCCTCACGTGAAGTACAAATATCTGTAGGTTAGGGCTGGGCGATATGGCAAACAATCTTTTCACAGTAAAAGTTTTCACCTGTTCAAACTGTAAAACCTTATGTGAAAATAATTTGTTTTGAACAGCTGAATCAGATTCGACCGACAATTCTGACTTGGGTCCAGCTCTACTTAATTATATCAAAGATTTATCGAACATCTAGGAAAATTGAATCGAGATACCCAGCTCTACTTTAGGTGTGACGTTAAGATGAAACACAAGATCAAAATGTGCACTGATGTGGCATAAGCAGTGACGCAGGCAAAGGTGAAGTTGGAGCTTTGCCTTTGGGCTCACCTCTCAAATTAGCGGTCAGTCTCTGCTCCAACCCTCAGCTGTGGTTAAAATTCCAGATACAATCGGTCAAAATCGTATTCCACACAAGCTGAAGTGAGAGAGGAGCTCGGACACGTGGTGAGGCCTTGGAGTAGAAGTGTGCTCTTGTATTTGAGGTGCTTTGGGCATCTGATCGGGACGTTTGCCTCACAGATCTGTCCTCTCTGAAGTCAAGCTTAGCTGTTAGGTGAGCTCACAGTGAGGTGTTCTTGATTCATGGACAAAGCCTGCATGCTTAATTAAACTTTGATGCACCAGGGAGAGATTTTAACCTCTGACCATGAAGCTGACTGTTTTTACTACAAACACTACTTTTAACACAATTCTCTGTCTCTACTTACGGTACATGATGAATGGAACGTGTACCATTTGGGGGTTGTATTCGGCATTGTTCTGCAGGGAGTGTTCGCGTTGATTGACTTCAAGTGATTCACTTCTAAGATGCTGGAGTACAAAAAAGGAGTTTTGTTTGACCTCCATTTACCTGCCCCTGTGGGCTTTGCAATTATGAGATCACATGAAGTGCACGAAGGGGAGCAGAGGTAGTAACACCAGAAGTTCTCCCGCTGGATGTTCACTGTGTAAACAGTACCATGCAAAAGCCCCCCTCTTCTTTCTTTCAGCTCTTCATAACTTAAACCATTTGAGAGATACAGCTTTTTCCTTCCAAAGAAACCTCCAGTGAAAAATTAAGTGATTTAAAATACCTCTTCCTGTATTAAGAAAAGAGAGACAGAATGAAAACAAGCAAAATATCATGTTGTGGATTACCAGCGTTGTTTTGCTGTCATGACATTTTCCCACCTCTTCTTCTTTTTCATCTCTTAAGAGCTTCCTCTGCTGAAAAATTGGATCAGGAAGATGTTTATTTTCCTTTGAGGCCCCGCTCTGTTTAAAATTGAACCCACATTTGTGCGCTTAATACCTCTTCTCTTTGAAACTGTTTAAGTAACAGGTAATCTTGATACAGTTTGACGAGGCTTGACCTCATTGGTATATTTACATTACACAGATGCATTCCAGACAACATTTGCACATGTGTGGACATACTGTAAAACATGTGTTGTACCTTGTTTCATACACACTCATTCATATTGTACTGTGTGTATATTTTTTAACATTAATATTGTAATTTGCTGGTATCCATGTGGTATTTCTACATATGTTGCACAAGCTGTATTTTCATCCCAACATCTGCCAGAAATTTCAAACAATTATGCAGTATGAAGAAATTGGACACGGTTTGGATTTCTTCCCTCTGCTCTCTGTTGCACCTAAAATCCTCTTTATGAAAGTGTCAAATTACCCACGTTAATCTTCGATAAGGTTCAATAATAAGACCACCCAGTGTCGTGAGGTATCTTTCACACTGTTCAACGTGGGCTTTCTAAGGGCCTATTGAAACACATGACTTGAGCTCCTATCTGCCAGGGTCCTCAAAGCTGAGGATCAGTCCCACTAACGCATTCCAGGTCCTCACATCTACGTCTTTTTACTGCACTCTAATGCAAAGCAGTCCTTGTCCTACATGTGTTTTTCACTTTTTTCCCCATTATTTTTTATGTCTGCACATTATTGTTATTTTAAGTAGCATTTAAGTCATTCTATCGCCCGTGCTTTAGTAGACCCACCAACTTTGTCAAAAACACATCAGCCAGTCTTCCTTAGCTTCATGTGGAAATTACATAAGTAGATTTTTTTTAGCTTATTTAAAATCCAGATCAAACCCAAATGCCCATTTTTTGGCTTCAAAAGGAAACTATGGCCAAATTAATAGATGTTAATCAACACATTCTCCCTCTGACCTCATCACATATTGACGTTTCGTCATGGACTTTCCATATCGAGGTATGACATGCAAGGTACCCTGGGTGCGTTGGTCGTTGATGTTCTGGGACGCCATGTCAACTTCTGCCTTCTACATGCATTGGCTATTTTCAATATACACTTCCATTTTTACAGGAAATGTAGTTTGCGTACAGTCTCTTTCAAAATAAACGCACTATGTTGGTACAACACCATAAATCAACGTTTTTTTTCCTTCAACAACAAACACACTTGGTTACGTTTAGCCAACACATGAACACGGTTGGGTTTAGGCAACAAAAGCGCTGGCCTCCCAGTTGAAGGTCAGTGGTTGTTGGACCCATCCACCACCCCTCCACCCTGCCCTTCTCGGACTTCCACCGCCTTAACTTTCCTTGTTGTCCCACTGCGTTCTCCCCTGACGCCACCGGATGCTGTTAAACTATAATGGCGACTGGACGCATACAATGCCGACATGAAAGGTTGGCTTTTTTCATTGGTATCCGATACTGGAGTGAGACTGGTTTGTTTATTCCTGTGGTCTAGACAGTCCAAAAATATAAGTAAGTCCCATCCCAAGTCCCAAAGCTAAAGTGCAAAAACTTAACTTTGTGATATTATATGGTATAAAGTGTGGAGCTGCTCCATAGACAGTGAATGGTGAAAGATGTTGTTGACACTGAGAGCAACCCGGGGAATGTTCTGAGTATATGGGTATGTTATAGAGTGAAGCCCAGTAGGATATAAAAAAGGAAAAAAACATTTTGTGGATCCACGAAATCAGGCTCCCATTCATTGTCTATGAAGCAGATCCAAACTTTACACCCAATGACATCACAAGTTTCAGACTTTCTTCTCTGGTCTCTGGCTTTGAGAGAGGAGGTGGAAAGCCGTGGAAATAACATATTGGACTTATTAATTTAGGTGGTGTTCCCCTTTAAACTTTTACTGTCTTTGTTGTAAACTCAACCAGTGTTGGTTGACACTGGCTCAATCCCAATACAGCCCTTGCACTTACCATTTATTCCTTAGCCTTTACTCCTCCATTTTGCATGTTCACGTCTAGTGGTAAAGTGTTCCGATTCTTATTGGGATAGAGGAGTAGGGAGAAGTGTTAGAGTTACATGGCCCTCTATAAATGGACGTTTATCAGAGCCGTACTATATTAGTTTAGTGTTGCTTAAACAAATTATGGTCCTTTTCGATGATGCCCAAACACCCACCAGCCAAATTGCTGTACTTGCTATCGCTCCTCCAATATCAGTGCAGACTGCCAGGGTAGGAGCATGGGTTGCTATCGTACGTGCACAGAGTGGCCTGGAAATACAGCATAGTTCTTTTTAGGTTATTTATTTCAAATTTAAGTTGTGAACAAATAGCAAGTGTCCATGCTTTTCTATCTCTATCAGCTAAACGGCAAATGTCGCGTCTGATTACATAAACTCCAGCAATGATAGTGACAATATAGATAATGTATTAGGGTCTTAAAGGGGTGTCCCATTTAATAGTGACAGATTTTAACTGCTGCCCATTGTAACTCTGTTCCACGGGGCAAATCGGCATTTGAAAACAGGGGTTAGGTGTTAAACTAAGACTTGGATTTGTCCACTGTTTCAAGTATCACCTACTTGATTAATCCTGAAGGGTTCGGTCATTGTGGTGAAAGACTGTTAGGACATGGAAAATCATCCATTTTAGGCACATAATGGACGAGATAAAGAAAATACTTAAAGCTGAGTTATTGGCTGTCCTTTAAATGGATGACATATTCATTGTCATCTTCCCTCTCATTCATCAGAGGGGTCACTCCTTTGTCCTCCTTTCATGTCACGCTCAGCCTTTCAAGTCAGGTTGAAATTACACCTGTCATTTAATACACTTGTCAGCTTATTCTGCCTCTTGTGTCTGGCCCCAAATGGCATTACAAAAGATTGATAGCAGACAAGACTCTTGATGAACAGAGCTCGTCTTCCCTTTGTGTGCGGTCCCTGCCCCCGCCTGTTCCCCTCTCTTTAGGATTAAGGTAAAGGAATACTATAAAGCCTGTTTTGCATTTAAAATATTGACAGTTGATGCATTTTTTTCCTTATAGTTTTCTCATAAGCACTCAGTTGTTGGTTTGTAGAAGGAGCCCTCCACTATCTTTCTAATCAGCTGAACTCGTAAAGCTTTCAGTGCCTTTCCTTCATTGTGTGTTACTTCCCCGGCCCTGTTGCGAAAGCTGCTTCCCTGCCAAAAGTCACACACAAACAAAAGCTGCACCTGGGCAGCTTTGGCTTTATTTGCACTGGGTAAGAAGTTAAGTTTTTTATCAAATCCAGGTCACACCTGCACAGGATGCCTGAGGGTGTCCATTGTTGGAAGGTTCACATCTGAAACTGAAGGTGTGCTGCCACCACCCACTCTGCTCCCTGTTTGCTTTCAGCTGTTTGTGGAGAGGGTCTGATGGTATCAATGTGCAGCGTATCAAACTAATGTTAAACTAATGAATGGGCACAGTTAAAAGCAGTTGTGCATGAAGCAGTAATATACCGACACTTGTAAGGTTATGATAAACAGAGACTGTGCCTATGACATAAACTAAAAGGCATTGAAATAAGTCAGATAAATTAAAGCATCTGCCAAACTTTATTTTTCATCAAAGTAAGTGTAGACATTTATTAGAAAATACAAATGTTCAAAAAGGCTTTTCATTGCAATGTTAAGATATCATTTTAGAAATTCTTGCACCCACACTTGTACCACCAAATCTGCACAAAAATTGAATTACTTGTTCATTGTTAATGGTCCAGCCTTCCACCAGATTTTCACCTAAATCTGTGCGCCTGTGTTTGAGATAACTAACTAAGAAACCAGTGGATGTAATAAGCAGTGACATCAGTATGCTTTGTATTGTAAATGAACTTTATTGACTGATCTCACAGTTGAATTTAGTTTGATTAGTTAAAGTTGTTTTAATCCAAGATAAATCTGACCAGTTAATGCATCACAACTGGACCTCGGTTCTACTACTATGAGATCATCTTCTTTAAGGCCCCGATACAACAAGCCAACGGTCGGGTAACGGTCAAAGTTGGACGGTTAGTGAGCGTCTGCCACCCTCATTGGTGCGGTGTGTCCCACACCATCGCCCCTTGTTGGCTTTTTTTTTTTTTTTTTTTTTTGGCCAATTCAGCATGGTGAATCGGCGTCGGCAACAGTGAGGCGCATCGTTAATGAAATCACTGTGACTGACAATTTAGCTCAGTGCACCAGAAGAGAAACCAAAGTGAGGAAAGTAAACAAAGTTTTAAAGGCAAGGCACTGGCGCATGGTAAATGTGTTTTGTTCTGTCAACACTGGATTGTGTTGTTAATGTGCTAACTGGCTAACTAGCGTCAAGACTGTCTGACGGTTTCCCTTTTTGAATGATGATTATAGACTCCTGCCATCTGCTGGTGTCTAGGTATTTCCTCTTAAGAGGTGCAGAATGTACATGCTGGTTGATGTTTGGCTGTAGTCTTTGTGGTGTGTTCATGTGCAACTTAGATACGGGGACGTGAGGTGAAGCATAAGGGGGCCTTTATTGCTGCTAGTCGTCTGAGGTCAGTTTGGTGTGTCTGGGCCTTTACATACACTCTCATAGAAGAGAGTTTGGACGCTTTGACATTGTTTGGCACAGCATGTAGCGCTGCAACACAATGGACCGTCATGTTGAAATTCTGAGTGAAAATGTTGGACTTCTACCCTCAGTTTTACTCCCAATTTGAAGTTAAAGATGTGTCTGACTATTTTCAAAATCTCTAAAGTGAAGGATGTTGATAGAATTTCATATTGACCTGACATGATGATCAAAAAGGGGATGTCAGTGTTACTGTTAATTACTTAACTGCTGAGAATATTTTTGACCAGTTACACATGTCGGTCTTTTATGATATTTATGCCTGGGCTGAGTGGCAACTAGCTAGCCTGCCCAGTGGTGGCAGTACAGCGTTGCTGCAGAAAAATTGTGCCCACATTCCAGTCTCTCCCTTGGTAGCCCCTGCAAGTTAGCAGCTTAATTTTGTGCCACACTGTTAGCAGTGTAAGCAGGGCTAGTGGTGCTTACATAGTTAACAATTCTAAACGGGTTTTGCAGCTTAAAATGAAGCTGCTTAATCACGCAGGCAACACAGGGTTTGACAGGAGGGTGGCCACAAAGTTTCTGTGCCAATGCTGTCCTACCAAAATAGGGTCAGGACAGCATTACCAGTGGTAATCGTCTACCAACTACCAACGTATGACCCATGTTCAAAGTTGTTTTTCTAATTATTTGAAAATATATCCTATTAACCAAATCACATTCATTTAACAGGTGTAATTAATAATAAATTACTTGTAGTATGAGATGGTATGATTTCATAAAGAGTGAATAACATGGTTACTCATGGTACATTATAAAGAAATTACAGACATGATGATTTGTGATGATGAATATTGATGATGTATTCCACCGTCATCAAGTGTTGCTGAATGTTGACTGATTTTTCAATTGACTACCCTGAAAGTAAATATTCACTGCCCTCCAGAAGCAAATAAATATGTTTCTTATTGTATTGGTGAAGCCATCAGTCACTCAGACACAACAGGGACCTCATTATAACAATGCACCTGGCACAGTGCCTTGCCATTAAGAGTGAATGAGCATGTTTGCTCTTAGCTCATGCCCGAGCAGCAGGACTATCACAAAAGTCAGTTTGTTGTGTCAGTAATAAGGAACAAAACAAGGGGAGTCGCACTCAAACTGTCAAACCTTGTGAACAAGAATGAATTACTAACAAATCAGATCGGCAAAGAATTTTTTGCATGAAAGATTTGGTGCTCAGTTCACAAGCTCTGTAAAGTTAGTCAAGTTGCGTGTTAAATAATTGTCTCAGGAATGTGAGAAATTTTACAAAAACATAAAACAATGTATGTTGGGAAGCATCAAAACTCAAAGAACAAAAATGAAGCACATACCCTTTGTCTGCAGGAACACTTCTTGACTGAACAAAGTCTGCTGTCAAGGCCTAAATTTTCTAAAGCCTGAATGCAGCATAGAGGAGGTGCAGCAGTCTTGCTTTCCCTCAGTCCACTTGTATTAGAATATGTTCAGTTAATTATGGGATTTTTGCCCAGTAATGCCAAAATGAAACTGCCTACCCCATCTTTAAGTATCTATCTCAGCATTACACATGTACATGATATTTCAAATGTATTCTACAATTACATGTAGGGAGTTACAACCTGTTCGGCAAGGGACAATGGCAGACCAATGTGGACATTTTCAACTTACTTAATGTATTAATCTAGAACTGTTGACAGCAATTCATTATTAGAAATCTCTTACTTGTGTGTAGTTAATACTCAGCTTTCAATTTGCTCAATACAAATGCTGATTATTTTAAAAAGAAGACACTGAGAAGAGCTCTCCAAAAGAGGTGTAAGTTTTCCTCATTTAATTTTCCTATTTCGTTGGACTAATTTGACTGTTTAAAAATGATTTTCAGTCTCCCACCCATTCAGTTGTGGAATTTAGCTGGTTGGCCTGTGCTGCGTGTCTCATGCCCAGAGGGGACATCCTGCATAAAGGAAGTGTTTGTCTTTGGTCTGTGGACCCAGCGAGTTCTGTATTGATAAGCTCCTGTCGCTATAGATAATAAGGTGGTCAGTCATGCAGCCCAGAGATCAAGTATAGCATTGAAATTAAAGAGGAATTCCCAGCCCTATTGCATTACAAGCCGTGTGTGTGTCCCCGCTGCCCAGTCCCTTTGTCCTTGTCATGGGCAGTAAAAATAACAATGGCAAGTTTGATTTCAAAGCAGCAGGACCAAGGTGGACAGCCTTTAGAAAGGAAAGAGTCCTGCAGGGCTATCATATGACCTTGACTTGAATGGTGTCACAGAGTTGTGGAGAGGTGGGGATAAGGCCCCAACAGTTTGGAACCATCTATCAAGTGGACAAAAAAGGACTTTTTGTCTGGAGAAGCGACCATTGTGATATTTGAGATCACCTGATCAGCATCTATTTCCTATTTTAGCTCTAAGGTTTAATTTCACCTGAAAACATACACGACAGACTCAAAAACTGTTGTTTTGGCTCTTGATTCATGCGACCACTTTTCGTCTGAGCTTTGAACTGTAATACTTTGGCTGCACTTTCTCACAGTTGCAGGTCTTGAGGAAAACCATAACATTTAACTGTGAAGTATTACTGTTGGCTGATTACAAGACGTGGATTTCATGGCTAGTGTCTTGGTCTATAAAAAGAAAATGGATAGCCAAAGCATTGTGTGTTATGTTAGTGCACACAGCCAACATGGCAGCTGTGCCCTGTCTCTCAATGCACCGTATCTGCCACTGAGGGATTTGGAAAGGAATGAGGAAAAGAAAGATTAAACCACCCTCATGTTGTATACAATTGTCTTCCAGAGCTCTTAATAAATGGCAATTGAAAGATAATAATAGACTGAGATTAATCTGATTCATACGTATTTGAATTATTTCGACAGGGTTTCCTCTGAGAGACGCAGCTGAGCTCTGACACGCTATATTTTCTTGAATGAAAGCATAATTAGTTGGTTAAGTTACAAAAGCCGAATCCAGTGAGAACATGCCGTGGGCCATTTGGAAGCCGTTTCAGGGCGGATGAAAGGTTTGTTTACCCATGAAATCAAACATTGCATATCCCAGAATGCAAGTGGCACTACTCCGCTCACTGCTTTGCCACTGAAAGCCTGGATGAGCCCCACTGTAATGATTTCTTGTGTGCCCCTCCCTCCTGTGAACAGCTGCTATTGTCCAGAGACATCGCCCCAAAAATGTGGCCCCTGGACCATTTTCAGAGCAAATGAAAACGGATACACTTAATCTAATCTCTCAGGATTTTTTTTTTTAAACTCAATGCATTAGTGTTTTTTTTTTTCAACTAGGTTGGGAACACATTTGGGCTGTGGACCGTCACCATCAAAACACCCATCAGCTTGATTTGCTACTGGGAAGATGGGGAATCATACTAAGCTGTGTCCTTGGTATCAAAGGAAGTCTTGCATTAAGTAGAGGCCATCTGGGAGTCTGGATAAACTACGGTTGCTCTTTGTCACCCGTCCTTAAAGAGCTCTCATTTTGGACACAGTTGAAGATTTATATGGAAGCAGATTATTGAAGGGATTACTTTGTTTTCTTTTGGTATTAAGGTAGCCTCTTGTGTTTTGTCTTGGATGAATATATTCTAAGGCACAGGCAACAAAGACTGTAGATACACAGGAACTCACATCCTTGTAGCCCTTTTCCAGTGTAACACTTTAACAACCTGTAACCTGGGGCTTCTCACAGCCTATGTTTTGTAAAACATTAATTTTTCACAGTGATATTTGGCATATACACCAATATAAAGGCAAAATTGGGACTGACTAGACGTAATTTCTGTAGACCTTTTAACAGCCAGTGTCATCAGAAATATGCATGTACATGTTGACAACTTAAAGTGGTGTATTGTCCCAGCCATCCAGACGAGTTAGCAAGCTTTAAACATTGAATTAAAACTGTTACCAGCATCAAAATGTCTTGTTGCATATTCAGTTGTCAAAATCCATATTCCAACAAGGGACTTAAGTTCTACAGAATTCCAACAATATCACAGCCGTTTCAGCGCAACGGGTGTTCCATGTTAAGAGGTGACTCAGCCAAATGCAAAGTGGGAATGCAAAGTGACGGTGTCTGTTAGAGCCTGTAGGTGTCCTTGGAAAATCCTTCAGTTTTGCTTTAATTCTTTTTAAAAACACACTCATCTGCGTTTATTATCTACACCAACCATTCACGTAAGTTACATGAGCAACAACAGACACATTCGGCCGAAAGTCATCAGTTAACAGGGTCCCTCGTTAAACAAAACAACGGCGGCACCTATTGCTGCAAACTGTTAAACATGTTGACTGCTCCTGGAGTAGATACACACCAAAATTCTCAAGTTACAGTTAAATGGAGGCAGAATTCATGTTTGCATTACAATTATGTAGTTAAGACAGAGTTATTTGGTTTGTTAATCATAACCCAGCCTCATACATCGTGGCTTTGTGTCCTTGCTCTTGGCTGGAGAAGTTCTCAAGACACAAAACTCTGATTTTATGTCACAGGTATTTGATGTTGTCTACATGACCACAGATTTTTGTATTCGTAACACTCGTCTAGTGACTTAAATGCTCGCGATGTCTCACTGGTGTTCACGCTAGGTTTGTCCACCAAATGTGTGTATATATCTGGCCATTGAATATTGGGCTACTTGCTAATGTCTTCTACACACTCATTAAAAGCTGATGTTGAAGTCGGTCACCATTTGTTTAAGTCAATTTGTTTAGTCGGCATTCAGGATCTTTGTATAGCTTGACAAGCTATTGCGCTCCACCATACTTGTGTTGCCATTCTGCATGCACACCCTTACATGCATCATTGTTGTTAACAAACTAAGAGGATCTATGTGATGTTTGGTAGCTGATTTGGTTTGAGATGTACAACATGGATGAAGTGGCACTGATGATGTAACTGATTTACTTTCACCTTTGTGTGACCTTGAGATGCATGGCACAAGCCCATCATTCACCCATCACTAAATGGACCTGTTTCCAGAAATAATAATGACATTCTAGACATTGTCCAAGTACTTTGGTTGATACAGACATAGTCATAAAATGGTGTTTACCGTTGTTACAGTGCCACCTCCTGGTGCACATACCTGCCCAACTCTGTCTCACACCGAAGTTGTGAAATAAGCCCCCTTAGTCAGTGACTTCCGGCGTCAGACACCAACGACAAAACCTGTCCTTTCACGTAGACATGATACAAGGCCAGTTGGTGATATTCTGTAATGATGTCCGGCGGCATGAAGGGGAAATGTGGCCGGACAACAATGCAAGTTCAAGGGGCAAAAGTCTGATTAAGGCAGAAGAGAGGGGTGGTGAAGAATGATAGAATGATAGAATCTAAAAGACGAATTGCAGAGGGAATAAGAGATTTTGAAAAGCAGTTACTTTTACAAGCAGGTAAAATGTCACGACACCCATGACAGCAACAGAGAGAATTCGCCGACATGAACACCACCAGGAAAAGTTAAAATATTTGTGACCTTCTGGAGGATTTGCTGATTGCAAAAACAAGTCGCCATGTCACTCCTGTGATCTCAGAGCAGATTTCAGCTATGCTATTTAGACTGTTCTTGTCTTTCAGTGTGAGGCTGTGAAACCAGCAGATAAATGACAAACACAGGAGGCTCACAATAAAAGTCTGATAATACAGGTTTGGTCCCTTTTAAAAACTTGAGTGTAGCAGAAGGCCTGTAATATGCAGTCCCTTGTCAAAACTACTTTGCAGAGTTTGAGATTGGACATACTGTGGCCTGAATATTTCCCTTTGGAACATCAAGGTCACAGGCCTCTCCCTGTTGGAGATATTTAAAATGCACCATGAGCTTAAAATCACCCATTTCTTTAATCAATCATTATTTACAGTCATATTATCTTTTGCATTCCTTTGATTTGCACTTTTCATGGACTCGTGAACCTTAGCATGTTTTCACTCCACCTCCCATCCATGCACTTGGAAGACACAGGGTGCATGTGCTTGTTATATGTTAGGGAGGACTGAACATCTGTGTTAAATACTACCTAAAGGTTTCTGGCTTGTCCCTGGAGGAATGTGCACCTGCCATGTGCAGGCGGTGTTTTTCAGACTCCTTAGGCTCAAAGTCAACACTTTGTGTAGCAGGTCCTATAATAAACCTGCTACACTCTGAAATATAGGCACTAAAATACCTTTAAATCAACAGTAATGGACGAAAGTGCACAAAAAACATCTTGCATAAAAATGTAGGCCTTTAATTTACTCTTCAAATTAATTTACAGCCTCACACTCTAAAATAACAAAAGACATAGTTTTATTAATGCAGCCATACGTTTCTGCCTTTGTTTACATTCTGCTTCCCATCTTTCTTACATCATCCCTTTGGATTTCCCTCCAAAACAGTGATTAGACCGTTCCAGTTTGTGTCTGGACTCATCTTCTTTCTGGCCTCATGTCGGCTAGGGAAGCCAAGGGTTACTCAACAGTCTGAACTCTACTTGTGAGACACATCTGGTCAGTGAAGCTGCAGGGGCGGTGTGTGTCTGTGAGATTGATCTTTTTAAGCAACAACTGTAACTACCGTATCAATTTTAAAAAAGAAAATCATATCATCAACTGATCTAGTGTCCCTAATAGGGAAATCTAAATTCTAATATAAAAAAAATAAACTGTACAGATAATTTAGGAAAGGTATGTTTTACCACAGCAGCTGATGTTGGCAATGAAGTTGTAATGAAGTCGTGATTATTTTGAAATAGAAGTGGACTAAAAAAAAAAAAAAAAAGACCTTGGTGTTGTCCACAGCCTGGTCTTGCTCCCAGGTTGTCAAATGCGGATGTCTTGTCACACCCCTCGGCGTCTGATTCCGAAGCACAAGGGTACCTTTAGCGTCTGTATGAGTCGCACCAGGCTTCCAATCCATGGCAGTATTTGATGCTCAGAGCAGATGACGTGGTGTGAGGAGTGGAAAAGTCTGCAAAAGGAGGAGGTTGGGTTGGTCAAACAAACTCAGGACTTTCACCCAGTTCTGCACATCATGTACTTACATCACCTCAAGTATTTATGTTTTCTTAAGCCTAACAAGGTAGTTTTGTTGCCTAAACCTAATGGTGACCTTTTCATGCTTCTCTTACAGACACTAAAGGATGTCCTGTGGGGCACATTAGAGCATTGGTATTTGACAATTTGTTGTTGTTTAACCTTGATAGATCTGTGGACAACTGTTGCGCTAGTTAAGCAAACTTTTTTTCTCCTTGTCTCTTTGTGACCATTCTGTGTCACTGCTCTGAATTCAGAGATTTTTGCCGGTCTGTGAACACAGCGCAAGGGGAATTCTTTTTTTTCCTCAGCAGCAGTTTGTTAAGCTTTGATATACCACATTTTTTGATTATACCTAGTATGTAGTAGCATTGACATAGAAACCTGAAAGCTGCTTTTTAAAAACGTGGCTGAACTGCATCTTAAGGCCTTTGCAGACAAAGTTTTTGAACCTCATATTAACTCCAGTGTGCTCACACATTGGTGCCAAAACTGAGTTTGTTTCTGGATTAACTTTAAGTTGTAGGAGAGACCTGGGTATTTTAAAGATGGTGATTCCATGAGGTGACATGCAGAATACTGTCTGCTGGATGAAAGTACTGTGAACCTCCAGCATGTAGGAATGTATCAAACTGACCTTCCAGCCTCTTTAAGTAGATCTTGAAGCTGTTCTGCAGCTCCAGTTATCAGCCTGCTTCCTTCCTTTCTTCTCAAGGGTGAAAAATAGAGCCTTGGTTTGCAAACTCCTTTACCCTGAGCTATGCAGAAGCTATGGTATATTCTTTAAGTGCTACCAGGGTTCAGTAGGTAATCATTTTGGCTAACAATGTAGCCCCATGAGTGATGAAGGAATCCATTTATGGTCAAAACATCGATACCCAATCTGGGAATTCAGCTAATGCTTATCCGCTCTTAGCAACATATGGAGCACATTCTTCAGAATCTTCTTTGTTTTATCACTACACACTGGACTGCTTTGGCTGTGTATTATTCCACCTGAGTAAATACTGGACGGCATCTCTCCTACTTAGAGCAGTGCACATGTCTTCCAGAGGCGTCCAGGCTTCAGCCCCTGTACCTTCTCTCCTTGTCTTCAGCCCAGTCCCTCCTTGCCTCAAGAGTGAGTCCAGGACTTAGTGTTTTTGATTCGTATCCTGAGAGACCAGCTGCTGTTGATGGACAGTTTCTCATCAGGTCAATGTCAGTGTGTCTCTCTGTTTCCTACACACAGTCCCACTGAAATGCCAAAGATTTGAGCTCATGGTTTAACTTTCAAGCTTCTAAAATTTAGACAGGCCGAATTCTCAGCATATTTTCATGTCATTGTAATGCATATTAACGTGAGTATGAGGTTCCTGCCAGACAGAATCGCAGATGGTTTGAGTCTATTAACAGATAGAAGGGATTTAAAATCAGTTATGTTTGAGCTACCGGTTGCTAAACAAAGGACATTAAATTTGGAGTCTTTCTCTTAAAAAAATAGTCAAACTCATAAATCGACTATCAATTTAGTGATTAATTAATTTAGTAGTTGACAACTAATCAACTAATTGATTAATAATTGCGGCTCTAGTGGTAAAAACACATTTTATTAGACAATGAAAACCTTGTGGGGACCAAAAATATACAAAAAGTGTCAATATGAGTTCTTAAAAAAGACAAAAGTACAAAAACAAATAAGATAATAATGCAGCTAATGTAGTTGTTGTTTTATTAACTTAATAAGGAAGAAGAAAGTTAGCTAAAAGCCGCACACAGTATTTACACAGGGCCTTACCCAGAGACACGTGGCCAAATGAGAATGAATAAACACAATTGTGTGCAGCTCAAGTAAAATGAATCAAATGTATCATGTTGAGAATTCATCTGACACTTCAGGCTGATATATTTCACATACATGTGTTGAAACTGATAGAGGATGTTGCTTTAATGAGCTCTGTTGCAGGGCAAACAAGAGTGAATATGAGTGAAACGCCCATATTTGTCAGAAAAGCAATATGTAACCTATTTATCTTATGTCAGATAGTGAGCTCTGAGGACTTGTTTGTGATGTATTTTGAATGCTTCAGGGTGGCTTTATATGGTTACTGGTCAGGCAGCCTCATATTTAGGCACAGATCCTCTTACATATATTGTTAGGAGGTTTTAGTATTTTAGTTTTTTGTCCCTTTTTGCCCCTTTTCTTTAATTTACCAACAGTATTTCCTCTGATTTCAGCCCAGTCACTGGAAGAAAATGTTGGTATTGTACGTTTCTGAAAACCATGACTGTGCACGTCTCACATGTATCATGACAGTGTTTCTAAAGTAGCATAGTTTTGGCAAATCATTCTCACTCCGACCTCGTCACATATCGACGTTTGGTCATGGATTTTCCCCGGCCAGATATGACACGAAAGGTACCCTGGGTGCGTTGGTTGTTGCTGTTCTGGGACGCCGTGTCAAGTTCTGCCTGTTACATGCATTGTCTTCTTTCAAGACATACTTCCTTTTTCACAGTAAATTTACAGTTTACATACAGTCTCTTTCAAAATAATGGATTACGTCAGTACAACAACACAAATTGATGTTTTTTTCCTTAAACAACTAACACACTTGGTTGGGTTTAGGCAACAAAAGCACATGGTTAGGTTTAGGAGAAAAGAACACGGTTTGGCTTTCTAATCTTGCAGGACACGAACACCGCTCTCCCAGGTGAAGGTTGGTGTTTGTCAGACCCATCCACCACCACTTCCCACCCACCCTACTTGGACTTTGGTTCTTGTTTCCCTCTGACGCCGAGTGCTGATAACGGCAAACAGCTGCGTACCATGCCAACGTTTTTTCGTCAGTGTCTGACGCCGCAAGTCACTGCCCAAGCGCCAGATTTTGACAACGTCAGAGTGAGACTGGGTTGGTTTTAGCAAGTCATTGCTGTGTTTCCTGGGGCTTTTTGGCCTACAAGCATGGGTGTTTTAAGAGCGACCCGTAACTGTTGTTTCAGTGGCCTTTAAGCCAACAAATATGGGGTCCTGTCGCTGTATTTCCAGCGGAAATAGTGACATTAAAAGCGGTTGTTTTTTCTTAGACATCGATGCATTTCCAGCGGAGATGTGCCCTGGGTATTTAACACCAAAGCATGACCTTTTCCAAACTATAACCAAATGGTTTTTGTGCCCAAACCTAACCAGACCTTAATAACAGTATTGTTGGAATGTAAAGTTTCAATGTGTCTGCTACATAATAACTTGCAAATGTTTCATCCATTTTTTCTTGTGATGCGTTTGCTGATTTAGTACAGAAATATTTAAGTCTTTTCATATTGACCTGGACTTCTGTTATCTAGGCCATTTTGTTGGTTTTTGTTTGGTTATTTTCTTGATTTCCATTGATCATATTTTTTCTTTTTAATATTTATTATAAAGCACCAAAGTAACAGACCACCAGAATGGCCAATTTCAAATGCAATTTATCAATACATTTCTCCTTCTCTCTCTGATCGTGCTGCTGTTTGCTCCCCCGGTGTTACGTGTTGAGAGCAGATATGCAATGTCACTTGTTGAGAGGCGACGAGACGGGATGTTGACAATGCATTGCATTAGTCTGGTTTGCTAATGATCAGAATTGGACAGAACAAAGCCCCAGGTCTCAGGTCTGAGCTCACATTTTGGTTCAGCCTATCTCTTTTTTTAAGACAAGGGCATAGGCTGGGTTTGGAGCCTGTGGAGAATGCTCAAACTGTAGTATAATTTCTCTCCACTTTGCCCTGCCATTATTTCAGTAAGCTGTGTCAATAACATGTGGCCACATGCTTTTACATTTTGTTTACATGTTTATCTAAACACTCTGTGAAAAAGATCCTTCCTGAGAAGAATCCTCAAACAGGAAGTGCTACATTTTCCTGTTGCAGTAACTTAGGTTTGGCCGGAATAAATAGAGGAGAAACTTGGACGTTAGCAGGAGTACCTAATCTGAACAGATAAAAAAAAGAACATCTGCCTAAAGAAACTCACACTTATCATCTGAAAATCAAGTGAAGAATGCATCACACCACTGCTCTCCTTTGATTTTGAAATCTCTTTTTGAGTCCAGCACAGAAACCACTGCTCTCACAGATGACTAAATGATGCTGTTTATTACAGGAGCTTACTACAGCACATTTTTTGTCTCCCCTCCAAATCACACACACACATATCCAAACTAACATTTGGCCACAGTTACCACAGCGGCTGGCCAGAACTCACCTGCTGCTTTAACTATTTTCTTTAGTTACCTACCAAAGTGGCTGGTACAGTAGATAAACCTCCAAACCACAGCCAGAGTTTCCCAGTATTTAGTTCAGGGCTGGTATTTACTTTCCATCCTGTCTTCTCAGTCTCTTTCAATTGTGTGCCCTTACAGTACTTCCAGTTTGACTTTATTTATCAGCTACGTATTTCCAGCCACCATCTGGCTCAGCTGATATCACAGTGGTGGCCTGGTTTTAATATGGATATCCCCCTCATTTATCTTATCCCCTATGACAAAAAAACAAAACAAAATCTGCTCATCTTGTCTTAGCAGAAAATAGTCTGATATCAGCCAGCAGAGGCCAGGAAAAGGGTGAAAAAGATAAACATGTTTGCACTACCAGACATGTAGCGTTGCTCTTATTGCTTTGGACAATGTTAGTGTTGTCTTAAACCACAAGCCCCCTTTTTAGTTATTTCAGAGCCACAGAAAGCAGAGATCAAACGGAGTCACAGTCTCTATTATTCTTTTCCTCTTGCAGGGCTGAACTGAAGTGCATTTCATGGTTTGAAAAACACAGTAAAAACACTGTGAATTCCTTGTGCTGCAGTGTGACAGCCGGCGATTGCAGGAGTCTCATGGCAAGCCCAAAGGGGGAGCTTCTCAGCAGAGCTGCAGGCCAACTAAAACAGAATCATGTTTGAACACCTATTTCCACTGGGAAGGGGGGAGGGGGAGCTCCGCAAGCTTTAATCAGGATCTTAAAACAGGCGAGCCTTTGATAAAGACTGCGCTCTGTACATTTATCTTATTCCTCTGAAGGCTGCGCTGGCTTATGTCATCCACTTTGATCCTACTTTTTTGGAGCACGGTGTCGGACATATCTCTGCTGCCGATAACACACTGGTCAAGTTGTGATGTAGAAAAAAACCAAAAGCCCTGACCCCACCTTCCCCCCTCGCCACCACATCCGAAGTGCATGAGTGTGTGTGGTATGTTGTACCTCCCACGTTTTTTTTTTTTTTTTTCATCCTGTATGGAAACGGTGCCATTAATTTTCCAAGCGCTGTCATAAACATCACCTCCTGGTTAAAGAGGAGCTGTGACAGGGTGCTGCCCCACAATGTGCGAGGGCAACAATATTTGACTTGGACGTGTTCCTGGTGATGAGGCCAAACCCTGCAGCAGGCCTCTTGGCAGATGTCATGCCTGAGTGCTTTGGAATAATGCTGATAGGAGCTAAGCTAGACTGGACTATACCCATGACAGGCTTGGCTTGAATCTGTGCATCAGCATTCAGAGCACACTAGACAGTGGCACAACACTTGTGCATAGAGTTACATTTACATTAATAATCAGACTGATTCATTTAAAATAAAGGGAATCCAGGCTACACCTATCTGCCGAGAGCTTAATTTAACCCAGTCACCATAAAAATTGTTGGCATCAAATGTTTCTGCAGACCACTGGTACTAAACATTTGTACCTAACTATGAAGCAGACATGTTGAAACTTTATGTGGTTAATGTGTCAGAAAAAATACTCATGTTTGGTGCCCTAAAAAGCCACTAAAAAAGAGAGTGATAGGTCCCTAGAAAACACTCATTTATGGCTCCTTAAAGATACTGGAAAAGAGCGACAAGTTGCTACAAAACACCCATGTACTGTGCCTAAAAAGTTGCTGAAAAAGGAGCGACAGATCAACAGAAAACATCCATGTATGGTGCCTCAAAGATGCTGGAAAAAGAGTGATGGGTCGTTACAAAACCCCTTTGTTCTGTGCCTAAAAAGCTGCTGCAAAAAGAGAGGCAGGTGGCTGTAACACACACGTTTGGCGCCTAATAGGCTGGTGAAAAACACTACAAAATTTGCAGGTTTGGTGCTTAAAAGACGCTGGAAAAAGAATGATGGGTTGCTCCTAAACATATATGTGCGGCGCCTAAGAAGACGCTGAAAAAGAGCAACAGGTGGCTACAAAACATCCACATTTGGCCCCTAAAAAGATGTTGGAAGAGTGATAGTTTCATACAAAACACCCAATTTCGGTGCCTAAAATAGCCATTGGAAAAGAGTGACAGATCATTACAAAACACCCATGTTTTGGGCCTGAAAAGCTGCTGGAAACATAGCAATGACTCATTAAGTCAATGACAAAGTTGGCTCATATATGTAATAAGAATTACATCACTTTAGAAACGTTAATATAAAAGGTATGAAACATGCAAACCAAATGTATTTGTGATTTGCAGAAATGTACAATGCCAACATTTTCTCCTGGTGACCGGGCTGCTTCAGTTGATGCTCTGAATATTCAGTATGAGTGAAAAAAAACTCTAATGTACTGAAAACTATATTATAGTGACAGCAGCAGCGGTTTGTTTGACATAAACAGAAGAACTGGCGACTTAGCATAAACACCTAAAGCCACAATGGTTGAACAGCTGAAAAAAGAGCCCTATATACAGGGAAAATACAACTTTATTAGTGGGAAATCCAAGACTAATTCAACAAAGTGCTGCCCACACTGTTTGATCACTCTGTGATCTTTGCTGAAGCACAAAAACACCACAGCAATAAACACTTTTAGTCAACAAGTGGAGCAAATTGACTAAATTAGATGAATTTATCCTTGTGTCGGCTTCATTTTCATTCACCCTTGAATATGAATTAAAGAAATCCAAACTGTCCCAGCTCATTAGTTCTTGAAAAGAATGAGAGCCAAACAATGCAGTTGAAGACTTGGAGGAAGTGCAGCCAGGAAGACAATGGGAATATTGAGAATTCCTCTGCGTCATTAGGGAAGACCAGGATTAGCAGAGACTTCCTGTTTGCGACTAGCTCGGGGCCCAGACCAGCCTGTGATGTTGGCATTAAAGAGAGACGATAACCTTTGAAAGGATACCCTAAACAGGCCAGCCACAGGGGGCATGTTTTCTTTCCCATGACACATTGAGCTGCCACTTAGCCCGCATAGAGCAAGTTCAGCCCACCTTTTTCCTTCCCCCTCAGGGCCAACTGACGGATCATAAACTGATACTAAAGAAAGACCTCGCAAAGAGAAATTTACGATCATGGTTTGTGAAATAACTTTCAAATTACAAGGACTGGAGGTGTTCTGTTTTGTGTCACGGTGTTGTGGTCACTGCAGTGCAGCCATCTTTTAAGGTACACAGGTGGGAGCTGTTTGGTAAAGAGCTCTGTGGCACTTGACCCCATTATCACCGAACATTAGCTGTGCTAGCTCAACACACTCCACCGCACTTTATTTATTTATGACTGCTGCTCGTTGCAATTTGTCACTCAAATCTGGACGAATTTCACCTGTAATTGCTTCTTAATGTCTTTGTGATGTTTGTTTTCCAGCAGATGTTTGTGTGATGTTTTTGTTCCATTCAGCAGACACTTAGATTTTCTTCTTCTTCTTTTCTATTTAAATCGAAACATATTGGTGAACGTGTTTGACCCTGTGTTAAAGCCTCAGCTGTTAGGTATCATGTGCATTGACTGTTTATATGTACAGCTTTCACCTCGGTGTTTACCATCCATAAGATAAACAAGTCATCTGAATTTCTAAACACTGATTGGTTTAAGTTCTGAGAGCTTGACAATGTTGCGGAAATGTTTTTGCTGGAACTTAAGCCTGTGTTAAGAGTGAGTTCATCCAGGCATGTAACGTTTTAACCTTCGCCCAGAGTAAACACAACTAATAACCGCTTCTCTAAATAAACACAGAGCCTTGCATAAAAAGGTGCTGAGGAATAACTACAGCCTAAAGGTTAGCTGTGTGAGATCAGCAGATTTAAATCCTGAAAAAGATCTGTGAGGGGAAGTCAATGGCCGGTGCTCAAGGGCACCTTTTAATTATTACTGAGGTGCCCTTGAGCAAGGTGCTTAACCCCAGCTGCTCCAGTGGATCCCAGTTTCCAGCAGTAGAGGACTGGCCTTTATACTGGGCTGACACCAGATGACTATGATTTCAAGAATGGATGTAAGTGAATGGGGAAGGAGTCAAGCTTAAAGACACAGGATGTAATTTTATCATGATGTTTGCCATACTGTTTTTAGTCTTAATTGAGCTTTTTTCAGTGCAGTAGTTTTGATTTTCATGTGTGTAAAGATTTTCTAAAATTACCATTAGTCACACCCCAAATTTTGTTGCAGTCTGTTTTCCACAAGTAAAGAGTGTGTTTTTGGTGTAGTTAACATGGGTAGGATCATTCCTGGTAAATAATTCTATCAAAATGTTCTCACCATTTTTAATGTTAGATCCTGCATTATGTTTTGGGTGTGGCAGCAAATAATGTCCATAAATGTGTGTACCCTGAGCAGCGTTGTCACCAGTCACTTTTGATGTGGTATCCTTAGAACCAGTATGTAACCTGTACGGACATTTGCCTGAACCATAGATCTGCTTAGCGTTTCCACTGCAGACAATACTCTTGAATGCAGGACTGTTGTTACTCACTGCTCCATCCAGCTCTCGCTGTATTTCATTTTCGTGGGCAATGCAGAAGAATGTCTGGTTTTTGTTGATCGTCCATGGAATAGAGTTGCACATCATCATTTTTGGAGCAAAAAGAAAAGGCTAGAGTGTTTACAGGCTTTGTTGCAATTGATGGTATATTTCAAAATGGCTAGTTTGTGCATTGAGTCTTCTCCGAGCAAGAGTGACGACTGTAGTGTTTCTAGTTCTATCTTTTAGTATCAGATCAGTGTTCTAAGTACTTCAACAGAAGGTAAAACAGGTGTCACTGAACAGTTCTTTTAGTAGCATCCGCAACCTTTGGCAATGGAAAATCATTGTTCTCTTCTTTAAGATTATTTTTTCGGCATTTAGCCTTTGTTAGACAGAACAGATCCTGAGTGAAGAGGGGCAGAGAGAGGGGATGACATGCAGCAAAGGGCCGTGGGTCTGAATTGAACCCAAGGCCGCTGCAGCAAGGACATAGCCTTTATACACAGGGTGCCTGCTCTACCTTGTGAGTCAGTGGGCGTTCTGAAAATAATCATTCTAATGTGTAACAAACTGAAATGAACTGAACCGACTGCCTAAGCCACTGAATACCTGCTTGTGAAATTGTATCACAACAGAACACTTGATGTTTGAAAGATAAATACAACTTAATTTACAGCACTGACATGTTTTACTTTGAAAACCATCTATCTGAATTTATTCAGTCTAAATTTCCCTCTCTGAAATTTACAATACTCACTGTCAAGTTGTGCAACTTCAAAACATTTATTTCCAGTATACGTACTTTGTAAGGTTGACAAATTTAGATAGAAAATTCAAATATCTAATATTCACAAACGGTGGTCAACCTGAAAGACCTGGTGGTCAACTTAGATTTAAACACAGTGGTTATGACTTTTTAAAATTTTGCAACTAGAAATTTACTTTCATAGTTGCTTCCATAGTTGGGGGACTTCCGATAAACAGATCAAAGTCTGGTTAGCCAGTAAGTCTCTCTGGTTAGGCATTTCACTGCTTTTCTCTTTGACCTTTTAAACAACACAAAAAATGAGGGTTTATGGTGTTCCAATTTTGGATGCAATTTTATTATAGTATCCAAACTATTGCTATGCATTAGAAACACTGGATATACTATTCATGCATATTGAAATATTTGGTCAAATTTTGGTCAACGATGTCTTAAGTTTTGACTTTTTCACTGTTGCTCATCCCTAGCATAAATCAAAGAGTTAACTTGAAGAAAATAAAATATCAGTGTCTGTCTTGTAAACAGTATTTAATTTAATGTAAAAATGTCAAAAGCAAATTTGAATATATGTGTTTTGTGTTGTGGTACCATGGTTGGATGATTGTAACTCTGTGGAGCACTGAAGTGAGCTATTGCCTGTGATTGTTCCTCAGAGTCCTGTGAACATTTCACTCATCTCGACCACCAAACAGGAGGCTGCTGCCTCATTGAGATGGTTGGCATTCTTGGTACTTTCTCTGACATGTTTGGTCCGTAACGAACAGGCTTTGAAAGCTTCTGTCAACGGCAGAAATGCCTAATAACGTGGAAAGAGTTTGTTTCAGGTCAAAAGAATTAACCTCTAGTTGTGTGCGTGGCTAAACTTGGATAAGAGTCAGACAAGGAGCATGATAGTCAGGTCTTTCAAGATTTATTTTAGGTCCCTCCCACTCTTAAAAACACACTTCAGTTAATTTTGCGCGGCTTGCTTGGTATGTGTAAGATTTCCTCCTCTTCCCACCACACACCCTCATTGTTCCCCACATAAGGACACTCAGCATACTTTCAGATTAGCTGAAACCGAGGCTTTGGGGTATTGTGGCTTTACTACCAGGACACGTTTGCCTTGTAAGCTCAGTGATGTTACTCAGTGGCTTAACATTGCTATTTTAAAAGGACAGACCACTGAAATGCCTTTGGGATAATTCAGAGGCATGAACTGATGTCTTGGGACATTGTATAGTGTAGTCCTATTATACATGTTTGGTTTTGATTGTGGAAACAGTGCAACTCAAGTGCTCAAAGAAGTTCATTCTGTGATAACATAAACTGAAAATGTTTTACCTCAAAAGAAGGTGAGAAATCCTAGGTCCTCAGACAAAACAAAACCAGTTGTTTGCACCTTCCAAAACGACCCATAGGACAATTTATAAATGACTTATGTGTCTGATCTGCCACCTCTCTGGTTAAGGTTTGATTAAGGTTAGGCAACTAACACTACTTTTTCAAGGTTAGGAAAATATTGTGGTCATGTTTTTTTTTTTTAAAGGGAGACAGGGCACAAAATTTGGTCTCTACAAAAAATTGGGCAAGGTTTCTGCAGCAGCCGTACAAGTCAAGCAGCAGAGCTCTGCAAGGCTTAGCTGCGAGCATGACCCTTTTTTTAATTATCCGAAACGACAGTCAGTGACAGTCGATGCCCATGGGGGCCCATGCTAAGGTCTATGGTTGACCCTTAAATAGGATCAGGTGCAACAGTTTACTTACTGAGTTACATCAATGACACTACAAGTTATATGTATTTACATGATAAATATATTTATTGTCATCATTGAAACTCATTTCACTTGTTGTGAAAATGTTGTGCACCCTGTATGAAAGGCCGAAGCTGAACATCACGAAGGTGAAAAGCTTTTCAGACTAGCAAATAAAACCCACTGTAGTTGGCTCAGTTTTAAAGCTAGAGTGAATATATTGGTATCACATGAAACTACATGACATAAGGCATCTGTTGGTACCAACTATATCATGTCGACAAGGGCTAAATTTTGGCAAGGGGAAAAAGTTGCACTGCCATTTTTTAAAATAATGTATTTGAATATTTCTGCTGGCGTCCCTAAACAATTTTGGAATTTGGAAATGGTGATAGATAAAGAGTAAATGTATTTGTTCAGCCATGATTAGATTGATTAGATTTTATGTTCTAATACCTTGCAGTCATTTCTTCTTCACATTTCTTCATTTTACTTTTCTCTTATCATAAAACAGAGGGCATTTTTTTTCTCTTTTTGTTTAAGGTAAGAGAAGGAATAAAACTGTCAGTCTTTTTTAAAAGAACATTTTTTAAAGTTTAGAAATAACTGACTTGACCTTTTGTTCTGACAGAACATGGCCTGGATGTGTCTGTAACACTGGATGTGGAAATGGTTGTTAGAGACTCCAACTCTGTCACTACAAGGCTGATGGCCAAGAGCTCATTTCAAATAGCCTGTGTTGGTATTAAAGCTAAAGGTCGGGGGATGGTGGTGGTGCAGAGGTGGGTGTGGATGAGGGACTCAGTTTGGAAAGTTTTGTCACCCTGTTCATAATTCCAAATGGCTGGCTTGCATTTCAGATGTAAATGTCCGCATGCATTGTCAGACAGTTTACGCCAGTAAAACAATGCCTTATGACTTAAGCCTGTGCTACTGAGACTGTTTTTATATTTGAAAAAAACTCAGTGGAAAATATATTGATACAATTAGGGCTGGGTGATGTAGCTTAAAAATAATAAAGCCATATTTTAGGCAGTATTGCAATACATAATAAATATTGCGATATCTTGAAATCTTCTCCAAAGTAGACGACTAAAGTACAAAATTATTAAATTAATTACAAGTGTACTAAAGTTAAATAAAGTAGCTACTGTCATAATAAAGTTCAATGATGTACTGTTATGACACAGTTAAATAAAATACTGATATAATGAAGTTCAATAAAAGTGCTGTTAAAATGAAGTTGAATAAACTATTGCTATATTACATTAAATCAAAGCAGAACCACTGGAGCTTTTATTCTGAAACACCTGGCTTGTCTTGGGTCAGAAGTTTTCGGATTTTTGCTGTGAACTCTAAGCTTATATTCAACAGTTGATGTTAGCAGTTAGTGTTGCTGCTGTGCCTTTAAATGTGAAAATGTATTCACTGTGAGCTCACAACACACCCACAGCTCCCCAGTTCATTTGTCAATAGTATTTGCAAGTTGAACTGGTGCTCCATGGTCGCAAAATGTGACTAAATAGTTGCGGTCTGGAGCCATACGGGTACAGTGGCGCACGCTTAGTCTGCTTACTGCTATTGTTAGTGTCATGAAGTGAAACTGTTACCGCAGTGCCGTTAAATGTGATGATTCCTTCACTGTGTGCTGGAAACACACCATCAGCTCTCCAGTTCATATATTAATAGTATTTGCAAGTTGCACTGGTGCTCCATAGTTGCAAAATGTGACTAATGAATATAATAGCGATCTGAAATCTTGCATATACAAATCACGTTCATACACCATCGCACGGGAAAAAAGTGATGTGAATGGGTGGAGGAGTGTGTGTGACATGTCACTGTTTGTGAGTCTTTCTTTATGTGTGTGTCTGTGAGAAGGAGAGAGCTGAAAGGACGAAGCGAGTCTCATACCAGTGGCTTAAAAAACATTTATACTCAATGTTTGCGATATAGTAATTTTTTTATATCCCACGAGGAACAAGCCACGGTACAAGGAGTGTACTGTATATATATTGCCCACCCCTAGATAGAACCAGTTGGAATGCTAGTCGCTAAAGTGAGGACAGTCTCAGAAATATAAATGACAAATAGTAAAACCAAGTTACATCAAAAGTAAATAAAGCACAATGAAAAAAACAACATTAATTGCTAATGTCTATGCGACCCAACAAGGACTCCATTGACCTTGTGAATTATGACTGTTGTCTGTCAGAAGCAAAGACGGAAGTAGAGTGACATTGCTGTAGAACCACAAAACCTCTTGGGGAGGAGCTGGAGGTGGATTGATGGTTTGTTCACGTTCCATCTTCTACCAGTGTTGGTTTCTGTTGACCATGACAGAGTTATCTCCCCATCCTTAATCAACACACTCCTCTTTTAAGATCAAGATGGTTCCCTAACCATTACCAAGCACTTTCTGTAACCCTAACCACAATCCTTCCATGACCTTGACCTAACCCTACCCTACGCATAGAGATGGCAGATCAGGAAGTGGTCACATAAATCTTTTTGCGAAGTCCTTTGCAAAGGTCTTGATCAGAAAATGCTAATTTGGGTCATTTTGGAAGGCAATCAAGAACCATTTTGGAGGACTTGTGGGCTGTAGTGTAACCATTTGGTCTTTGTTTTGCATCTGCCATGCCATTCTGATGTATATTCTGAACATCCTTAAACAATTACAGCACTTGAGAGCACTTTGTGTGCAGCTCAGTCACTCAAACTATACCGAGGTCTGAACTTTGATGTACAGTTTTCCAGTGCTCTATAGGCATATCTCCTCTATTACCACATGCAGTTTTCCAAACATAGTTTTCTTTATCCTGAAGCCTATCTGCATCTTCAAAGAGCTAATCATAACCTTCCTCTGCTGTGTTTATTTCTGTCCGCTCAACCTTTAATTACCAAACTGGAAATCAATCTCTTGCAGGTCTTTCATTTGTTAGTGTTTGACCACCTAAATTATTATCTGCAGCTAGCCACCAATAAAATCTCACCACATTTTTCAGAGGGAACATGGATGTAGATATAATTGGGAGACTGAGCTGTCTCCACTGTCCCTCTGACAGAAAGTGGTAATATAGGAGCATATTAATGTCTGCAGCAAGTCTGGTCATACTGTCACCTCATTTGCTTCTTCAAATAGTTTGTCTAAAAAGGACTAAGAGTTAATTACAAGGCATGTCTGCAAATCTTCCTATTTGAAGTTTGCAAATGTTGCTGAGCCATAAGAAAAGTGACCCGGTCCTTCATGTGTTGCTACGCACTGAATCACCTTGTGTATTGCTCTCATAATGCTCTGCAGGAATCTGCCTTTAACAAACACTTCCAATACCGACTGCATGAACAAAAGTAATTGAATTCAGTGCAAACATTTTCCCTAAGCTGTGCCCAGCCCGTGCCCCAGCCGTTGCCCCAGCAGTCATTTGTCTGTCTTAAGAACTGATTGTGCTGTGTACACTTTCCCTTTCAAAGCCTTACACCTGTGGCTTTGTCTGCCTGGGAATGCGTCCACAAATATACGGCTCTGATAACGCTGCACCTGTTTAATAAGTTATTTTAAGCAGGGTAAACAATAATCACGGAACAACTCATCATTATGCCATGAGCAGCGGCTATTAGAGTGCTTATGTGTGTGTTAGTTTCAGTTCAAAGGCACATAATTCTTTATACAGCTGCAAAAGCTCAAAAAACAAAGTTGCTATTTGAAGTTGGACTAGGCAAGGTTTTCATATTAATGAGTGTAGCAGTGAAAAGACTTCATATGGCTTTTCAAAACAGACAAAAATTATAGTGATCTCTTACAAGGGGGCAGAGTGCAAAGTTCAGATAGTTTGGTCTCAATCAACTTTCCTCAGTGCATTTTTATGTTAAAATACACCTGTGTAATCATGCTAAATCATAGCTCAGGGCTCCAACAGTCCCATTCCCACTAACTGAGGTGCAATAGATTCAGCCTGTTTCCCAAATGTACGTCTGGTGTTGATATCTACACTTCCCCACCTGGAAAAGTGATAAATTAAAATTTATGAGGGAAAAATAAAAAAACATGTCTCAAACATCAGGGGGTGCTCCTCTCAGGGAAATCTAGGTAGTAGTTTTTAGGGTTGTCACGAGAACTGATACTGCAAGACCAAGTCCATGCCAAAATTCTAAAAAAAAAAAAGGCAATGGTACTCATTTTCCCCAGCACCATAGGTACCGCGGTACAATTCTCCTGAACCTGACAGGACAGCATAAACACCAACAAGTGTTGTAGTCAGTGCCAAGGCAAAAAGAAGAATGCCTGCCAGCAGAAGAACAGTAAAAAGTAGAAGACAGCGACAAGTGCAGCTGCAGCAACAGCTCCACCTCGACTCATCGAAAAGAAAGGTGTTTTTTCCTGAGGCCAGCGTATTTTGTTAATTCTTTGCAAAGGGAGCGGGGCGTATCTATGCTATGCCACAAATGCCAGCAGAGGCGCTGAGCGTCTATTCTGTGCTGAGCGATGCAAATTTCTTGTCACTGAAAGTTGAAAAATGTTCAGCTTTGGGTAAAACGCTAAGCTTGTCACTTTTTACCCAGCAAACATTTGTCTTTATGTGGACACATTGTCCCCACAAATACAACATGCTAATGTTTTTAGCACAAGCCTATGGCATTTTACACTGTATAAATTAGCCTAGCGACGAGTGGAGATTTCGTCTGCTGAAGCCAGGATAAATCACACATAAAACATACAATGCTATTTAGTGGAGGCTTTATTGTCTTCATGATATATTGTTTCTTATCTGTGAAATTAAAGTGAATGAAAGCTTTGTTTCCACTGAGGGAAATGGTTTCAGCTTCAGAGGTATTTGCTCTAACAATGCATCAGCCATAATCCACGTCTTATCCATGATCCATGAGTAGTACATAGGCATAAGATGTTTTCGTCTTAGCCATATTTATCCTTGTTAATGCCTGACCTAGCTCAGTTGATTCCAGCCTTAGCCTGACCCAGTTTGGGACCCAGTTTGTGAGTTGTTTGGGGCTCAGCAGTGGGTTTTTGGAGCTTCTCCCAAAAACTGTAAATATAATGTACGTAGCCACTGTGACATCAGCAGGTGGTTTGTGGACTCCCATTTTGAAGCCTCAAGATCAGCATTTTGGCTGTCACCATCTTTGTTTATCGGAGCCAGATAAGACCATATTTGGATGAGAGGGTGGGGCTATGTAGATCTGTCTCATAGACTGAGGTGACCCCTTACAGACAGCCTGTCATTGAAAGCAGCCCCACCCTTAATTATACATAACTTTAAGTTATAGAAAAATCCCCGTCCCCTACAGCTGCCATGGATGAGAACAAAACTGTTTTTTGTACCAGACTGTTAACATGTTTATTTCTGCTGTAAAGATGGGCATTTTAACACTGAGGTCTATGAGGAAGCTTTTGATTTACTGGTCTATCTACATCCCATCCCTCATGTGTGGTCATGAGCTCTGGGTAGTGACCAATACGAATGGCCAAAATGAGATTCCTCCATGGGGTGGCTGGACTCAGCCTTAGAGATAGGGTAAGAAGCTTGGTCAGTTGAGGTGGTTTGGGCATCTGATCAGGATCCACCTGGACGCCTCCTGTTAGAGGTGTTCTGGGCACATCCCACTGGTAGAGCCGCTGGAGGGATTTCATATCTCATCTGGCCTGGGAACACCTTGGGGGTCTCCCACGAGGAGCTGGAAAGCTTTGCTGTGGAGAGAGACATCTGGGATGCTTTGCTTGGCCCACTGCCTCAGTGACCCGGCCCCAGATAAGCAGATGGAAAAGGATGAATGGTCTATTAGGATTGACTCACTTTTGGAGCCAGCCTCAAGTGGCCATTCAAGGAACTGCAGTGTTTGGCATTTGGCATTGGCCTCTTTTTTCAGCCTGGAGGGTTGCCACTTGGCTTTTTTTGGCACAAACCAAAAAAAGGCTACCTGCTGCTGCCAAAAACACTGCTGATACAATCAGTTAAACTAAACCAAACAGTGAAGCTGCAGGTCCGAATACCAAAACAGTGAGTTGATAGATGCTGTAAAGTTCCATGGACCTGGTGGAAATGCAGTCAGGTGATAATTCTCTGTGGGTTCATATATGAACAGCGCGTTTCACATACAAGCAACCATGTGTTCCATCATAAATATGGAAATATTGAATATAGCAGCTTTAATGTCAAGTTGTAAAATTAGGCCCCAAACCTGACCTGAACACGCAGAGTGCATGCAATAATATGCTGCAGACTTCTAACAGGGATAGTTGTAAAGTAAAAGTAGCTTCGCTCACAATCAGTTTCATATGAAGCTGAGTGAAGAACAGAAGTGCTGATCGCTGAATTTTAAAGCTTCATGTGTATTCTGAAGTCTGTAGCTCCGTCCTGAAGCATATCATTTGCACATTTGGCGTTCAGCTGACATTTAGAGCCTGTTACAGTGAATGAAAGGGTTTGGCTTCAATATAATTTGATGGACATATGGGCCATTGCAGGGATCACGCCTGTGACCTTTTAGTTACAAGGTGGTTGCTGTAACCATGAGGCCACCCTGCCGCCTTCAGCACACCGGTGGTTCCTGGCTTGACTCAGTTATATTCTTAAATGTTAACAGACTTAATACAGTGGAACTCCATCATGTCACATGCAGTGAGTGGTTAGAGAGGCTGGTTCTCATTAGCTCATGGGCTGGAATCAATATTGTGTGTGTGTGTGTGTGTGTGTGTGTGTGTGTGTGTGTGTGTGTGTGTGTGTGTGTGTGTTTGCACATGCATATATGCCTTCTTGTTTGCATGCACATGCATAGGCACATTGAGTTGTGCATTTGTGTGTATTCGTGGTTGATGTGAGATCAACGGGCAGGGACTTCCCCTCTGTTTGGAGCTAATCCCTGGCTGCGCTGCGCTGCCCAGATTAATGTTTCAGTGGGAGCAAGAGCTGACAATTAGAAAAGTGCTTGTTCACTTCAAACCCTCAAAGAGAAGCCTGCTGTGACAGACACACACCACAAATGTTAACATTTCAAATTGGAATCCCGGAGACGTGAAACGTTGAAATGTCTCAGAAGACGATCTGTAATAATGCATGGCATACTTGCTTTGAACAGGAAGGTAATTGCATTATGTCTGCAAATTGCGTTTTGGTAGATTTGCTAAGATCAGACTAATCTCCAAACATTTTAGGAGGAAACTGTGCCCCACCCAGTGACTTTGAAGTCTGTTTTCTATCAAAGGATTGACAGTTTAGGCTCAAACATGAAAAGTGGGAACAAGGAGCAAAGAGTTCATGGAGGGAGAATGTGAGCACTATAGCAAAGTCATCTTCGTCTTCCTAAGTGGAATCATGATCATTATAAAGTCATATTATATTTTGGTAGAGCCATGTTTTTAGTGCACAGTGGCTGTAACCTTTACACACACACGCTGTTACTGATTGCTTACAGTTTTGGCAATCTAGATTCGAGCCAGTTCTTACAAGTGGATGAAACCTGAAACGCCTGGAATTTCTAGAATGTAAATGTAATAGTTAAAGTTTTTTATTCTTATCTTGCATTACAGTTTTGGCATATTTATGCACATACTGTAGTTTATAAAGCAAAGACTGCGTGTAGTAAAATATGCTGTGTATACTTTGCTTTTAGATGAAAACATTGTGGAACTTTGAAACTTGTCTTGTTTCAGACATATGGTGACACACAAGGAACTCAAATACACATTTAAATCTAAATTATTTATTTTTGCAATCTTTTTTTCTTCTGCCTTTCATTGTGCATCCAAAAACAAGATTTTTTTTTTATTTTTATTTTTTGTATGTGTGTGTGTGTGTGTGTGTGTGTGTGTGTGTGTGTGTGTGTGTGTGTGTGTGTGTGTTTCACATTTCAGGCTGTTAGTTGACACTCCATATTGAGGAGTCTAGTATTAAAAATGAAAAATGACCTAGCATATTAAATAAATACTTCCTAAATATGTGTGATATTCTAAAACTCAGAGTACAACTAAACATGTTTGTGGGATTCTTCTCACCCAATAATGTTTGATCCTACACACAAAGGACTTAATGGTGTGCAAACACTTCATGTTAAGGTCCAGTGTGAGGAATTTAGGGGAATATATTGGCAGACATGGAATACAGTATTCATAACCATGTTTTCATTAGTTTATAATCACCTAAAATCACCCAGATCTTTTGCATCATTAGGCCCATAGAGCAAACGCACCACAGACTTCACTAGAGACATTACAGCGGCTAACTTCCACTTTAACCCTCCGCTAACTTGAACTGGTATAAAATCATTTAACCCTGTGACTTTCGATATCTTAATGCAGTTGTTCTCAAATGGTGTGCCATGATGCAAATCCAGGTGTGCCGTGGGATTCTGTGATAACCACATATTAGTATTGCAATATTTAACTTGGCCTATAAAAAACGTTATGACTGAATTTTTAATTGAATGTACCAGTGTGTTGTGTGCACCCATTTACTCATAAAGAGGCAAACTCTACCTTAAAAATGTAATGTAATTTAGTTTAATAAACAAAAACCTTCACAGGGAACCTATTTGTCCCTCTTCGCACGTGGGAATTATCAGTGTGTGACACAACACATTATCTTACATTACTTCCTGTTTAAATCGAAGCATTACTGGTGCTTTGATATAATTTTAAAAAGTTTAAAACTAATTCTTGAATCATTTTGTTAATAAATATTTCATGAATAATAGTTGGATGTCAATTGTCACTTGATTAATAAATAAGAACACTTACAGTATATCGTGATAAGAGTGATAACACACGTTGTAGAGGCTATTGTGCACAGATATAAATACAGATGTGCCTTGGCCACAAAGAGCTTGAAAACCACTGTGTTAATGTACCAGGTGGATCAACGTCTGATGGTGAAACGAGTCACTCCATGGGGGTTGTGACACTCTTAAAAATATATCCACTGGTTTATAGATATCTTTTTGCCAATGTAAGTCTATGGATAAAAGTATTTTTAGGCCTAATAGCATCTTGAGAAGTTGAAGTTACATGGTTTGGCCACTATATCAAATTGGCTTCAAAGTCTGCTGATCTTCCTTCAGCAACCTGGTCTCACTCCAAAGTCGTCAATATCCAACGCTTGGGCAGTGACTTGCAGCGTAGGACACAGATCAAAAAGCCTTCCTTTAACGTCAACATGATACTCGGCCGGTCGCCATTATAATTAACCGCGCCCAGCAGTGCCAGTGGAGAAACGCGGTGGGACAAGAAGGAAAGTTAAGGCGTTGAAAGTCCAAGTCAGGTGGGCAGGAGAGGTGGTGGATGGGTCCATGTAACAGGCAGAACTCGACACGGCGTCCCAGAACATCAACAACCAACACACTCAGGGTACCTTGCACGTCATATGTCGACGTAAGAAATCCATGACCAAACCTCAATATAGGACGAGGTCGGAGTGAGAATGTGTTGACTATCTTGAATGGGGATAAAATGATCCCCAAGGTCCAGTAGCGCAACAGAATATTCCACGTGGGTTGTGAGGCTCATAAAAATGTATCCATTGGTTTACTGACTTCTCTTTTCCAATGTAAGTCTATGGAAGAAGTATTTTTAGGACTAATGGCATTGTGACGGACCCAGACGTTAAGGGTACATGGTTTGGCCACTATGTCAAATAGGCCTCAAAGTCTGGCGCTCTTCCTGGGGGCCTGCTAGGCACATGGGACACATTTCAGTTGGTTGCATTCTACAGTGTCACCACTAGATGCCTCTAAATCCTACACAATAGTCATTTAAATGTTTACACATTATAATATTCAAAGCAAATAAAGGTAAAGCTAACACATCAGAACTGTTGTGTTCTAATTATAGTTAAAGAGGACCTATTATACTCATTTTCAGGCCTTTGTATTGATTGTTGGACTCCTATAGAGCAGCTACACACGATTACCTGCACAGAAAGCTTTGTAGATCTTTGGGACGCTGTGCTTCTCACTGCATTGCTTCCTTATGTGTCCTGCATCCCACGAAAACGGTCTGTGTTATTTACTCCACCCCCCCCGGCCCTCCTCCATGCCCACTCCGCTGTGATTGGTCACACTCCCGAGGACTTCCGAAGGGCTGCCGAGCCCCACCTCCTTATTTTGCTGGTGCGGAAGTTGAGAGAATTTCACTTTTGAAAATGTCAACTTCTGAAATACAGCCCTATGTGTTGGAATGAGGCGTGTTCAAACCCGATCCGGAGGTAGAGACTGGACAGCCTGAAGTTTCTCAAGTACAGAGGTTACTTCAAGACGTCTCTGAATGGTAAATAACGTTAGCCATTAGCCGTAGCTTGTTGTTGTCATTACCTGCTTACCTCTGCGGCGTATTCCTGGGCATGCCCATATAAGTCCGGCATGCATTGATGTCAATGTGGCTACTCTGTTTAAAAAACACAGTAAAACTCAGCGTGCAGAGCCATCCAAAACAGCTTGCAGGGCTCACGTCCAAATGCATAAACCTCATTATTTGATGCTTTGGCATCGTTTAACACGAGTATCTCACATTGTAACAACATTTATAGGTCAGAAAAGAGGAAAAGCAGAATAGTGCCCCTTTAAGCATTGCAACATTTTAGCACAAAATCTGGTTCCTAGTGTTCTTTAACGCATTAGCATTTTGGTAAGTTTTCCTTTTTCTCCCAGTTTCTGTACCACAGTCCTCGTTGCTGCTGACCACCTCTCCCGTACAAACCCATGTATGTTTTTACTTAAGAGATTTGATATTTTTTTCCACCATATCACACATCATTCTGAATCAAAGCATGGTGTTTGGATTGTGGTAAACAGTATCACAGTGAACCTTTCTAAGCATTTACTATGTGGCTTCCTCTATCAGAGGATGCAAGATGTTGAGGAAATGACTCTGAGATTCAGTCATTTTTACAGCTTTATGTGGTTGGTCATGGACTTTAGTAATGTGGCCTTTGGACATCCTGCGCCAGCAGCGCTCGGACAAAAGGGCACAAAGTCTGGCAGAAAGAAACACACGCCAATCCTTTGGTATTTCTTTTTTACGTGTTTCACACATATAATGGCTGCTAATTAGATTCTTTTATCATGTTAGTATAGCTCACAAAACTGATAATCTTTCAGACCAATTTCAAAGTCTTTCACTGTGACCTAGTGAGTCAGGGTGCCTCAGACAGTACCAGGAACAGCCAGGTCGCTACATGCTTTAAGAATATTAAACAGATAAGTGTTTTATGTCTCCACAAATGTCTAATTTTACAATCCAACCCTGTGCTTGTACTCCCAACTTCGAGCACAGAGAGGCAGTTCTTTTTAGTGAACATCTATCTACGCCACAGTTGGATCCCAACACAGACATGTAGTCAGTAAAAAACGTGGGAAATAAAGACACTAAATCCCTTAGTCTCACTTCATCTGACACAAACTCAACCAAACTTTGTCCAAGACAAAGAAGGAAGGAAAATAATAATGTCTCAGGGGCTTTCTGGTGAGTGTGTTTTCACAGAGGTAATTCAGAGGACAACTCCCTCTCAACATCCTCGTTTTTTTTCTCTCCTCGCTGCCTTCTGGTTTCCACACCTGAGCTGAAGTGAAGGATTACACCTGTACTGGCTCCCGAGCAAATCAAACTCACTTGGATTTCCTATTGAACTACATTTATTGGATGCTTCTTACATAAACCCCCTTTGACAAGCTTTTTTTCTCCACATCCCTTCATAATGACGTCAGAAGTTACAAACTGTGAGTGGACATTACCTCCCGCACTGACAGGATCAGGCAAACTGGCAAACCTGGCAGAGCATCTCTGTGGTTTCAGTGCAACAGATCAAAGAAACGTTCATGTTTGTTTTATATTAGCAAGTCTTTGCTTTTAATTTGTGAAGCTTGAGAAGATTTGAGGTACAGAGTACAGGACCAGGAAAGGGATGTTGGACAGGTCTGACACCTGTACACTTCTTGGAAATGTTATTAGGGTGTATTTGAAAATGTCAATCAATGGATCACTAAAGCAAATAAACCCATTACCCACTGCGCCCTGCATGTGTTTACATGCTGTTTGATGGGGTTAATTGAGTTTTCACTTTCTCAGATGTTGTCAGAGCATGTTACTTTAGCCACATTTGGGTCCGTGATTTTGCAAAACTCATCTTTAAATGGAGTTTTATACAATATTCAGAGCGTTAATACAACATCCAAAAACTATTTAAAGATATAGTGAAGTAGAGCTAGGGCGATTCATCGATATAATCAACACAACTGATTACTGAGATACTAAGATTTGTAAAACATGCATCAGGGCATGGCAATAAAGTAACACCTAGGCCACACTGCCCGCATGCCAGCAGCACGTGACCTCTACCTTGCTGAACTGATGAGGCTCATATGCTTGCGGTGTTCATATAGACAGTGTTGCTGCTGCGGCTCTGCTTCAGAGCTACCATCTGCTTTAACCACTGTATTTCCTCAAATAAAAGCCAGTATTTCACTCATTTATAGAGCTGTACAAGCCACCGCATCGTCGACAGGTCAAAGCACGGATTCCTCCGAAGAACAAGCTGCAGCTAAAAAATTTCGCCCACAAATTAGAAATGACCTCTCACAGGAATACAACAGCTATGGACCCACAGCAACTGATAGCACCATCCGGTTTACTTTTTCCCCTTCAAGGCGTGATATATTTGGATTATCAACTCGTAGAACGTGTTTCTGTCAGTTGTAGTCAACTAAACTTTTGGCATTGCTGCTAACTTTACACCATACATCATCTAACATTGTCATTTGGTCATTTTCTGTGTTCTGTTTACTTTAACGACCACACATGTGTCAGAAAATGGCTTAAAATGACATTAGTCTGTTGTTACAGTCTGTTAATTGTCTCAGTTATTTTTCTTGCCCCACGCTGATGCAAAAATACATTTGCCAGTTATGATCTCAACTGCTTATTACGCCAGTGATGAAATAAATCCATGTCATAATCATTTTAAATATACAGTCAAATACTTAAGTAAAATACTAATTTTCCAGTTCAGGGAAAGAGTTGCCATGATATACGGAAATTAAATTATGTGTCGCAGCGAGCCTTTTGGATTTGAGGTCCAGTCGTTTTTTGATCAGGCATCTGACAAATAGTCAATTATCATTATTATTATTATTATTATTATTATTATTATTATTATTATCATCACTGTTTTAGGAAAAGAAAATTGAATATAATATTTAAACATTAATGAGACATCAATGATGTAAGTTTTTGGTATTATTTTTGGGTGTCATTAATCAAGTAATAAAAAATATCTTCAAAATAATCAACATTTTTGTGGTTAGATTAATTGACTAATCAAAAAATAATTGCTAGATTAATCAATAAAAAAATAATTGTTAGGTGCAGCCCTACTGTGACGTAATGGCATTATGAGCATAGAATGAGGTCACACTACCTTTGTGTGTGTTGTAATCCGAGCTTCTCTGCTCTTTGTTGTCTACAGTTCGGCTGCATGTGCATCCTGTGTGTGCTAGCTAAATGCTGTCACTCTGCACTGTGCTCACATGATGGTTACCGCCAATATTGGGAGGCGTCGTTGCTTAAACGCAGCGCAAACCCTCAGGTATTTTGAGTGTTTTTGAGAATGTGTACCACAAAACAGAAACTGTCCCTTTATAGCAACTAACAACAAATTCAGTAAGGGAACTTTCTCAATAAGATTTTAAATCTAGTGAGCTTGTAAAGACACCTTGTTTGCAACACGTACAGTGATACGAGAGGAAAGCTGTAAACACACAGTAGCGTGTCAACAGAAAACCGCACACAGTTATTACCAATTTTACTTAAAGATCTTTTTGCAGTAGTCTTTATAATGATGGGATTGTGGCTCTTACAGCATGAGATATTTCCTGATCTCGTCCATTCTTTGACAAACATGACAGACAGCCACAGCAAGAGGTGAGGAGAGGAGTTGAGCTGCCACGGGAGCAGAGAAGAAGAGCTGCTACGGGAACTGGGATGTACATGCGGGAAACGAGTGGAGAAAAAAATGCATCCTTTCGTACATAGAAAATAATAGGGGTGGCTGTTTTGACCCACGCCGTTCGGCAGCAGTGTGTCTTGGCCTGAACTCTGTATCCTCAGAAGGTGCTGGCCGCTCTTTAAATTCAAGTATGTGTCGGAGTGAAAGATTGGTATGTGTTTACTACTGCAGGATCATCGTCATGTGGTCACTGCAGCCAGCATCTGGGCCTAAAGTAGGAACTTTGTGAGCCCGGGGCGCTGCTGTATCTGTTGAGCTGCAGATGGTGCTGACCAATGTAACATGTATGCCTCCACTCAAAAATCTGTTAAAACATCCGCCTCAAATAACAGGAAGGGAGTGCACTCAAAAATAAAGTTGTTTGTGGCAGCCTTGTTCGTGCCCACTTTAGAACTAAGGGCACTGTGTAATTTTTGCATAGCTGCAGTGTGGGTAATTCTGTACAATGATTTGAACCGCTTCATAATGATTTGTCTCCAAGGTGACAATGACGAGTGTTCAGACCCACCAAGATGAATTTGTTTCTATTTCCAGTCCAATGGCTTGCAGGATGTTTGTCATTTGCAGTTTAGCATCAGATGTTCAGTTTATCTCTGTGTTAAATCAGCTGTAGAGATGCAGCCGTACTAAACACACACTGTAGCTGTGACTCACACTCACACCACTACACACTGATTCTAACCTGATTTTGAGTATGTAGTGTATTATGTGGTATAATCAGGTCTACATGCACACTTAATCCTCGTGATTTTTATAGTTTACGAGTGATGGACACGACTGTCCCTCAGTGCATTCCACAGAGAAAATGGGAAGCTAAATACAGCTGCAAAAATTTTAAATATGTTGTATATTGTGGATGATGGTGACACAGCTCCAGGAACTCCCCAAATGATATTAAAAAGTATTATCTGTTGTGTTTTAATGACAGAAGCATTCCAAACTTGTAATTTGATTTTCTCTTTTTAGTCGTAAAATCAATCCTGTTACCTACAACATATGTTTGTATACTGCTAATTTGCCTCTGCACATATATGTTTTAGAAAAAATGCCACTTTCTGAAGAAGCATTTCTTTCCAATCAAGGTCCCTGTCAACACGTGCATTTTTAGAAAATATATTTTCCACCTCAGTTTTAAAAAAAATCTTTAAACCTTTTTTTTTTTTTTTTTGACAAAATGTCTTTGTCCACACTAGAACTCAAAAATGACTCCAAACACATCCGTTCAGAAGTTGCGTGAGTCTGTGAGTGCAGCGCAGTTCTTTTGTCCTTCAGCAGCAATTTGTGGAGTTTTGAGTCGCAGGGTCAACACATTCTCACTCAGACCTCGTCACATATCGACGTTTGTTCATGCACTTTTCACACTGAGTTATGAAGTGCATGGTACCCTGGTTGTGTTGGTTGTTGCTGTTTTGGGACGCCATGTCACTTTCAAGCTGTTACATGCATTGTCTATTTTCAAAATACACTTAATTTTTCACAGGAAATGTATACTTGACATACAATCTCTTTAAAAATAAGTGCACTACATAGGTACAATACCATGAATTGGTGTTTTTTTCCTTCACCAACAAATGCATGTGGTAATGATTTGCCGTGGTTGGGTTTAGGAAAAAAAAACAGGGTTTGGCTTTACAATCTTACAGGAAGCAAACCATGGCCTCCTGGATGAAAGGTGGTGGTTGTTGGACCCATCCACTAGCCCTTTCGCCCGCCCCACTCAGACTCTTGCCGCCTTAACTTTCATTGTTGTCCTGCTGCATTTCCCCCTGACGCCGCTGGGTGCTGTTAAACAACAGTGGTGACAGGCCGCGTATCATACCGATGTGAAATGATAGCTTTTTTCGTCTGTGTCGACCAGAAGTCGCAGACGAAGGACCGGTTTTCGACGTCTTCAGAGTGAGACCACGTTCACATGGTGCCTAATTAATCAGATTATCCTGTTGCATAGAGAATTCATATTCCAAATGTGCACACATGGTCCAGGTCCAAAAATAGAAAATCAATACGTGGTGGCAGAACTTGTTGCAGAACTTATTATTGTGCGCTGTTGCCACAAATAAATAAATCTGTGTGAAAAATTTGAGTGTACAGTAATCATTAGTTCAAGCAGTGCTAACAACAACAAACAGGTAATCTGCCATTGTTGTTGTTTCTGGCGCATGCTTGTTACACAAAGCAACAATGGACATGCGCAAATTGAGGAGATGGCATCAGTGTTTCTCAAACACTCAGTACTCAGAGTTTTGAAAAAATCTGCACCTTATAAGGTGTTTAAAAATCTACCTCTTTAGCAGTCTTTAGCAACCTAAAACTTTATTTGCGTGTTGACAAGAAGTCAAATTATAAAGAGGTTTGAGGAACTGGCCTTTGACACTGAAAACTGGGGTTCACATCCTATGTCAAATGCTGTTAGGTTAATGTTACTTGTTTAGGGTTAGGGAAGGGTTTTGGCTACCAATGGGAGACACAGTAGCTGCAGACAAATGCATGATGGACTAATATAATAGATAAAATCATATTGTCAAGCATGTATCAGAGACAGTTGAAGTTCTGAATCCTTTAATTGCTCCTTTGTATAGAGATATAAAACCTAGACCTGTGCTGGAAATTATTTTTCCAGACAGCCCAATAAAGTGATGATTGACAGTGTTAACTGTATTGTGTTCACTTTGTAGCGTATTACTTTCAGTAAAAACAACTGTGTTCTCCCACAGTGTTGAATCAGTTGTCACAGATGATTCGGCGTCCACCACAGATGGTAACGTTGTTTGCGTGCCCTCTTTTCACACAGATGTATGAGAAATAAAATCCTCAACACAGCTACAATTACCTCAAGGTCCCGCCTTCGTTCCCTCAAGAAAACACAGTAGCTTAGATCCTGCGCAGCTCCCCACTGAAAAACAAAGACGAGAAAACCTCAAGACCTTTGTGTCAGGCTTTCACCAAGAAATTCTCAGGGACTCAGAGCTTGGTAAATGCTTGCTTTACAAATCACACAAACTGTTACCAGTTTCGCGCACCTGCACAAGCAGATCTGCGTGTGTGTGTAAGCAGCTGAGTGTTTAGTTAAGTGTTCATCTTTTGTCCTCTGAAAGACAATTACTGCTCAATCCAGAGAATAGGTATCATGCTCACAGCTCCACTTGCCCCATCAAACTCTGAAACAAGAAAAGAGAAAAAGAGACAATTAAGAACAAATAATTAAAGACAGAGAACATGGATTTAGAGTTCATGTTATGGTTGAGTTGTCGATGTTGGTGTAGGACTTTGTCGCCACTGTTGTGTTGAGTTCACCTTTCTCTGGATGTTTGAGAAGATTTTGTTCTTAATACGTCATATCCTATTTCCATTTGCCTTGAAGATTTTTCTGCCAGTGACCACAGCCAACACCATGCAATAATTTGGACATCTTTGTCGTCTTAATGACGCCATTAGTCATTAGCCTTTGGTTGCCAAGGGTGACAGACTGGTTGTCATATTTTGCTTACTTGTGTTTTGAGTGATAACAGTTATGTGGAATTGTCCGACATAAGGGAGGGCCTTAAAAATAATACTGCTTTCCCAGAGAAGCCCAGAGTAGAGAAATAACTGAAGTTCGCAAAATGGCTTTTGGTTACTGAAGCCTGGTTCATGTGAAGGGAATGTGGTGTCAGAATCGAGGCCTGGACTGAGCTGAGGTCATGAGTCCAAGATGATACGTAGAATCCAAAGATTTATTTTCACTATGAATATATTTGCATTTTCCTCTTATAATGACGTTAAAAGTAGGGTTAGGGTACCAAAACCCAACCGGCATCTGTTCCTATACAACCATTAACTCCCCATAGATGTACAATAATAACTAGATACTGGACTCCAAAATGGCCCCTGTTTAGTCTAATGGAATTGCTTGCCTCATGCATACGCCAAAAAAAGCTTCTAGCTTCCACGGTATGTGGCTTACTGAATATGTGTTGAGTGTTTATTTCACTGGACCCACCTGCACGTTCCCACTTGGCTGATAGACTTAACATTGTGATGATGTCACAGACTTTTAAATTGCTTTTCATGGCTTGAGGAAAGTTTTGCAAATTTGAGAGAATGCTTTTTTTGTTTGTTTGTTTGTTTTTTTCCCCTGCAATACCGTGGGTGGCCACTGAAAAAAATTGGAGGTAGGCTGAGCTGCATTGCTTGGGGCTTGGGGTTGCCCCGAAGTTAGCCAGTGAAGTTAGCCTCCCATTGGAACCTGACCAGGCTCACTTAAGGTGGACTGTTAAGGATGACCGGCTATTGTCATTGTCATGACAGTCTTACTTGCTTCTAAACAGATAGTGGAGAAATTTCTAGCCACTGAGTCTCTTGTAAATCAATAAAGATGGGTTGGATGGGTTTTTAAGAGTTAATGTTTAATTGTTTAATTTCAAGTTCAAATTTGCCTTTGCAATAAAATAAAGCCATTCCTTTATGCCCTTTCCCGTCGTTTTGTTTTGGTTCAGACACCACTTGAGCACTAATACTATTTCAAAAGTATAATTTTAGCACCGGTATCGTAAAAACCCGCAATAATACTCAACCCTAGCTTAAGTGCTTGAACCAACGTGAAAGCTGAAAGAACTTCTCTACATGAAAACATGTTCTCACTCCCAACTCGTCAAATACGGCAGCTTGGTCGGTGGCCCTATGCTTCAAACTATGATGCTCTAGGTTGCCCTTTAGCATCAGTTTTTGGTGCGCAGGGATGTCATTTTAAGCTTGTTACGCTTAGTGTCTTTTCAAAATTAACTTCTGTGGCTACAGGAAACAAAACAACTTTAGGTTTAGGAAAAAAGAGAATGGCTTAGGTAAAAAAATATGTATATGTTTGTTACTAGAGATGCACGATATTGGATTTTTTTGCCTATATGCTGATATGTAACAACCCATTTGACCAATAACCAATACCAGTATTGATATTGATATATCCTATATTTTTTCCCCACCTAATTTAGTGATCATCAAATCTCTTCTGTAGTGGATTACTTTTCAGTGTATGCTACATTCATGCATTGTGCAAATTAAGAAAAAGCATATTGGCCAATTGTGATCGTTTATTTTAAAGCCAATATTGGCCGATACCAATGACATGCTGACATTATAATGCATCCCTATTTGTTATCGTAACATAAGTAAGTTAACGACTTTGTTATGTAACATACGTTAACTTTGAAACTTAGTTTAAAAAAAACTCAATGTTTCACATGGAACAGGAACAGTGGTCTCCTAGGTGAAAGTCCTGTCTTTGTTTGACATATCCACCACCCCTCCCCCCACCCCAGTTGCACTTTCTTGCTCTTTACACTACGTCATTGTCAACAGATAGGTTTAGACTAGAGTTAGCTTAAAGCCCAGTATGTCTCCAACAGACGCTAAGGGTCAGTGGCCGCTGACCAAGCTGCCGTATTTGATGCCCCTGGGAATGAGAACGGGCTGATATTGACGGTCAAAAATTCTGCCTTGTCCGACACATGGGCTGTAACATCCCGTATGCCATGCTGCTGCAGGTCAAGATGATGAATTTAAAAGTCAGTCTACACTAACATTATTCTTCATGTAGGTTTGGGCCTTGTGTCTGGACTGTAGGCATTCATATTTATCCTGAGGTGTCATCTGCTGCTTTGAAGAAAGATGCAGGACAAAGGCATGACGTGCTATTTGAGAAAAGGAAACTTCAGCAGATTCCTTTATTTTTTTCATCCAGCAATATCTCTTTTGACACAGGAGTAAATCTTGGTAATATTTCCAAAGAGCCCATTCATGTGGACAGCTGCTGCAAAGTTCCAGCCCTCAGACTTGCACATTAAAATGAAGGACTTAGTCCTTAAACAGGACAGGAAATGCAACAGCAAGGATTAAAGTGACCACAAAGTTAATGACACCATAATCCCGGTTTTTCATTTTCTTGTAGACAAGCTTTCGCAAACTCACCAGTGGACAAGTGACTCTGTTGAACTGCTTTCACATGTATTTTAGGCTAAACTTGTATTCTTCTTCCCACTGGTAATTTAAAAGCCAGTGGAATGTGGAAAATGATTGTAGGAGTGAAGGGGAGGGAAAAGATATGCCTTGCTTGGTCACTTTGGTGTCTGAAATCCGTAGCTGAGATGGCGTTTGACTGATTTGTGTTTTGACCACATGTGCCGGACCCGCCTGCTATTCTCAACCCGTAATTCCTCCCTGAATTCAGGCATGCGACTAATTTACTGTAGGGGCAGGATTTTTTTTTCTCTCTTCCAGGGAGCAGAAACTTTACCCCTTTTCTGTTACAGGGCTCTGTACCAAGCTCTGTAAGTGATGCCACCTGTCAGCCTGACAGCTTATTCTCCATATGGGGAAGGCCTTTATCAGCTGCAGTTGTAGGGAGCAGGAAAATGTCTGCCACCTGCCAAGGATTTCAAACCTTTAACTCTTCTTTAACAGGTTGCATACTTTAGAGTGATCCCATTAGTTTCCTCTTCGCTGTGTCTTTTTGTATGGTAATTAAACAGTGACATTTTAGAAATTGTGAGTTAGTTATTAGGTAAAAGAAAGCATGTCTAGAAAAATTGCCTTTTATAAATGAACTCCCTCCCGATGTGTTGAACTGCACAGCAGATGGTCCACCGATGCAAATCTTACAAAAGCACTGTGCTGCTTCTCTCGTCACAGGCAGACTTTTCCTTTTCTGTCTTCTACACTTGATTTCTGAGTAATACTTTACGATATTTGACTGAAAAAAGTTGAATTACAAATAATTCGAAGGACTATTCGACTTTTTTCTACTCCTTGGGATAAAAATCAAGATTAAAGTTGGATGTGCAAAGATTGAGTTGTTGTTAAGCTACTCATGGTGTTTCTTTTAGGAAACTGGTCCTCGTCCTCTTTTCATGTTCCCATCACTGCTTTATGCTGCAGCAGGAAGTTGTTTTGGCACCACTACAGTAAGAGCATAGTGTGATTATGTTGCTCTTTCCCAGTGAGCTCTAGAGTTTAATAGGCACATCCAACATGTCTTCCAAAGACAACCCTAACTTCCAGATCCATGCCGCTGCTTTTTTCTGTCAAACTACAATGTCTCCATGCAGCCGTGTCCACTGTACAGTGTGTCGGCCTGTTGCTGCAATGCATTGTTTGTGAGGACAGTGACAATACTCCAAACAAAGCACAATTCCTCCAGCCGACATGAAGCGATGCAGTCGGAGAAAAACAGCAAAGCTGCACTGTGGGCCAAACTAAGGAGGTTTTAATAGAATTTCTAAAACACCAATTGCGAAAAGCAGGATAGCATTTTCTGATTCCGAGTGCCCTGTAATTTGAAGTGTGTGGGTTCAAGCCACTTATTTTGTGGTGATGGCTTTACTGGCGAGTTCTCCAAAAAGACAGAGGCCAACGCAGCCGAGGGTTGAGCTAGCTGCCTTGCCTTCCTTACTGATTGACCGAGCCGCTTCCCCTTTGGTATCTGGCCACAGTTGTTCTGCCTTCATGGCTAACCTCACTGGGCGTAGCTGTCCACCATTGGGTGTTTAGAAAGCCCAATAGGAGGACACCTGCTTCTGGATTTATTTACTCCGTCTCTTGCACAAACACCCATGCAGTCTGTTTATGGATGCAGATGGAGAGCACTTGGTGTAAACAAATGCACAAATCTGCCTTTTTGCTAAACTGACGTCTAAACAACAACCAAACATCCCCATATTCTCGCATCCGTATTTGCGATGCATCAACCCAAATTTAGCAACTTAGTCAAACATACTGTATGTTTCATTATTACCTAATCTGGGCTGTAGGTCACATATCTTCCAAAGACTTCTCACTTCTCAAGATTTCTCATTGTGTCCTTTCCTTACTTCAATTCCCAGAATTTCCCAAATCGCGGAAATTCTTGTGGTCATAGAATGACAAACAAATGAACAAAAAAAACCCTCTTACAGTACATGCACTGACACGCCCTTCATTTTATATGTGCAAAGCCCCACACACTCATACACACAGTTACAGCCCAGTTCTCAAGAGAGAAGGGAAACAACATAAAGCAAATAGAAATGTGACAATAAGTGGATTCATTTTAGTTGATTATTAACAAATTTAAAAAGAATAAATTCAAATATCTGAGGAGGAATGGACAGAGATGAGCTACACAGGGAAAATCATTTAACTTACAGAGGAAATCTTTTAATGCAATGATGTATAGCACAGATTAAAGAAAAAGGTTCCTTTGCAGCGTTTTGTGTGGCCCAGCCAGCCTTTGTGCAGGGCTTTAAGAGAATACAGATATAACATTAAACCACCATGTAGGGCAAGAAGTCCTTTTGAACAGTTAACTTGTGCATTTTTGTATCCGGTGCCAAGACATCTGTCTAGTGACACACCCTGTAATTATAAACGAAAGGAAAAGAAATGTCTTTTGATTATTTCCATCCTTATTGCGTGCACACACAATAAGGTCTGTTATGGCACTTACAACCAAGAGCTTCAGAAATTCTCTTTTCTTGGACACAATGGTGAGGTATGTCAGTAACATGATGGCGCAGTGGGATCACAGACGGTGACAGAAATGACGAGGTTTAAAACACCGTGTTTGGATTGTAAACACTCAGATATTTGAAGTCATAGTGACCACTGAATCTGTGGGGCAACGCTGAAACGTGTTCGTTCCAGGATGGAAACAATCAAAGCCCCAGTCTTTATTTATTTTCGTAGATATAGGCTTGTTTTAAAATTAAACTTGGATTTAGACTTTTTAGTGGATGGAAAAGTGGCAGCATTTTGCCAGGAGTGAGTGTAGGGAAGTCTGGGAAGGGTGGCTGCAGTCTATCAGCGGCCCATGTGGAGGGCTGTGATGAGAGGGTATGTTAAAGGGTGCTCACACAGATTATGGTGACTCACAGTGCTGTACAAACAGCTCACAACCCTGCGCTTGTATCTGAAAGGCACACTCCAACACATTTATAGAGTGAGTACATACAGTAGGTGTGTTTGTGTGTGGTATCCTTGTAGTCCATTAGCCTACTTAATGTCTCTCTGAAAAGCTCTCATATGAACTGGATGCAGTCGCTGTTTCCTGGACTCACTGCATTGTGGCCATTTTCAACATTTGTTAAACATGCTGTGCTGAACATGCTTTTTGTAATTAGTGCTGTTGCGACTAAAGATAGTCCAATATATCAACTGGGCCGTACAGAATCACAGCACTGGTAAATTGAATTTTCTGTTCTTTTGCAACTTATTATTGGTTAATATATTATCATTGAATTTTTATGTCTCCGTGCCGGCGATAGCTGTAGCTGGAGGCTCTATGTTTTCAAGTTATCCATCTGTATGTCTGTACATCTGTACGCACATGCATACCTAAGTGTGTCCTATTCTTATGAATCCGATATCTCAAGAACGCCTTTAAATTTGGCCCAAACATCCACTTAGACTTCACGATGACCTGATTAGATTTTAGTGGTCAAAGGTCATAGTCAGTGTGACTTTGCATCTGTCTCATTCTCGTGAACGTGATATCTCAAGAATGCCTTTAGGGAATTTTTTCCAAATTTGGCACTAACGTTCACTTGGACTCAATGATAAACCAATAAGATTTTTGTGGTCAAAGGTCAAAAGTCAAGGTCACTGTGACTTGCATCTGTCTCATTCTCTTGAACGTGATATCACAAGAACACCTTGAGGGAACATTGCTAAATTTGGCACCAATGTCGACAAATGAATGAACTGATTAGAATGTGGTGTTCAGAGGTCAAGGGTCAAGGTCACTCTGACCTCACAAAAACATTTTTTCCGTAACTCAATAACTCATACAGTATCTATGACAAAATTTCACACAAATGTCTAATCGAATAAAATAATGAATATTGATAGTGGCCTGCAAAATCCACTGTCAGTCAGGCTACTGTTACCATGCTGGTAAAAGGTAATATTTTTAAAATCAGCATCTGTAATTATGTATCACAAAAAAATCAATACACTGGGGCAGCTGTGGATTAGCAGGAGGAGTGGTCATCTACCAATCGGCAGTTAAATCACTGGCCTCTGCAGTCTAAGACACAGAACAACAGCTCCTGATGGTTGTGCTATTGGTGTGTGAGTGTGTTTGAATGATTATCTGATGAGCTGGTGGCACCTTGTATGTTAACCTCAGCCATCAGTGTATTAAAGTGTGTTTAAGTGCAGTGAATGGTGTCATGGAACTCACTGTGAGTGGTTGGCAGGACCAGAAAAGATTAGAAAAGTGCTTAATAAACACATTTACCATTTACCATCTTTCAGTTGTGTTTTAAAAACAGTTAGAGAAAAGTGATGTTACATTTGTCTCAGCCATACTGATAGCTGTTCTATCTGTTTTTATTCTGCTGTGTGTTTTCTCATCGCAGTAGACACCCTGGTCTGTGTGTGTTTGTACTTGACAACTTATTCCTGAAACCTGGAGTCCAGACATGCATTACCTCTCTTATTACTCACAGTTTTATTGGTGTGTTACAGTGGACTTAATGTCAACAGTGACTAATGGTTAGTTGTTACTGAAGTAAAAAGATAAGAGGAATTATTAACAGGATTACATCTTAAATGTCATGCTGTCTGACATGATTTCTAAAACATAGCATAGTCCTCACATTAAAATCACACAAACACAAAGTCAGAGCAGTCAGCGCTGGCTGATGTAGGTTAGTGACTGCGGTGACCTGGTCCGTTGCCTACACACTCTTCAGTAAGTAAGCTCTGGCTCTGGATCACATTTCCTGCAGGATGTGTAATTCGGGTAGATCCCCACGGACGCAACACACCTCAGCACATATGGTTTCTACCGTCGTACCTATTACACAAGCCGGCTGTGTGAAGTCACCTCCAAGTCAAATAAGTAATCATCCTCAGCCTACTCCTGATCCTCTCCCAAAACTCTGACAAACACCACACACACACACACACACATACACACACACACACACCAAGCATAAGGACTGCCATGCTCCAGCAAAGCCTGTTTCAAATGTGGCTAAAATAATGATCAAGTTATGGAAACTGATATTGTAATGATCAGGTTATGTTGTTAAGGAGAATAAGAACAAGGATGGATAGGAGCCTCAGTCTTGCTGGACATGACATGGTGACGTACAGTATGTGTTCTTTAAGAACTGTCTCCACTAGAGAGATGGTGATAGATGAACTGCAACTGCAGCTAAAAACCCTCAAAAAGGATTTTTCTGTGTGCACCAGAAACGTAGGAGAGGTTGAAGGAGTGTTGTATAGTATGGACAGTCGGGTCACTAAACTGGTAGCAGTGAACAAGTTAATGCCTTTGCTCACCAAGTTTGTATTTTGAGTGTTTTTTCGGTCCATCATCCGATAAAAATCAAGACCTTGCGCACGGAGTCTGTTCGTTACAGGTTACGCAACATTTTCTTCACAAGCTCTTGGTCAAACAAGTCTTTTCACAGACGCGAAAAACGCAGAAATCAAACCTGGTCCAAAACTGAAGAAAAAACTGATGAAAGTGAAGGAGTCAGACTGGGAGGGCAGTTGATCAGATTGTGACAAAAATGGGCAGCAGCATGGCAAAGCAGAGTAGGAAAATCACGTCTAGTTAGTAATATGGTCCAATACAACCGAAAGTATATTAAAGGCTACAGGGGGTGCAGAACAAAGCAGTTCACATGACACTTCACTGTGTAGAGAACGTGTGTAACTGCTTTCTTTGTTTAATATTAAATATTCCAAAATGTTCTCATCTCAGCTCTTTAAATATCGCCTCTTTGTCAGTGGACTTTCACGTCTAAATATGACGTGCTAGGTATCCTCCTGCCTCTGCTGTTGATTCCAGGATGGTGGGTCAATTCACGCTTGTTACATGCTTTGTGTCTTTTGAAAAATACACTCCTGTTTTTTCAGGAAATCTACAGTTTCTGCTCATTAGATGCATACAGTCTTTTCAAAATACACCTACAATGTCGGTAGAGCACCTCATATTTATGTTAATTTCCTTGTATAACAAAAACGGGTCAAAGTCTGGGGTGTGTTGGACCCACCCACCTTCCTTTCCGTCTGCACTATGGGCACTTTCTAGCTCTTTCTGTTATGTTGTTGTTGGCGGAATTTTAAATTGATGCCTTCTGGCAGTGTATCATACTGCGATGAAAGGTGCCTTTTTGCGTCAGTGTCTGACGCCGAAATCACTGACACAGCAGTGGTATTTGAAGAGTTGGGAATGAGAATGGGCTGAGTATTCTTACTAAATCTCTAGAGATACTTTATAGACACACACATTCTCACACATTCTCAATCTGACCTTGTCACATACTGACGTTTGGTCATGGACTTTCCATGTCCAGATAACCCAGGGTGCATTGGTTGTTGATGTTCTGGGACACCGTGTCAACTTCTACCTGTTACATGCATTGTCTTCTTTCAAAAAACACTTCTGTTTTCACAGGAAATTTAACGTTTACATACAGTCTCTTTCAAAATAAATGCACTACGTCGGTACAACACTGTGAATTGACTAACACACATGTCTGAATTTAGGCAACAAAAACGCGTGGTTGGACTTAGGAAAAAAGAACAGGGTTTGGCTTTAGAATCTTACGGGATGCCAACACCGCTCTTGGGTGAAACTCAGTGTTTGTTGGACTCATCCACCATCCCTCGCGTCAGCCCCAGTTGGACTTTCATCACCTTAACATTCGTCCTTGTCCTGCCGCGTTTCCCCCTGACGCCGCTGGGTGCTGTTAAACTATATCAACAACCAGCCAAATATCATGCCAATGTTATAGTTCATTGGTTTCTGACATCACATGTCACTCAAGCGCCTGATTTCGACGACTTACAAGTGAGTCTGGGCTCGTTTTTTCAGACAGACATCGTTACTTTACAAGGCAGTCGTCTGAGGGGTTTTTTCAATACCTCCAAGTAGACCTGGTTTAATACAGAGAAGAGAAAATTACCAAGGATAGGTGACTTGATATTTATCACCAGGATTTGTGACCATGGAAAGCATACTTTGATTGAAGTATTGCAAATACATTACATGGATCCTCGGAAGAGTAGCCCCTGATGTTTTTACAGGAGCTAATGGGATCTAAATAAACACACACACACACACACACACACACACACACACACACACACACACACACACACACTCCTCTAGGTATACCCAGAGAGGGGACAGGAGTAAAGCCTGCCAGAAAAAGGGCTCCCACCTAAAAACATTCCTGTAGTACAGGCCATGTTTTCCTTACCCCAACAAATTTACACAGTTGTTAGTGATGGCCCGGGATTCCTCCTAAAGCGCAGCCCACCAATAATAAACAGTATGGCAGCTGACACCGCAAGACACCTGCACAGCTCCCTGACACTGCAGGATTGTTCCCAGGGACTGGGGGGGTCAGTGTGGGCAGAGGTGGGCTGGAGAATGGAGGGGGTGGAGGGGGCTGCGGGGCCGGCAGACAGGTTGGTGGTGTCGGTGTGTGTTTGTGTGTGTTGGGGGTTTCTACATAGCCCTTTTAAAACAAAAGACAGAGTTCTCAAAGGTTGAGTATTGTACAACCTCCAGCAGCTGGACAAGATCTGAATCAGGAACTATTGGATCAAAGAATCCAAATCTGAGGGGACATTTGATCCATCCAAGCGCACATTTCACTTGTTACCTCTCTTTAGCTGTTTCACGCTCTCTCTGTGTCATACCCACCACACAAACAAACACCTACAGTCACACACACATTCAGACGTCCCCTCCTCATGCCACAGGATGTCAGGTGGTCCGGCCATTGTGTCCCCACCTGTAGGACATTGTCAAAGCACAAAGGAGGGGCACAGTACGTGTCAGCCTGCTGTCAGCTTCTGTTTGACTTGAATTTGTAAATCCCTCTCTTTCAGCCGTGGGGCTTTGAAAGATTAGCCAAAGGTTTGTGGAGTAGTTCACATCTGTGTGGGTTTTACTTATTGTCAAGGGGCAGGGTATCCCTCCACAGTTTTCACAGGCCACAATAATTACGATTGTCAACACTGTTCGAGTTTCACTGTTTGCTTCTGAGCGCATAAACATGTTCATAGTGGATGTTTTGAGGGCGGGGTACCCTCGAGGATTTGAGATGCTTTGTTGTGTTTATTAACTGCACGGATCATGGATTTAAAGGGAACTCCTGCTCTACTGTTCTTAACCGGTTTATGTAACCTTCATCTTAAGGTCACTGGTGTTTTCCTTCCAGCCAGCTGAAATTTCAACTCTGTACACATAAAAAAAGAGTTTCAAAGAGGAGCATGCTGAATATTGAGTATCACAAAGAGGCAGAGTCTCTACCTGGGACCTGTGCAGCGCTCAGCTTCTCAGGCACTCACCACACTGATGTTTGCCATAAAGCAGGGGCCTCTCGCTCGCTGCCCTGTGAGGTCACAGCACCTGTTCTTGGTAATTGCTGGCAGGTGACGTAAGGCCTCCACTTGTTTTCCATGGTGTAAGGTGGAGGTCCCCAGGCTCCCTCCAACATCAGGGCTGGAATGTCGTGTTGGTTGTTTGCAGCAAATAAGCGAGTCTGATTCTCTCCCCCAGCTCCCTGAGAATGAAATGAACTTTGGCTTACCTGTCAAAGGCCAGTTAGTAAAACAAAATGTATTCATGCATTTTTTTCTTTAGGTTAAGGTAGATGCTTTTCCCCCTGGAGTTATGCTCCGATGTTTCCTGAACAACACAGCTCAGAAATTTCTTCCAGAAACTGAAATGAGCAGTTTTGCTGCTGCTGTTGGAGTGGCTGAGAGCTTCACTGGTTATTCCCTGTGTTGTCAAAAGTAAAAGTAATGTTACGTAGACAGTAACTTTTTAAAGTAGAAAATTGGACACCTCTTAGGACAACTTGCATTCAAACATGTGTATTGTTGGGAGACACCATCACAGTAAAGGTGACTTAACTTCCAGAACTTCCCCTGATTTGTCTACATATAAAGCTTTGCAATTGAATTGCCGATGGCCCTTATAATCTGACATTCTGACATATTTTTATTCTTAGTGATGATGCTGAATACCATGACTTCTTTAAATAATGAAAACATTAAAGACTTAAATATTAAATACAGAAATGTGAGCGGATTTTTGGTGTTTGACTGGTCTTCCTTATTTATTTGGCAAATGTAGGCAGGGATAATCAGGTTGGCAGCAGAGAACCTTGAAGTTTAGATGCTGCATTTTGTAAAGAGAAGCCTAACAAACAGCCAGTCAGGAGCCTTTTCTGTTTACAGCCATTAAAGTCATTGTTTTATCTTTATATAGCTGGCTCACAGTTGGGGACGATGCAGTTATAAAATGTGAAAACAGCCCAGAACCAAAGACTGTGCCAAAGTAAGATGTTGCAGTTGTACTGGCTCATTCAGCAAACTGACCTCACTGATTTGTGTATCTTCCATAGACGAAATAATGTGGAAACAAACAATTTTTCAACTTTTCCCCATTTTTAGCGTTCTCTATTATTGTTGGTGCCGCTGTCACAAAAACAACTGAATCACTTTCCATTTTCCTCAGAACAACGGAGCTCTTTTTCTTTTGGCAGGAAGAGTGTCCGCAGGTACATTGGTTGTACCGCCATGCCCCTTTAGTGCTATCTACTTCCTTTTTTGGTTGCCTAATGATTTCTTTGTGCCATAAATTGAGCCATCATTTTCCTGGGAGATCGTACCGATGGCAGACAACATTGCATGGTGAAAGCGAGGCCTAAAGGGAACCAATCTAAACACTGATGGTGTCATTCTGAAGTCATTAGATTGTGCTGTTAACATTTACTCCATAATGATAAGCTAAAGCAAAAAACGCGTCATTTTCCACTTTAACTGATATTTTTATTGCCACTACCCAAATGTTTCTTGCCTCCTCTGCCAGGTCTACCTGATGATGTCTTTTCAAGGCTGGCTGCAGGAGGACAGAAGCCAGTAGATAGGGTATCTGGCCCAGGCCTCCAGCCAGCTGTGAACCTGATAGCATCTGTTTTAAACGTTTGAGAGACAGAGAGAAAGGAGCCCTCTTTTCTTCTGAGCTCTGGAGCGCTAGTTATCTCACGCCTTTTTAGTAAAGGGATCCACAGATGGCCCGTGTCCTGACAGTCATACAAATGTGATATCACTAGCTGAGGTATTCCGCTTGGATCCTCTTACTGTGTTACTGTAGGCCCACAAGTGGGACTCATTCATGCTCAGAGTAAACAAGACAAGTCGGAGACAAAAAGAATCCTTTACTCAAGACAAAGCAGAAGAGAGAGAAAAGCTTCTTTTTATCTCTGTGAAGGCAGACAAAACAACCTCTTCACACCTGAGTGTGTCCTCTGTTTGGAGTTCTTCCCATCCATTGTCATCATGTGTTATCTAAACCATCAAATCGACATGAAAAGATCATTTCATGTTCTGCTGTCACCTGAGGGGATTTGGACAACTTGCCTTTCATTTGCTTTGTCTGAGTACGGTGACAAAACCATTTGTCATCCCTTTTTTTTTTTCCAGGTTGTGTCTGGTTTGGGCTCACTTCAAAGACCTGGTCTCTGATGAGCAGGCGGGGAGCTGTCTTTTGATTTATGTCTTTTGTTTGTGTTGGAGAATCCAGGCCTTTTTTCTTCTTACTCATAGAGCTCTAATCAGAAATCAGTGTTTGGATTATAGCAAGACAACCTGTTGCCCTCACATCCAGTAGTTCCTTTTCTTTAAAGTCCTAACCCCCTAAGCCACCGAGGTTTCCCAGTAGCAATCTTTCTGAAACGGCAAATTTTTGGCTTTTTTTTTTCGTTTAGTTTTTGCCAATAAATCCTAATAATTCCTTTTTATTCAAACAAGATATTACTGTGATTACTAATACCCAAGCAGAGTCACTTTAAAATCTGATCATGTGGTGCATCACAGCCATTGCACCATAAAACTTGCTTTTTTGTAGGGCGAACTTTAAATGTAAATGTTAGAGCATCATGCTTCTGTCATTGATGGTGTTCTCTTTGTTTGGCTCTGTTCAGGTTGGCAACATTTTGGACTGGATGTAATTGTCCTTGAGTCAACCAGGCTGTCTGCTGGTTCCTTACAGAACGGGTGTCTTAAAAAAAAAAAAAAAAAATCAATCTAGCCATGCCATGTAGGGTTTGGATATAAGTCTGTATAAGTTCCAAACCGAAGCAGTGTGCATTTTGGCAGCCATCTTAGATGTAGTCTTAGTCTTGAGACGAGAAGATTTATAAATTTCAGTCACATTTTTGTCATTTTTAGCCTTCATAGTTTTAGTCTAGTTAAGTTGCAGAGAACTCAAAACATTTTAGTCCAGTTTTAGTTGAACAAATGTCAGTGTTAGTAGTGTTTACACCTTAAGATAAAAGACAAATTGAATCAGGCTAATACAGATATCAGAAATTGGAATCAAGGTGACAGGTTTTTTGTATAAATGTATATGCCTAATTAACATTGGGACATTAGGACATCATTCAACAATACAGTTGGCTAACATACCATAGATAAAAAGCAGGGTGGCACCCAATTTGCAGCAACAGGATGTCTCTCCATTCTCTCGTCACTACAGTGCACTGTCTTTTCCTATCTGCCGAATTATAGATGAAGTGTGTCCATGGATCTGTTCTTTTTTTTCCGACCAAACCCTTTTGCGCTGAAGCCATCATGTCGTTGTCATTTGCTCCCTTCAAATGGAACTTGTGAGCTCATGGTTACAGCATGGACAGCTGTGTACGCCATATGCTTGCCGTTGAAGTGTTTAAGGGCAACATGGATGCTACTGTCGGTGTCTAGAATCCACTGAGGCTAACAATTTAGCAAGCTTGCTAGTGGATCATGTAATGCAGGAAATGCAAAGACATAAGAACAGAGTGACAAGGTGAGGCAGTTGGGAATATCAACATTTGTTAAATTACTAAGAACAACTCTATGTAATTAAAATTACAATATGTTAACCTACCACTACCTACCATTTGTGAAAATGTCACTAAACACATCACAACTGTAGAACTCTGAGCTTTCAGCAGATTTTTTACATCAAAGGTTGTGAGAACCATCAAAGGGTGTTCATATGGACTCGCATCAAACATGACCGCATTTGAAGGCAGCAATTAACTCGCTGTCAATGGGACATCATCACCTTAACAGCTGGGATTCTGAGAGTTTGCACAAATCTATCAACCAATTCAACCAAGACATTGCCTATATTTTTAAAGACTGGATGCACAACTGCGGGAAAATATCATGCATTTTCATTATCCGCTAGCACAGCACATACGTTCTAGTCCTTCTCATTTCATCAACGAAAAAATAACATATATTTTGTCATGGTTTTTATTATCAAAGATCTATATTTAGCTCATCAACGTCTTGTCTTAGTCATGTAAAAAAGGCTTCAACAAACATTTTTCATCCTAGTTTTCATTATCAAAACAAACACTGGTCTGAAGACCTCAACAGAAAGGCACTGGACATTGTGGCATGGTTTTACCATTAAAAGAAAAAAATAAAAAGGTCTGCTGCTGTTGCAGCCACTCCTGAACCAGGCGGATTGATTGGTCCGTCAAGCTGGTGATGATTTATTAGGTAGTAGGCTTGTGGGAAATGGTGTTCATTCACTAGCAAAGACAAGTCGATTAATTTACAGTAATCATATCATCTTTTTAGGCCCCTTGTTTGCCCTAACTTGACTTTTCCCCCCATATTTTTAGCCAAAATGTTGTCAAGTATTCACACTTTACAGTATTAAGTTTTAACCAAGAACTCCACATTTCATGTCATTTCAAGCTACATTCTTGCCCCGGGCTGTAGGAGTGTTGGAACGGAACTGAGACCCTAGTTACTGTAAGTCGAAGGATTCAGCTCGAGTCCCACGCACTTATCTGAGCAGGATATTCTGTAGACAGCCCACCTTGGTTAGCTCGGGCCATAGCCGGACGACATTAGTTTGAGTCGTTTCTGATCTGAACCGTATAACATGAACCTTTGTATTTCAAAGTGGGAGGATTTGTAACGGATCCTCTCTATCTGTCCACTTTTAACAAGTGACACTGGCCTTCCTGGCTTTTACTCAGGAGAGGCTTGATGGCCATGATTATTTACACAGAGGGTTTCCTTCTTTTTTTTCTCTTTTTACAGTCGGTCATTTTCATAAGGGATCATAATACTCTTGGACAGGAAGTATCTGGCTATATAGACTACGCCCACAGACTCAAGACCCAAGATTTTGAACCATATTTCAGCGGAAAGAAGAGACTCATGCCAGGACGCTCGGATTTATGGTAAGTCTCCTTCCATTGTAACATGTCCACGTTGGTTGGGGAGGCCTTGACTCAAGTGTGATTTGACAAGATTTGAAGGGTAAGGAAATCTTATTAACCAGGATTAAAGACTCAGGTTGACGTGAGAGACCAATATAGGCTTGGAGGGAGCTGTGCAAAGGGCCGGTATAGTGAGCACGTACAGCACCAGCCCTTGTTGCCTCAACATAGATGTGGAATAAATATACACTTCTTAAGTAAAGCTGAGTAGAGCTGCCAAAGTGCTGAACATGTCTGGACGAGACAGACATGAATTATAGTCAGGATTAAAGTGGGCTTAAGCCATGAGACTGTGATCGTCTTTTAATGTGCGGCAAATTTGTCATCACAGATAAATGTAATGGATTTTATGGCCATGGGGAAACCTCAAGATTAAATACATTGATGGATAAATAGATCAGCTAAGTGAGAGATTTACTGTTTAAAGACCGTAAAGATGTATTTACTTCATCAACCTCTAAAGTAGGGGTATTTTATGAACACACTATCATGTGCCGTACTTTTGATTTTATATTAGATATTTCTTAATCATTATAAATTCAGTATGTTTGAGCTGATCGAAACAAGCACTTTTAAAATATCACCTTGGTCTCAAGGGAATTTTTACCATGTTCTGACATTCTACAGGCAAAAGAGTTAATCAAGGTAGGTTAATCAAAAATTAAAATAATTGTTAGTTGCAGGATTAACCAGGTGGTGTCATGTTTTCCATGCAGAGTGAAGGCCTTTGCACACCCTAAGTCTGATGTGTTTTACATCATGAAACAAAATAAAGTCGTCAAGCCGTGAGGTTCATTTTGTGGTCCTCTCACTTCTTGAGAATAGAAAAGAAAGAAAATATATACTGGGTCCATCCAATCCTGAGAAGGCGTCAAGAGCAAGGAGATTTTTACCAGATGATAAAGGAGCTGCAGAATTATCCCAATCATTTCCAGGTCTGTAGTGTCAGCAGTCCAGTTTGATTCACTGCCAGCAATACCAGGCATCACACATAAAAAAGACCACCCAGTTTCCCTGCTTCCCTTCACTGGTTCCTGTACAGCAGGGTCGGTCTTTGTTTCACTGTTATAATTCAAAAGCAAAAGCAGCATGTGTATACATTCAGTAGGCTATATCTTCAGTAGCTAGCTAGCTAACCTTACACTGTTCAGGGTTTGATTTTGGTTTTGGAACAGGGAAGAAATGTATATCTTTTTCCAACCTCTCCAGGTAACGAGTATCATTAATACACGACGTGCCCCAGGCACAACATTTAGCTCCAAATCCACAAAACCAGCCTGAAAATGAAGGAAATCTGATACGACTGCATTAGAGTCAATGGAGCACAGCTGTGTTGTTGTCGGACCCTGGTCTGAGCCGGCCCAATGCTACGCTATGATTGGTCACTCTGCGTTCAGGGGCAGGACTAAGCTAAGGGTCAGTTGATCCTGAGGAGCAGCTGGCTGTATGTCTAACGTAGGGACAAACACACGAAAATATTTTAAGAGGGATGAGAGTCTCAGAGTTGTGAAAGATTGACATAACGTGAGGTCGTATTTATTTTGAAATGTGCAACAATTTTGGTCCAAAAATACAGACTTGGTGTGCACAGGCCTGTAGAGTGACAGTGGACGGTTGGTTTACCTGAAAGATCCTTGTGTTAATAAGTTCTGATGAAGTAATTTCAACCTTATTACAAGTCCACTGACAATGTAAAAATATTGATCAGAGAATCAGCCAGTTCTTGAATGTCACATTGTCTAAAACAATCCTTGTGCCATTGGAAAAATTCGAAAACATGCTGTTATCCCACAAAAAATCCTGCACACAACTGCTCTAAGTTTAAAAACAAAGTTTTCAGATGCTTTAAACCCGATATATTCAGCCAAGATACATCACGTACTGTGTGCTGAACAACTACATGCATCAGTGCCAGTCGCACGATTCCAGGCCAAGCCACAAGTGAACTGCTGACCTTACAGGTGTAAGCTAGAATCTGCTCTGTGTCTCTCAGCTGGGCAGGTTACATCTTTGTAATTCGTTGTCTATCAGGAGAACTGTGTACTTAGAGAGCTGTCAGCAAATTACCGGAGCCAAAACCATCCCCACATTCCACATGCTCGTGCATAGTAACATATTATCAACATTTCAGGTACGTGCGAAAAATCCCATGAGGACAAACACGAAGAGACAAGAGGGTAATGAGAGTGTGTAATACATGGTCATTTTCAGAGTTCAGCCAGATGACATGCACCCTGTGTAACCTCACTGACACTGGGCAGAACATGGCCTCCAATGTGGACGGATTCTAAAGATAATTCTGCATCTAATTCTCTTAGTTTTGACCATCACTCCTGTTGGATAGAACTTTACTCTCAAACTGAAATCAGGGCCACAAGTTACATTTTACAGCAGAGGCAAACATTACGATCACAGAGGCTGTAAACAAATCCCCAGCTTGATCATAACATCCAAGTATTTGGAAGTTAAAATGATGCAGAGCATACCTGAAATGACGATTATCATTTTTCATGCCATTGTAAAACTGTTCGCCAGCGCAACTACAGTAAGTGCAGGTACAGGTCACAGCTGAACCACGAGGTACAGTAGCTCACAGGAAGCTCTGAGAGCCATATGGATTTACAGATGAAGAGTTTTCGCAATCATTTCTAACTGTCAGCTTTGTTTTCACTTCCAAATTAGTGGTTCAGGTAACAACTAGAAAAGTAGGACTGACAGCCAAAATATATGAGACACGATACATCTGCTGCCGGATGCCCACCGCAGTGCGTGCCCATAATCAATTGCTACACTGACCATGAAAGCTGCGATCGCCCATGCGGGCACTGCTCAACTACAAAAACTACATAGAAATGTGTAAAAACAATGCTAAAATAATAATGCTAATAATGCTAAAAATAAATGTGTCAAGGTACCAGAGAAAATTGTACCAGGTGAAGAAGCCAAGCAACCTTGTGTGTTTTGACATTTCGCATTAAAATAAATCAAACCTACCTTCTAAACCCTGCCAAACCAACTCCTTTATCACTTGGTAGAACTCAGTACACACACAGTGAAGCTGGCAGCAAACACACAGACAGAGTCTGTGTAGAAGGTAAAAAATATCCCTGCTTAGCTCCACCTACTTGACATGTTGTATTTACACCTCACGTATTTCTGCCTTGAGGTTATAAAGCAAAAACAGAATTTTCAAAGATGTGAGAAAGACACCCAACACTTTAAGAATTTCAGTTAGTCAAAATTTAACATACAAAATGTACTTTCTATCGCTAGGGGTCTGCAAATGAGATTGCAGTTTCTCCCAGTTACGATTCCCTTGTTGTTCATTGTTAGGAGGTTTTTACCAGGTGCTGAATCATCCACAGAGGTCTCTTCCTCTCCAAAACAAACAGACCAGGTGATTAAAAAAGACATTAAAACTGGAGGAAGCAGTTTTACAAATGAGTGTTTGTCCTGCCCTGCTCAGCTCATTGCAGAGGGCCAGCTAGCCCAGCGCCTGCTAATGTGTGCTCACCTATTCTCTCTGATAACTTAAGATCCAGACGGTCAGGAGGTTTTTAACAGGAGCCGAATTTTCCACAGAGGTCTCTACCTCTCCACAACAAATGGATTGGGTGATCGAAACTATTGAAAACACCAAATAAAGTAGTTTCACATCAAAAATCGGTGTTTCTTCAGTGTTGTTTGGCACAGCAGGGGCTAGAGACCAGCTGCCGCTAACGTTTGCTCAGCTTGTCTCTCTGATAATTTAAGATCCAGAAGCCCAACGATTAAAATCCTTCATCTGGTTACAACATATAGTTAAAATCAATTAAGATCTAAAAAGTATATCATAAAAATGTGGCTTGAAGCTGGATAATTTATGACAGGTTCTGGCAGACAACCACAACGCTGACACATGCGCAGAGGGGATGTGAGGCCACTGACACAGACAGTGTCCTCGATTAAAATTAGATTCCTCTGGGTTTGAACATTGTTGGAAGCATTTGGGTGAATATAAGTATACAACTGTATATATATAATATATAATATATACCTTGAGCTGAGTTTTAATGCAGAAAGGTTACATATTATATCTTTGATTTATCTTTGAATAATGATACACATGCAAAGTAAAGTTCTGTCATTTAACAACAGGATTTGAACTGTCACCTTAAAAACATCTATATTTTACTAATAATTTAAAACCTTTAGAGAATAAAACGGTGTTCTTTGGTTTTCTAAGCACAGTATCCGTGTTAATATTAAAAGTGTGATGTATTTGGTTCGTAGAAAAGTGTTTTTGCCACAGCAGTGACAGGACGACAAGAATGACAGTCTGTGTTTTATTTTTGGAAGTGGTTTTCCCTTTCTTCGAAACCAAAGTGTCAGACATGCGAAGCTTTGTTGTTTTATTTATCCATTTCTCACCATGTGTTCTGACACACAACCCCGCTCGTGGCCTTGAACTCGGCCTCCTCTCTGGTGAGTGGAAGCCCTAACAAGCTGTAGGTGTGAGTCATTGGGCGAGCATGCCTGGAGGTACAGCCTACTCCCTAATGATGCTTTTATGAGGCTTCCCCCCTACACGGGTCTCCCTGCCCTCCCTCCGTCTCACATCTGACTTCACACTCCCCCTCTCCGTCTCTTTTTCTCACCCACTAAAACTCCATCAGATTTACACATCTCTCTGTCTTTATTTTACACTTTTCTAACCTTGCTCTCATGCTTTGCTGCCTCTCTCCTTCTCCTTCTCCCTTCCTCTGTCACCCCCCCCACCCCCCACCTCCTCTCTTTTTTTTTTCATCTCTGTCGGGAACAATAACACCCAGTGTGGTTGCCGCTAAGAGGGAGCAGATGCTGGAGCTGCTGCCCACTCAGTGCACTAAACCTCCCACCGCAGGACTCTGAATCCTGTCCCTCCTCCTCCTCCACAGCCACAAAGAACACAGAGCAGCGACACCAGCGCCAGCTCTGGCCTCCAACTCCCACCTCCAGCAAGGAAGGGTGGATAGGTTCACGTACACAGTCTGCAATGTCTCCAGGAGGAGAAAAAAAAGAGAGCAGTAGCAAAGTATGCGAAATTAGAAGACAGGAAGAGGAAAAATGAATCGTTTGAGGAAAATATCAATTATGTGAAAAGTACAGTGCGACTTTGCTCCAGCAGTTTAATGTGAGAAAACAAATCTCTCCAACTTTAGATAACTGGTGTGATATCCCTCTGCAAAATGAGACAACACACACAAACTGGATGCTGACTTTGAAATTAACATTTCCATTCATTTCTTCTTTAAGCTCCACCTCTTGTAACAACCTAGGATTAGGGACTGTTCTTTACTTATCAGAGGAGGGTGGAGGCTGGGGTGTGATTTCATTTTTTTGTTCTTTTAATATTATTTTATGTTGACCATCCTCGTAGCGTCAAATAGTTTTCCTTGAGTCTCCCTGAGTGACTGGGAAAACATGCATGACCCTCCCTCCACCATAAATTAGTTATTAGATTTTTAAAACTTACCCTTTAATGTTTGAAAGTTAAAAGTTTTTTTCTTTTTTATGAATTGTGTTTACTGATATTTAACACACATTGACAACAGTGTTCGAGCACTTGTGAATGACAGTGTGATGTAATAGTAGCGCAGTACGAAAGACAACCAACAAACAAAAAACATACAATACTCTAAACCTACACAGAAAAACAAATCAGCTTGGTCATATTTCACTTATTACAGTAAACAACAAACTTCCCCTTTAAGTCAGGGGAAGAGTAAAGGTATGGAAGCAAAAATAAACACTATTAGGTGGGATATTATTCAGGGATAGTATACAAGAAAAGTTTTTTCTTCATAGGCAAAGAACAGCTTCCACATCTTTTTAAATTTCCTGGGAGAGTCTTTCAATGTATATCAGATTTTATCAAGAAACTGAGAATCGCTCCTAAAAGTTAAAAGCTGAAGACAAATTCATGGAGTTGAAAAAAGCCCCGGTTTTTCACCAGGGTTCCAACAGTCATGGAAAACCTGGGAAAGTCATGGAATTTCACAGTCACATTTTCCAAGCTTGGAAAAGTCATGGACTTAGTCATAATCATCGAAAGTCTTAAAAAAGTCCTGGGATTTTGTTGTCTATAATGAAGTAATCTTCTCAGGACAATCCTTCACATAACGTCACATAATGGCAATTTAATTTTCTTAAGCTGTCGACGTAACGTAGCTTTAATATGTGTCGATGTGTGACACTGTTTCATGTATCATCAAGTACGTTTCATCATTTCTCTCCATCATGTTTGAATCTGATATGTTTAAAAAACGCCAGGCAAGTAGGGCAAGAAAAAAATCTTTATTATAGGTCCTTAAAAAGTTTGGAAATTTGTTCATGAAAATGTAATTGGACCCTGTTTCACTCTTGTCGTGCATGCTGTTATCTTCATGCAATGCTTTATTTTTGGCTAAACTTTAAATGAGATGTAAAATAACATGATTTTGATGAAACTCGTGATGTGACACACACGATGATGTGTCCAAGGACCGTCGGAAATTTGAAAATCCAATGATAATTTCCAGTTTTTACAGTTTCTGGCTGTGATAAATGCTGTAAGTTTGGTAAATTTATAAAGAGTAAGTAAGAGTAAGTTTTCCTTAAAAATTTGCAGTAAACTGAATACAATATACAACTTTTTAAATTTGCGTGCCCCTCTCGTACCCAAAATAAAAACGTAAGTCCCTCCCTAGTGCTTTAAACTTAACTTTACATGCCTCCCTGAGTTTTGCACCCCCGTCCCCCACTCATAAATAACAAAGTCCCTTATGTGTAGAAGATTTTTAACTATTTAAACATCTTCCCTCTGTTAAATTTGGTGTAATTATGGAAACAAGGTCATGAAAATGCAGTTTGTTTTAAATCAAACAACTTTATTGAGATTGTTGATTCCCACTTTTGTCATTAATAGACTTCTGTGTTTTCTCATCTGCTGCATAACTCACAGAGATGTTAATCAGGTTGAGTCTGCCCCAGCTGTACTCACTCTTTCATTTTGAAATACATATTTTCAGTGCGTTCTCAGTCACCTCCAGGATCTTTGCGTCGACTCTATAGGAGCAGCGAGGAGCAAAAATCAGTCGAACGCTGGGCTTGATTTATTTTAGCAGGCACACTGGGTGGGTGGGACATATAAACATCATTTGTAAAGGCATATGTTGTAAGCCTCTGACCTCCTGGGAAACCTGGTTAAAGTAAATCAAGCGCAGCATTTTTCTTGTTGCATGTGTAGAAAGTTTACATCTAAGACGCAGTTAATAGCACAAACCTACACAACAATAGAAGCAGTGTTGGTTAAATATTAATAAAACATCATTTTTATTGACACAATATGGTAAATACTGATATTCGGTGATGAAAATGTATTTAAAAAATGCAAAAATTACAAAGATATGAATGACTGTAGCAATATTAGACTATTACTGCCTCTGAAAGACACAGACTTTTGGACACACATGTGAATCTGGTCTGTTTTACTTCCTGTAACTTCAGAGCAAACTCAGAGTAAAGCCTTTAAGTACATTCAACCAAAACTTGACACTGATCCTGCACATGTAGGGTTAAAAAAAGCGCTTTAAAATACACAATCTCACTTTAAAGGCTAAATCTTCATTATGTCTCCATTATTTTTTACTGTAAGCTTCCAACGCAGACACACACACACACACATAATATACACACACTAAAGCCCTGACCCTCATCTAATTATCCCACAGATCTGCAGCTCCGTGCACCCAGCTTCCTGCCACTCCAGATGTGCCTACAGCATCTCTGATGTCTATTTAATGTTCCCCAGCAAAGTGACCATCTGTTTATGCACTCGGGCTGCTCCCCTCCCTCCTCTCTGTATCTCTCTCCCTCCTCAGACTGTGTGTAGTAGACTTTTAAGAGGTTGGGCAACGTCAGACATATATGGTCGTCCTAATTGATTCTTTTCCTCTTTAAATTTGTGAAGTGTGTTCAGGGTAGTAGTCTGAAAACACGAGTTCAGTAGGCAGATTTTTTTTCCATTCTCTCAACTACATAACACCAAAACACAGATTTACATCTGAATTTAGCAACACTGAACATTTATTATTCATTGAATCATTCTTTTTTGTGAGACGCTGGATCACATGAAGCTCTCCTGCACTCCCGCTCTACCCTGCGTGCGTTTGGCGACAGACTGAAAGATTGAACTTGAAGGATCTCCTCGGCTGAAATACAGCGCATGCCTCCTCCGAAGCCAAAACCATATTGCCTCCACGCTCAGCCTCTGCAATGCACCTGTGTGTCTGGCTTCATTTTCCGCTGTGAAAATATTTGCACTGCTGTCCTATTTTATTAACTTTTAATACAAAAGAGAAACTGTTCCAGCTCCGAAGGTGATTCGTCGGCTCGGCCTGAAGCATTGTGTCCACGCTGTAATGGGAGGGCGGTGGGGATATTCTACCGTAGCAGAGTCTGCCAGCTTGACAAATATTTTCTGGTACATTCCGTGTCATGTGTGTTGATCCTCACACATGGCACACATACTTCATTGGCTGGATCCTCGGGGTTAAATCCAGTCGGGCTGCTTGTTCTCAGCGCTGATACTGTTTGGACTGCGTTTGATAGATTAACTCAGTGTTCCACCGGCGCTATGATCATCAGAGACCTCCTGCCAAGTGTGATGCACTGCTCCGTCCATGTTGGCTGTGTAATTAAGAGTTAACGTGTGAAATGATGTCTGGATGTCACACATTTAAAGTAGGAATGTGAAATTACAAACTCTTATCAGAGACCATAAATCTTTTTGGTTCAGGTGTTATCATACCGGACTGATGCGTTGTCATTAGTGAGCATTCTTTGAATATGAGTGAAGGTACTGGGCCGGTCGCCTGTATTATTTTAGGCCCTTTTTACAAACAAAGGTTGACCCCTGACCTCCCGCAGTCAAGGTGCTATTAGCCTCGTGAGCTCCGGTCGAATGGAATATGGGATAACACCCAGTTGTGTCACCGCATTATGTAATGGCTCTGGCCTGTGTGTGTGTGTGTGTGTGTGTGTGTGTGTGTGTGTGTGTGTGTAGATGTGATGGAAGACCTGATGGCAAATTGAAACATCTTAAAATATCATGTGAGCGTGTAATGCATTCAAAATAAGCAGCTTGTGTCAATTTTAGGATTGTTAAGATAGAAATGAGCCCAGTCTCACTCCGAAGTCGTCAGACACTGTTGAAAAAAGCTGTCCTTTAATGTCGGCATGATACGTGGCCAGTCACCGTTATAGTTTATCGGCGCTCGGTGGTGCAAGGGGAAAATGCAGTGGGACAACAATGAAAGTTAAGGAGCTGAGAGACTGAGTAGGGCGAGTGGGAGGGGTGGTGAATGGGTCCAACAGCCACTGACTTTCACCCGGAAGAGCAGTGTTCACATCCTGTCAGATTATAAAGCCAAATAAGTTCATTTTTCCTAAACCCAACCACGTGCTTTTGTTGTTGGAGGAAAAAAAGTCAATTCACAATGTTGTACTGATGTAGTGCTTTTATTTTGAAAGAGACTGTATGTAAACTTTAATTTCCTGTGAAAACAGAAGTGTATTTTGAAAGAAGACAATGCATGTAACAGGCAGAACTTGACACAGCGTCCCAGAATGTCAACAACCACCACACCCAGGGTACCTTAGACGTTATATCTGGACGTGAAATGTCCATGTCTTAACGTCAATATGTGACGATGTCGGAGTGAGAATGTGTTGGAAAAACGTAACCCACACTGGCCTTAATTTACAGTAGACGTTGTGCAGCCTAACTATCAATGCTGGTAAGTAGGGTGAGGGTCTATGTTATGTATAATGGTCATAATTTTGGTTTGAACCTGTTTTCATCAAAAATACCCAGTTTGTAGCGCACAGCATCTTTTTGGTTTTTTGTTCGTTTGTTTTTTGTGATTGCTCAATTAGTCTATGAAATATCTGTGGAAATTGTCCATCACAAGTACCCAGAGGCCAAGGTGACAACTTCAGTCGACTCCTTTTGTCCAACCAACACTCTATAATCCAAAGGTATTCAGTTTGCAGTGATTTTAAGTAAAGGAGCAGCAATTCCTCACATTTAAGAAGCTGGAACTGCTGAATGTTCTGTATTTTAGTTGGATTAAATCAGTCAAATTATTAACTGATTTTTGGGGGATTGTTGTAGGCTAAAATGCCCGATTTCACAGCACAGACAACAGTAAGTGCTTTTGTAAAAAAAATAAATAAATAAATTGAAGTGCATGTGACAATGTGTTTTTAGGCATTTTTGTGTAATGAAATTTTGGAAACGTGTCAAAATTGCAATTTATTGTGTAATTCATTAAAAAAACAGAAACTTGTTTCAGTGAGAACAGAACTACACTGTTCTGAATTTATGATTTACACCAATCTAACCGTGCATATTCAATCTAACTCACGTTGATCCATTCAGTACTTGATGTGGATGCAACAGCATCTTGTCTTGTCCAGCGTCAGCTCTTCAGTCATTCTCGGGTGTGTTTTGTGGTAGAAAAATCAGTCTATGTTACTGAACATGGTGCAAAAAAGTTTACCCCCTGCTTTCATGTAAAACATCAGAGAATTGCCTTGCACCAGCTTTACTGTTAATTTCTGTTGGTGAATGTGAGAGGTTTGTGTCGCACATTACCCCCCAAAAAAGAAGTGAGTTTGGTGACGTTATGCGGGGGACTGCTGTGATTGATGAAACTACGACAAAGGTCAAATTTGCAGGTAAAGTTGAGTTTTTGGACCAAAATGCAAGATTAAACAGAACTTACAGATTGCTCGAATTTACTTTAATTGTGGTGTCGCAACATTCTGGAGGGGCCGACTAAAGCTCCTGATGATGCACCAGATCTCCTAAGGAAAAAGTGAAGACACCAGTGTTTGCACTGCAGATGTTTTTAGTCTGATTTTTGAATGATTTACATATTTAAATATGATATTGAATATATTGTTGTACTATTTTCTACTTGGATTAACACCCATTTTATAATCTAACTCTTTTACTTCAACAACAAAAGGCACACCAGCATAAACATAAAAACAGCATGAACTCAAAAGCACAGAAGAAACCAATTTTCATGACCCATAAACACTGATGCACTTTGCTTGTATTTCAATATTTAAAATAACAATAATATATTCCCAGATGGCACCAAAAAAGAAAGTAAAGGTGGGCGGTTGGATATGGGTTTGCTAATAGGTTGTCAACTGGACATGGCTCGTCTGTGATTGGTTGTTGAATCAGACCTGTGACACCCCCAGAAGGCTCAACAGTAAATTCAACTCGTTGCACTCTTCCTCTCAACACTGAAGAGGCCTTTTGTGATTTACTCTTGAATCATGAACGTCAGAAACAGTTACTGGACTTGTGTTCTTCAGCCTCTACAGAAAAGCAGCTGAGTGAATACACATGCTAGATATTTGCTCTTTTATGATATATATCATCCAATGCAGAGTCCAGCTCCTCTGAGCCCTATAATGAGACTGTTGACATTACCCTGGAAAATGACCGCCTGGAGATAACAATAGAGCTAAGCACGGTAACTATGGAAAGTGAAAGGACACAGTGCACGTGTCAAACAGCCATGCTAAATGCATAGGGAACCAGGAACCGGTGCTGAGAGCACCGTCATTGTTTCCACCAAATCCAGGTTCTCACACTTTTACTGGTCCATGTGTCTGGGTGTGGTGCCATCCAGCTGCTGGAGCTTTCTTTGTGACCAAATGTGCACCGACCGTGCAGTCAGTTGCCCTGGTGACAGTTCATATGGGACACTAAGGGAGGTGGGTCCAATAAACACATCCATCCAACGTATGAACGAAATTCTCGGCATTGCTTCAAAACTTTTTTTTTCACACTTTCGTCAGTCTTTTTCATGTTCAGTGTTAAAATATCTCACATCTGTCCCATTTCTCTTGCAAAAGTAAGCGGTTCACCATGGCATAAAAGTGGTCGACCAAAAAAATGTTAATTGTTGTATGGCATTTCGGTATAAATAGTCACTGAAACGCTGTCAGATCTAATTTACAAAGAGAAGAAGTATGCATGTGTCTGAGAGCAAGTCTCAAACAATATAATTTTCCTCTCAGTTTTAAGGGAAAAACCTCAATTTGTATTTCATAATTGGGGCATTGCAGCAGTCTATTCTGAACCTGCTTTACTCAGCTCTGCTGGCAACTCCAAAAAAAATGCCAGACCTCTCGTCCTATCATACCTTATAATTTTATGCATCAGTGTATTTCCCCACACGGTTGGGACTGTACAGAGGCATCCAGTGCATGTGTTTTATTGGAGAGGAAGAATACTGAGAGAGCTGGCAGGAGGTGGTAGACAGATATCAGAAGGTGATATATTCAGGAATTCATTACGTCTTCTATCAAGATATAATAGAGCCAACGAGAAGTGACGATATGGACATCATCTTCTCACACAGTTTATGTGTTTCTCTATAATACTATTGTGATACTGTAAATTTGGAACCAATGACTTTATTTTAAGATTGTTTGAGCCAAGTCCAGGTCAAGTCTCTAGTCAAAGGCCAGTCAAGTTTTAAGTTGAGTTAGTTGAGCCAAGTCCAAATTAAGTCTTAAGTCATTGAGGACAAATCTAGGTCAAGGCAATTCCAATTCAGTTCCCAAGCTGAAGTTCATCAAGACAAGTCCTAGTCAACTCTCAGGTCAAAATCATTTAAGATAATACCGAACCAAGCGCCTGATGACAGGTCCAAGTCAAGTCACAGGTAGTTTGTTACCAGTCAGAGTGTAAGTGCCGTAGCTCAGTGGTTCCCAACTGGTCCAGCCACTGGGTTCAGATTTCTCCTGAGTCATTAGTCCGGTATAGGTCCCACAGTTTAACACATTCAGCGTCAGACTTGCATTTGGCCGTGTCGTTGAGCTAGTTTGCTACAGGAAACAGCACTTCAAAATAAAAGCTCTGTGCTGGAAATTTACTGTACATAAAAATAAAGTGTGTTTTTTTTACTTGACACAATTACAAGTAACTTGTGGTTTAGAACCTCTGCCCTAGCTTGTATTTGCACAAAGCGGCATGCATCACAACTGTCACTGCTCGTTTCAGACTGACACAATTGTCAATTTAATGACCAGCGCCCACGTTGTGTAAGAAGCAAATGTACTTGCGCCTATCTGTGTTCTCATGGGCATGTAGGTCTTAAAGTGAGGTGTGGTCAGACGCATTGTTGGTGTATTGCTATTCTGAGGCAGTAGAAAGAAATTGCGCCATTCACCACCAAAACCTTGTCTACAGTCAGACTGGCACAAAAGAGTTTATCATTCAGATAGTCAGTTGTGCCTACATAGGCGGGTTCACAACACACGTGCAGTCTGCAGTTACACACACAGGGACAAGTGGATGTGTTGTGGGTGGGTGAAATAATGGCATTCTGTAAAATGTGAACATAGCAGAGATCAGAGCAGAGCTGCAGAGCTGCTGTCCAACACCCCAATAAGAGAGACGCTGTGTGCATTTACACACAAATTGCAGCGTAATTTCGTTGATTATTTCAGAAGCTAAAAGTTTAGCTATGTTTCCTCTGTCAAGTTTATAACTACAGTTTTTAGTTTTGCTGCTTAAATGTCCCACAATATTTGCTGCCACAGAAAATCGCTCACTTCTCTTCTGCTGAATCCGCCATGTAAATAGTGCACCAGATACAGGCACAGCTGGCTTTTACAGGTAATCAGAGATGACACTAGTCAGGTTTCCATCCGAATGTCTCGAAATTTTTGAGCGAATTTAGTGAAAATGCGCAAAAAGAAAATGCGACTTTATGCTCGTTTCCATTTGTTATTATTTTGCGATTATTGAGAGGAGAGTGTGCCCTGAGATGACGTCATCAGAGAGCGTCTCTCTGCCACAAAACAAACAACACACTCGGCTGACAGTCAACAACTGATCATGGACAGATTCCTGATCGACCTGTCGGCGTTTGGAAGAACTCTGGTCACCATTTTGTCAGCATTCACCGCGTACCGAGCCATCCTGAAGAAGAGACGACAAGGAAGAATTTTAATGTTAAGAGTACTGTCGGAAATAGCTGGAAGGAGACCACCGCATACCACCAACGTATACGTGTGACGTGGCATCCAGTCCAGTCATCGTTTATCCGCAAAACCTGTTTCCATAGCAAAAAGTCGTACTTTCCTTTTATCGATACGCAGACAAATCCACCCCCTCCAAGCGTAAAAACTTTTTTGCGAATTTTTGGCCTTTTTTTGAATTTCTAGCGTTTCCATTAATGTTTAATTTTGCTATTTTTGAAAATTCGAATAAGAATAGGTGGATGGAAACCCTATTACTGATTGATTGAATTCATTTCATTTCAGTTATGATTCATTAATGGACTAAACACAACCCCTTTGCCATTTGAACCTTACTTAGTATCCAGATTATGTGCAGCTAATCTAGCAAAAGTGGAGTTGGATACTGAGTCTTGGTGCGAGCCTCCAAAGGCTCACATAGAGATCAATCCTCTCCTCTTGTTCTCGATAACTGTCTTTAGGAATATGACAAGTGACCAATCCAGGACAACCGTATTGCCACATCACCAGCAGTAAAGTCAGTGGCTCCTGTGATTGGCTGGAACACCTGGCCCTTTTCATAGCTATCAAAAACAGACCATTCTGCAAAAATATGTATTTACATTTCCCAAAATTGCATGAGGGTCTGTGGGTTTTGGAAAGGCCACATGGGTAAGTTTTTATATTGCTTGTACTATATGTTTGCTTGTAATTTGTAGCGAGCATGCTTAATATGTTGCAGTCAGAAAATATTTTTATGGCTCAAATGCAAATGGGTGTTTGCAAACAGGTTTTATGTGCCACGAGAGATTACCTCTGAAACAGATCCTGCAGAACACATCTTGACACCAGTCAAACAGCCAAAATATTTCAAAGATCGCAGAGGTCTCACAACATAAATGTAAACATTTTGAGATGTATTTTACACAGTGGGTCATTAATACTTTAAACCTGCTGTTCATCATCTATTGGCTCCAGTAAAGCATCACAGCAAGGGAAATATAACCTGCAGCATGCTGGCACCTCTCCATTTTGTTACGGTCCCATATTTATAACTTGCTGCCGCAGCTTCGGCCCACTCGGCCCCCCAGCATAACGTAGCTCTTCCTAGATTTACACTAAGCCTCCTCCCTGAGGTCCAACTTTGTTCTTGGACCAGGAACTGCTGCTGGGGAACAGCCGAGGCTCGCTGGAGCAACCTTCAGTGCCTCAGAGTGTGACATGTGGAGTTGTGTTACTATGATGTAAACAGTTAATGATGAGAACCACTGAAAACGGTCACTGCTGCCTGGAGAGCTCAGCTCTATAAGAACCAAGGCTTATATGTTACTTATTACTTGGTATAAAGGCATTACCACAGTTCAGTTATTTCGGCTTTTGTTGGAATTTATCAGTTTGTATTTTTAAAAAAACTTAGCAGGCCTCTTTTTCTAAGAACTTAAAGGTTCAGTTCTATAGAATGATAGTTGAGTGCTGATTATCATTCCCAGGATGTCAAATACAGACGTCTTTGGGTTTCTTGTCAAACCACATCACCAACTCAAGGCGTCGGGGAACGAAACTCAGCAATCAACTATCTCTCTCTAGAATTACATTCTGCACTTTTACCTTAAATTAAAATTATCAATAGGCAAGATATTTATATGAAAATATGGGGCTCTTATACAAATGTAACCTGACGTATTGGTGATTTGCACCCTTTGATGTAATCTGAGATGTCAGATGGTCCTCATAACATGATGTACAGTTTGATATTTATGATTTGCTTCTTGTGGTATATGTTTCATGCATGTATGTACGTGCGTGTATATATATATACGCATATACTTATTTATGTATATAATGCCCTGTCTCTGCTGTCTTCCCTCTGCTCTTGTTCCTTTTTTTTTTTTTTTACCTGTTTTGTTACAGTTCATTGTGATCTTTCAATTCATGGACTGGCTCAGCATGTTTGTATATGTGTGTTTTTCTTTGTTTGTTCAAAAAATCCAAAAAAGAAAATAAAAAAAAAATTAAAAAAAAATTAAAATTATCAATAGGAGTAAAGGTTAATATAATAATAATATAACAAAATAGTTAGACTTAGTCTTACTCCTGTTGTTATTCTTTCAGGCACTGTTTTTGCTTTTGCTCCTTGAAAACACCTCTTATCTTGTATATTTGTATATTTTGCCAGATATTTCATACTCTGTTATTTCTAAAACTGGGCCCACTGACTGACCCTGACCCAGGGAACCCACTGGTTGGTCTGGTTGTTACTGGTTGTGAACGTTAAATTTTGGATACTGTACTTAGTGTTACTGTAATTTGAAGCATTCTCTAGCACAAGAAATTCCTTCGGGATAAATAAAGTTCTGTTGAATTGAACGTAATACATTCAAGAACAATAGCATAACCATAACAGTTTGGACAATAATCTGAAACAGACTAAAGAACACTAGATCAATTCGGCTCTTATTAAATATTAATTTTGCATTTTTAAAAGGAACAGTTCACCCACTCACTCAATCATTGTTATTTTCTTTTACCTGTAGTGCTATTTATCAGTCTAGATTGTTGTATTGATGTGAGTTGCCGAGTGTTGGAGATATCGGCCATAGAGATGTCTACCCTCTCTCCAATATAATGGAACTAGGTGGCACTCGGCTAAAAAAATACCTTTGAAAAACTCAACAGCAATGTCTCTTTCCAAAAATCATGACCTGATTACTTTAGATAATCCACAGACCTTGTTGTGAGCAGTTTCGGCCAACCATATCGTTGCGCAGAAGGAAGCGTGCATCTACTCATGGGTAGGCTCGTGCTTGTGACAGCGCAAGATGTCAGTGTTGATGGTGTGCTCCTTGGCTGAGCTGTAACGTTAGCTGGCTCAGTGGTGCTAGGTGAGCTAGCAGCCGATGCAGGAACAATTTTCATTCTTCTGAACTACACCTGCCAACTGTATCATCACACAGAAGGAAAAGTGCATCTACTACTGGCTCACCTCGCACCACTGAGCTAGCTAACATTACAGCTCAGGCGTGGAGCACGCTATTAATGTTTACATATCACGTTGTCATGAACATGAGCCTCCTGGATCATGGAACTGGATCATGATTTCTTCAAAGAGACATTGCTATTTAGTTTCTCAAATGTATTTTTTTTATGCAATCTGAGTGCCATCTAGTTCCATTATATTTGAGAGAAGGCAGACATCTCTATGGCAGATATCTCCAACACTCAACAATTTACACCATAAAAATCTAGACTGATAAACAGCACGTACAGGGTAGGAGGGAAAATATGTGTTTTTGGTTTTGGTGTGAACTGTCCCTTTAACAACGTTAAACCAAAGTTTTGTATGTTTGGTTTCCATGCCTGGCTTTCCCTCAGCTGAAAGGTTGTGCTAAATCCAAACTTAACTTGGGAACAATGCAGTATTCAACACCACCTTAATGAGATGCTTCAACTTCCAACCAGCCTCATATTTCACATCAACACAGAGAAGATCTGCCAATTTTACGCAGTAAATGTCAGGCTGCTGTGGATGTTTTCCTTTTCCTTAACAAACATGTTGCCTCCAGCAAACTGCCTGAGGAGTCGTTAGTTAATGAATGAACTGACAGGGATAAACACTCTCTGATTGCATAATATATCAAGCGTTAATGAATCACATCCTGAAATAGATGCACGTGCTAGATATACTAATGTAACCTGAAGGTCAAACCATTTTTGTCCCTTTGACTCTGTCACAAAGTTACACACCATCGCTCTGCTGTATCAAAAATAACAGAAAACCTAAAAGCGGAGCATGATCCAATCGGATGCAGTAAATTAATCGGTCATTTATTTTGGAATTCAACCCTTTCTTTGGTTTCAATTGCTTATTAGCCACAGCTTTACTTTAATGCCTGGCTTGGCGAACTCCAACACAGCGCCCTCACAATCAAATTGGAAACAGATTTTTACCTTCTGCCTTTCTTACAAAAGATACTTTACTCTGCAGGTTGCTTTCTTTTCCTTCCTGCAAAGCAAAGTTCTTTTATAACCTGCTGTTGAATATTGATATGATAACAATGGTCATTTGATGCTCTGTAATTAGTAAAGTTTTCCTTTCCTCTATGAAACATACAAAGTCGTGACCTTGATATGGTGTTCATGTGTTGTTTTAAAGCCTCGTGCTGTGTGAGCCTGTAAAGGAAAATGTTACGAAAAGCAGAATGCCAAATGGTCAGGTAGCACGCACCACTACCACTGAGCATCTTACGGTCATGCTTCACATTTTAAAAGAAAAATCTTTTTAACTTATGAAGAGCAAAACATTTCTGTCCACTGTTATGTGTAAACATTTGGAGTTGAAATGCATTGAAGACGTTTTAATGCCAATACACGCCTTGCTCCTGCCACTTAGCCTTCACTCCTCCATTTTGTGTATTCATATTTAGGGGTTGTGTGTCCTGATTCTTGTTGGGGTAGAGAGATGTGTTAGGGTTACATTTCCCTTTAATCTGAGGTTTTCCAGAGATGCGCTGCTAACCAAGTGTTACAAGATATCATTGGCAAGATGGCTGCACAGGCAACAAAAGAAACCCACAAATGTATTGTTCTTGTTGATAAAATGAGTCCTAAAACATGAAAATGAGTTAGAATTTTAGTGCTGCCAATTATCTCATCTCAAAGTTAATAGGGTTTTTGAATGGGTTTTTAGTTAGATGCCTGAAATAAGGTCTGTGGTTGACAAGCTGAAGAGACTTTAAAGTTTGCTCTAAGACATAAAACATGTCAGTATATACCCAACTAGTGAATTTTGAAGACTTGAATATGGTTGCTAACTAGTGGCTAAATGAAACTACAGAACGTCATCTCGCCAAACATGGCATTACAGTGTTGTTACTGTGGAGACGTGAAGTCATGCGATCGCAGTGTAGTTCATTTATGGCCTAACATGAGCTTTTTACTTCAGTCAATTGCATTTACGCTTCAAAAGTCATTAGTGTGGTGTTGATTTGTGAAGATTATCTTGCTGAACTAAACTTGTGAAGTACCATAAATGTGTCTTTGTCACAGAGTTTATTTATTTTCTGCAATAATCCCAAACCCAATAGAAAAATCCTGTTGGCTTTTTGATTAGGAAACCACACTAACTTCTGTGCCAGCATACAAAAACTGTCATCACTGCAGCACTCTATAATAACTTAAAAATCACTATTAACCATCACATTACCACGTTACCTTGGTTTAATGCCATGTCAGTTTAATTGTGGTCCTTTTCTATATACCAAAGCATAACAAATAAATCACCAGTAGTATGCTCATGTCTAGGTAGCTAACTAGCTAGCTAACTGTTACATTGACATTGCTGATGTCTGCATAACAGACAGCTACATTTTAGCATATTTCCATGCCCCAACTCCCCGGCTGTTTTTGATCAGGATAAAATAATTTAATCTTGCAGCTCTTTTAAACTTTCCAAATGTTATCAGACCGAATGGATTCAATCTTGTTTGTGAAACAAGTCATTTTGTGGGGGTTGTGACACTTAAAAAAGCATATCCCACTGATTTATAATGTCTTTTTCCTACTGTAAGTCTATGGGCAAAGTTGAGTAAAGACAGTAAAACTCAAAGGCGCTGCATGCATTGCAACAGAGAGCAAGACAGCGTGCAACGCAAGCGGCTGTACAGCTTTGGTTTCCCTGCATCATGTAGGTCTTCCAAGGCTGACCTGTTTTCAACTATTTTCATCTGACATCAAAAAAAATATGGGTTGCATTGTCTCATTGAAATACATGGGTTTCAAATGTGTTCTCTTAAGCAATATGTGTGTGTGGGCCCACAAAAGCAAATACAAACCAAATGGCCGGGCCGCACAGCCAGTGCAACACAAAACTACTGTGTGCCATGTACTTACCTTACTATACTTGGCAACTTTCAGTCGTTTTTAAAACAGAAAAATACAATCTTTCCAAATGATTCTTCCCAAAAGGTTTTGCTCCTAAAAGTGGGAGAACGAGTGGTTTCCACCGTACTGTTGTATTGAGTAACCCCTCACTGTTTGAAAGCACCTTTGAGCTTCAGATATATCTCCACCTCAGTCTTTTAACGATTACTGTTACCTTTTCTCCACAGCTACTACAACTGGAAGACACAGGTGTCCACGTCCAACTCCAGCCCTAACTTCGAGGTGATTTATGACGACCCTAACGGCCTTCTCTTTAAGAACAAAAGGGACAAGAAGATCCTGAATGTGGACCCCTTGGTAGGTTTTTTGTTGTTGTTGTTGTTGTCCTTTGTTTTTAAGCCCTGGGGAGACAAATGGTGCTGCTAATTAGATCAGTTCACCTGTTCCACGGCTGTAAAAATGTCCCAGGAAAGCAAAAAGGCTATGGGGCTGAAAGCTCTTTTCAAAGCCTTTTTGCTGCACCATGCAGGGACTTCTTTAGGAACTAATTTTGTTTGCCTCGTGGCTCAGGTGACTAACTTGCCATGCACACACAACATCCTGTTTGTCTAGAACGGCCCGCAGCCTTTTGTTGCGTTCAGTGCTTGTTGACGGTTTTAACCATCAATTGCAGAGATTAAAAGTAATTTTTCACCTCTCTGCCAACTTAACATATTGCTCAGTTTTTAGCAAGTCTTAATAAATGTCAGATATCAGTAATTTTCAGATACTTCTGAGTCCACACTACAAGAGAATCAGTTGGAAAGACTGAAAGAGAGAAAAAGAAATCAGTGGGAGGGAAAGATATTTGCTTTCCACCTGCACAAAGAATTGAGGATCAAGGGGTCGAGACAGGTGCTTCCTCCACACTCACAGTCTGACAGGGGCCCTGGAAGAATAACGACTGACAGACTGTGTTTTTTTTCCTCTCCAGTTCCCCTCTTTGCTGGGGGGTAGGGAAGTAGTTGGTGTGGGGCTGAACTATTTTGAAATTGCAGACAGAGCTGTGGGGACTGCGTTTTTGAGGCCAAGCGCCAAAATGGCAGCACAGTGTTCTAGCTGCGGTCGAGCACCGCCCCGACCAGGCTGTCTATTAAAAACACAAGAGAAGGCATAGGAAGCCAGACACAGCAAACCACCCGTGTGCCCAGAACCCAGCTCAGCTCAGCTCAGCCCAGATTGGCTCGACACGGAGCAGCGCAGAACCATCCGGCTTTTAACCCACCATGAGCTCACTAGCTGCTCATGTGGCCGCAGATCCGCAGCGGAACCTTCCAAAATCAATGCTCACATCAACTCATTTTGGGTGGCTTGTTTGTTTTTCTGCCTTTGTCATATCCCGTGACCGCTTGTTCTGTCCCAGCCAGAAAGTGGGTTGGGGGGTGGAGGGTTGTCATATTTTAGCTGTGACACCAGCTCGATTCAAAGCAAAACTTTCGAAGTCATTTAGATGACGTGAGTGTTAATGACACATTTTGGTTTCCGTAAAAATAGATGCTTATCATTGAGTTTACCCAGCGTTTCCTATTTTCTCTTAATGCGCCCATGAAGTCATTTTTTATTGGTCTATTTTTATTGATGCTCTTTTGAACTTGCAAAGGAAGACTGCCGCACTTATTAGGACACCCACAAGTGTGTTTGAGGTAAAAGTGTAAATTGAGTGTAATGGTTGGCTATGGATCCACTCCCACTAGAAGCTTTTGACACACTTAGCTTTGAATAAATGTTCCCAGCTGGTAGTGGCTTCACATCTTTGTGGTGGGGCCGTGTCAGGTTCGACATTCACAGTAACGCAAAACATCTTGGAAGATTAACAATTACAGTCACTGTCACAATATGGTGCGCTCAGCTTCCTCTTTAATACATCTCCTCTTATGAAGACATGCATTCTGGACATCTGAGGTTTTGTCTAATTACCAACAGACTTAATCTGTGGCAGCTTTTAACATTTAAACCTCCATTAAGAGATCATATTATATTAACATTGACTCTAATGATTGTTAGTAATGACAAATGTGTTGTTTGTAGTTCCAAACCCACTGAGGATCAACACTAACTCTGCAGCTCTGTGCTGCTTTAGCTTCTTTCAGCTCATAGTTCTGGTTCTCCTGTTAAACATGCACTGTGTGGCTGAGTGTCATGGCTCTCATTGACCCCCTATATGAAACCAGACGCAGCTGTTTACAGTAAACAAGCTCAGAAAACAAACTGTTTGTACAGTATAAAAGAAATAGCCACACAGATGTCTCTGGACCACCCTGGTGACGTTCTCCTACTGTACGTGCAGCACAGAGAGTTCATTTAATTTTTAAAGGAGCTGTATGCAACATTCAGAGTCCCATTTACACTGCCTGCTCAAGGTGGGAATGTTGCGCCGTTCCTCCGCCTCACTGTTTTGTAGCAAAGGTACGATCACAGGACAGAGTTGTCTCACCTTTAAGCCAGCAGCGGATGTAGTAACAACACTGAATTGATGTCTGTGTAAAAGAGACAGCTAGTAGGACGGGACCAGGCACGGGACAGGTTTGACATTTTGACAATGTGTCATGTGTACGACCCACACGAGATTTCAAAAGCAGCTAGCAGCAGTTAGCAGCTAGCTCAAAGACAAAGAACAGCTCCTAAAAATGTCCACAAACTGTGGAGATAATGAGGTCCTGGAGCTCCTTACCCTCTGAGCAGAGGACGAGATTAACCGCCATATAACATGGATGGTAAATGATTGTTATTGTCATGTTATGCCATTAAGAAAGTGCTGCTCGACGCATATGTTATATGTCACGCCAGAGGTCGACGTTATGTTGCATGTCACGCCCATCATGTGTATCTTGCTCCCAGAATGCCGGCATGCTGTCGAAAATCACACATTGGGGCAGCGTTACGCTAGCATTGTTTGTGTCTGTGTAAAAAAGCAAAGCTGGAGTAATGAAGGGTCTTCGCTGTGGCTCTGTGGTGCGATCTCTGTGTAAAAACAGGCAAATGATTCAAAAACTAAGCTAGGATTATCTGTTCACTGTTCTCAACGTGGAGATGTCTGAGCCTGTGGCTAGCAGCTAACGGTGTCAGCAGCTAACTGTGCTAAAAGTGTGAACGGTGCAACTATCAACAGTAGTGTCGAAAAAGCTAACAGTGTTAATCAGTGGGGCAACCGGAGAGTGGGCATTATGGTTTTGCAACAACGGTGTCGCCATTATAAGCTGTAACTGCCCATGACGCTGTATGAAAGCAGTGTAACAGTAGCGATAAGCTGGACGGTGATGTACACACACAGGGACTAATCTGCACTAACCAGCACGTGACTTCATTCTCTGCTTAGGACTCCACTTTATCTTTACATATCAAATAGTTGTTTGCTGCATTATTAATGTTCTGAATGTTGTATACAAAACCTTTTAGTAGGGTCGTTGCTAATGTGTTGAACGAAATGCAAATATATAAAGTCAATGGAAAGGTACCATTTATGTGTCGAGCTGAAAACCTTCGCTCGAGCAAAAAAAAAAAAAAAATCATGAAAGAGAGAGAAGGAAAGAGACACAACAGAAAGGACCTTTTGTTAAATTATGAGATGAGTGCAAGTGCAGGTCCGACCTGTCACAAACACACATTCAGACACACTTTGGTAAATAAACATAGACAGCGAAAGCACTGGTTTACAAGAACACAGCAAGGTGGAACTTCACTTCACATGTAGTCTGAGTGAACCTTTAGAGACTGTAGATAACGCTGTCCAAACATGTCCTACTAACTGCTCTAACTCTGTGCTGGGTTCCAGTCTGGTCCCGGGGAGGACTCCATCAGGACATTCCTACAGTCGGACCTCTACATCCATGTCGTCATCTACGACCACAACATCAGGACAGTCTGAGCTTCAGAGGCTGCTGCCGACACGTTCATACATATGGCACGTATTGGAGAGCACTGGAAGCCTCTAATTTGACTGAGTTGCTGTAGTCATTTACAAACTGTTGCCCTCATATCATGCATGCCATCTGGGTGGAGGTGCCGCAGTGAAAAAATGGCTTTAAACGGAGGATTCCCAGAGGAAGAAGTGGACGGACTGGTGTGACAGCTTCAGATTTTGTGACGTTACCCTCTGATAAAGCTGTTAAATAATTTTACTGTGAAGTTTCTTGGCCTTAAATTCTTTTCTCCCACTCAGTGAAGACCCAGTTTGGATCAGTTTATTTGGCATTTCCCGAAGGAATGGAACCTGCTCGGGGACCCCGGGCTCGTCCCGTCGTTTGGCCTGGCATGTTTTGGGCTGTTTGTCTAAACAAATTAAAGGCGTAAGAGCTTTGAAAGATGATGGGGGTTGCTTTTATGTCCTGCCCCAGGCTGCGGTAGCTCCAATTGGACTGGAAGAATGGGTAATGGGCTTAAAGCATTCCGCATGTTCCCAGATGCAAGGCACACTTTACAGGACATCAAAGTGCTCTATCATTTACATATTAGTCATTCACTATGGCATTTTTTAATGGAAGACAACACTACAGATAACCTGCTGTAGGAATTATTAAGGGAGCACAGAGGCCTTTTAGAAACTTTTGTCCCTTTTAACTTGTGGATTTATATTTGTTTGCATTTGTTGTTTGAACACATGGTAGGAATCAGCCCCACCACAAGTAACATTATCTATGTCTATAAGCTAACAAATTACAGGCTCTTTGTTATTTGTTTAGAAATTAGTTTGTAGACTCTGCAGACACATATGAGGGGGAAACACTTTTTCCATTTAGTCACTAAGAAATATCCTGCACATGTACAAGCTCTGTGGAGGCATTTATGTACAGTCCCAGTATCCACTTTAATACATACCTTAACAGCAATTAACTTTTTCTCCATTCTTTTAATTTCTCCCAAAAATGCTGTTAAATGTAAATGTAAACTAAAGGTATTCAACAGAGTCTAAAGGATAAAAATTCAGGTTTCTTATGATGATGTCACTCACAAAAACGGTATAAAGAGCCACCAAAATAATAATCTTTCAAAACAATAGTTTGACATGTTTGGGGGGGGGGACGACACATACTTATTTACTTTTTAAAAGTTATAGGCCCTTACACACGGCGGGCTGGATGAATAAACAACACAAAAATCCGAAATACTCACCTGCATCAAAACTATTCATACCTGCACTGATGCAAATCTGTGACATTTATTGTGACGTTAGGACGTCATGTTAGTTCTGCACAACGGTTGGTTTCTTGACATTTTTTGGGGTTTTTAGTTTGTCAGACGTAAAAAGGTAAGAGAACTCGGGTGGGGGTGGGGCTTAGTGCTGCACGTAGAGACTGTATGTAAACAGTAAATTTCCTGTGAAAACAGAAGTGCATTTTGAAAGAAGATAATGTATGCTTCAGGCAGAATTTGACACGGTGTCCCAGAACATCAACAACCAACGCACGCAGGCTACCTTGCACGTTGTATCTGGACATGGAAAGTTCATGACCAAACGTCAGTTTGTGACGAGGTCGGAGTGAGAATGTGTTGTTAAGCCATTAAAAAAACATAAAAGTTGTGGAGGTTGTACCAGACTATGTCTTGGACCTCCTGATTTCTCTGTCACTCTTGCAGTATCAGAGAATCCAGGAGGTCCAAGACATAGTCTACATAATAGACAGTAACAGACCTACCAGTGGTGGACCTTTTCCCCTTGCTTCCTATCTTCCCATTAAGCTAAGCTAACTGTCTTCCAGCCGTAGCTTAATATCTAATGCTTAGACATGAGGTTTTTTTCTCTGCCAGAGAGCATGTTTCCCAACATGTTGAACTGTTCCTTTAAACCAACAGAGTGGCAGCCATACTTCCCACTGTACTAATTTCTCCTGCATCCACTCAGTTGAAATTTATCTATAAATGTTACGGAGTTTAAACAAATTAGTTCATCCTAACACAAACCTCTTATATACCAGAGCAGCCTTTCACCGGCTGCATCTGTTTGTCTGTTTTGACTGAATCGGACTCTTTTTGGCCTCATTGGAACAATATGTGTGGTGACATGGGGATGTGGGTTTTGGTTCTGTAAAAGCAGGGGTTTGGGGGAATGGGGGTCTGGTTTGGGGTTTTCTTAGTCAGTGGGTTTTTTTTAAGATGTGAGTTCTGGCCTGTTTTGGGGTGATGATAAACTAAGTTTGTGAAAGTCTTCAAAAGCTATAAAAATCAAGTGATTAACTGGACAGGAGGTGGCTTTTAATTTATTTCCTCCTTCTCCAACTTCTGAATGTGTTTTTGTTGTTGTATGTCTTTAAATATAAGTTTTTAAAATGTCTATTTTGAGCTGTTTTTGTCAAAACGGCCCTGAAAAAAAACAGGTTTGTGTTTGCTGTTGTCTCAACAACACCAACTGGACTAACAAGAAAAAGAAACAAATCCAAATTTGGCTGAAGGATTGTGTTGGGAATGTCATTTCCTCTTTGACCTCTTTTTAAAAGGCCAGATTTAACCTCAGGGCGAGGGCTGTCCACCTGACTATCTCACTATCTGCCCTGCTTTGTATTTTATCTGTCTGAAGAACTCAAACTGGCTGGGTGGCAAATGAACATCTCACCCTCATCTACAGCTGTTTAGATTTACAGGCCACAGCTCATTCATGTGGCGCGGTGATGGTGATGAAACAACCCGCTCCCCTCTCCCTCCCTGAAAGTGGCATCAGTCGCTCCGAACACCTACCAATCAAAACAGCAGATGTGCACATGAAAAAATAGCCAATTTACGCTGCCAGTGGATTGACAAACAAGCGAGTGCCGCTCATGAAATGCAACTTTTTATGTGCCTCACCTCTGTGGAAGACCAAACCTCAAAAAAACAAGTTTCTGGAACTCACCCAGACAGATGATGTGTCTGTAAATAGTAATGATTTCACAATAAAGTCTAATTTAAATGGTTATATCCCTCTTCATTTCTTTTATTGGGCTTTTAAGCTGTTGGGGTTTTCACTGAAGCATGGTTTTATTAGTTTGAGGCCTGACTTGCCCCTAATATACACAACATGAGGTAAAGAGGTGGATTCAGACTAAACTGGGCCTTAGATAGTGGAGGCACTATTTAGCCTTCTCTGTGTAACAAGCTCACTTTCACTTGCTGCTGGCCTCACACCAAACAACTTTTCAGGCAATTTCAATTGTCAGACAAATTTCTTTTGTCGGAATAAAACCCTAAGAGTTTCCCTATAGTTGTGGCTCTCTCCCAAGATCTAGTTCGTTTGTTGTAAGGTGGCCATTGAACTCAGTCCTAGCTGTCCTAATAAGTCAGTGGCTTTCTCGTCTTGATGTTCCAAGAAAATCAAAAAGGTTTAGCATTATCGTGTGTTTTTAGTCTTGGCTCATGCAAATAATGAAGTTCAATGACATGAACACAGTCAGCCAATAGGTGCACTCTGTCCAGCAACAAATAGGAGGCAGCAAGCTAGGTAGGTTGTCTGATCCACAAAACAGCACTTATTTTAATAAGAAATCTCTATTTTTGAAGCATTTCGCCTCTCATCCCCACAGTGTCCTAAGTAACAGAGGCTGGTAGCAAGTCAAGGCAACAAAATCTAAAATGTAAAGTTTGTACGAAATACACTTTATCATGGTGGATTATTTTGATGCCGTATTGACAAGAGAACTGTCGAGATAAACGCCTTTTATCTTGTGTTTCTGGAGTTATGTTTTGTTTGCGGACAGGTAAAGAATCTTTAATATGTCGTATTTCTTAAAGGGGGTTTGGTGTCATGTTTTCCACCAGGACCAAGATGGGAAATCATCTTAAAGGGAATCTAGTTGTAGTCTTGCAAATAGTGACCCTGCAGGATCCCCAGTCTTTGCAAAATCTTACAGTGTGACCAAAAACTTACATTGTCTTTAGTTGTGAGGCAGTCTGATTTCATTGTCTTTTCAGTCTTCTAGTGTATAGTTGGCATTAATTTCATGTCTTTTCATTAAATTTGGCCTTTTGTTAACACTGTTGCATCTTTCTCTGTTTGACGTTTCATTACCAGCAACAATTGAGGCTCAAACAGACGGAAACAAAACAGCCAAGTTCTGCATCAACTGAAATTAAAGCGAACAGTGACACAGTCATCAGCTTGGCACTAAACATACATGACTTATAGAATACATCCTATTAGCCTGAGGATGACGGTGTCACCAGGAGCATGCTTGCAGGTGTAATAGGTGCTTACATGTGTCTGAGGGCTGGTCACACATATGTTGCTCACGATAAAGACTCAATCAAATGAAGTTGTTTGGCCTGGTGTGTAAAACTTGAGTTCATCAGTATACTCTGTTCTAACTACAGTTTCCGTTTGTGATTTGCTTCATTCACAAAGTGCATAGTAATAGAAAGTCTTTCTTAAAGGTACAGTACTCACGAATTTTTGGCTACTGTTTGTAAACAGTATCGCCAGCAGAAGTGAAAGCCAATCCCAGCTTTGTCTGCTTGGTGTTTTTCACGTCACTATATTTTCAGTTTTTTTGGCACTGTATTTGTCATTTTCATAGCTTCATCTTAGATGCATGCTGCTTATGGTCTGGTACCTGGTCTCTACCTTTTTGTAAAGTCCTGAAATTAGCTGCATGTGGTGCCCAGGAACGTCCAGAACACAGCACGAAAAAAAGAAAATTCAGGCAGAGGCCACACACTTCTAGCAGGTGTGATCATTGAGAGGGAATACTTCTGTATGAGTCTGTACTTGCAAAGATTTAAAACCACCAAGATTTAAAATCTATAATATCAACATAGAAGCAACAAATGTGACACATGAATGTTTTACTGAGCTCTTTCAGATGAGCTCTTGAATTAGATCCTCCACTGAGTAAAGCAAACTCTCAGGGTGTGCACCTCCATATGTACAGCAGGCCTCATGTTAAAGGACAGGTTCACTTTTTTTCAAGTCTGTCTCATAACAATACTCAGGTGCCCGTATGAACATGCAAACAGTCATTGCTTGCTGTGATCATTCCTCCTGATTATTGTGGTCATTAAGACACTTATTCGAGTCTAAGTGATGGGAGAGAAAATCCACAATCTTTGTTCTGTGTAAAAAAAAAAAAAAACTTTATTTGAAGCTAATATGAGGCTTTGGCCTTCCAAGTTAGGGCCTGTTTGTTATTGTTAAGCACTGAGGAAGGTCTCATGTTTTTTAATTTAGCTTAGGGGAGGGGAATACAATTTGAAGTTGTTTTTAACCACAGTTTGGAAGATATGTTTTCTTTAAAAATCACCAAACATACACAAGTTATCACAACCAGAAACTGTGAAAACCTAAGTTATCATTGGATTTTCAAGTTTTCGACGGTCCTCGGAGACATCATGTGCAACTAATGTTTCCACCCCCTTCGAAGGGTACGTTTAAAAAATCTAATATTTAATTCATAGTAAAAAAAATTCCAAAATTACCCAGTTTATCATAGTCAGAAACTGTAAAAACCTAAATAATCATCAGATTTTTTAATTTCCGACAGTCCTTGGACTCATCATGTGAGACAAATGCTTCCACCTTCTTCAAGGGGTAAGTTTTAAAAATCTAAAAACTAACTACAGAGGAGGAAGGGTCACGCATTTTCCGCTAGTCGCTCAAGGAGGCTCAGTGAAAAATATTTGTAGCTTCAGGGAGGGTCAGAAAAAAAGTCACACCCCAGCCATTCCTCTCCTCTGATAATTAAAGAACAGTCCCTTAACAAACCAAGCTGGTGTCTTCCAAAGTGATGGTCAAGCCTCGTTTATGTTTTCATCTACTTTATGTCAGTCTTTGTGCACCACTGATTGATTGATTGATTGATTATTCTAAGTTGATCCAGTCAGATTCTCGCTGACGTCACTTTGCTGTTGTTCAAATTGATTCTCTCCTGCCCATCTCCTCCCAGTTGAAAGGGTTAAACCTGTTCAGTGTGTGTCGACTGCTATGAAGGACATGGCATGCTAATATTATTGCCATCAGATGTCCAAAGGCGGGGAAATGCCCTAATCATTTCCTCCCGAGTGCCCCTGAAAGAGAAGCCCAGTGGCGGGGGGTGGAGGGCGGCTGGGTGTTTAAACCCCGCCTGGATGGGCTGTTTTGGGGGGGACGGTGGGGAGGTGAGGAGGGGGGGGCACGGTACAGCATCCGGATCGGACCGTGATGGTACAGGATGTGTGTGCTTAACTCCATTGAACTAAACTAAATAGGGGAGAGAGCCTTTAATGCCGACAATAAGCCGCTTCATTCAGCAGCGCGGCCCAGACGCACAGCTCTGCGGAGTAGAAATTACGCACGGAGGGGCTGCTCTGTGGCAGCGGTTTAGATATTCAAATCAGTTCAATAAATCGGCGGAATGTCCTTTAATAAAATATTTTCAGTGTCGAATCAACTGACAAAACAAACCTCCTTCAGCTCCTGATGACATTAGATAATTTGTCCCCGGGCTGAGTGTGCGTAAAAGTTTCTTCAACAGGAAACTCTCTCTCTCTCTCCTCTTTCTCTCCCTCTGTGTGTGTGTGTGTGTGTGTGTGTGTGTGTGTGTGTGTGTGTGTGTGTGTGTGTGTGTGTGTGTGTGTGTGTGTGTGTGTGTGTGTGTGTGTGTGTGTGTGCGTGTGTGTGTGTGTGTGTGTGTGTGTGAGGAATACCCAGCTGGTCCCACAAGTCCTATAATACCAAGCACAACATGCTTTACCTTCAATGAAAGCTGAGACGGGGGGACGGTTGACTGCTGCTCCTGAAATCAGCTCAGAGCTCGGATACAAAACCAAGAGCGTCGCTCTTTTAGCAGCTTAGTTCTCCCGCATCTGTTCCACTACACCTTCAGCTGTGCGCCGGAACTTTTATCATTCACTGACTGCAGCGCGTTTAGACCTGCAACTTATCAAAAGCAGAGACACAGCTTGGATAACGCTCTTATTTTCCCCTGCAAACCTTCCTCTCTTGCTGTGACTGGTGTCAAAGGTGATGGTATCATTTTCTAACTCCTCAGGTGATGGTATGTCTTTTTGGAGATAGGGGCCACTTTTGGAAACGTGCTAGGTTTTCCACAACTGTTGTTTTTTCTGCTGCAACCTTCGCTTTGGCTCAAGCATGGCTCTCTACTCTCGGTTTGTGGTCGTGCTGCTTTACGGATGGAGTTATCTGTGCGTTGGATACTGCGCGATGCTGAAAACAGACAATTTCCCCGAGAGACGAAATGTGGATTTTACGCATTCGGAGGATAAAAGGCACCCAGAGAAACACGACCAGGATCTGCTTTTACAGGATACAATGACGGAACACATGCAGATGCTTTACGCGAAGTACAACCGGGCTGGTTTTCCCTTCAAGGACGGCAACACTGTCCGCAGTTTCAAAGCGCACTGGGGTAGGTATCCAAACTTTTACGCATGTTAACTACACTGAGTTCAGCCTGTCTAGGGAGGGCATACATGCATGTATTGCTGTATAATTTGTTATTACGATAAACTGAATCTAGTAAGGTCTCCTGCCTTGCTTAGTTGGAGTTATCCGCACATTACAAGTGCACCGTAGCCACAGAATGTGTGCGCAATAGGCGCATAAAAATCACGCATTTTAGTAGAAAATATTTACCACATTAATTTAGGTTTTAAAACTGACAAAACAACAAAAATCCCTGAAAACTGTTGCTGTTCACGCGCTGGTTTACTGAGCTGAAACTGAGATACACCTGTTGATCCAGTCATGGAAATGTGATCAACCTGTTACTCCCTCCACTGCGCCAGGATCAGAGATTCCACATCAGATCTCTGCATGCAAAATCGTTTGCGGACACATTTGTTTTCTCACCTTCAGATTTTACTGTCAGATAGTCTGGATAGATTTTCCCTCGGGCCAGCATCTGGCTGCTGCCCAGCTTCTCTGTGCTGCGGCGGAACTGGAGAGTTTTCACCGCGGTGAGCTTCTGCGTTTCAAAGGTGTTTTTTTAATAGTGTTTTCTCCAGGAAATGGTGACTTTAATCTTTTAAGCTCTAAATTGCTCACAGGCCACGCTGTGTTATTATCACTTGGACGTGTGCACGAAGACGAGCAGTTTGCACATCGGGTCAAAGTTTGTTAGATTATACTGCCTCCTATCGCCTGGTAGCTGCATGTCATAGCTTATAAAGGGCCAGTTCACCCAAATTACAAACCTGTTTTCTCACCTCAAGCCATGGAGAAAGTTTGGGTTTTATTTGCCCAGGTTTTGAGAGCTTGAGATTTCTGTTTCCATCACATAACAATGGAGATAAGTGGAATTTCAGTGTTGTAGCTCAAAGCTTTGAAATGTTATATTACAAAGCAACAAATCTTTCTAAAAACACAGTCCTGTTTCCTTTAGATGATCCTCAGTAGAAAGTTTTTCGTGAAATTAGAATCCTTCGAAGAAGAAGTATGTTTTTATTTTATTTTATTTTAAGAAAAAGTACGTCTTTTTTTATTTTATGCTATTTGAAGAAAAAGACATTTTATTTTTTATTTTATTTTATTTTATTCTATTTGAAGAGAAAGTACAATTTTATTTTATTTCATTTCATTTCATTTTATTTTTTATTTTATTGTGAATTATCCAGAGTAACTGGGGCATCTTGAAAAAAAAAAGAGATATTGCTGTTGAATTTTTTAAACATAATTTTTGAACACTTTTAGAACCACAAACCAACAGGGCAGAAAGCTTAGACACAGATATATTTTATAACCTGAGCAAATTAAACCAACCATATCTGCACAGCTGAGGAAATGTTTTTGTGTATTATTGTGCAGTTCATTAATACAGATAAGTTTGTTAGTTTTTCAGATCTTGCACAACTGTGTTGCATTGTATAAATAATATCACTCGTTATATACACAGGTACGATAAACAAGAAGCAGCTGCAGATTTTCAACCTCACCTCCCTCACCAAGTCAGAGGACGTTCTGTCAGCCACTCTTCATTACTACATTGGAGACCTTCAGAACAGCACCCAGGGCTGCTCCAGGTCCAAAAGCTGCGGACGCCACGGCCCGAGGAGGCACAACCACATCCACATGGTCATCTGGAGCTTTGCCTCTGTGGATAACAAGATAAGGACTCTAGGACACTTTCGGATCAATGTGTCCACCCTCTACAGGGACTTCATATCTTGGCAGTGGAAGGACATAACTCGTGTGGTCAACCAGGCCAGACACCACGATGAGCTGCTCATTGGGATCGATGTGGCCTCACAAGGGCCCCAGCCGTGGAAGAAGCTCCTGTCTGACCGCTCGCCCTACATCCTGGTGTACGCCAACGACTCTGCCATTTCAGAACCTGAAAGTGTGGTAGCCACCCTCCAGAGACATCACCCGGTGGGAGGGGAGGGCTCCATTTCACACAGCTTCCAAAAACTGGGACTGCGAGAGCGAAACAACACTGAACAAGAGCGTCCGCAGCCCAGACACAAGCGCTCTGTGAACGTTCTGCTCCCGTTGCAAAACAATGAACTTCCCGGGCCAGAGTATCCATACGAGACAACCGGGTGGGACGAGACGAGTCCGTATGAACCTTTTGAAAACAAGCAGGCCCGTCGGCCGCGTAAAAAGACACGCAAGAATCAGCGGCACAAGATGCCCCTGCTGCAGTTCGACGAGCAGACGATTAAAAAGGCGCGAAAGAAGCAATGGAACGAGCCCAGGAACTGCGCTCGGAGATACCTGAAAGTGGACTTTGCTGACATCGGATGGAGTGAATGGATTATATCACCCAAGTCGTTTGATGCCTACTACTGCTCAGGGTCCTGCCAGTTCCCCATGCCAAAGGTGAGACTCCTCCAGCGCACCTCTGCTCAGTAATGGGCAAGCAGACAAAGCATTAATGCCAACAGAATTATATTTACCAAAATATTCTTGTTTTAGTTGGGGTGTAGCATCCACGCTAAATGATGCCTTCAGAACCAGTTTGATCCTAAAGCTGTGTCAAAGTTTGGTTGCACCACAGAGACGCAAGCTTTATCTTATCTTTTCTGACATTAAGTCCAAACTGACCAAAATATTGTTGCAGAAAATGACATTTTGACTTCCTGCAGCCAATCACTGAGAATCAGTGTTTTTTGTCTAACGGCTGAAAATAGCTAAGGTTAATCAAACAACAAAAAATACTTTAACTAGTACAAAGCATTATGATGAGGTGATAACTATTCAACATTAAGCTACAGCTAATGCAGAATAACAACAGTGACATCAAGTGGTTGAACCGTCAACTATAACACATGGTAATATAACAGCACTATATTATTGGGCAGATGATAATGAAACGTTATAACGTTAACACAATGACAGCATGAAAATAAATTATCAAACAGCCTGATGAATCTCTACATATACATTATTTCTAAGGGGAAAGTTCAACGGCATGTTTAGCTAGCTAACATTGGTAGCATAACATATTGAGTGCATGCATAGTGGAGTGGTTAGACAACTTTCTAATCAACAACCACTGAATTAAAACAGTTTGCTAGTGTAGGCTAACTTCCTGTGCAATTGCATATAGTCTAACCGAATTTTTTTCAGTTTTGTCAATGTACTCGAGCAAAAAGTGGACTGGAAAAAATGGAGGGAGTTTCACTAGAGGTCACAGAGGTTCTCAAAGGAATAAATGGACTTCTGATTGACTCGCATACATCCACAGAGCTATGTGGACATGAGGCATTAAAATTTTAGTAGAGTTTAAATTCAGACCTAAATTTGAATTTACATTCCAACTGCGCCGAGTTTGAACTTAAAAATGGCTGGTGCAACCTATTGCAGGCCTCCAAACTTAAGTGAAATAAAACAGGAAAAAATAGACATATGCAACTTGTGATGATGGGTTCAAGTAGGCATTGCTTTGGTTTGGGGGGTCACAAGCTTAAAGGGTTTGGAGCCATTGTTCTACTGGATCGTATTTCCCCATACTTTCCCTGCCAATAGATTACAAATTGTAGTCCACGGTTATTTTTCTTTAAATTTAAAGTTCAGTTTCACAGTCACCAGATTTTTTATGCCAGCCTCTCAACCTGTTTTATCACCATATATATAATTATATAAATGTGTTTAAGACACTCTGGTTCAGATGCAAATCAACAACTGATGCACTAACACACATCATACGACACCAGAACTCAACACACAGTTGAAGAGACATGAATCTGCAGCATGTTTAAGATCCAAACAGCTTTTCTTTAGGTTGTATGGTATATATTATGGAAAATAGGACGTTCTACATTGACCTATCGGTACATCTAGCCATTAAGCTTTCAGTGCCTCGTTTACTGTTGCTGTTACTGCTCCATATTATGTTCACTTGGATAACGTTAACATCAGAGGTCCCTGAAGCCTTTCTGTCTTACATTATAGATGATAATGCCAAAGAAACTGACAGAAATGTATGCCATCTGCTTTAATCTTCAAGTGGCAGGATAAACTGGTTACAGTGGGAGCACGGCTGGAAGTTCTGCTCATGCTTTTATCTTCTGCAGTGTATCTTAAGATCATTAGGTCTTTGAAGATATGCATCAGAGCTAAAGTTATGTCATTTAAGTAAGAAAGGTAAGTCCCAAAGTGAAGTCTCACTGTTCTAAACATGCAGAGAAGGTAGTCAAACTACAGATGATGTGATCTAAATGGCTTTGTAAAAGTGAGAAATAGGAGGAGCAGGTGGGTGACCTCAACACTGAAGATCAGTAAAACTTTATAACCATGCGTAAGGGAAACGAACAAACCTCGAAGGACATAATTCTTGCCATTCTTGAAAGTTTCATTTCAGTTGCAGGAAACATGATATGTGGTTTTACACATTTGAAAGAACATAAAAAGAAGTGAGATGAACAAAGACACTGATGTTAAACATCAGCTCCCCTCGCAGCTCGTGGCCCCGGTGACAAGATAACATCACAGGTATTTTAAACATGGCCGGAATGCACGAGATCCTTCCACTTAATTCATTACCTCGGAGTCGCCGGCCTTTGTAGTCGGACGTAATTAGTCCCAGAAGTAGAGCCTAGGGCCCAAGGCAACCCCTCCCTCTCCTGTAGGTTTGCTGCCTGTGATCCTGTGATGTTGTTTCTCCTTTGTCAGGCTGAAGCTTTAGAAGCTGCTTAATAGCTACTATTAAAAGGTGCCCTGTCACTTATTGGAGCCTGCAAAGACATGAAGCAGCTGAGCAGGTGTGTGTGTGTGTGTGTGTGTGTGTGTGTGTGTGTGTGTGTGTGTGTGTGTGTGTGTGTGTGTGTGTGTGTGTGAACTGCGAGGGATAGAGCCAGCATCTACCTGCAGCGGCATGTTGGATGCACTGAATAATAGTCTGTTAATGATGCGTTATATGATAGAGATGATATGCTAACGTGGAAAATTAGCCATGACTGATGGTTGCTGTGTGATCCAGGAGATAGATGATTTAGTAAAATGCACAGAGCTCTGTAAAAGATGCTCTGCAGGACTCTGGGATGATATAACTTAGATCTCATTTTCGTAGATTTGGTCATCTGTCTGTTGGTTTAATTACACTGTGCTCACAAAAGTAATTGTTCAGATAACATCACAACACAGTCAGATGGGAAACAAAGTGAGCAGTCTGGTGATCAGACAGGTTGGAAACCAGCCAACAGTTTATCAAGATTATCTAAACCACTCTACTTGGACTCAAAATGTTTGTAATGATCCCTCATTTCACAGCTACGGCAAGTACGATAGATCACACATGAACCAGGAACTTGGTCTGTGAACTGTGGCACATGGTAATATGGACATTTTGGCTGATGATTATAGTGTGTACCTTATTTTTATCTTTCAAATTATTTTGATATATGTGGAAAAAAAGAATTTATTTTTCAGTCGTTGTTTTTGTCATTTATAGCAAATGGCACCATTTTTAATCTAACATGGGTTCTTCTTAGAACACTGATGTATTTTGGCAGTCTAAAGTCGCGTTTAAACCGAGCAGTACAGTTCAGTTTGGTACACATTTTTTCTGTTTCCACAGTGAAAAGTTGTGGATGGTACCAATAGAAATGTTCCGTACCGTCCCCATGTTTGGTCCCCCCTCTGTTGGGGTACCTAGCACACAGATCTGGTACTAAAAGGTGGAGCTGTGAACACTGCAGTCTGATTGGTCAGTAGAGGACGGTCACTCTGCTCAGGGCTGAGTTGTGTCTGGTTTTGAGGCTCATGTAACCACTGTTCATACTGTGGAGAGTTTTATTAGTAAACTGGAACTATAAAATGAAAGGATGTTTTGCTGCCTAACTTGTAATGTTACTCAATGCATGAGTTGATGACATGAATCCATCAGCACACCTTAAATTTCACTGTGACCATCACTTTAGTTTTTGTATGACAGACACTTTTAGTAATGGGTGGATCTTCAAGTGTTTATATATATAAATTTCGACCGGATCACATGAACTTCATATACTCTAATCCTCACTTGGAGAAAAAAAAAGCATTGCGGAGCATTGTTCCTGTGGGCTACAGCAACACTAAACCCCTGAGCTTGCCTGAGAAGGACTAAATGCACAAACTCGCTATTTTTAAATATCCCATGGAGAGAGACTCTCACTGCAGCCTGTTCTATTCTGTTCTGTAAATGTCATTGTGTAAACCCGTCCTGTGGACGATAAATGAGGTGCAGACTTCCATCTGTGTTACCAGTTTGTTGGAGGGCCCACTCTCTCTATGGCCCCCCTCCAATCCCTGGGCCCCAGTTCAACTACATTGCCTGCACTGTCTCTATATATGTGCCCGTGCCTGGCAATTGACTTGAGTATTACAGACAGGAACAAAACTATTAACATAAACCAGTGTTGTGAGAAACTTTCTCTTTAAGTGGATCTGAAAAGAAAGTTATGGAACAATATGCAAAACAATCAAGTGATCAGGACTCAAAGGCATCACTGAATACTATCAGATGAAAACTTTCATAGTGACAGGTTTTAATAATAGAACTTTGCTAGACAAAATTTTGTGCCACATTCTTTTCTGCATAGATTTGTAAAGGAAATCCTTTTTAATCCTCTTTGTCCTTTTGCTTTAGGCTCTGAAGCCCTCGAACCACGCCACCATCCAGAGCATAGTGCGGGCAGTGGGCGTCGTCCCAGGCATCCCCGAGCCGTGCTGTGTCCCAGAGAAGATGTCCTCCCTCAGCATCCTCTTCTTTGACGAGGACAAGAACGTGGTGCTGAAAGTCTACCCCAACATGACTGTAGATTCTTGCGCCTGTAGATAGTTTTTTTGTCCTTCAACGCCTGTTCACATAAAACTCATGTCATACAGAAAAGAAAAAAAAAAATCAACACATGCAGCCAAACGACACTCTCTCCTCCTGTCTAGTCTTACACTCACTCACAAACACCCATTGAACACAGCTTCCCTTTTGCACTGGAGGAGAGTACTGCCTGTTGTTCCAGGTGAAGAGGAGACTGGTCTGTTCGTGGGAAGGAACGGATCGTGTGAGTTATCCTCGTGGAAGATGACTGGCATGGAAATCTCCATGCTCCAATTTCACCACCGGCACCACTGTTTATCTTCATGTCTTTATCATCGCTGCTCAGTTATCCGTTGGGGCGATAGCAGGGTGATGGAATCATAAACTCACTGGCAAGATATACAAATACCGATCGAGGCCTAAGAGACAAAAACTGAAGGAAAAATCACTTTTCAGGAAAAATGATCTCAGTTTGAACTGATGCCTCTGAGGAGGGGTCATACTCATCTGTCTCTCCTCCACAGCTTGAAGTTGTCTTTGGTCATTACCACCAAGTCACCTATGCTCGCACTTGCATGGTTTTTGTTACTATTTGTATGTATTTATGTCTGTACTATCACTGTGTTATTCACTATATGAGAAGTTATTGTATAATTATTGGCTTGGCTGCTATAGAGAGATATATTAGATTCCAAAGCCAGACTTGTGACGTAGACGGTACAGTAGATAGCCGTACATATTTGTGTTTAGATCACTGCTCCATTGTTGTACAGAACCCACATTTTAAGAGTTTATTATATGCGGAAGTGTAAGCTACTTTTCATTTGTGGTCTTCATTGACAGATGGAGTTTTGGAGGAGACCTCATTATACCGTTGCTTCGCCAAGAAAATGTTTAACAAGTAAACTTCAGATTTGATTTTGAAAGATAAAGGGATACGGCATATCAAAAGGAGAACGTAATACAGTGAACTGTCACCATGTGTTTATTACAAGTGTAAAACCACAGGACTCTAAAAGCCACTTGATCCTTGGGTGGAATTTTGAAACCCCCTGTTGGACCTGATAAGCTCGGAAAGAAATCAAATAAGTCGTGGAACTTGGCAGGCGTAGAGGATAAATACTGGTGGTTTCAATGAGCCTGATATCAGGCTGAACCTATTTGCTTTTGGCATTTAAGTTCAGAATATGTTGCCATTACATTCTGTTTAATATTATGTATTGTATTTACAGCATAGAATGACATTTATGAAGAAAGACTATTATTAACTGCCAGAATGCTTCTAGAAATATTTTTTTAACAACCAAGACATCAAAAAAGTCAGTATCAAGTCAATACACACTGCTGGTCTGGAATCAGTTTTGCTTTAAACATCCTCAAAAGGTAAGTTTGGTATTTTTTTAACCTGGTCTCTATTTTCCCATGTTTTTGTGTCTGTGTGATTATTGGGAGCCGCAGTTTTTGAAATTGATCCAGCATTGGGCAAGACCGCTGCATCCGGCAGCGGCTAAACAGGCTGCAGTGTAAATACTCTGAGCATGTTCACGTCAATACTCATCCACTGAAAGTTTTTGTTTTTGCCACTGACAGGCTCAGATTGTTATTCTAAGTGTCTGACAACTTATCGTAAGATGGACCTTTTCATTAACAAGTAAAATGCTTTTGCTTAAGCAGAAACAGCTCCGAAATCGCCATCGCCAACCCACCAGACTCCATTTAATAAACAGTCATTTTTATCATGGTAAAACACACTTCATTTAAAGTCGACAGACTCAAAATAAAACTTGAAAATGTTTTGGGTTCGTCATTCCCTTGTTCCAAGAATCACCAACTCGGGTTTGGTTGAAATAAACCCTTAATTCGCATGATTTGATGTGAAAATATTCTGGCTCTATACATGCTAAAAATATTGTTTATCTAAATGGACTTTGGTGGATTGGGCTATGACAAAGTCAGGGCTGTTTTTGGTGTTACAAAAACACACAAAAAAAGGGTCTATTTCTGTAGGGATCCTTTCCATAATGTTGTCAGAGAGTTAGAGTAACAATCTGAGCCTGTCAGTGACAAAAATGAGTGGATGTAAATTGACAATGCATACATGTCCTGAGTGGTGACATTGGAGCTTGTTTTGCCACTACAGTCCTGTTGCTCAGTACTGGATCATTTGCATTTGTTTTTTCCATTAGTCACTTAGGCACAAAAATATGGAAAAACAGGGTCCAGGCTGAAAAATACCAAACTTAACTTTAACTTAACTTTATTTTTTACAATTTTCATTGAAAGTTTTCTGGGTTTTTAGGTTAAAAAGTTTGAGATGGATTGAAATATTACTGCTATTTGGCTCCAAGAGAAAAAAAAAAAACCTGTGAACTACTACATTACAGTAATGTAGGATCCTCTGGTGGCAAGGATAGCTCAGAATATGTGTCTGCTAATATGAAAATACATGGAAAACAAAAATTAGTTGTGCTTAATGCGCCAGAGTCCATCAGAGTCGCCAGATTTTCTCATCAGAATTTTAAAATTGCTATTCAAAAATAAAAACCAAAAATTATGAGCACTACATATAATATATTGAAGAGCTTATCTGCTTTCCTGGGTCGCATAAGCCTTTAATATTACTGTATTGAGTAGATTTTCCATAAATAATTAGGGGGTGTGTAATTTGATCACATGTTCTTCAGGTCAACATTTAACAACAGTCACACCAGGAGAGCAGTTAACATGTCGTAATGTTGCCTTAGGTTGTGCATTATTGTCAGAGTTCATAAAACCAAATATTTATTCAGAGCAAATAGACTGAAATATAGCAGCAAACCTTTTTTTCTATAGATTTGTACATTGTGTTTGTATATAGCTTACTATATGTCGATGACATTCTAATGTCTCTTTGAGATAGAAGTGCCTTTTGAATGGGTGGATTTCTGCTTTTCAAAAAGTTGATTTGATTCCTCGCCTGTTCAGAGGGGCTCAGTCATTCAGAAAACTGGGCTCAGTTTGCAATGAAGCTGAAGTCAGAGCAAGCAGCTGAGAATAGTTTTTTTATGGTACAAACAGTGAACATAGTTCATATTCTTTCAATAAGTATGACCGCCAGTGAAATTTACTCTAAAATGTTTTTCAAATAATTCACTATTTTGATATTTCAGAGACATTTATTTTGTGTCAATAGCTAAGGGCAGATTTTTTTAACTTTATATATTTTGTACTGACATTTTTTCCAGTTTGTGCTTCCTCATCTTGTGCCAATACAGATTTTAGAACGGAATGGCTTCCTCTGGTTGTGCCAGTACAACATTGCAGACATGACGACTGTGGACAAGTCGTTTTTGAGGCCTTTCTTTTGCTGCATTCAAGAGTCGACTGTTTCTAAACTTCACTAATGTCTTTTGGAGTGCAAAAATCAAAGACATTTATACACAGTACAGTATATCAGCAGTTTATAAGAGCTTACTCTACTTCAATCCTATCTTGTAAATGTTATGCTGTAGGTAAAAAAGAATTGCTTGTACAATAAGCTTCATAAAATATATTTGTATATGGAAATGACCTTTAACATGCATCTATTTATTTTCTGTATGTTGCATATCTTGTACAGGTGTGGTCTGGGAAAGGGGGACCAAAGCTCCGACATGTTGATGGTCTTTATATCTGTGATGGACATTTGTCACTACTGATGTGAAAGTGTGGTGAACTGTTTAAAGGACTCCCCCTCTGAGCTCTGACCATCCTTACAAAGCATTCAAAGAAATGAATAAAAGTATGCAAGACTCAGATCTATCAAGGATTTTTTTTTTTCGCCTTGTTTTTGTTGTTTCTAGGTCTGACAGTTTTGAAGGATAATGTCACAAAACACACAACAAACAAAGCAAACTACTCAACATGTATCTCTCCCTACCCACCAACAGAGACGAATAAGTGTTGGCATTGTATGTTTCTGCAAACCATGGATATGTGATATTTGTACATTATTATGTAGCGAATACATTGAAACTTTATTTCTTTGAGTTTCAGCAACACTGTGGTTAACGTGTGGTTATGACTAGGCACAAATCCACTCAGTGGCACAACTGTTGCTGGAAAAGCAGTAACAACTTAATAACAAAACAGCCACATTTAGTGGCACGAACATCTCTGGAAATGTGGTGATGACTCACTAAAAAAGTGACATTTTGTGGCACAAATGCTGCTGAAAACAAAACAGTGACTCACTAAAAAAACACCCACATCTGGTGTCGCAATCAATGCTGGAAATGCAGTGATGACCCACCAAAAAACACCCACATTTGTTGGCAGAAACGCTGCTGGGCACAATCAAAACAATGACCAGCTAAAAACACCCATGTTCGGTGGCACAATCAATGTTTGAAATGCAGCAACAACTCACTGAAAAACAGCCACGTTCTATAGCACAAACACCGTTGGAAATGCAGTGACGATTCACTAAAAAACACACATTTGATGGCACAAACGCTGCTGGAAACACTTGAATTGATAACTCACTAAAAATGCTCAAATTTTGTGGCACAAATGTTGCTGGACATAATCAAAACAATGACTTAATAAAAAAAACACCCACATCTGGTGTCACAATCAATGCTGGAAATGCAGCGAAAACTCACTAAAAAACAGCCCATGTTCTATAGCACAAACACCGCTGGAAAAGCAGCGACAGCTCACTAAAAAGCACCCACAGTTGGTGGCACAAATGCCGCTGGAATAATCAAATTGATGACTCACGAAAATACTGCTGGACACAATCACAGCGATAGCCAACTAAAACACACCATATTAAGTGGCACAAGTGCTGCTGGAAATGCAGTGACGACTCACCAAAAAACACACACATTTGTTGGCACAAACGCTGCTGGACACAATCAAAGCAATGACCAGCTAAAAACACCCATGTTCAGTGGCACAAGCGCTGCTGGAAATGCAGCAACAACTCACTGAAAAACAGCCACGTTCTATAGCACAAACACTGTTGGAAATGCAGTGACGATTCACTAAAAAACACCCACATTTGATGGCACAAATGCTACTGGAAACAATCAAATCAATGACTCACTAAAAAACACCCAAATTCAGTGGTACAATCAATGCTGGAAAGGCAGTTACAACTCACTAAAAACATCACCTATGGTGGCACAAATGCTGCTGGAAACAATCAAATTAATGACTGACCAAAGAACACATGTTGGATGGCAAAAATGTAGCAACATCTCGCTGAAAACACCCTCAGTCAGTGGTACAGATGTATCAGTTGTTTGCAGAAACATACAATGCCAACATTTTCTTCCAGTGACTGGGCTTTGTGCCACTCTGCAAAAAATACAAGATCAAAATGTATAAAATTCAATAGGAAAACTTAGAGGCATATCTCTATGTGCAGTATAACTTCTGGTCTACAACTTTTACTTACTGCTCAAAAAATTCAATATTTGGTATCTGGGTTTTTAGGTTTTAAAAAGGTTGAGATGGATTGAAATATTACTGCTATTTGGCTCCAAGAGAAAAAAAAACCTGTGAACTACTACATTACAGTAATGTAGGATCCTCTAGTGGCAAGGATAGCTCAGAATATGAGTCTGCTAATATGAAAATACATGGAAAACAAAAATTAGTTGTGCTTAATGCGCCAGAGTCCATCAGAGTAGCCAGATTTTCTCATCAGAATTTTAAAATTGCTATTCAAAAATAAAAACCAAAAATTATGAGCACTACATATAATAGACTGAAGAGCTTATCTGCTTTCCTGGGTCGCATAAGCCTTTAATATTACTGTATCGAGTAAATTTTCCATAAATAATTAGGGGGTGTGTAATTTGATCACATGTTCTTCAGGTCAACATTTAACAACAGTCACACCAGGGAGAGCAATTAACATGTCGTAATGTTGCCTTAGGTTGTGCATTATTGTCAGAGTTCATAAAACCAAATATTTATTCAGAGCAAATAGACTGAAATATAGCAGCAAACCTTTTTTTCTATAGATTTGTACATTGTGTTTGTATATAGCTCACTATATGTCGATGACATTCTAATGTCTCTTTGAGATAGAAGTGCCTTTTGAATGGGTGGATTTCTGCTTTTCAAAAAGTTTGATTTGATTCCTCGCCTGTTCAGAGGGGCTCGGTCGTTCAGAAAACTGGGCTCAGTTTGCAGTGAAGCTGAAGTCAGAGCAAGCAGCTGAGAATAGTTTTTTTATGGTACAAACAGTGAACATAGTTCATATTCTTTCAATAAGTATGACCACCAGTGAAATTTACTGCTCAAAAAATTCAATATTTGCATTTTATTTAAATTCACAGTACATATTTTGCAGGATTGAACTTGTTTTATGCAGTTGTATAAAGTACAGTACATGTTTGTTACTGCCTAAATTGTGCATAAATTTAGGAGTTCTACTGTATTTTATATATGTCTGCTTACTTTTAAAGTCATGTAAATGCCTATTTTTTAGATTTTATTCCCAGTGCTTAGACATAGGCCTAGAGACATTTGATATATTGCAGAGAGGACAATGTTCAATGAGGTATAAATACATGTTGAGGGTAAGAACAGTTTGACTACATTGCTGTTTTTGTAAAACTTTATTTTGAGGTACAGTTCAGTCATGAATCCACACAAATTAAGCAATTCTTGTGGCGGACATTTTGACTCGTCATTACAGTAGAACAAGTGTGATGACAGTAATGGCCCTTTGAGCCAGCATGCTCAGTCACTGAATCGCGGCTAGACTTGATGCAGACTTCTGACTTACTGTCCAAATCCCAGATTTTTTCAGTGATTCAAACGGGAAGTGTGTTTGCTCATTGGTGGCTGTTTTTCGGTTGGAAAAACAATCAGCCAATCAAAGCTTTGTAGGGTTAAAGGCTCTGTATGCCACATTCATAACATTAATATAGCAGCAGACAACTATTTGCTATGTAAAGATATAGTGGAGAAATGGCATCCTGAGCAGAGAATAAAGACACACTACCTCTGTGTGTATGTACCAGTTCTCACTTTTCCAGCCCTACTCAACGCTACTGTTCAACAAACCAACGCATCCAGGGTACCTTTCACATCTTATCTTGACGTGAAGGTCCATGAGCCAAACGTCAATATGTGACGAGATCGGAGTGAGAATGTGTTGTTTTTAGTGCTGTTTATGGAGTTAGCAGCGTTAGCTACTAGCTGCCAGCTCAGCCACCTCCATGTTGAGAACCATGTGCAGACAACTCATACGCTCTGAGTGTATGAGTTATGTTCTTTACAGCCAGCCAGACAGATAGCTACACTGATGAAAATGAGCAGTGAAAGAAAAGCATAGATGACACAGATGCAGTTATACAAGAACTTGAAAAGTAATGTCCTCTATTTTTTTGTGAAAACTGTTAAATCACTTGCTGCTGTTTGGGTATGGCAAAACACAGCATAACCTCCTGCCAAATAGAAAATGGCAGACATGAGCATGATGTCAGGACAAATATATGACGCTGAATGAAGTGGCAGTTTAGTTTGTTTATCAGGTCTGATAATGAACAAAATGAAATGCTGCTCTTACAGATGTGTTTGACGAGTCAAAATGTCCGCAGTGGCAAAGGTCTGCACACGTTGGTATGAAAATAAAAGAAATAATAATAATCTATTGTGGCATAAAATAACGTTTTAATCGACCAATCTAAGAAAACTATTTGATTCAATTACAAAAAGTCAAATTTAAGAAAAAACAGAAACTCTATCTGAAATATTTAACAAACACAGCTGCATCCTGGAATCAGTAGTCATTATCTTAAGGCCACAGTGTCTCCAGGAATTTCAGGTGCTTCCATACACAGACAATATCACACACTGTACATACTGTACACACACATTCACCAGTCAATGTATACATATATGTGTGATATTTACAAAATTCACTCACGCAGTTTTTAAGGTTTACATAAAGGAACAAGTAGCTTGGGTTGTATAAATTGTGTATTTTTGATGCTTGTGCTTTACAGTATACAGTATATACATAGACACATGGTACACAGTCGATTTACTGTAAACCTCAAGTGTTTAAAAATGGAAAGTACGTGTTTTTTTTAACCCTAAGCTCAGTTTGGGCTCGTTGCTGCTCCTCCTCACATCATCAACGCCTCACACCGAGCAGAGCTCTCCTTCTCCTTAAGAAGCTGGGAACCGCAGAGTTGACTCAGCTTCAAAAAGGTAAATATTTCTTCAGGTCAGGCACCGTGCCGCGGGATGCTCACACTCTATAACTGAAGTGGGGAGGGAGCTCTTCATGTTAGGAGCTCTTGATGCTTCTTAGCACGAATGTTTCATGTGTGGGACAGAAGTGCGCTGTGGTTAGACGCTGTCTAAGCAGATAAGTAGAATCTCCTCTCCCGAGTCTGTTTGTTCTCAAGTTGCCTGTATTTTTGCAGTGTCATCTCCACACATATCTCCTCCCCACACACCTCCATTCCTCTACAGCCGTAAACAAATTGCACATGTCATCACAAAATCCCTCAGCTGTAAGATATAAAGACTCTGCAGCTGCATCACAAATATTCCCCACCAACCACATCTGGAGCCGTCGTGAGGGCCCAGAGAAAAGTGTCTGAAAACAATCATTTAGAGGTATCTGTGAGAGATTATTATTTGGGCGTAGATTGATTAAGGAATGTGAAAACATGATACTGTGACACAGGACTCCCTCCAAAGCAATATGAGAAGAAGCCTGAGTAATACGCCTGCAGGCGAGCTTTGCAAAACTAAAGCTGCAGTTAATAACTCTATGAACTGTGAAACTACAGCAAAGATAAAAGCATCTGATGTTGCATTTGTTAAGTTGCTTCACTCTGTCAGTGGCGCAGTATGTGGTGACAATGTCACTGATGCACCATTTCACTCTCATTTAAGTGACTCAATTGGCCGTCGAGTAGCCAGAAGAACATGTTGGCATAGTACAATAGACCCTTTTAGGCCCGACGTCATAATGGCGTCATTTTATTAACTGGAGGCAAAACACGACTCGCCTCCACTGTGGGCTACATAGGAGTCTTAAAATGTGGTCTTGTTGTGTTATTGGGAGCCAGAATAGAAGGAGTCATGGCTCAAAACCAGCCGCCACTGCCCGTCAACAAAAACAAAGATGGTTAAATGTGATAAGACCAAAGGACTGGACGGAGGCCATCATCAAAAATGCTCACATGTGCAGCGCACACTTCATATCAGGTTAGGGACAAAGTATTTCCTGTTGTAGGGATGAAGAACGTTATGTGTATTAAGGGTTATCATGTCCACCTCATCAGAAACTGGGGAGCTATTAAGAGGAAGATTGGATTTCTCTGGAATGCTAACTTTTTAGCACATTAGCTAACATTAGCTTCCATAGCAAAACAAACAAGATCGGCTTCCTGTGACATCATCCATCCACTGAGTGAGAGCATACGGGTCGGCCAGTCTGGTCCCGTTGGTCCAGTCCTGCATGGTGCGTTGGTAAATTCAGTCTGACGCTCTACACTAAAATGGGAGAGTATTCTGTTCTACATGAATTAACAAAAGCAAATCACACATTCACTCCGCTCGGCGCTCTGCTGCTCCGTCTCCACAGACAAAGTGTCCAGAGTGCACTCTGCTACTCCCAGAGTGCCGTGCTCTGAATAACCAAACGGTACATTTAGACAGCTCTCCGAATTTACGAACGGTCCAGTTTGTGTCAGAGTGCGCTCCCACACTCAGTATGAGTATTTCTGAATGCACTGTTCACATCATCTTCCTCCATTGTCTAAAACAAGCCAACAGAAGTTGCTAGCTAGTGCTAGCTAATGTCTGTGGAGAATTGTTTTGCCTCCAGCTAAGCCCCGCCCACCAAAAAACACCATACTGTTTACTAGCAGTAAAAGGGTCTATTCTGCAAACCACGAGGATGCTTCATTTGTATGTTTCATTTGTATCATATCAATGTCTCTGAAGTGACGTAGTATATGGGCTGTCTTTGTCATTGGGAGGTGGAGGGGAGGGTGGATGGCGTGTCACATTGTTGTTTTTCCCCCAGGGATAGTGCCAGGATAAAGTTTGTTTTATTTTACAGACACATTGCTGTCTTTCCAGACTGGATAGTGCAACCAAAACCGGGTATTCTAAGCCAAAACATGATTGTGCTTAAACCTAACCACATTTTAACCACAGCGTTGTTGAAAAGTAAAGTAAGTAGTTTCAGCTTTCAGTGTATCTGCTACATATTAATGCACAAATGTAACATATCCGTGGTTTGCAGAAATTTACAATGCCAATATTTTTTCCGGTGACAACACTGACCTTTTGATTTGTTTTGGGCTCCAGTTCTGGTCCACCATATTGTAAACACTGTACATGAGCGTGAACTGAAACTCTAGACTGAAGCGCATTAAGTCCCAATCCCAACTGCAGAATTTAAAAACATGTTTTTTTCAGGACTTCTAGGTTGTTATTATTTGGAATCGATTATGAGCAGAGCTGATTCTTGTTACTTAACTCCAAAGTCACGCATACATGTGTTTGTTTTTTTTGTTTATCTTTTGTAATCGATGCCTTCCTTGCTTTGCACAAGTTTCCCAACCATCCAGAGACTAAGACTTGATCCCTCACTGGCTTCCCACCCACACACCCTGCCAGCTGTTATGGATTTGGGTAAGTGCAACACAGAGGTGCAGCATTTCTCAGATGTAGAGAACCTTGGTAACTTTTTCGGATTATGGGCTCTAGCTTTAAAGCTAACATGCTACTGCTGCTTTACTGCTTAACTGTACTTTGTTAACTGGAGTGACCGACAGATTTATTAACCCAAAGTGACAGTGATGGTAACATAACAGGCTGTTTCACAGACTTCTCCTGTAACTCTTCATTTGTGTTGAGATGCCCAAAACATAAGTTCATAAAGTAACCAGCGAATTTCAGCTACAGTTGCCCAGAACCTGACGACCTCCACCATGGCTGCCAGAAGTGATGTGAAGGTCACTTGAAAACCCACTTTGCCCATTAGTTTCGGTTGTTAGGGTGTACAAAGGAAGGAAAATAATGGAAAGATGAAGCAGAAGGTCTCAGAAGTCCATGTCCCAGCCAGACAGCTCATCAGGAGGACTGTCCTCATCTGGAGGGTAGCTGTCAAAATAGCTGTGATCTGTTGGACCTGTGAGCTGAAAGAGAGGACAACGATGGAGGCAACGATGAGAGTCTGACTTCTTAAGATCCCTCCTGAATTACTAACAGTGTTGGAATCCAACTGTAATGAAAGACCATTATTGAAGCACCTAAATTCAAAATGGCAGATTTTAAGGTCAGTTCTTGTTTTGATGCTCATTTACATCATTTATCTGCTACCCTCCTCTGAGAAGCCTTGAGGAGATCTGGAAATCAACCACTGGGGGTTCACTGATACATCTGCTGCCCTTTTTGACATGTGCAAAGCAGAAGTTAGCAGAAACATGAATGTTTGTTCCACTTAGTTTCCACATGTGTTTATTGTAAACCCAATAAAATGTGAACAAGACAAAAGATAAAGGGGTAAAGCTGACTGCACCAAGACACGCTCATGCAAGACTTCAAAGCTCAATAGAATAATCTAATCCTGGTATTTTAATAGTTTATATTCATGTACACTTTGTACTGTGGTGTTTTTGGCTGCAAGTTCTTTGCAAGTAAAAAAGGGTGAATCTCTCTCTGTGCTTTTCTGTCATGATATTTGCTTTGTATTAAATCTTGTTAAGACTCCTAGTTTTACACATTTGGATAAATATCTACACTTACGTCTCTTTTCAGTGGCGACGGTAAAGTCCTCGCCTTCAGTCCCTCCCAGTTGAAGCCGTTGAACCACCTTCAGACACATAATGGAGCAGATAAAAACATGTCTGTAAGTAAATCTGACTCTGCCAGCACAAACACACGAGACAAATGTTTAAAATCAAAGTTTGACATCAGGACTGTCCCTGATCAATGTCCCCCGCGAATGTTACTGTGTTGTTGAAGAACCTTAGTGAACGTTTGCCTTGACCTTGACCCCTCGTTCCTGGGCATACTCTTGGCTTAAAGGAGGACAGGTATGAATAGTAAGAGCCTTTATCAGTTTGAAGGCCTGAGGTCAACATCATATTTAACTAAACACTATCTTGAGATTGGTAGGGATGCACAATCTCAGCCAATATGATAACCGGTAATTATCTACTTATCATGGCCGACATCGATACGATAACCGGTAATTTCAGTTTTGTATTTTAACACTTCTGACTCTTCAAATATTTATTTAGTTATTTATGTATTTATTGTAGTGTACATCAAAAAGCTTCACAACAGACTTGTTTTGCCTAAGATTTCAAATCACATGCTTTGACATACTCTGTCAAATGAGACATGTCAGTGTACACAAGTAACTGAAGTAAGTGCATCCCTCAATACAAAAATAAAGACGTTGTGTTTCCCGTACATTGATTTATTTATTAAGACCTGCCATAATATCAACACTGACCCGCCATAGGGGCGTCCAGTAGCTCAGTGGATAAAGCGGGTGTCCCATTTGCGAATAAATGTCCTTTTAATTGTTTGATTCTAGCTTGCAGGCCCTTTGCTCAGTAGTTCAGTCCATAAGGACTTGGCTTGAGGACCAGAGGGTCCCTGGTTCAAGTCCTGTACAGATCAAGCATGGAAAGCAGACTGTTAGCTGGAGAGGTGTCAGTTTGTCCTGGGCCTTCTTCAAATTTTGATTTTCCTGTTATCTGTTTCACTATTTAAAATGGGTAAACTCAGAGTTTATTGTAGAGCTGTACGCAGCGTATTGATTTGCTCATCACACTGGCAAACATTACCTACCACATATTAATGGTCTTCATGACAGAGTTCAGCAGTTACCCTGTTGGTGTGGTTTGTTAGAACCGTTAACGGCTTGGTGTTGGATGTTAGCCGCTGCTGCTGTGTTAGCCAGAGCTACACGGCAACTACAATGGCAGATGGCGAACTGACCATTCACCGCTAAGGCGGCAGCTCTAGGGATGGTACCTTAGCGCTGCATCAGACCTCCCCACAATACGTGTAATACGTCCACACTGGTGTTTGGCGCTCTAGTTAACATGCTGTCATCCTTTTCATCGTGTAGGGGGATTTACAGAACAGCCATTTTCAGTGACCTAAAATGCAGTTGTCATGTGGAACGCAGGCCAAAAGGCATCGAAAAAGGCTGTTTTAGGGGGTGACCTCTAGAGCACCTGGTAGAGTGTGCGCCCCATATAGACTGAGTCCATTAAACTGCACTATCAATATAGCAATAAAAAAAGAGCCCCCAAAAATAATCTTAAAAAATACCTGTGTATGTGTACAGCCTTTATATTCTCTCAAAAAAAGCAAGTTAAGTAAAGAGAGACTGTATTAAGTCCAATAATGTAATAAGCCCTTTGAATATGTTGTGCATCCCACTGCTCTTGTACAGTGTGTTCAGTTATTATCTAATTGCTGAGGTCATAAACCACTGGCCCACATTCATAATGTTCAATCAGTGCTAATAGCTTGGCTAATCTCCCCGCTGAGATCAGCTACAGAATAAATCAGCCCTTCTTACCTGTGCTTCTTGATATCAGTGATTCCATTTTTCAGGTTGCCCAGTCGCTCTGAGGGATTTCGCCTGTAAAGTAGATCAAGGTGGGAAATCACTGCTTTGCCCCAAAGAAAGTTTCTTCTCCTGTGATCTTGCCTGCTTTATTCTAATACTGAGTAATGCTCAGTGATAAATTTCAGGTTCTGTTCTGAGAAATTTGGTGACTAAAGCTTGGGAAATTGGAGGATTTCATAGCTATATTTTTGAGCGTTCTGCAGCTGTACCTGCACAGCTTGCGTATGAGGTCCTCCGGTCTCTTAGTGATCTTCTTGGGAAAGTCCATCTTCTCGATGCCTTTCAAGATGAAAGTGTACGTCATCATCTGGTCACTCCCTGAGAACGGAGGACTGTGGAGTACAGAAAAAAAGGCAGATATTTATTTACGTTCTTTGATCTAGCTGAGGTCTGTTGGAGTGAAGCTTTCGGCAGCACTCTGTTCAAGTTAGCGAACAATAATTACTGCAAATGCGGAAGGAGATTGAAGTGATAACCAGAGGAAGGATGATTATAAGGTGCTTTACTGGAAGCACAGATGACCACATGCACTGACCTGCCAGTAAGGAGCTCAAACACCAGGATGCCCAGAGACCAGAAGTCCACACTGAAGTTGTGGCCTTTGTTGAGGATGATCTCAGGGGCCACGTACTCTGGTGTCCCACAGAAGGTCCACGTCTTCTGGCCACATCTGATCTTCTTGGCAAAACCAAAGTCAACCTGAGAAGGCAGAGTCGATCTGTTAACTCAACTTAACTTTTTTTTTTTAATCGTAGGTTTTTTTTTTTTTAATTTTATGTGTACATATGTGTCAGTGGCACAGTGGTGGACGGCAGAGGTTAGCACTGTCACCTCACAGCAACAGGGTTCCTGGTTTGAACTCAGTGTGGGGGAGTACTGTTCTCCCTGTGTCAGCGTGGGTTTTCTCTGGGTGCTCCAGCTTCCTCCCACAGTCCAAAGACATGCAGGTTAATTGGTGACTCTAAATTGTCCGTAGGTGTGAATGTGAGTGTGAATGGTTGTCTGTCTCTATGTGTCAGCCCTGTGATAGTCTGGTGACCTGTCCAGGTGTACCCTGCCTCTCACCCAATGTCAGCTGGGATAGACTCCAGCCCCCCAACAGGATAAGCAGTTATGGAAAATGAATGAATGAATATGCGAATGAGGCATTATTTAATTAAACATGTGCATACACTACCAGAATAAAAATCTAAACATTGAATAGAGCCAGGATCAAAGATTTTACAGAGGGGATTTTGGATATCTCTTTTTGTTATTCTATAAATTAAAACAATGTTGTCAAAAGCCATAAAAAAATACATTTTCTCCATGTTTTAGTAATAAAATTTTCTATAAACCAGGCCATGAATGATCCATGAACAAATCCCTCTGTAGAAAAAAAACCTGTCAGAATCTAAATAAGAATAAAACTCTAGCAGCCCTAGCCATCACATATCGCCAGCTTTCACAGGTAGACTTTCACGTCTATATATTACGCCCTAGGTATCTTCCTGCGTCTGCTGTTGGCATTCCAGGACACTACTACCAACGCCAGGATGTCAACAAAAGCACATGGTTAGATTTTTTTAAAAGAACATCATGGTTCAGCTCTACATTCATACAGGAAGTGAACACTGGGCTCCCGGGTGAAAGTCCAGGGTTTGTTTACATCTCATAACTCCTCCAGATGAGTACATAATCTTATCTTCATCATTTTTGTTAATCAAGTACTACAGTCAGTGTAAAGTTAAAAAAGACCGGTGATGAAATACATAAAACTAGAATAAGAACTTTTGAGTTTGTGACATTAAAGCTGCAGACTCTCTTGATTATCACCCAGCTGCAAACTGCAGATTGTGACTGGGCTTGGCTACCAGAGACACACTAGTCATCACAGATCAAACCAACAAGGATCTAAGAGCAGTTTGAGAGAAACATCTGCCAGCTGTTGCAGTTGTTTCATGTTTTTTAAAGACAGAGTACGTTCAGTCACTCACCAGTTTGATGTATCCCTCAGTATCCAGCATGAGATTCTCAGGCTTCAGGTCCCTGTACAGGACACCCTTGCGATGGAGGTAATCGAAAGCCTCTGTAACGCAGCCAACACAGAACTTGGCAGTGGGCTCATCAAAACTCCCCCTAAAGACGAGAAAGCTTAATTTAAACTTTTTGCTGACAGGCGGGGTCAGACCCTACGCTGTTCAGGAGGCAGGAGAAGCAGAGGAAGTGGTCTCATTATACGGATTCACCTGAACACAGTTACAGGCAGTGATTTATGACGACTGGACCTGCGAGTCCCTCATTAGATGGTAACCTAACAGTAATGCTGTCACTGTACGCAGCGAGCCAGTGATAAAATGACAATGCTGTGGAATGGATGGTGTTTTAGAGACGGCGAGCTAAATGTTTTTGGGAGGCTTTCAAAAATCTCTCCTACCTGTCTCTGAGCAGACTCCAAATCTCTCCACCCAGACAGGCCTCCAGCAGCATGTACACGTACTTGTTGTCCTTAAACGTACGATACAGTCTGGAGGAAGAGAAGCACAGGCAGGTTACACTTCAAAATAAAAGGTTGGGCCTTCATGTAACCGAAAAATAGCCTTACTATCATATAAATAGTACTTCCTGGTCTAACATAATACCATTTCCTGGTTATAAAACATTTAAGCTGCTGTTTTTTTCTCTAATCTCTTTCTATTTAATCTAATTATCACTTTAAAATGACTATAAGTAGTTACATTTAATAATCACTTGCCTTAACAGTCCACATTAGCTTTATTTAGGTTAAAAAAAAGCATTACTCTGCCTTGATTTCTTACTGTTAAACAGTAACCTGATAAAGTGCATGTAAAAAGCAGCAGGGAGAGATCATAGCCAGTGAGCAAGACGCTTAAATGAATCAATGCGGCCTCAGTGGTTATTATTGCACTGAGTTATAATATATTTAAAGGCATTACTGTTCAAATTATTGCTTCATTTGTGAACTAATGTGATTTTAATTGACCCTTGTGGTAATACTGTCAGAGTAAACTGCTAATAGGCAGCCCAGGAGGACATACAGAGAGTCAATACCACGCTCAGAGACACCAGAGACAGCAGAGCGGACGCTAACCACTCCACCACACTGTCACCCAACATACTCTTAAATCTTAGATCACGTTACATCAGTCTTGGAAACAGATTAGAAATATGAAGAGATAATAGTAAAAACATATGAAAAAGGTAAAATAAACACATGGAGTGTATGAAGAGGAGGTCAACAGGAGGAGCGTTTCAGGAGGTGAAGAATGGCTTTAATATCTGCGTCTCTTCCGCTGCGTACGGTGAAATTGGATCATCGTAATCTCACGAAAGGCAAAGAAAAGCTGCCGCTGCAATGTTTCATAACAAATAACTACATTTTGGTGGCGGACGTCTTAATATCCCCCGCCATCCTCCCCCACTGAGAAGATGTAATCTGCTCGAGGCCTCGACTGTGATCTCATCAAAAACTAATAAGCGGCGCACTGTTTTCTCAGACTAATGGAGCTGAGCTTCATCATGTAGGATAAGAAATGGAAATGGGTTCAGACGCCGAGCGGGAGGACTGACTTGACAACGAACGGCGAGCGGGCCTCAGCGAGGATCTTCCTCTCCGAGTGGATGTGCTCCTCCTGCCTGTTGTCCACCACGTGCTTCTTCTTGATGACTTTAAGGGCAAAGGTGACGTCCTGGCCCTGCACCTTCACCTGTAGGTGGGTGGGATGTCACAAGATGAAACAGACTGTTTGACATGTCACAGCAGGAAAAGCTCAGCTGTATTGAATAACTTTAAAGGATTAATTTGCAGTTTTTCAAGTAGTAATATTGTAGTGATACAGAGATGCCAAGTACTGATTTTTTAAATAGTAGAAATTAGTAATATTGACATTTATTTTCTGTCCACTGGATACATGTTGCTGCAATAAAAATGACTGAATTGAGATAAACAAAACAAACATTTTCTACCTTTCGTATTATTTACTATAAAGTCACATTCTGAGCTTTCAGAAAAAAGAAAAAAAAAACTATATGGCATGAATGCAGCATAAACACTGACAGCTAAAGAGCCTAGTACATGGCACTGACTTTCATTAACTTCATTGATTACCAGAGATTTTGTTTCTAGACTACATTAATAATCAATTATCATTCGTCGCTTCAGGTCTCACCAGTTCTACTCGTCCAAACCCGCCAACCCCGAGAGTAGCGATGACCTCCAGGTGGTCAAAGGGTCTGGATGAAGGAAATGCTGACACCATCTCCTTCAGCTGGATGACGTCTGGCGACAGCGGCTGGCTCTGGTGACGCGACACCGACCGCCTGATGACAGAGACGATGAGAGAGGGAGAGGCCTCGTCTCAACCAACCAATAATAAGCATGAATTTCAACATAAGAGAAACCTGTGAATGTTATGTTTATATTTTCACACTCTTCATTCACTCTTCCATCCTGAGCACGCGGCGCTGCACCTACCTGGCGTGTCTCTTCTTGTCGTCACGATCAAGTGTTGCCACGTAGCCTTGGAGGTACTTCTGCAGCTCATTGAAGGTGCCCACTGTCTGATCAAATGTCCTAGAGAAACAACAACCGCACGTCAACCGTGGAAACCACTGGAATGTTGGCTGATAGGCTTCACATAACCATGACTTTGATTTTACTGACGTGGAAGAAATCAGAGCAGAGAAAAGATTTTTCACACACTGTTGACAGCAGCTGAAAGATACTGAAATACCCCGTCGTATGTTTCATAAGAAAGATCTAATTATGTTGTGTCATTGTTGTTAATCACATTAGACTGCAGCGTAATCAGAGGACATATCAGAGCTGGCATTTTCAGATGGCGTTCACACATTTGTCAGAACTGATTATGGAAGAAAACTCACTCAGTGTTTGGTGACGATAATTCAAGCAACAAAACTTTGTATAATAGATTTAGATAAAAGATACAGCTCTCACAGGTCACCACTTGAAACATCTTTTTTGTCATGACTTCTTACACTTACAACATGAGATGCTCTGACTGTATTAATAACTGTAAACCTTCTCGACAACCTTCTGTTACTGAGGGAACAATATTTTGTGCGTGTCCAGAAAACTTCACTTCAAATGTCAGAGTACTCACTCTCTGTCGATGACGAGGCACTCCACCCCGTTCTCATCAGCGATGATATTAGCCGACCTGACGTCATCACTGAAAGAGACAGAGAGATCATCACTCATAATTACATCTTTCTGACTCCTCTCATTGTTTGAATGGTGATTTCAGAATGAGGTGGACATTTTGTTTGCTGCATCAGCAACAACTGCCTACACTGCAAAGCAACCCAAAAAAGGAAGACAGACCTATCAAAAAGAAAGTCTGACAATAAATGTAATAAAACACGTTTCAATATTGGCAACGTGTTTCAGAGGTGGAGATAAAACATTGTTAATAGTTCAACCTTCTGCTAACAGGAGACAAAGGCTCACGGCTGCAGCTTCGTTAGCAAGAGCCTTGTATCACAAACCCCTGTTACATGTCCTGTTCAAGATGGGAATATCCTGCCATTATTCCGATTCACAGGTCTGTATTAAAGGTACAATCCAGGAATGGGGGGGACAGAGTTGTCTCACCTCTGAGCAGGAAACAGAGGTAATAACAGCACTGAAGTTTTGACGTTTTGACGACGTGTTAAGCAAGTGATCTACCTCAGGAGATTTAAAAAGTAGCCTGTAGCAGTTAGCAGCTAACTCAAAGAAGAAGAACAGCAGCAGAAAATGTCTACAGATTGGGAAAGCAATGAGGTCCAGGAGCTCCTTACCCTCCAAGCAGAGGATGAGATCAGCCACCATATAGCAGAGATGGTAAATGATTGTTGTTGCCATGTTTTGCCACTGTTATTGTTTATAAAGTGCTGCCGAGGCATATGTTATATGTCACACTAGAAGCCGACGCTGTTGTGTAACGTGATGCTTATCATGCCTCTATTGATTCCACAATGCTGGCATGCTATTTAAAATCACACACTGAGGCAGAATAATGCCGCCATTATCTGGCTCTGTGTAAAAATGCAAAGGCAGTGTAAAGAAGGGACTTCGTAGTGGCCCTATAGTGCCATCTCTGTGTATAAAGGGCTACAGTGTGTCCTCAGCTACAGACCACCTCACCAGGAGGAGAGTGAGCAGCAGCTCCAGAAAAGTGACCCCCAGTCAGCAGTTGCAGCAACCCCAAACCAGCCAGTACAAACCCCATCCCCCAGGAAGTGAACAGTCCTGAGTCCTCGCTGGATGAGCAAACTTTCTGGTGCTGCTGTTACACAGGTTAGACATGGCGCAGGGCGTTTGTGCTGGCCGAATTTGAGCTCCTACAGCCACCGAATGAGATGCGCCCATCTCGACAATAAAGTAAGAACACATTCTGTAAATCAATGTATGGGAGACACTGATTGAAGCATGTGCATATGCCTGTGGTCATCTGGTGGGAGGGGCTTAGGACAGAGAGGCGAGAGCTGCAGGAGGAGGGTGTGTTTTCACATTCTGCTAGGTTCTTTTTTTTTATCTCTGCAGATTTCTGCCTGTCCCAGCTTTAAAGTGCATCAAGGACGAAGTGTGCAGACAGTCACAGCTGTGCTTCCTCTAAAAGAATCAATATGATAGGATTACAGCAGGTTACATGTAATGAGATTACAGCTATATTAATGCAGCATGAGCCTTATTTGGCAGTTTTTCTTTATCTGAAGCAGTGGCCTCATGATGGAGGGTCTCCTATGTTTTTTATGTCATGAATTTGTGATTTTGGGTAATAAAAACAAACATGACTTGGCCATTAAAACAGTGTTTCCACCCACCCAAAACAACTGACAGCAGCAGCAGAGTAAAGTCACACTCTGTGGTGGTGTTTAGGTTTGTTTTTACCTGATAAGTGCTTTCTCTCCAAAGTAGTCTCCCCTCTGCAGTGTGTTGATGATCTGCGGTACCTTGTGGGCCTCGGTGGTTTGGGTCACCTTCACCTGCACACAGACAGCTAAATCCCTGAAGCACATTTCACTTCTTCACACCACCTCCACATCACTGCTGCAGCTTTTACAGGTGCTTTCAATTTTCCACAAATATTTCTACATGCATTGTAAAATGTGAGAACCCTAAGAAATTAGAATAATTGACATATTTAGTTGTAATAATTGGAACATGATGGCTAAGAGTGATTAAGTGGTGTTAATGTACTTTATTTTCCTGACGTGCTGTTAAAATAGACACATTGACTGTGAGAGGGTTTTAATCAGCTGCCTCTGTTTGTTCTGCTGGTTGTTCTGCTTCCTGCAGAGCAGCAGCTTTCAGCGAGCATTACTCCAGCAGCAGCCTGGATGTTTTGAAACTTCTTCTTAATTTGTGAGGCTCTAAAAACCAGTGGCCCACCCCGGTCGAGGTCAAACATCCCACTCGTGGCACCATTCTGCCAAAGAAATGCCGCAATGACATCAGAGCAGTAACGGCCGCGGTGTGTTTTAGCTAAGTGTCCCGTTTGACCTCAGTGACCTTCACTTCCCCTGTTTTTCCTGGTGGCAGGCACTCTCAGAGTTTATTCCCTCCCTGGTCAGGGGGGTACAGAGGGGAGGGGGCCAGTAGAGCCATTTCCTGTATTAGCCCCCTTTCTCCCAAACAACATGTGTTCCTCTCTGGTTTGGTTAGCTTAGCGCTGAGGAGCTGCTGTCTCACATCGGCTCATAATGGCATTTTGAAAGTCCCCTGTGGACGGCTCTGGCCCCTCTCCATCTCCCCTCACTCCCCGGTGTCAGGTTGCTGACTTATCAGACAGACGGGCGGGTGAGTCATGGTCCCACACCTCCCAGTCCTCACATACAGTTTGACCGGCACTTTGTTTTGTTGGACTACTGGTCAAAACTGGTCTGTTACTGAAGGATAATCAATTCATTTTGTGTGTATTTCATCTTGTCTTTTGGCCTTTCTTTCTACTTGTAATGATATCCTTTAACTGATGATTTTAGGTGACCATTAGGGTCTGATACAAAATCGTCTGAAATCGATTAATTAACTCCACAACACAAGTCAATTAATCAGCGAGTTTAAAGTTGCCACCAGGATGACGTGCCTGCTATATTCATTGTCGTATGCAGTTTTGTTCAAACTCGTGGGAACCAAATTGAAAGGGTAGAAGAGAATGAAATCAGGAGCAGTGTCCTGCAAGATTTCAGGAGACTAGAGGGATTTCTGTAGCCATTTAACGCTCATGCTCACTGATGAGAAAATCCTTTGCAGCAATCATATCAGTTCGGTATAGAGACGTCACAGAGTATTGTCTGACCGAGGCACTGGAGGATTTATTTTATTGTTGTAAGAACAGGATTAAGGCTCGTGTCTCCGTTCCTAATGAGTGTCATTGTTGCAGAGTGAAAATGTCTCAGAAATCTCTGCAGTGCAGCTCATCTGTAACATGTTAGCATAAGCAATGAGAGTCAGGGCAAAACTATGAAAAAAGCTGAATTTTTATGTAAGTGTATTTACACATTATGTTGTGCAATTATTGTTTTTTAAGCCATAAAAAATGGGTATAGAGATTTGGCTCTAGGGATAAAAATGTCAGTCTGTCCATCACTCTGAGGCTGAAATATGTCAGCAGTTATTGGATGTATTGCCATGATGTTCTCTACAGACAATCATGGCTCCCACAGGATGAATCCCAGTGACTTTGGTGTTCCCCGACTGTTCATCTATCATCTATTAGTTGCTCTGCTAACATACTAAACCATGACTGTATTTAAAAAGATGGACAACATGTCTTCAATTCCTCCCACTGTACAGAAATGACACAGGCGATTTATTCTTGGCGATTGGGTTACAGATATGAGTGCTGCCATCTAGCACTGGGGGATGGATTTGGAGCCAGATTCTGCACAGTAGTAATCGTCGGGTGGAACTGTGGAATCGGGGTCCCACCCATATTGCCACCCAACTCAAATGTGAGTTGATCACAGCTGTTAAACACTGCTAAACACTTGAACATACATCAGCGTGATAACAACTACCTACAATGTCAGAAACCACATTTAAGAAAAATGTATTTGACGTGTACTTTGATTTTTTAGTTTGGCCCACGTCTCATGTGTTGCAGCCCAATTGCCAGATGAAAGTGTTTGCATTGTACGTTTCTGCAAGCCACAAATACGTTACATTTGCATGTTTCATACATATCATATTAACATTTCTGCCATTATGCCGTAGTATTAGAGCTAACTCCGACGTTGTGAGATGAAGGTGATGGTGGATGGCATGTCATCTAGGTGAGACACCGGCCAAGCTGCAGACCACTGTTCAAGACCAACAAACAACAAAACCGGTTGTGTCTTAGCAACCTGTCATTGTTTTTCCAGTGGCTTTTAGGGCTCCAAATGTAGTTGCTATTTAGCAACCCTTCGATGTTTTTCCACCGGAGATAGCAGCACGAAAAGTGGTTGTTTTTTACTGAGACATCACAGCGTTTTCAGGAGCCATTCTGACTCCATAAACTAGGAATTTTATGATAATGCATGACCTTTTTCTAACCATTACCAAGTGGTTTTGTGTCTAAGCCTAACCTAAAATTAACCAAAGCACTGTTGAACCATAAAGTTTCAATGTAGCTGCTACATCCAAACGTACAACTGTAACATATCCATGGTTTGCAGATGCTTACAATGCTAACATTTTATCTGGAAAGTGGGTTGTATGCTAACATGGAGGGTGCAGGGTTTGTGACCTATACTGTCATCCATGTCATGTCATGTCGTCCATCTTTACACACAGTCTGTGTGTTAAAATAAGACGTAAACATAGAAAACGTTATACCAGCTTAACGTCAGCATGTTAGCATTGTGCAAAGACAGTATTATACAGTATATATAATATATCGCAGCTCGTAAACATGTGATTAGAGAGCTGCTAACCTGAGAAGAAGCTTTAATGGAGACCCTGATTGTTTGGAGACCCTCTGAGACCAAAACAGTTATAAAACTCTCTTCAAAAAATTCAAAGAAAAAGTCAAAGCAATATTTTTCTTTTTCTGCAACATCGTATTTTTGTGTTTTTTTGAGGGACAGATGAACATTGTTGGTTTAGGATAAAGAGTTGCAGTTTGAGGGTCATGACATAAATGACAAGCTAAACAATGTGCTCCTGTGTGTGTGTGTGTCCTGCTTGTTCATGTTGTCTGTTAGAGTGTAAAACACACGTTACCTTCCCCTGTGCGATGATGTAGAAGGTGCTGCCCTCTTCTCCCTCCCGGATGACGTAGTCTCCCTTGTCATAGTATTCCTAATGGGAGAGGGGGGGGTGAGGACAACAGTCAGAGCTGAAGCATTACATTGATTTAACCATTGACCCGGCTGGTCTGATTCTTGGTAGCCGGTCCCCTGCGGCATGAGCGCTGGAGTTCAGCCATCAATGATGCTCTGTAATTCAGAGCCTCTCAACCCGCAGATCAGAAGGGAATTCTGGGGGTCATGCGATTAATGAAACATGAAGTACAGGTCAATAGTTTGTGTTGATTATGATGTTTTAAATGTCTGTCGTGAGGGCCTTTCATCAATGTAGTCATAGGAGGAATTTATTCGACACTATGGTCTCTGTGTTTTTGTAATATGTGCTTTCTGTACAGTCGTCTTCCTGCTGTTTGCATTGTCAGGCAAGATGTAGTCTGGATAAACACTAAACAGCTACTCACAGAAAAGGGTTTCACAGGAACAGATGGGCTCAGATTACAGAGGTTTTGCCTTGTACATATCTAAATGTCACTGCTTATCTGCTCTCAAATAGTCACATATAAAGAATGACCCTTCACCCCATGCTAAATGACGATTATTCCAGCAGAAATAGATACCACTTAGTGCTACACTACTACTATGCTTGTGACCTCTTAACACCACATTACGTGGCGGTGGCAGATGAAAACAGTGTCAATGGAAAGTCAATTAGGATCCTTCTGCACGGTGGACACAGAATTCCACTGGACGATGTCAGGCAATAGGTAGCATGAAAAGCAAGAATGTCTGTGTAGGGTGTGAGGGTTGGATGGAGGATGGGTCATGGAAGACTGCTGTTGGTGTCCTTGTTTTCTTTTTTTAATTGATGCATTCGGAATGACATACTTTTTCTTTTTACTTTCAGTAAGTACTGCAGCTGCCCTTACAAAATACTTGCAGTTGCATGGAGTACGCACACAGTTGGGACGTGCTACTTCATCATAGCATTGCGCCTTGAACTTTGATGCTATGCCTATATATCCATTACAGTACATAGTGCACAATTGGAAGTAAAAGAGTACTAACAGAAGGCTCTGTCTGTGTTCATGTACCTATCTTAGCATTGAGCCAACGCCCTCCGAAATCATCGAAATTCAGCGCTTGCGGCGTCAGACATGGACAAAAAAAGTCTTTCTTTAACTTCGGCATGATAGGCGGCCAGTTGCAGTTATAGTTTGATGGCACTCTGTGGCATCAGAGGTAACGCGATGGGACAAGAACAAAGGTTAAGGCAGTGAAAGTCCGAATAGGACAGGCAGGAGGGGTGGTGGATGGGTCCATTTATGTCCCGTAGATTCTAAAGCTAAACCCTGTTCTTTTTTCCAAAACCCAACTATGTGCATTAGTTGTCGGAGGAAAAAAACGACCATTCGCGTTTATTTTGAAAGAGACTATAAGCAAACCATAAATTTGAAATTTTTGAAAAAAAGACAATGCATGTAACAGGCAAAACCTAACACTGCGTCTCAGAACGTCAACAACCACCGATGTATCTGGACATGACCAAACATTAATACGTGACGAGGTGAGAATGAGTGTTGAGTGAGCATACTGTAAATGAGCCTTCAAGAGGTTGTAGTCATTTCACGCATTTCTGTGAGATCAGGTTGCCTGAAGCATCAGTACTGTTGCTATGGTTACTTGCAGATTACATATGGCTTTCACACTGATTCAGAAAGGTGTTTCAGCCTTGAAGAGTCTTGATTTGATTAAAACTGAGACCTGTCAGCCAATCAGAAACAAGCAGTTCCTGTGGCTGTGGTGTAAACTCACAGACTCAGAGCTGGTGAAAAGGCCGGTCATCTGCTCGCTCTGACACACTCCAGTTGGTGCAAAAATAAGATCACACTTGACTTAGAAAGTTTGTTTAGCTCAGTCTTACGAGCATCATAAAACTGAGTGACACTCTGAAATATTCCTGAATTAAACACTGAGGTACAGTGTGTTCTCTCTCAGTCCGCTGAGCTCACATTCAAACACAGATTCCTCCATTTCATGCTGTCAGTCATACCAAACCTAACACACCGTCCCAACCACAGCACTAACGCCAGGCTGCTGAATCAGCGAGCTGCCAGATCACCTTCCACGTTAAAGCTTTTAGGTGAAGACGTGGAAGTGCAAAGAATGAAGGTGACCAGGATGAAATGTTCTCTGGGACCGACGCCAAATTCCCGCAGCTGAGACAACTGTCCACGGCTGTAATCCATTTGACTACAGAGGACTTTGGCGAAAAGTGAACAAACAAATCAGAGCAACCACGCGTAAACATTCCCTGGTGTTTACTGTCAAAACTCTTGACACAAGAGGCATTTTCCTTGAGCGTCCGAGCTTGTTTACGTCACGTTTACGCTTCAGGAGAGCCCAGTTTAACACCCGTCCGTGACAGCGGAGACAACATGCCAAGGTTTTGTTTATAAAGACTGTCTGGATGATACAGCGACTGTGCAGGGGAGCGACACCATTTGAATTGTGTCTATGGGTTTGTTACACCAGGCTGCTGGGCCTGAATCCTGAACCTGAGCCAAACATTTACCTTTTCAGGACAGAAAAAAGACATTTCCACCTAAAACCTTAAGAGCACGTCCCTCCATAAAATGTTTCAAGAACCCTGACCCCCAACAATCACACACATCTCCATCTGTCTCGTCTTTACCATCAGCTCGCTCTGATTTGGTTTTCTCATGTCAGTGTTTGAGAAGGCCACTTGTGCTCAGCTGTGTGTGCGTTGGGTTTGGCTGCAGCCGTCCTATTTTTGGCAACTGTCGATCGACCAGTCACTGCACATATTCAACTGTGTGTCTCTCTGGCTTCCAGGGACAGAAACTCTAACACCAGAGGAAGCATTAAACCCATTTTAAGACCATCCCAGTCTTTAGCAGCCCCCATGTGGGCTGGTTGTCCCATGCAGCTCCTTGAAAGCATCCTGCTGCCTTCAGGGAGCGGTCGAAATATCAGTCATGACATGAGCACACATAAATGATTTAAAAAGGGGACAGTGACTTTCAGTCATCCCTAATTTGCAGAGGGGTGATGTTAACGGACTAAGAGGGAAGACACCTTGTAGAAAAGAGTCTTCAAATTTTACAGTATAGTAGGGTTTATACACATGTACTTTATATAAGTCACATTGTCAATATTCCATGTGTGGTCCATGTTGTATCACAACTCGATCTGCATTTGTTTACACATTTTTTTGAGGCTAGTTTAAGCATCCACAGAGTACATGTCCACTGAGGCATTTTTGGACGCAAGGGGCTGCGCGCTTCCCAGTATTGGGCCCTTAATGGGCATGTCACTTTGTTTCATGAGCTGTCTGCTCACGGATTTTAAACAAGACCAACATGGCAGCTTGTTTGGAAACTTTCTCTTATATCACAAAAATTGTTCACTAAAACATGTTTCCAGAAACATTTGAGGCGGCCAACACATTCTTATTCCAACTCGTCAATACTGGCACTTTGTCAGAAGACCTTTGGGTCAAAATGTGACGCACTAGGTACCCTCTTGCGTCAGTTTCAGAAGTTCAGGGACGCCATGTCAATTTATGCTCATTACATGCATTCTGTCTTTTCAAAATACAGCTCCACTTTAACAGGAAATGTACAGTTTCTGCTCGTTAAATCTATTCAGTCTTTTTCAAAATAAATTTACAACGTAGATTTAACACTACATTGTCAGGTTTACCTCCTCAGATTTAGGAAACAAAAGTCAGTGGTTAGGTTTAAAACCAAAAACATCATGGCTTGACTTAAAATACATGTGGTTGTTATTAATGTAATATCATGTGACATACATCATGTGACACTAGTGTAGCATGCTACACACACTAGCATACCACACTGTTATTAAAAAATTCCAATGACTTTTGGTTTCACACAGGAAATGAAATGCGGACTCCCAGATAAAAGTGCAGAGTTTGTTTGACCCAGGACCCCAGGTAGTGCACTAGGCTTTGAGTGAATTTCCAGCGCAGAGCTTTTATTTTGAAATGCCATTTCCTGCTGTAGAGTGAGTAACTACCGGACAACTACAAGACAGAGACAGTAAACTAGCTTGACAACAAGGCTAAACGCGAGTATGACGCTGAATATATTAAACTGTTTGGACCTTGAACTATTGAGTAAAAAGAATCTGGACCCTGTGGCTGGAACAGTTGGGAACCGCTGGCCTAGACTTTAACGTCATGCAAATGAGGAGTGGGCCAGTGTAACACCCCGTCTCCCAAGATGCAACATAGCGCTATCAGAATGTACTGCACAGCTGCTTACATAGACAAAGGATGAGAAGCAGAGCCTCTTATTTCTGCAGCTCTCTGGGTCAGCTTGTTAGTTTGTGTGATGACACAACAATATGTTTCACACCAAGATCATAACTGAATGAAACAATAATATTTCAAATTTAATAACGACAAGAATTTCTTTTTTTTGTACGTTTTTGCTTTCAGCAGAGTTCTGAAGTGAAGCTTTCAAGTTCGAAATCCAATCAGCAGATCAGACTGAAAACCTGACAGAGAATCCTAAATGCAAGGTACCCCCTCATACACACACACACACACACACACACACACACACACAGATATACTATACAGGCAGAAACACACACACCCCATAATGCACTAAATTCCATTCCCCCACTGTTTGACAAGAAGCTTCAATATTATCTGGCAGATTCTCAACGAACATCTGCACCACTATTAAGTTACAGCCGCCCCCCCGAGAGGCAACACAATCAGCTCCATCAGAAATGACTGAATAAGGAAAATCTCCCGTAGTGGAAAGTAGTACGGCAACCAACGATTATAAGGAACGTCCTTGAAGTTTTCATTGTGAAAAGACGCTGAGAAAAGCTGTTTTTGACCCGAAGCTGACAAGCTCCGCTCCGTTTTCTCTTTCACTGTTGAAATACAATGCTCATGGAGGAGAACGTTCTCCTGCATGTTTCAACATACACACTTAGACACACATTCACTTCTGCACACTTGTATGTTCTCACACCAAAAGCCTGTCACTCGCACATCTTTAAGAAATCACTCGTCCCCCATTTGAATAAACACTTTCTGGGGCCTTGGTCAAATAATTATGGTAACAATATACAGCGCCCGGCGATGACAGGAATAATATCGGCTCTGTTCATCAACAAGGTAATTTGTGAGGTCTTGCCGACTGGAGGTAGAGAGAATATGCTGACACGCAGTAATGGTATATGGCCAAATGGTAATGATATTTTGACAGCAGCTATCTGCAACGCTGGGGCTCCCATGAGCTGCCAGAGGGTTGTGCAATACTGAGGCAACACAATGAAAAGTCAAATTGTCCCTTCAGTAGAAATATAGATAGTTTGACAGAATAACTTACCACCTCCAGACAGTCCACTATTTTGCTCAGCTTGTCCTCTGGTAGATTAGCCAGGAGTGAAACACTGGCAGAAAAGACAAAACACACAGGATGAATATTCATTTCTGCTTGTGCCTTTTTATACAAGTCACTCTGCACATGATGCCAGCGACCTTTGATGTAGAACTAATCAATAATATAGCATGATCAAGGCTTGATCTAATCTGTCTCCAAAGTAAGGTTGTCTATGATAGTGCTCATATTAACCACCCAATCAGCCCATTAAATGGCCATTATCTGTGCTAATATGCCTCATAGATGGGTCAGTAGAGGCCTGCCACACCTACTTGTAGGTTCCAGTTCATTAGCTTTCACTCTCTCTTCCCTCATGGCCCTGAAGCCCAGTTCAGACCAAAGATTCACGACGAGACGAGTTGAAACATGCAACTACTTGCAACGCACCGCTCTGCAACATTCTAAAAAGCTGCCAGTTCACAACAATGCAACTAGATGAGACGGTGTATCATCTCTATGCAACACCTCTCTGTACTTCTGTTCTGATTTGCAGCTTTTCAGTTTTATTTTGTGGCTGAATATAATTTGTAGCCTCTTAAAATCTGAATGAGGATAGTGATAGTGAGATACTGGCTACAGCTGCATTTGTAGTAGTGATGAAACGGCGAGAAACAGAAACAAAATGAGCATCAGATGGACTGTATTCATAATAAATGTGCCACAATAACATAAGTAAGCAGCGCCAATTAGTTAGTCAGTGAGAATGTGTGTGTGTGGGCGGGGCATGAGTGCATACAGTGAGCAGCAGCAGCAATCCATCGTCCAAAACTGTGAGGACAGGAAGAAGGCTCGGCAGAGCAAGCAAACACACCGTCTGCGGTCATTTTGACTTGACTAGTGGACTTCACTACAAGCCAATCAGCTGTTGAAACAGATGACGAGCTTTGCGTTCTAAAACCAGCCGCTGGTAATTTGACCAGCTGAGTTGCAGGTGACACCATCAGCCATCTTGAGTCGAGCTCAGACCGGCCAGTTCACACCGCTGCAACTTTTCTATGTGACGTTCTATAATAGTTTCGTCTTGTCGCAAATCTTTGGTCTTAACTGGAGTGAACACTCGTAATTAGTTTGTGGGAGTCCGTTAAAACCATGTGTTATACATCACATATCATTCTTTGCTTCCATTATGCTTATTACATTCTTAATCTGGAAAATTTGTTGCATGTTGTCGCTTATAACAGCAGGTTGATAGCTCAGTGGTTACAGCTTGAGGCTAACCTTCGGAGGAAGTTGCGGTACTGTTCATGTCGTGTCTCAGCCGTCCTCCTCATGATGTTCTGAAACACCTCCCGGTCCAAAGCCCACGTCCTCACTCTGTTCACCGCTGTAAAAGCAACATCACATCCGTCACAAAGTGGTACACGCTCCAAGGTCTGACCTCTAAATGAAAAACTAGTTAACCTGTGCCTCTGATTAGTAAATACTGAGGGAGCCACAGCTGTTTTCAATAGCAGAGTGTTCAGGGAAGCTTGTACGCTGATAACCATGACGGAGCTGTGAGTGACAACAACAAAAATTAACATTTTCTTTTCCCCTCCCTTATCTTTCATCCTATTTTCCAGTTTAAACACGGCCCTCTATCACCACATAGAAATTAGGTATTGTTTTATTTTGTCAGATGGACAAAGCAGGCGAGAAAAACACTGTAATCTGTCGTGGTGAGTCACATCAAATCTACAGAAACTCTTAGACAGGCTTCTGTTGGTACAAGGAGGAAGTCGGTGTGAAAGTCTGACATGAACCGGTAGCAAAGAAAGAGTTCCCCGTTATCCTCTTCATCTGTTATCATGTAAAAGCCGCTCAGAGAGGCTTGTCAAACTGTCACGGTTTTTCCAGTTCACCCTGAATATTGAGGTCAACTCGGTGTCCCTCCCCCGAGGGCCACATGTCAATTACTTAGTTAAATATACAAACCCGGACAAAGAGCACTCACATAGTACATGGTATGTGCTTTCCAGATGCCAAGGAGGTGAAAACCAATCAGAATGCAAAGCTGTGGATATCATGTAAAGCCTTTGTCAACACACTCAATGCAAAAGCTTGTTTACTTTGGTCTAATGACCGATCTGATTCTCCTGCTCTCACTATCTGGTGATTCCTGCAACTCAGATGAAGGTCAGATGAAGTTTTAGGTTACATTTAGGAGCCAGGAGTGCGTTGGAGAGATGTAAGAGAATATAATGTTAAAAGTACTGCACAGAACAGGAAACATTTCCATTGATCATTGTGTTATCATGAAAGAGGCACTGTTACCTTCATGTTAAAGTCAAAGTCCTGCAGGTGGTAGCTGTGTTGTTATCAACCTCATGTGAAATCTCACTAATCCATAACATCTACACATCCACCCACCCATCCATCCATCCATCCATCCATTTTCATCTGCTTATCCAGGGCCGGGTCACAGGGGCAGCAGGCCAAGCAAAGCACCCCAGACGTCCCTCTCCCCAGCAACACTTTCCAGCTCCTCCTTCCCTCCAGCGTGTTCTAGGCATGCCTGGGGCCTGCTACCAGTGGGATGTGCCCAGAACATGTCTAAAACCACCTCAACCGACCCCTTTCCACGTGAAGGAGCAGCGGCTCTACTCTGAGCTCCCTCTGAAGGTCCAAGCTCCTCACCCTATCTCTAAGGCTGAGCCCAGACACCCTTCAGAAGAAACTCTTTTCGGCCGCTTGTATCCGCAATCTTATTCTTTAGCTCATGACCATAGGTGAGAGTTGGGACATAGATGGACCGGGAAATCTTCACCATGATGGTCTGACACAGTGCCCGCATCACTGCAGAAGCCGCACCAAACCACCTATCCATCTCCGGCTCCATTCTACCCTCACTTGGGAACAAGACCCCGAGATACTTAAACTCCCTTGCTTGAGGCAGTAACTCTCCCCCAACCCAGAGGGGGGCAATCCACTGTTTTCCAGCAGACAGCCATGGCCTCAGATTTGGAAGAGCTGACTTTTATCCTGACCACTTAAAACTTGGCTGCAAACCGCCCCAGTGCATGCTGGAGGTCACGGTGTGATGAAGCCAACAGAATCACATCATCTGCAAAAAGCAGAGATGCAATTCTGAGGTCTCCAAACCGGACCCCTCCCAGGCTCGAGATCCTGTCTGTGAATATTACAAACTGGATTGGTGACAAAGGACAACCCATCCATGCAGATGCATCTTGTTCCTCCCTGTCATAAGATTATTTTAATTCAGTCAGGACCACTTTACAAAGAAAGCTTTATTTCCATTTGCAGTATTATATTTGGCGCTATGGCTCTGTTCTGGGCTGATCACATTATTCCTTTCTATGTAACCAATTGGTGAATCTCATTCAGGGTGCCCTATTTAAACTGCTCTGACCTGCCTACTGTGCGTGGAAGAGACTTTCTGCGAAGGCCTAGGAAAGGCAGAGAGGCACCTGAACAGAGCCATACCACCAAATATAATACTGCAAATGGAAATAAAGTTTTCTTTGACTTTAGTGGTCTTCACTGAATTGTCTGACACTTTTCAGACCTGGAGATAACCCCTTAATTGGAATACATAATTGACACAATCTTTGTTTTGTCTTTTATATTTCCCAGCACCTGACGAAATCCATCACTACACTTCACCTCTGAGCTGTGCTCTGTGCCTCACCTTGCAGTGTGCACAGCTTGTACCAGTGCGGATTATGTGTTAAGAGCATAAGTTCACATAAAAAGGTTTGGAATTGGGACGCCACTTTGCTTCATGTGAACAATGTGAGAAGGGAGGAGGACAGTAAAGAGAAGTAAAGGGACAGAGCATTAAACTTTTGTTATGTGATATTTAAGTCTTCCCCAAGGTCACAGATTCACTTCCTGCAGCCGTCAGTCTGTCCATCATCCATCATCACAGACACACTGACTGACAGCCTGATGCAGGAGCTGCACAAGTAATTTCTGATCAGGAGAAGCTGAGTTATTTACTGTGTAGAAAATCTTTACCTCGCACTGATGCGGTCCGTGTGCAGTTGTACAGGATGGCTAATTCTCCAAACGTGGTCCACACCGTTATCGATGTGAGCAGTTTGTTATGTTGAAACACATCCAGCTTCCCATCTGTAAATATCAAACAAGGACAATCAATAGTGTTTTTAAACCCGCATTTAGGACACAGGAGACAGACACGTGCTACAGACAAAACCTAATCACATTTACATTTCATTCAGCTCACATCCCAAAATTCTGTTTGTGCTTTTCATCATTTCACAGCTGCTAGATGATGATAGAGCCTGAAAGAACTGAAAGAATACCTGCAAACAGGCAGGTGTGTGGTGTCTGTTATAGAGACTCAGGAGATATAAGGGCACACAGAACTGCAGGTTTCATTTCCTGCTATTTTACAGTTTGAAGAGCCTCTTTACAACCCTAACCCTGGGACATATCACAACCCATTCAACTGCTAAATCCTTTATGTAAGACAAGAAAACCAAAAATACCCCTGTCCCCTCTTCCTGTTCTTCTCCGCACCAACTGTTGGCACAAGTTAGAGGTGCAGTGTGTAGGATTTAAGGGAATACACTGGCAGAAATGGCGAATAATATTATGCATATGTTTTCTTTAGTGTATAATCACCTGAAAATAAGAATTGTTGGGTTTTTTTTTACCTTACATTGATCCATTTATATCTGCATAGGCAACACATTCTCACTCCGACCTCGTCATATATTGACCTTTGGTCATGGACTTTCCACGTCAAGATACGACGTGAAAGGTACCCTGGGTGCGTTGGATGTTATGATGATGTTCTGGGACGCATTGTCAAGTTCAGCCTGTTCCATGCATTGTCTTCTTTCAAAATACGCTTTTGTTTTCACAGGGAATTTAGAGTTTACATACAGTCTCTCTACACCGCAAATTGATGTTTTTTTCCTTCAACAACAAACGTGGTTGGGTTTAGGAGAAAAAGAACAGGATTTGGCTTTATAATCTTGAGGGACACGAACACTGCTCTCCCTGGGTGAAAGTTGGTGTTTGTTGGACCCATCCACCACCCCTCCAACCCGCCCTACTTCAAATTTCATCACCTTAATGTCCCACCGTGTTGCCCCCTGATGCCCCTGGGCGCCATTGAACTACCAGCGACCAGCCACATATGCTGATGATGAACAGCTTTTTCGTCAGTGTCTGATGCTACAAGTCATTGCCCAAGCACCAGAATTCAACAACTTCGGAGTGAGATTGGGTTGACATAGGGAGCAGGTCCTTGTTTATGAAGTCCGCCATGTTGCACTGCCATGTTTCTACAGTAGCCCAGAACCAACACACAAAACACTAGCTCATGTTGGCAGCTGTATTTAGCAGCCCCTCTGCAATGAGTGGCGTCAGAAAACACAGATTTCTTTTTAGCATGAAATTGCTTTATTCAGTGTTTTTACCAGTTTTAATCACCTGGTCCATTTGTTCTGGAGAGGAGGAGACCTCTGCGGATAATTCGGCTCACAGTAAAAACTTCTTGAACAATAAACACTGAAGGAATTCTAACTGGGAGAAGTTTCTGCTGGTTGCAGTCTGCAGTACTCACCACTAGATGCCACTAAATCCCCCTAAATCTTACGGCACTGACACACCAAGCCAAGTACAAAATACACACACCAAGTTGGCTGTCAGTTAATGTTAGGCCATTGGTGAGCATCTGTCCCCCTAGTCAGTGCAGTGTGTCCTGCACTGTTTCCCCTCATTGGCCCCCGTCTGCTTTTTTTGGCTGATTCAGCATGTTGAAATGTGCACATAAACATGCTTTGTTTTTTCGACACTGGATTGTGTTGTTTATGTGCTAACTAGCATCAAGACGGTCTTCTGGTTTCCCTTTTTGAATGACAGTTACAGACTACTGCTATCTGCTGATGTTGAGAGTTATTTCCTCTCATGCAGGTGCAGAAAAGACAGGACATAAGTGCTGGTCAGCCGTCGGCTGTAGTCACTGTGTTGTGTTAATGTGCAACTTTTTGGCCGAGACACAGAGTTGTCAGGCGACGCAGCAGGGAGCTTCGTCACTGCCAGTTCTTTTAAGTCAGTTTGGTTTGTCTGGGCCTTCACACACTGGACCTTTAAGTCATCACATGTATTTTTAGGCTCCTTGTCAGTCAGTGACCCTGAAATGAAATCATCCGCCGAATGAATGATGACTCAAATTAAAGACTTCATTAATGAGATTACAATCACGGGCTCCTGACGTCTGTGTGATTATTTCAGGAGCTTCATTAGTGAATAATCATTATTTGTTTTGATACCTTAGTAACATCACAGAAGCTGTGCTGGATCCAGTGTAGGTGGTGAAACAAGTCACATCATTCCTCTTCAGGGACACATCACAGCTAAGATTCTCTGTTGTTATTTGTCATCCTTTTCCGTTCATTTTAAAACAAGTAATATGTCATTTCTGACTCTCTGCGAATATGTTTGGACATCTGATACTGGAGAGACGACATCACTGCAGCGACCGACCCGCTGCGTTTTTCTGACCAGGGTGAGAAATCGCTGTAACACCAGACAGCAGAACAAATACGAGGACAGTTTGTCTGTGAATGGCAAATTTCACCACCAAGCTCACTGGCAGACGACCAATCATTGTTTACAGACCATGTGGTCATCTGAAACACTTGGTTGCTTGGTTACTTTGAGAGAGCTGCCAGTGAAGTGTCGGACTTACCAGCTACTGTCAATGAAAAGGTTAGCTGTAAGTTCCCTGTATCAGCTAAAAACACCCAAACCGAACACTGAATTCATTTGTAGTTAAAGTAAATTATATTTAAAAGTAAAAACATGAGGAATTTGACAAGTCGGAGAAAAACAAACATTCCAGTTCATTGTACTTGATGCACACCTGGGTGCCTGGGTGACTGGATGAACACATTAGTGTCCACAATTTAAGTTTTTTGCTCCCCTGCCAAGAGCTGATAAACCAGAGGGATTAATACACCTGCCAACAATACCTTTCTCTGGCCAAAATCATTACAATCTGTATTTTTCAAACAATAACATTAGTCTACTTAACCTTTCAAACTGGCACAAAAGTTCGCAGAAGTTGAGACAGCATTAATCTGTGCAGAGCAGTGGGACCAATCAAAAGCCTCCCTGATGCAGAGCTGCTGTTTCGCTTTGATTTTATTGGCTCGCGGTCAGAGAGGCTGTACGGTAGCCAGTGAGGGCAAAGTTTGAGAGCATGCAAAGACCAAAATAGTCATGAAACTATCTGAAAAAGCTACAAGGCAGTGCTGCAGGTGGCTCAGGTTTCTGCTGCCAGATTCAGATTTTTCTCTGTTAATTTCAGAGTCTCTGACCCTGCAGTCAGCAGTGTTTCAACTCAGTAACTGGCTCTTGAATTGTAGGCAAACGTAATGTAAGACACAGACTGGGGGGATATAAACCCTCTGGTAGTTAGGAACAAAGGGCCTGGTTTTAATGATATGTGATGTTAACAGCAGTTAATGTCCCTAAACAGTCCTGGATTCACTTAAATTGGATACGATTGGAAAGCTCAGACTGTTGTAGATTCATTGAGCTCCATATTTATTCATGTGTGATGATGTTATTCCACATCGTAGCCATTTCACTGTAGTGAGACCATTTTTTGAAACTTGACCTCACAGTATAAATTGACCTATTGTGACCTTTTGGATGATCGCACCCTCATGAAACTTTACAGCCACAAACTAGAGACCTCGGGCATTCAGAGGATATATGGCTTTCATAGGTATACTGACTATAATGGGGTTTCTCTGCAATTTTGAGGAACATAAGTGCTCAATATCCAGTTGCCAAAAAAAAGCAATCATCACAGAAATATCCAAATGTGAAAAGTTTTTGATACCAAATCACAGCATGGCTTTTTCTACACTGTTCCTAAAGGTCTTGGTGTCCAACCATTTAACCATTTTGATCATTTTTGATTGGTAAAAAATGCCTAAATGTAGCATCAAATCTGTGCAGCAAATGGTATCAACCCAAAAACCCAAAAAACTTATAATGTCCAGAGCCCCCATACACTCTAAACCTTACAAATTTGAATTATGACAAAAAAAAATGTGACACACAGTGCTGAGCTGCAGCTGAAATTAATCTGCTGATTCCCAGCTTCCAGATGATGTATACCACCTCTATCTGGCATACACTGTCGACCTGCTGTCTCCCACTAAAGATCTCCTGTACCCCACTAAAAATGACAAAAATGGGTCTATGGTGTGGAGGGGTGGAGGAGAAAGAAGATGCTGAAACAAAAACTTCTCACTCAAGACAGCAAAAAAACAAAGTACACTCACTGTAATATTCCCCCTCATCAGACTGCTTAGATAAAATCATTTGTGTGATGAATCCAACCTCAGCGCGACCACAGAGAATCAGGGGCGTAAATATAGACAGTGCAGACAATGCAGTTGCACTGGGCCCTTGAAGTGGAGGGGTCCATAAAGAGAGTGGGCCCTTATGAGTGATTGCCAAGTTGAAAATATGCCTGAACTCTCATTAAATTAAAACATTGCCATTTGCTATATATGCCCTTGAAAAATGCATAACCATCTTTGTCATGTTTATTTTTCTTTTTTTTTGTAAAATAATCAATAATAAACTGTTAAAATTATTAAATTAAAATAGAAATTCTTAATTTCTTTGGTATTTTTTGTCATATACAGATATGAAATAATGATTGTTAGGTAATACGTATGTTGATGTTGATCAGAGTCAGGTGTCTGATCATGTGACGAGACGATATGCGCAGGATAGCGTGCACTGGGGCCCATGGCAACTGCCTTACACCACTGCAGTGAATGTGATCTGGACATGAGATTTAGGTTTTCCAGCACAACATTGTTACTTTTACCAAGAAACAGAGACAGACTGAAGCACTGCTGGACAACTTGTCCTTCCACTGATTTTTCCACTTTGCATTTGCACACACACACACACACACACACACACACACACACACACACACCTACTTCTTCTTCTCTTTTTGCTTCTATTTTTTATATAGAAACTCCAGGTAACCAACACGATGTGTCTTCAGACTGATTATGGAGTCAGAAGGTTTTTATCTGCATGTCTTCAGACAGTGAATGAGCCAACATGACAACAGCAGATGTCTCTTTACTGGAAACAATGTTGAAAATATTGTTTTGCACGTGTCTTAAATGTGTTTGCAAACCAAGTTTTTTATGTGATTGTTGTGTGAAAAGAAAAGAAAACTGTGTAGAAAACCAGATGTCAGTAAAAGTTAAGTGACTGTGCTCAGAGGCTAAAAGCACTCATCATTTCCCACATGATGTGCATGTATTGTCCCTTTATGACAGGGCTGACTAATGAAGAGCCAAAGACTCCACCCACTGATTAACACTCAGTGAAATCACCTGCTGAGGCTACAGACTGTTGGGTCCCTCACATGTTGCTGCTGCTTCTTACATATGTCATGTGATGTTTGTAGTCTGAGGTGTGTCACTCACTGCAGGCAGTGGACAGAAAAAGTTGGATTTCTTGGATTTATTTCAGCACCAAGAAGGAAAAGATGATGAAAGAGGAGTGGACGTACCTGCCAGGATGAACAGATGGTTCCCAGGCTCTCCCTGCTTGATGACGTACTCTCCCTGCTGGTAGGTGCGCTCATACATACACTCCACCATGTCTTTGATCTGCTGCAGCTCCAGCCTCTTCAGGTACTGGTTCTTGTTCAGGGAGTCTGTCAGCAGCTTCTTCACACTGTCCAACAGAGGAAATGTTAGACCTGTGACCTCTGCTGAGGAAATATCTGGAGTTTCTGAATGTTGCTGGAGGTGTTTGCCATGAGTATAATAGACGGTGGTGCCAGTTTGATCGTTGTAAATCTTTGCTTTAGATTAGTTTTTGTGCTTTTGGTGTGTTTTGGCAGCGAGGAGAGACGAGCAGAGAGAAACAGGTAAAAGACATAAAGATCTTTGGACAGTTGAAAAATAAGGACATTACAGAGGTGCAAATAATTCAGTGTAATGTAGTGTAAGTTCAGTTTAGACACTTTTGATTAGACTACATTTAAACACAGATGTAGTTAGTTGTTACCAGCCACAACAACATTGGCCCCGGTTTACGCACCTAGCTAATATTTGCTCTAAAGGCCCTGACACACCAAGCTGACATTCAACCGTCGGTCAGCATGCCGTTGGCCTCAGTGTTGGCAGCACAAGGACGAGGGCCGGCGATGGCGACAGCAGAGTCTGTCAGTGAATGAAACCACTGTGACTGGCAGTTGAGCTCAGTGCACAGTAAAAGAAATGGAAGTGAGGAAAGTAAACAAACAGCTACAGTCAGGAGGGAGTGAGACCAAAACAAGCTTGTTACATAAAGTAAATTCTTTTTCTTTAACCACTGAGCTCCTCAGCAGAAACGTTTCACGATGGTTTGTGTTATTGTTCACTGGTGTACAGTAAATATGTTCTGTTCTTTCAGCATTTGATTGTGTTGTTAATGTGCTAACTGGCTAACTAGCAACAAGACGGTCTTTGAGTTTCCTCTTTTTGATTGGAGATTACAGACTGCTGCAGTCTGCTCGTGTGGAGAGTTATTTCCTCTCATGTAGGTGCAGAATGAACGTGCTAGTTAGCCGTCAGCTGTAGGCTTTGCAATTTGGGACCTTTAGGTCACAGACTGCTGTATAGTGGCTGAAGTGATGTGTTCACAAGATGCTCCTCAGTTAGTTTGGAAATTCAGATTTTGCATTCAGTATGATGGAAACTAAGCACTCAAATTTTCTTTCTTTCTTTGTCTTCCTTCTCTCGAGAGCCAAAACACTTAGTCAGTTAATTAACTGAGTGGTTGAGCATTAGATATTAATCAGCGACAATTTCTTGATCAATAAATTAAATCTTTTTTTAATGCAAAAAAAATGTACCTGTTTCCAGCGTGTTTCTGAATCAATTAATCAATAAAATAATTAGCAGATTATTTGTTAGTTGAATCCCTCCATTCTTCCAACTTTCTGTCTTGTCTTTTGTCAGTCTTTACATTTTTCTTTCTTCTTTGCATTCTGTTCTTTCCTTTCTCTTTTGTTAAGTCTTTGTTTCCATTTTCCTTCCTTTCCTTTGGAGTCTTCCCTCCTTCCTTCTCTCCTATTTTCTCCTCCTCCAGTCATCTGTGTCCTGCACAACAGCTTCTTTCTCTATGACTACTTTAATTTGGTACTTGTGATACCTGAGTGTTTTTCTCATAGTGCTTGTTTATGTTTATGGAGGTAAAACTTTGATACGTTTCCACTGTAGTTTTCATAATTGTTTCTCTTAAAGGGACAGTCCACCCCAACTTAAAAAATGCATGTTTCTCCTCTTACCTGTAGTGCTGTTTATCAGTCTAGATAGTTTGGTGAGTTGCTGAGTGTTGGAGATATCAGCCGTAGAGATGTCTGCCTTCTCTCTAGTATAATGGAACTAGATGGCACTCAGCTTGTGGTGCTCAAAGCGCCAAAAAAATACATTTGAAAAACTCAACAGCAATGTCTCTTTACAGAAATTATGACCTGGTAAATCGAGATAATCCACAGACCTTGTTAGGAGCAGTTTCGTTTAGGTTCTATATTCTTTCTACAGAACTGCACCTGCCAAACGTGTCACTGCGCAGAAGGAAGTGTGCATCCACTCATGAACAAGAGCCTCACACTTGTGACAGTGTGAGATGTAAACATTAATAGCGTCCTCCTCGGCCGAGCTAATGTTAGCTAGCTCAGTGGTGCTAGGTAAGCTAGCAGTAGATGCACGCCTCCTCCTGCACATTGATTCAGTTGGTGGGTGTAGTTTGGTAGAGAGAAAATAGTTCCTACATGAAACCGCTCACAACAAGGTCTGATGATTATCTTGAGTAACCAGGTCATGATTTCTGGAAAGAGACATTGATGCTGAGTTTTGTTTTGTTTTGTTTTTTCATTTATTTTTGAACACCATAAGCTGAGCACCATCTAGTTCGATATCTCCAACACTCTGCAACTCACACCAAAACAATCTAGATTACTAAAAGCACTACAGGTGAGAGGACGAATATGTATTTTTGATTTTGGGGTGAACTGTCCCTTTAAGTAAGGGATACTTTAAAGGACCTCTCCCACCGCTGACTGCAGCTATGTGGTGCGTTCCTGAGCCACCAGGACGCCCACATTCACATTACTCACCACGTTTTTAGTCTGAGTGATAAATATTTTGTCTCCTGTGAAAAGATGACTATTTGCAGCCTCTGGGCCTCCTTCCGACAATGAATCAAGTAAAACAGCGAAAACATAAAATCATCATGAGCTGTCAAAGTTCACCGTTGTGCATTTTAACAGCTGCAGCCAGAGGCCGCGAGAAGAAGACATCACTTCCTTTGGGGAGTTGTAAACCGAAAAGGTTAAGAGTCACGGTTGGATGCAAACTATAGATCATGAGACCCGGTCACTGCTCAGAGAGGTGAGCGGCGCAGGAGGTGGGTGGTCTGTTTATCCACCTTATCGTGTGTCATAAATTATCACTTTGGGCTTCATAAAACCAGAGCAGATGACATGCACTCCTTTATTTTTTCAACCCACATCCTCTCCTCCCACCTAGCTGTGTCATTACTCTGCCGGAGTCTGCAGCGTGTTACATTGTCATTCACAGAAGATGAGAATTTCAAAGGGCCAGTCTGCGTGAGGGGACCAGACTGCCTCATTTCCATCAGGTTCGGTTATATAATACATGCTGGGCTTATTAGTGACACATGTTTTAAACATGAGGATCAGGTTGAGAGAGGGAGACTCTGCATGCTCACATTTATTCACTGCAGAGCACCGTCTTCATGTCGTACAACATGAGGAGCACTGTGACAAAGGCTTTTTGACTTTCATGTTGGAGACCTAACAAGACGTCCTGCTCTTATTAAATAACCTTTGGCTTGTTTCTGGTGTCAGTGGGCGAGTTGTGTGCAGGAAATGATGTGATGTGACGCATTAAAGATCCCTCAGTTGGATTTGATCCAAATAAAATAAATGTGAAACTTTAAAATGACAAATAAGCTCAGCTCTGAGCACTTTGGCACTAGTTAAGCAAGTAGTAAAGGAGACGTGGGCTGGATGTGTTGACTGCAGTGTTAAAGGTTAATTAAAAGCCATGATGATGTTGTGTTCGTGTCTTCCTGCCTGGAGTCTTCACAATCTGTTTTTTGCTTTTGCTGATCCAATTAGAAGATTGTGTTTAAGATTTCCAAACCTTGTCAGAGGATTTGGGGACATCAGAGGCTTAGTGCGGACCTCGTTTTTTTTTTTTTTTTTTTTTTTTAACAAGCTCTATTTTGATGCTTTTTTTATGCACCCTTCATTAATTCATTCATTTATTTTCCGAAACGGCTTATCCTGTTGGGGGTCGCTGGGTTGTTGCAGCCTATCCCAGCTGACACTGGGTGAGAGGCAGGGTACACCCTGGACAGGTCACCAGACTATCACAGGGCTGACACATAGAGACAGACAACCATTCACACTCACATTCACACCTACGGACAATTTAGAGTCACCAATTAACCTGCATGTCTTTGGACTGTGGGAGGAAGCTGGAGCACCCAGAGAAAACCCACACTGACACTGGGAGAACATGCAAACTCTGCACCAAAGGGCCCGCCCACCTGGAACCAGGAACCCTCTTACTGTGGCGGCACGATGTTGTAGTGGTTAGCATTGTCACAACAAAGTCCATATGGGCCGGGTGGGTCAAACAAACTCCAGATTCTCAGTATGTTAGTATATGTAGCAAGCCACGGTAATGACGTATGCCACATGACATATGTTGTGATGTAACATTACATTAGTAACAACTTATTTTAAGCCAAATTATGTTGTGTTTTTCTAAACCTAATCACATGCTTTTGTTGCCTAAACCTGAGGAAATAAACCTAAAAATGAAGTATTTTACCTACATTGTAAATTTATTTTGGAAGAGACTGTGTGTGGAACAAGCATAAGTTGACACGCTGTCCTTTAACATCCAAAGCTGACACAGGAGGGCACCTAATGAATCATATTTTGATGCGTGGGTGGGGCCTCTGATAAAGCAGCAGTATTTGGCCTGAAGGTGTTGGATGAGCCAGGCCCGGCAGAATCGATTATTACCTGTTGGCGCACAGTGCATGCCAGTTAGTTTTGTGTCCGACTTGATCGCATCTTGCTCTGACATCATGCACATGTGGGCAACAATAAGCTCACAAGATCGGTTCTTAGAGCCGACTCTGCAGCTGCTCTCCATCAACTGCAAGACCCAGGGCATGATGGGAAATACCTGGCTGTCACCTGATCAAAGAGCTGATTGGCTCTTAGTTTCGACCACAAACACCACATTTTGTTGAAAATCCTAATTTTCTCTGTAATTGTAATATTTAATGTCAGACTGTAGTCTTTATTCTCCTGACACATGTATCTTGTGTGGTTGATAATAACATGTGGTCTGCAGACTACAGGTAGCCCTCAGATGGATCTAACAGGATGTAAATATATCTGTGACTTCCTGTTCGGCCTGTGAAGGCTGCTGGAAACTGTCTGATGTGACTGCAGCTTTCTTTCACCGCCCCCTGCTGCTGCCGCCTGATCTGGTCTGCTCTCCAGGAGAGGCTCAGTTCATCCTGAACCAGCCTGTTTTCTGTCTTTAGGCTTGTTGTCAGGTGGAGAATGTAAAAACAGAGGTTTACCTATACTCAACAGATTAAAACCCTTACACAGTATACCTGTGTTTTATAGGCTTTGAAGAATTTTCTGTGACATCAAAATATATTGAAGAAGAAAAAACATATGTGTTAAGGCTGAGCAATCACTGCTCACACTGACTGTTATGAACTACAGGAGCTACAGTTGTGAGCTTTAGGTTCACTGTAACATGTGACTCCTGGTGTTGCCTGATTTCATATTTACAGTAGTTCAGTGCGTCACCTGTCCAGCTCTGTAACACTCCCTGATGCTGGACTTACTCTGGGCCTCACGCAGAAAGTGGCGTTCAAAACATTTTCCCTGTATTTTTGTTCAGATCCACGATTGTCCTTATTTGTTCTTATTTTGTTAGTAGACACTGATTTCTGGGATTTACCAGTGTTTACTTACTTTTGCTCTTCTCTTAGATGAGAGAAAATTTTATAACATGCCAACAGCACTCATCAATATAATACATAATATCTTGTTTTCACAGTCCACCAAATGCCGTGGAATCACAAGTTTGAAATTTGAGGGACATAAAAAAATGCATGAATATACTTTCACCAAATTTGGATGATTATACACAGGGGTGTATTCGTTAGCATTGTCTTCTCACAGAGAGAGGGCTCCTGGTTCCAGGTGCGGGAGCCCTTCTGTGTGCAGTTTGCATGTTCTCCCTGTGTCAGCGTGGGTTTTCCTCCAGGTGCTCCAGCTTCCTCCCACAGTCCAAAGACATGCAGGTTAACTGGTGACTCTAAATTGTCCGTAGGTGTGAATGTGAGTGTGAATGGTTGTCTGTCTCTATGTGTCAGCCCTGTGATAGTCTGGTGACCTGTCCAGGGTGAACCCTGCCTCTCACCCAGTGTCAGCTGGGATAGGCTCCAGCTCCCAACAGGATAAGCTGGTTACGGAAAATGAATGAATGAATGAATGATGTTTTAGAGTGTGATTGGATTATAAAATTTCCAAATTCATGTCAAGTCATTATCTTTTAATGTCAGTTACTGTGCGTCCCTCTGCTGATATTTACAGCATCACAAATATTTTATCATTGCTGTGTTTTTGATTTTCCTGTAACATCAGTTCTGACACTTTGAACAATTGTGTTTACTTTAAATAAGTTTATTTAACAGCATGTCGATTTCACTACTCCAGGAGTTCTTCGTTTTTCATGGCATCTCTCAGCAAGGCACAAGCAGCTGCCCTCACATAGTGTTTAGGGGGAGTTACCTGTGCTATCTGTCAGACTATTTCTTGGCTGAGTTCAGTAACACCCTGGAATTACAGCTGGTGACCTGCTGAGCATATAAATCAACAGATATGAGAGTGGTATCAAGAAAAAAGTGCCTCAAATTCCAATCTTATAATATTGTCAGGTGTTCTCAATAACTTTGTGACTGTCAGTATAACTCAATCACTCAACTCTTTTCCAACATATAGTAATTAATCCCCCAAATGTTTCCAGCTATCTGGAATGATGTCTGAAGTTCTGTCTGATTTATTTAGTAGAGCAGATTTCACTTAGTAGATCTATTGGTCATTTGACCCATAAATCCCCATACAGTGTCGACATACAAAACAATCCACATGCACAGTCACACACAGTCTTACAGTGTCTCTATTTGTGCCTCTGCACCAGCAACAGCCGTGGCTGGAGGCACTTTGTTTCTGGGTTGTCAGTCCATCCAGCCGGCTGTCTGTCCATCCCATTCTTGTGAACTCTATCTCAAAAACACCTTAAGGAAATTTCTTCAAATTTGGCACAAACGTCCACTTGGACTAAGGGTGAAGTGTTTAGAATTTAGTGGTCAAAGGTCAAAGTCACTGTAACTTTGTCCATCTCATTCTGGTGAGCAAATATCTCAAGAAAGAATCAATTAAGATTTGGTGGTCAGAGGTCACTGTGACCTCACAAAACCATAACTCAAGAATCCACACACTAATTATGACAAAACTTCACACAAATGTCTGAGAGAGTTAAATGATGAAGTGATGGTCAGCTTCACTAATGGCATCATAAAGTTCTACAAAACACTTGTCTGGTCGTTACTCAGCACTGTAACTCAGGAAGAGAAGGAGAGACATTTGGTCGGACACTGAATTTGTGACATTAATCTTAGTTAACCACCTTGAAAGTGCACTGATTGTTTATATCTTCTGTGTCACCAGTGTAAAGACGTCTGTGAATCATCCATGTTTTAGAACTTGTAGCTTCTTTGCAGCAACATCTATATATGAAACATTGTCTGCTGTCATGGCTACATGTGAGTGTGGACAGACATGGATGTGAACTGTGACTAGACTGGTGGAAATTTTGTCATTTAATGTCCTTTTTTGAGGTTTGAAGCCTTACTGTCCCCTTAAGGCAGCATTTTGAGATCAGCTTACTTCCTTGATTTGATGTACCTGTGTCAGGGAGGACACACTGTAACACAGACGTTGTTAAATCAATGAAATAACAGCTGTGAGAAAGGTAATTGTTTTTTATGGGACAGGTGGAGCTCCTGTTTTATTGGACAGAAGTGTTGATTTACACGTGTTTATACCTGCTGGTACAGAGATAATCTTTTATTAGATACGTTTTATTAGATAATAAATGGCAGAAATAGCATGGTGTGTATTTTTGCCATTAACTGTAAATAGGGTTATAAAACTTTATGGGGCTTTTTTTTAAATTGTGGAGGCCTTTTTTTTCATGAGAGTACCAAAACTACCCTACATGGCCAAAAGTATGTGGACAACCAAATATATTGTTGAATAAAAACCATGAGCAGTAATGTGCTGCTGTTACAGACTCCACCTCCCTGGTTTTAACCTTTTCTGATATGTTGGAACCTGGCTGCAGGAAGTTGCTCCTGTTCAGCCTCAAGAGCATCAGTGAGGTCCCACACAGATGTTGGATGTTGAGGTCTGGCTCACAGTATGTGTCCCAGTTCATCCTAAAGGTGTTGGACGCGGTTGAGGTGAGGGCTCTGTGCAGCTCCTCCACACTAATCTGTGAAAAACATTTCTTCATGGAGCTTTGTGCAGGGGGTACTGTCATGTTGAGACAGACATGGGACAAACTAACTGTTGCCATAAAGTTGGAAGCACAATCATTTCTACAATATTACTGTATGTGTTGGTTTGAAGATGTCGATTATTAGAACTAAAGGGCCCAAACCATAAAGACAGGGCTGTCCACACACTTTTGGCCATGTAGTGTGTGTCAGTTTTTTTAACCAGTAAACGTTTTAAAGGGAAAATCATGAAGAAATAAATTTACCCTGGATGTATAAATGAATATATATATCAAATATAGTTTTGTTTTTATCGCTCCAAGCCTTAAAGGTCCAGTATGTTGGATTTAGTGGCATCTAGTGGTGAAGCTGCAGATTGCAACCAACTGAAACAACTCAATCACAACTCATCAAATGCCTTGGTTAGTTGGTTAGCTTGGTCAGTTGCATGTCAGCGTCAGACACCAACACACAGGCACCCTTTAGTGACAGAATGAAAGGAAATGGACGGTGGCATTTGTTGGCACGCAGGGCAACTACTGTCGTATAAAGAGCAAGACCCAGGCGGGAGTGAGATGGATGGGTCTTTCACTTTGGAGCCCGCTGTTTGTGTCCCGTGTGAAACCAAAAGTCAGCTGAGTTTTAGTGTGTTGGTATGTTTAGGATACTATGGGACATATGTCGTGTGATGTAACATTACTTAATAACAAACGTTACTCTATGCCAAACCCTGATGTTTTTCTCTCACTCTAAACACGTGCTTTTGTTGCCTAAACCTAAGGAAGTAAACCTAAAAACAAAGTGTTTTACCCATGTTTTAACTTGACTCAGCATGTTGAATCAGCGCCTGTAACAGCGGAGCACGTCAATGAATGAAACCACTCTGACTGTCAGTTCAGCTGAGTGCAGACACAGAAGTAAACAAACAGCCAAAGTCAAGAGGGAGTGAGACCCAAACAAACATGTGACATAAGGTAAGATTATTCTTCTTCAGCCATTGAGCTCTTTAGCAGAAACGTTTCGTGACGGTTTGTGTTGTTGTTCTCTGGCACATGGTTAATATGTTCTGCTCTTTCAACATCAGGTGGCATTGTTAATGTGCTAACTGGCTAACTAGCCTCAAGACGCTTGTCCTGTTTTGCTTTTTTAATGACGAATACAGACTACCGCCACCTGCTGGTATGCAGCTGCAGAACAGGTGCTAGTTGGCCATCCGTCGCAGTCTTTGTGGGGTGTTCACGTGCAACCTTTTGATCAAGACGCAGGCGACGTGTTCGTTGTGTCTGGGTCTTTAGTTTCAGTTGATTTTAAACTAATAAACAGTTGTGAATATTCTGTTCCTGCCTTTGATTCCTTCTAAATCTTACAAACTGGACCTTTAATCCACTGACCCCCGGCTGAAAATTCAGGACCTGACACTGAATAGTATTTTCGACGTCATCACAATAAAATCTTTGCTCCCTGCCAACCCTCCACCTCCCACCCACTGCTGCTGCTTCCATTTTTAACACTCCTCCACCAGGCTGAGACTGACTGAGCCTGAGGGTATCATGAACCTTTAGCTGCCGTCTGTCTGGCTTCATTTCCCTCTCTTTTGTGTTTTCAACCTTTCTGAACTCAAACATCTCACCTTGCATCCTTCGATACCCGGGCCTTCTCGAAAGAGAACTTGGGCAGGCTGCTGGAGTCGTAGGTCCTGGACGTGGGTTCTGCCGACACCCCGGCTTTGGCCCCTTTCCTCCTGTTGATGGTTTCCTTGATGCGAACACTGAGGTTGGGGCTGCTCTTGCCGCTGGCTTTGATCGAAGGCGGCCTTGACGCCAAACCTGCCAAGGTGCTGCTCTGGTTCTTCATCACATCTTGCACCTTGTTGAGCTGGATGCACTTGTTCTGCAGCTCCTCGCTCAGCTCGGCCAGAGCTCGCGTCTGTTTGGCCAGCTGCTCCTGGAGAGCCTTGATTTGCTGCTCTTTGGCACAAAGCTCCTCGTCCCTCCTCTTGCCCTCCCGCTCCAGCTCGTCCACTCGGGCCCTCAGAGAGTCCAGGGACGAGTTCTTGAACCCGTGATCTTTGTAGACTCGGCTGTTTGAGGAAGTAGCAGAGCCGTCCGCGTGTTTGTAACGCTTTGATTTCATTGAACCGTTCCCCATCGTGTCGCCTGGAGAGACAACAGAGTCAAATCAATATTTGCTGAAATGATTGAAGAGTTCAGATCAGAGGAGGAGCCAGTTTTTCCAGCAGTACAGTGACATTTAGCATGAAAAGGTCTGTTTGAGGAAGCTGGGAGTGAGGTTTCAAACAAAAGAGCTGACGCTGTGCGGAGAGAAAACCGGAGAAAGAGAGAGGAGAGACAGCAAATCAGTGTATAATGGTCAGTGAGTGTCTTGTCCATTTATTATTCAGAAGGCAGGAAGTATTACATTACATCAACAGTCACTCCCTGCTCAGACACCAGCAGCAGCCTGATGCTCCTCAGGAAGCTTCTGAAAAATGAAACCCAATCAAAACACACAACTTGAACAAAACAACTGGATTTCAGAGTGATCTTGAAGTTTCTGTCCACATGGTGAGAGTGTATCTGGGAAAAATGTCCCAGAACAATCCTGGTTTTGTTGTGTGGGACTGTCGCCCACTCACACATACAGTAGACTTCATTCACCACATTCCTGCTGGATACAGTGAGTGGATGTCAGATCAGACTGTTCCCAAACACCAGCCTGACAACATCATCATTTGTCATCATTTATAAACTTATTTACAGAGACTACAACTGAAATTCACCTTGTTTTTTCATTTTGTTTTCCAGCTTCACTCTATAAGTGCCACACTAAAGATTCACAGCATCAGATCTGATGACGTTTAATATGATAAGAATATTCCTGTGACTGTTTTGGTGCGTAAAAGCGATTAAAACTAATCCAGTCAAGTTCACAGACAGGATCGTGCACCTGCAACTTCCCGATGCCTCGTCATTCTTCTCCACAGACACAGTGATGATGAGTCGGTGTTTAGTTCAGAGGATGAATCTGCACTCACCTGATTCTAGTTTTCAGCGCCTTTAAACGAGCCTGGAGGAAGACAGAGAAATAATGAGTCCGCACATCCGAGCATCTGCAGAGAGACGGTCCATCTACAGCACTGGTCGCATCCTCTCCTCCCTCTGTCTCTGTCTCTGCCTCTCTCGCGCTCTATGTCCTCATCCGATTGTGCGCGTTCCCGTGTGCGCGCCGACCGGTTTGATCTGTGAGTCAGGTGAGAGACATAAAAATGAGTTTATCTGTTCTGGTGACGAAAACGTTACAGTCGTTGTAATAATAGGGCAAAAATAAGTGCAAGATCAACTCTTAATATTTTGGAAGTCAGTTGTAAATAAACTTCAGTTTTTATTAATCTTTTATTGAACCAGGAAACCCTCATTAGGGACTGTTCTTTATTTATCAGAGGGTGGGGCCAACACATTCTCACTCTGACTTCGTCACATATCGATGTTTGGTCATGGGATTTCCACATCCTGATATGACGTGTAAGGTACCCCGGGTGCGTTGTTTGTGGACGCTCAGGACACCATGTCAACCTTTGCCTGTTACATACATCATCTTTTTTCAAAGTACACTGCCGTTTTCACAGGAAATGTACTGATCTTTCAAAATAAAAGCACTATGTTGGTACAACGCCACGAATTGGCTTTTTTTTCCGTCCAACAACAAACACACATGGTTAGATTCTGGAAAAAAGAACAAGGTTTGGCTTTATAATCTTACAGGAAGTGAACACCGCTCACCCAGATGAAGCTTGGTGTCTGTTGGATCCACCCACCCTAACTAGACTTACGCCACCCTAACCTTCGTTCTTGTCTCACCACATGTTCCTGTGACGACCTGTGTATCATGTGGATGTTAAAGGATGGCTTTGGTCGTCAGTGTCTGACCCCGCAAGTCACCACCCAAATGGCAGATTTTGACGACTTCAGAGTGAGACCAGGCTCTTTTTTGTTTTTCTTTTTGACCATCCTTGAAACTTATTTTTCCCTGAGACTCCCTGAGTGACTGGTGGATGAAGCATTTTAAAACGTACCCTTTGATGTTTGAAAGTTAAACGTTTAACACGAAATCCTTTTTCACTCTTGTCATGCCAACACATTCTCACTGTGACCTCGTCACATGTTCACGTTTGGTCATGGACTTTCCACGTCCGCATACGACGTCCAAGGTACCCTGGGTGTGTTGGTTGTTGACGTTCTGGCACACCGTGTCAAGTTCTGCCTGTTACATGCATTGTCTCTTTTCAAAATACGCTTCCATTTTTACAGGAAATGTTCAGTTTGTATGTAGTCTCTTTCAAAATAAACACACACGGTTGGGTTTAGGGAACAAAAGCACGTGGTTGGGTTAAGGAAGTCGGTGGTTTTTGGTCCCTCCACCACCCATCCTGCCTGCCCTACTTGGACCTTTGTCGCCTTAACGTTTGTTGTTGTCCCAACGCGTTTCCCCCAGATGCTGCCGGGCGCCATTAAACAATAACAGCGCCTCACTGTGTATCATGCTGACATGTAAAGACGGCTTTTTGTCGTCTGTGTCTGACACCAGAAGTCACTGACCTACTGCCAGTTTTCGACAACTTCACAGTGAGACCAGGTTCGTTGTGCATGCTGGTTAGTTCGGTTTATTTTGGACAAATTTTAAATGAGACGTAGAATAAAGAGATTTTGAGGAAATCTAACAATTTTAATCTCAGATTTAGTTGTGTTTTGTTTTTTTTTTCCTGATGAGAGCATTTGTTGCACATGATGTGTTCAAGGACCGTCAGAAAATTGGATGGTGTCATTTTGGTGATTTTTTTAAAGAGGTTTGAAGACATGTTTTCTTTAAAAATCTGAAACAAATGTTTGAAAACAAATGCAGAATACAACCCCTCCCCTAAGGCACAATAGAAAACATAGGTCCCTCCCCAGTACTTAAATAAGTATTTGACATGCCTCCCACTTTTTGGGTGGCGTGCGCCCCCCCCAACACAGTCAATAAAGAACAGGCCCACAAGATGAAAAAGGTTTGCTCTGGCCAAGGCGTCAATAACAATGAGTTACAGGCAGACGTTACTCATAAATATATGTCATGAATTCAGCATCAATCAGAAATGTGATGACATAATCATGAACAGCAATTAGAATCATTTCATCCTAAAAATAAACCACAGTAAATGGCACCTTCAAACATTCAAAAAGCTGTCAATGACAACAGAAATAACAAGAACCAATCCAGAGCAGGTGATTTAATACACACGTTATATTCATACAATAAGACAAGCTTTACATGAAACAGGAAAGGCAGACGTGAAAGAAGGGGATGAAAAGGTGCAGAAATTCATGTCTGGATGTGATGTGTGTTTGGTTTCTCAGGAGAGGAGATGGGCATTTTGTGTGTGTATGTGTGTGTGTGTGTGTGTGAGGCTGATGTAGATTTCCATTTCCATAATGGCAGCCAGAAGAAAGAGCACCAAACTTCTACAGCGCTGATGTGAATTCACAAAGAACAGGCAGAGGGGAGCGTACTGAAAGGGCCTGAGGCAGGATTCACAGCCATCACTTTACCAACAGAAGCATTTAATAAACAGATAAATAAATATGCATGTCTCGCATCAGGAAACGTCCTTTTTAAGTCCTCTTACAAATAAAGTTAAATTCATAAGTTCAAGTGAACACACTCAATAGTTTGGCTGCTCCAACTGTACTTGGTCTGGTCTGACCGTTAGCTTATGGTGGCTAACGTTAGCTGATGTTTAACTTTGGATAAATGTTGCTGAGTAACTGACATCACTGAGTCAGTTCACTAACTTAATGACTCTTCTTTACTTGTGGCACTATTCAGCTCTGTTTAGCATCTGTGATTGTCCTGTATGTACATGTGGGGTGTGAGACGGATTGGCAGTTCAGCGTGGCGTCTGCTGAGCTGGAAGGCAAAGCTTTTGATTTACTGGTCCATCTACGTCCCAACCCTCACCTATGGTCATGAGCTCTGGGTAGTGACTTGAAAGAATGAGATCGGGGATACAAGCGCCCGAAATGAGTTTCCTCCGTGGGGTGTCTGGGCTCAGCCTTAGAGATAGGGTGGGGAGCTCGGACATCTGGAGGGAGCTAGGACTAGAGCCGCTGCTCCTTCGCTTCGAAAGGGGTCAGTTGAGGTGGTTCGGGCGTCTGATCAGGATCCTCCTGGGCGCCTCCTGTTAGAGGTGTTCCAGGCATGTCCCACTGGTAGGAGGCCCCGGGGCAGACCCAGGACATGGTGGAGGAATGACCATCAGAGGGACATCTGGAATACTTTGCTCAGCCTGCTGCCCTCTTGACCTGGCTTCGGATAAGTGCATGGAAATGGATGGATGGATTATCCTATATTTTAAGCTGGTAAATTGTTGCTGACTTGCAATATTTAAGGCTCAGACATACTTTCCACATTTAATGTCCTTTGACAGCTGTGGTCATGTGGATGAGCTCATGGTTCCATTCATGCTACAAGTGTGGGTCCACATTAACCCCCAGCAGAAAACCAGAGGGCTGGGAGGTGAGCTTACTGCCCTCCTGCTGCAAACATTGGTGAAATGGAAACTAAGAAGACACCACTTGGTCGGGAGTGAATGTCTTTCGAATATCCAACTAGAGAACTAACGACTGCTGGCTCAACTGCACTGTTTTAGCCCTTGGGACAACAGATTGGGGCTGGCATTGTCGGCATGCTTGCTATGCTTAGAGTCTAATGTGATCTCGCTCACGGACACATTTACTTCACGCTGACCACAGTGGACAGTTGGACACAGGAACTATGAATCGTTCTTGACACAGGCTCACTTAAAGCTGCATCAAGGGCTTTTTCGGCCACTTGGGGGCAGTGGAGCAAAAATAAAAAGCAGCTTCTGATATATCAAACACGATACAGTAACACATCAAGTCTTGAGCCAAATATCTGCCTCGTAGCTGCTGAATGTTCCACTTTCTTTTCCAGCTGGTCGCTAACTTTGTCAGTCCGCTGCTTGGTGCTGAGCTTGTTGTATACAGTAGGGTTATCTGAGCTTGTTTGCTCAACACAGCTCCTCACTGCTGCTGATGGAAAACAACTGTTGAAGGGAGCAGTGAGAGTAAAGCTGCAAACCAGAGAGCCAAAACAATGAGCTGAAAGGCTTTAAAGCTCTCCATGAAGCTGAGGGGAAGTACACAGTTCACTCATAACTGAGTGTTGGGTCATTAAGCTGAGTGACAGCTCTCACATTACATGTAGTTTTGTTCTTATACATGACATCATCAGAGCAGGGGCAGTGTAAGATAGTGTAATGTTCAGTGTGTCTTTAAATCTGATAATGTTCTTCTCTCAGTCTCCATGTTTTCATATTATGCCTCAACTTTTCCAGACAAGCTGCAGTCTGGACCCAAAGCTGCAGTCTTTCACATCCACAAATGATTAATTGGTTTTCCCAGTGCGTTTGTCTGTGACGCCGGTCTGAGCAGCCCGGCCTGCAGCGAGTTTTATCGACACACACAGAATGATGGCAGGTGTCCAGAGCTGATTCATCTGCAGCACTCGCAGCACAACAAAGTAATGATAATCCAGGTCACCGACTCCCACCCTGAACCTGAGAGCCATCTGAGAGGCAGGCAAATGATCTGAGGACAGATTCTGAATGAGCAAATGTGTTCACACTGAAGGCATCCAGCTCTGTAACACACACATTCTCCCAGCGGCTGAGCAGGGCCGCAGTCACTTGCTCAAGGGCACTCTGTCAGAGCACATATTGGAAGAATTGACTGTTTTGGCTGCACGGTGGCTCAGTTTTTTACCCGCCACAACAAAGTCTGGGTTTGAACCCGCCAGGCAGCTGCTTTGTGTTTGTAGTTTGCATGTTCACCTCGTGTTTACACGCATGTTCCCTCTGGTTGTTCACAGTGCTGGTTAGCTAACGTGATGTTCCAGTTCATGGAAAGTTTAGGTGCAAGATTTCTTCATGTTGACCCGAATCAGTGCTGATTCATGGTGAGGTTTTGATGAGAGGGCCAGGTTATGCACATGGTTCAGTCTGTTGCTCAATAGCTTTCTGCCTCCAGTTTCCACAGGACAGCGCAGAGCGATATGTTGTAGCTGCAGTTTTGATATTTGAAATGTCTCCAAATAGCATGGCGTCAATTAAAGGTCATAGTTTAGTGCAGTGGTTCATAACCTGTTCTGACCTCTGTAAATAAATCAATGTCCTGTGAGCCATTATCATCTCTGTGGATTATGACCAGGTCAACCAGTGTAACCCCCCCTGCTTTGGATCCACTGGTGTTGGGTCACTTGTTGGCGTTTAAAGACCCTCCAGTCAGTTTCACTTCCTGTTTAACGGTTAACGTTCTTTCTTAAAAACAGAGAGTGGGGTGTTTGTGACAGCTGGATGTAACATTAATCCATAACCACAGAAACCTGCAGCTACAGTAGTTTGAAAAACAGCGTAGATGATAGATGTGTTGCCGAAGTGCTGTTTGAAAGACAGTTGAAAGAGAGAGACGTAAGGAGGGGCAGCGTACACTAGCATCGACTGCTCTCGCCTCAGCTCACAGCACCAACACTCGACTTTTTTACTGCTGAAATTTGTGCACATGTCAGAGGCCAGCGTGGTGGGCGGAGCAAACTTTCAGCACGTCCCAGAACTGCATTAGAGACAGTGGACCTTGGTAATAAGCCTAGCCTTCCTGCGGTGTGCTGAGGCTAAGAGACCTACTTGGTCTGACTCTGAAGTCGTCGACATCCGGCGCATGTGCAGTGACCTGCAGCATCAGACACTGACGAAAAAAGCCGTCCTTTAGCCGGCATGTCGGCATTTTACTGCGTCATCTTCAGGTCGTGCATCAGTTATGCAGCATAAGTTTGACAGTGTTCCTAACAGCTGTTTCCAGCTGCGGTCAAGTGAACCCTAGTTTCAGGTCACCCAGTGAAGCCAGCCTGGATTCTGATGCTTGTCTGATGGGTACGGGTGCTTGGAGTGGCCAAATGGCAAAAAGATAGATCTGCAGTTCAGCAATAATCTCACACATTTGATGAAACAAGTAAAACAACAATGTATTGCAAATGATGTGAAATTCAGTCATGAAATGATCTACTTTATTTTATTTTTTATTCAAATCAAAAACATCATCAAATAGCCTGATCATCTTTATCCTGTCATGACAACATTTCCTTCATGGCTCAGCTGACACAGTGACCCTGACACTATAACTAGACAACAGTTCAGTTTGATGTACAGTCTTTGAGAAATATAACGGTGACGTCACCTCAGATTACACTGTAACACAGACACATAAACATATAAAAAAAACATAATAGGTTATATAAAATGTTATGTGGATTCCTGTTCCTGTTGACTCAGTCCACGTCAAAGTTTAATGTTCCACATTATATTCTGTTTAAATATGGGGTGTAATAATTCAACATGTTATGCAGTGAGTAATGTTGGTGTATGGTGTTTTAAAATATCGTTCCATGTGCCTTTTTTTTTTTTTTTTCCCACCATGAACTCCTGCCCCTCTAAAGGTCCCTGCACGGCCCTGTTCTTTATATTAATGTTGCATGCTGTAGATTTAGTGTCATATTTTCTTGCCACAGAACAGTTTTAGGTTTATTGGTCTCTTTAAAATAATATGATGTATTGTTTTCTAAACATTAACCTGACCAGTGCAAAACATTTGGTAGAAACACACAGTTAACACAGGTTTTTGTTTTGTTTTTTGTTTGTTTGCAGCAGTTAACTATTGCATTGTAAATAGGAATATTGAATAAATAAAGTGCTGTTTACTGAACTTAAATTTACATTTTTTTTCCAAATTAAACTGATACATAAACTTACAGTAGAATTATTTTAGGAATTATGCCTGACTGATATTTTTTAAATTAACATGTCTCAGTACCTCCTGCAGTACTCTAAAGTACCCCTAGGGGTACTCATAACCCCGTTTGAGAAACACTATGGTACAGCACACACACAGACATCACACACAGTGTGTTATCTTTATAGTATGAATCAGTATCAGACTTTAGTGTTTGAGTGTCATAATGAAGTGTGATGTTTGTTGACACAACTTACTTCACATGTCACATGATGTTTTCGTCCAATAGAGTTTAGGATGCTGATTGTAATGTGTGATGTCATTTTGTTCAGACCATAGGATTGTAACAGGATGTATTTCACACACTTTGGACACCATAGTATGATGACATACTTTATTTTGAATACAGTGTGACAGAATGATCAGTTCTGAGTGCCACTGAGTGTCATGCCATTATTAGTGCCGTACAGTAGTATAACAGCCTGAACTGTTGGCTTGTGTTGAATGATAATAATCATTAAAACCCTACGTTTTATTGTGTTTCCACACCATCATTGTATGTCTCTATTTGTAAAGTTGTGTGATTTATATTCAGTATAACAGTAGATGTCAAATTCAGGTTTAATATTAATGTCGAAGGTCAAACAGTAGGACACTGACTGTCTCTCTTGTCTCCAAAATGACACATAATCAGATGAAAGACAGTTACGTGCTGTCTTTGTCTCATGCAGGTGTCCCTTTCAGCACACATGGCTGTGAGAGGTGGAATTCAGCAGCAAACACTGTGAGTTGCATTAATTTGATTTGACCACTAGATGGAGGCAAATACACGTTAATTTTCTGAAACTTCAGCTCAGCAGAAAAAGTCCTCACATCGCTTCAGTCCTCGCTGACATCGCATATCAATCATAGAGTGTTTGTTGTGTCTTACAAAGCATTTTATAACTTTGTCTCTCTGTATATTTCTCCAACACCTGAAAGAGATTTCTGAAGAGGATTTTAGGATTTTGATTCCCGTTATGTTAAAGTGGGACAGAACTCACTGTACCTTCAGTGAGTCTGTTGCACTTACATGCTCTGTTTGTTAAGGGTAATTCAGATCCTGTGTATGTGTGCACATATTTGGCCAAGAAATCAGACTCAGATGTTTTTTAAGATTTGGTTTGATTCAATGAATAAATAACAAAATAAATAATATGATTATTGATCGTCATACTACACTATGACTTTTTTTCATGATTTTTGACAACATACTATACTGTGACTTTTTTCATGATTTTTGACAACATACTATACTATGACTTTTTTTTATGATTATTGACGACATACTATACTATGACTTTTTTATGATTTTTGACGACATACTATACTATGACTTTTTTCATGATTTTTGACAACATACTATACTATGACTTTTTTCATGATTTTTGACGACATACTATACTGTGACTTTTTTCATGATTTTTGACGACATACTATACTATGACTTTTTTCATGATTTTTGACGACATACTATACTATGACTTTTTCATGATTTTTGACGACATACTATACTATGACTTTTTCATGATTTTTGACGACATACTATACTATGACTTTTTCATGATTTTTGACGACATACTATACTGTGACTTTTTTCATGATTTTTGACAACATACTATACTATGACTTTTTTTATGATTTTTGATCGACATACTATACTATGACTTTTTTTATGATTTTTGACGACAGACTATACTATTATTTTTTTAATGATTTTTTACAACATACTATACTATGACTTTTTTTATGATTTTTGACGACATGCTATACTATGACTTTTTTTTATGATTTTTGACGACGTACTATACTATGACTTTTTTTATGATTTTTGATCGTCATACTATACTATTATTTTTTTTAATGATTTTTTACAACATACTATACTATGACTTTTTTTCATGATTTTTGACGACGTACTATACTATGACTTTTTTTTATGATTTTTGATGACATACTATACTATGACTTTTTTTATGATTTTTGATCGACATACTATACTATGACTTTTTTTTATGATTTTTGATGACATACTATACTATGACTTTTTTTCATGATTTTTGACGACGTACTATACTATGACTTTTTTTTATGATTTTTGATGACATACTATACTATGACTTTTTTTATGATTTTTGATCGACATACTATACTATGACTTTTTTTTATGATTTTTGACGACGTACTATACTATGACTTTTTTTTATGATTTTTGATGACATACTATACTATGACTTTTTTTATGATTTTTGATCGACATACTATACTATGACTTTTTTTATGATTTTTGACGACAGACTATACTATTATTTTTTTAATGATTTTTTACAACATACTATACTATGACTTTTTTTATGATTTTTGACGACATGCTATACTATGACTTTTTTTCATGATTTTTGACGACGTACTATACTATGAATTTTTTTTATGATTTTTGACGACATACTATACTATGACTTTTTTTATGATTTTTGACGACATGCTATACTATGACTTTTTTTCATGATTTTTGACGACGTACTATACTATGAATTTTTTTTATGATTTTTGACGACATACTATACTATGACTTTTTTTTATGATTTTTGACGACATACTATACTGTGACTTTTTTCATGATTTTTGACAACATACTATACTATGACTTTTTTTTATGATTTTTGATCGACATACTATACTATGACTTTTTTTATGATTTTTGACGACGTACTATACTATTATTTTTTTTAATGATTTTTTACAACATACTATACTATGACTTTTTTTATGATTTTTGACGACATGCTATACTATGACTTTTTTTATGATTTTTGACGACGTACTATACTATGACTTTTTTTATGATTTTTGATCGTCATACTATACTATGACTTTTTTTATGATTTTTGACGACATACTATACTGTGACTTTTTTCATGATTTTTGACAACATACTATACTATGACTTTTTTTATGATTTTTGACGACATACTATACTATGACTTTTTTTATGATTTTTGACGACATACTATACTGTGACTTTTTTTATGATTTTTGACGACATACTATACTATGACTTTTTTTATGATTTTTGACGACATACTATACTATGACTTTTTTTATGATTTTTGACGACAGACTATACTATTATTTTTTTTAATGATTTTTTACAACATACTATACTATGACTTTTTTTCATGATTTTTGACGACGTACTATACTATGACTTTTTTTTATGATTTTTGACGACATACTATACTATGACTTTTTTTCATGATTTTTGACAACATACTGTACTATGACTTTTTTTATGATTTCTGACGACATACTATACTATGACTTTTTTTTCATGGTTTTGGACGACATACTATACTATGACTTTTTTTTCATGGTTTCGGACGACATACTATACTATGACTTTTTTTTCATGGTTTTGGGCGACATACTATACTATGACTTTTTTTTCATGGTTTCGGACAATATACTATACTATGACTTTTTTTTCATGTTTTAGACGACATGCTATACTATGACTTTGTTTCATGGTTTCGGACGACATGCTATACTATGACTTTTTTTCATGATTTCGGACGACATGCTATACTATGACTTTTTTTCATGTTTTAGACGACATACTATACTATGACTTTATTTTCATGATTTCTGATGACATGCTATACTATGACTTTTCTTTCATGGTTTCGGACGACATACTATACTATGACTTTTTTTTCATGGTTTCGGACGACATACTATACTATGACTTTTTTTTTCATGGTTTCGGACGACATGCTATACTATGACTTTTTTTTCATGGTTTTGGGCGACATACTATACTATGACTTTTTTTTCATGGTTTCGGACGACATACTATACTATGACGTTTTTTATGATTTTTGACAACATACTATACTATGACTTTTTTTTATGATTTTTGATCGACATGCTATACTATGACTTTTTTTTCATGATTTTTGACGACATACTATACTATGACTTTTTTTCATGATTTTTGACGACACCAATATTATGAAGAAGCGCCATGTCAAAAATCATGAAAAAAAAGTCATAGTATAGTATGTCGTCCAAAACCATGAAAAAATGTCATAGTACAGTATGTCGTCAGAAATCATGAAAAAAAACGTCATAGTATAGTATGTCGTCCGAAACCATGAAAAAAAAGTCATAGTATAGCATGTTGTCCAAAACCATGAAAAAAAAGTCATGGTATAGTATGTCGTCCAAAACCATGAAAAAACGTCATAGTATAGTATGTCGTCCGAAACCATGAAAAAAAAGTCATAGTATAGTATGTCGCCCAAAACCATGAAAAAAAAGTCATAGTATAGCATGTCGTCCGAAACCATGAAAAAAAAAGTCATAGTATAGTATGTCGTCCGAAACCATGAAAAAAAAGTCATAGTATAGTATGTCGTCCGAAACCATGAAAGAAAAGTCATAGTATAGCATGTCATCAGAAATCATGAAAATAAAGTCATAGTATAGTATGTCGTCTAAAACATGAAAAAAAGTCATAGTATAGCATGTCGTCCGAAATCATGAAAAAAAGTCATAGTATAGCATGTCGTCCGAAACCATGAAACAAAGTCATAGTATAGCATGTCGTCTAAAACATGAAAAAAAAGTCATAGTATAGTATATTGTCCGAAACCATGAAAAAAAAGTCATAGTATAGTATGTCGCCCAAAACCATGAAAAAAAAGTCATAGTATAGTATGTCGTCCGAAACCATGAAAAAAAAGTCATAGTATAGTATGTCGTCCAAAACCATGAAAAAAAAGTCATAGTATAGTATGTCGTCAGAAATCATGAAAAAAAAGTAATAGTATAGTATGTCGTCAGAAATCATGAAAAAAAAAGTCATAATATAGTATGTCGTCCAAAACCATGAAAAAAAGTCATAGTATAGTATGTCGTCCGAAACCATGAAAAAAAAGTCATAGTATAGTATGTCGTCAGAAATCATGAAAAAAAAGTCATAATATAGTATGTCGTCAGAAATCATGAAAAAAAAGTCATAGTATAGTATGTCGTCAGAAATCATGAAAAAAACGTCATAGTATAGCATGTTGTCCAAAACCATGAAAAAAACGTCATAGTATAGCATGTTGTCCAAAACCATGAAAAAAAAGTCATAGTATAGTATGTCGCCCAAAACCATGAAAAAAAAGTCATAGTATAGTATGTCGTCAGAAATCATGAAAAAAAAGTAATAGTATAGTATGTCGTCAGAAATCATGAAAAAAAAAGTCATAATATAGTATGTCGTCCAAAACCATGAAAAAAAGTCATAGTATAGTATGTCGTCCGAAACCATGAAAAAAAAGTCATAGTATAGTATGTCGTCAGAAATCATGAAAAAAAAGTCATAATATAGTATGTCGTCAGAAATCATGAAAAAAAAGTCATAGTATAGTATGTCGTCAGAAATCATGAAAAAAAACGTCATAGTGTAGCATGTCGTCCAAAACCATGAAAAAAAAGTCATAGTATAGCATGTCGTCCGAAACCATGAAAAAAAAGTCATAGTATAGTATGTCGTCCGAAACCATGAAAAAAGTCATAGTATAGCATGTCGTCCGAAACCATGAAAAGAAAGTCATAGTATAGTATGTCGTCCAAAATCATGAAAAAAAAGTCATAGTATAGTATGTCGTCAGAAATCATGAAAAAAAACGTCATAGTATAGCATGTTGTCCAAAACCATGAAAAAAAAGTCATAGTATAGTATGTCGCCCAAAACCATGAAAAAAAGTCATAGTATAGTATGTCGTCCGAAATCATGAAAAACAGTCATAGTATAGTATGTCATCACAAACCATGAACAAAAAGTCATAGTATAGCATGTCGTCCAAAACCATGAAAAAAAAGTCATAGTATAGCATGTCGTCCAAAACCATGAAAAAAAGTCATAGTATAGTATGTCGTCCAACACCATGAAAAAAGTCATAGTATAGTATGTCATCACAAACCGTGAACAAAAAGTCATGGTATAGTATGTCGTCCAAAACCATGAAAAAAAAGTCATAGTATAGTATGTCGTCAGAAATCATGAAAAAAAAGTCATAGTATAGTATGTCGTCAGAAATCATGAAAAAAAACGTCATAGTATAGCATGTTGTCCAAAACCATGAAAAAAAAGTCATAGTATAGTATGTCGTCCGAAACCATGAAAAAAAGTCACAGTATAGTATGTCGCCCAAAACCATGAGAAAAAAGTCATAGTATAGTATGTCGTCAGAAATCATGAAAAAACAGTCATAGTATAGTATGTCGTCCGAAACCATGAAAAAAAGTCATAGTATAGTATTTCATCACAAACCATGAACAAAAAGTCATAGTATAGTATGTCGTCCAACACCATGAAAAAAGTCATAGTATAGTATGTCGTCCAACACCATGAAAAAAGTCATAGTATAGTATGTCATCACAAACCGTGAACAAAAAGTCATGGTATAGTATGTCGTCCAAAACCATGAAAAAAAAGTCATAGTATAGTATGTCGTCAGAAATCATGAAAAAAAAGTCATAGTATAGTATGTCGTCAGAAATCATGAAAAAAAACGTCATAGTATAGCATGTTGTCCAAAACCATGAAAAAAAAGTCATAGTATAGTATGTCGTCCGAAACCATGAAAAAAAGTCACAGTATAGTATGTCGCCCAAAACCATGAGAAAAAAGTCATAGTATAGTATGTCGTCAGAAATCATGAAAAAACAGTCATAGTATAGTATGTCGTCCGAAACCATGAAAAAAAGTCATAGTATAGTATTTCATCACAAACCATGAACAAAAAGTCATAGTATAGTATGTCGTCCAACACCATGAAAAAAGTCATAGTATAGTATGTCGTCCAACACCATGAAAAAAGTCATGGTATAGTATGTCGTCCAAAACCATGAAAAAAAAAGTCATGGTATAGTATGTCATCCGAAACCATGAAAAACGTCATAGTATAGTATGTCGTCCGAAACCATGAAAAAAGTCATAGTATAGTATGTCGTCAGAAATCATGAAAAAAAAGTCATAGTGTAGTATGTCGTCAGAAACCATGAAAAAAAAGTCATAGTATAGTATGTCGTCCGAAATCATGAAAAACAGTCATAGTATAGTATGTCATCACAAACCATGAACAAAAAGTCATAGTATAGCATGTCGTCCAAAACCATGAAAAAAAAGTCATAGTATAGCATGTCGTCCAAAACCATGAAAAAAAGTCATAGTATAGTATGTCGTCCGACACCATGAAAAAAGTCACAGTATAGTATGTCATCACAAACCGTGAACAAAAAGTCATAGTATAGTATGTGGTCAGAAATCATGAAAAGAAAGTCATAGTATAGCATGTCGTCAGAAATCATGAAAAAAAAGTCATAGTATAGTATGTCGTCAGAAATCATGAAAAAAAAGTCATAGTATAGTATGTCGTCAGAAATCATGAAAAAAAAGTCGTAGTATAGTATGTCGTCAGAAATCATGAAAAAAAAGTCATAGTATAGTATGTCGTCAGAAATCATGAAAAAAAAGTCATAGTATAGTATGTCGTCCGAAACCATGAAAAAAGTCATAGTATAGTATGTCGTCCGAAACCATGAAAAAATGTCATAGTATAGTATGTCGTCCGAAACCATGAAAAAAGTCATAGTATAGTATGTCGTCCGAAACCATGAAAAAATGTCATAGTATAGTATGTCGTCCAAAACCATGAAAAAAAAGTCATAGTATAGTATGTCGTCAGAAATCATGAAAAAAAACGTCATAGTATAGCATGTTGTCCAAAACCATGAAAAAAAAGTCATAGTATAGTATGTCGCCCAAAACCATGAAAAAAAAGTCATAGTATAGTATGTCAGAAATCATGAAAAAAAGTCATAGTATAGTATGTCGCCCGAAACCATCAAAAAAAAGTCATAGTATAGTATGTCGTCCGAAATCATGAAAAAAAAGTCATAGTATAGTATGTCGTCCGAGACCATGAAAAAAGTCATAGTATAGTAAGTCGTCCGAAATCATGAAAAACAGTCATAGTATAGTATGTCATCACAAACCATGAACAAAAAGTCATAGTATAGTATGTCGTCCAAAACCATGAAAAAAAGTCATAGTATAGTATGTCGTCCAAAACCATGAAAAAAAAGTCATAGTATAGCATGTCGTCCAAAACCATGAAAAAAAGTCACAGTATAGTATGTCATCACAAACCGTGAACAAAAAGTCATAGTATAGTATGTGGTCAGAAATCATGAAAAGAAAGTCATAGTATAGCATGTCGTCAGAAATCATGAAAAAAAAGTCATAGTATAGTATGTCGTCAGAAATCATGAAAAAAAAGTCATAGTATAGTATGTCGTCAGAAATCATGAAAAAAAAGTCGTAGTATAGTATGTCGTCAGAAATCATGAAAAAAAAGTCATAGTATAGTATGTCGTCAGAAATCATGAAAAAAAAGTCATAGTATAGTATGTCGTCCGAAACCATGAAAAAAGTCATAGTATAGTATGTCGTCCGAAACCATGAAAAAATGTCATAGTATAGTATGTCGTCCGAAACCATGAAAAAAGTCATAGTATAGTATGTCGTCCGAAACCATGAAAAAATGTCATAGTATAGTATGTCGTCCAAAACCATGAAAAAAAAGTCATAGTATAGTATGTCGTCAGAAATCATGAAAAAAAAGTCATAGTATAGCATGTTGTCCAAAACCATGAAAAAAAAGTCATAGTATAGCATGTCGCCCAAAACCATGAAAAAAAAGTCATAGTATAGTATGTCAGAAATCATGAAAAAAAGTCATAGTATAGTATGTCGCCCGAAACCATCAAAAAAAAGTCATAGTATAGTATGTCGTCCGAAATCATGAAAAAAAAGTCATAGTATAGTATGTCGTCCGAGACCATGAAAAAAGTCATAGTATAGTAAGTCGTCCGAAATCATGAAAAACAGTCATAGTATAGTATGTCATCACAAACCATGAACAAAAAGTCATAGTATAGTATGTCGTCCAAAACCATGAAAAAAAGTCATAGTATAGTATGTCGTCCAAAACCATGAAAAAAAAGTCATAGTATAGCATGTTGTCCAAAACCATGAAAAAAAAGTCATAGTATAGTATGTCGTCCAACACCATGAAAAAAAAGTCATGGTATAGTATGTCGTCCGAAACCATGAAAAAAGTCATGGTATAGTATGTCGTCCGAAACCATGAAAAACGTCATAGTATAGTATGTCGTCCGAAACCATGAAAAACGTCATAGTATAGTATGTCGTCCGAAACCATGAAAAACGTCATAGTATAGTATGTCGTCAGAAATCATGAAAAGAAAGTCATAGTATAGTATGTCATCAGAAATCATGAAAAAAAAGTCATAGTGTACTATGTCGTCCGAAATCATGAAAAACAGTCATAGTATAGTATGTCATCACAAACCATGAACAAAAAGTCATAGTATAGTATGTCGTCCAAAACCATGAAAAAAGTCATAGTATAATATGTCGTCCAAAACCATGAAAAAACGTCATAGTATAATATGTCGTCCAAAACCATAAAAAAAAGTCATAGTATAGCATGTCGTCCAACACCATGAAAAAAAGTCATAGTATAGTATGTCGTCCAACACCATGAAAAAAAGTCACAGTATAGTATGTCGTCCGAAACCATGAAAAAAGTCATAGTATAGTATGTCGTCCGAGACCATGAAAAAAGTCATAGTATAGTATGTCGTCCGAAACCATGAAAAAAGTCATAGTATAGTATGTCGTCCGAGACCATGAAAAAAGTCATAGTATAGTATGTCGTCCGAAACCATGAAAAAAGTCATAATATAGTATGTCGTCAGAAACCATCAAAAAAAAGTCATAGTATAGCATGTCGTCCGAAATCATGAAAAACAGTCATAGTATAGTATGTCGTCCAAAACCATGAAAAAAAGTCATGGTATAGTATGTCGTCAGAAATCATGAAAAAAAAGTCATAGTATAGTATGTCGTCCAAAACCATGAAAAAAAGTCATAGTATAGCATGTCGTCAAAAACCATAAAAAAAAGTCATAGTATAGCATGTCGTCAAAAACCATGAAAAAAAGTCATAGTATAGTATGTCGTCAGAAATCCTGAAAAATGTCATAGCCACTAAATGATATTTAAAAGTATTTTAAAAAATGGCTGCATAAATTGAAGTGTGTGAGATGGGGTAGGAACCTTTGAAAAGTTAGTCAGCACTTTTTTTTGGTAACACATAGTGTTAGTAAATTAACTTCATGTTAAAACATTTGACAAACCCACAGAGTCACTGGATTCTTTTAAAACATTCTTTTATTAACTTCCTCTTTAAACACTACTAATTCATGTAGAAACGGTTCCTCTATTCCATTTCAACAGTCCAAATACAAATGAACAAACACAGGGAGGAAAAAAGAAACACAATATGTACACAATAAACCACAACAGCACTGTGTGTTGAGGAGCAGTCAAGGCAAAGCAGACATCCGTCATTCAACTTCATACTCTGAGCCAGTACCTTGAAAAATAAGTGTCTCATACAAACGTGTATAGAAAAATAATAGTTAAGCCAATATCAGAGGACTACGTAAGCAATGTTATGTACCTAGTACAAAATTAAATAACAATAAAATAACAGTAAATATTGGCATGAGGACATAATGTGACTACACACATAGATTTATAAATAAAACAAATATGGAGGAAACTGTACTTTTTTATATCATATGAAAAATAAAAACATACAAAGGATATTATTTAGCATGTGTGGGGTCGTAACAGAAATCCTCAGTTCACATTTTTCAACCACATGAAATCCATTCACTTTTCAGACTGAACCACCAGGGGGCAGAACAAGCACACTCAGTTTCTACACCAGAGCAGGAACAAAAGGGGACAGGATGAATGGTGGCCTTCAGCCCGGCTTATCTTCCCAGCAGCAGTGGGGCTATTTTAACACTGATTATCAGGAACAACAGGAAACACAGTATCATCACACCTTTGACTTCAGCTCACTGCTAAAGGCCTCAGTGTGCCTTCAATGAAGTGCTCATTAGACCAACAGTGTCTTAAAGGGACAGTTCAGTTTTTTTAAGTGGGGTTGTATGAGGTACTGTAGACAGTATGTTACATACAGTGGATGTCAGTCTGCACGCACCCAGTTTGGAGAAGCAAACAGGAGTCCAACATGGACGCTAAGCGCTATACTGCTGTGGATAGGGGTCAGCAACGAATTGTAGCCACCTAAAAAAGTCCCACCCAAAACAAAAAAGTCAGAATCAGTTTAATTGTATGCTGTATTGAGAGTATTTTCGTTGCTTCACCTTATGTCGGACAGTGATATCCGATAGGAAAAGGTAGCCATTTTATTGCTTTCTTCAAGGCCAGACTCCATTGGAAAAAAACACAAATTTTACCACACTGAACACAGAAGCTGCTGGTCTACCTCTGCCTCCATCAAACAGTTTCGTTTGTGTAATTGTGTGACTTTGGCGTTAAAAAGGTTTACTTCAGATTCACTAAGTCACACAAACACAAACAAACTAACGAATCGAGGCAGCGGTACACCAACAGCTCCTGTGTTCAGGGTGCTAAAATCATTCATTTAGTCAATGGAGTTTGGTGGCGTTGACAAGAGCATAGATGGGGACCTCAAGCCAGTAAAGTAATGGCTTTCCTGTCGGAACAAGCTGCCTGATGGTAAAGTAAAGTGCTGAAAATACTCTCAATAAAACATACACATAAACTGATAATGATTTCTTTAGGTGGGATTTGTTTAAGTTGGCTAACCCCATCCACAACACTGCTTAGCTTCAATGTCGGACTCCAGCCTGCTTCTCCAAACTGGTGGCGTGCAGACTGACACCTACTGTCTGTCATTTACAGTCTATGGATAAGTTCCCCATACCACTTAAAAACACCTGAACTATCCCTTTAAACCCCTAACTGCTAGGTCTGAAAGATGCTAGTGAAAGGGTCACTGATGCTTCAGTTCATTCAAAGCATGCTGAGGCCTTCAGTGTGTCAGAGATAAAGGACGAGGAAGTGTTGCTTCCTGCTGAAGAAAACCACAAAACTTTATACAACACAAACAAAAAAACCTCAGTTACATCTTTCAAATGCAGCCAGTGCATTTTTTTCTTACACATCACAATAAACAAAACCATCAGAAACATGACATGAAGAGATACTCAGGTATTGTACAAAAGGAAGGAGACGAAACAAAACTACAAATAATGGCTAGCTTAATGTTTAACAACAGTGTTGCGGGCAAGTTTTTGAGTTCTCCGTACAAACGATGCTGGCTTATGGAACCAGAGCGATTAGTCGAGTTAGCCAACCAGCGGCTAACTTTGTAGCTTCAGTGGAAAAAAACGTGTTGAAAATTAGCGGGGGGGAACAAACGACCCCAACGACTCCGTTTACGCTCACAGAAGGTTTGTATCAGGGCGAAATGCTTCAGACAAGAAACCTCGGCACCCCTTGGCTTTTACTGTGAAGGTTTGTAGCGTTTCTCTTTTTAAAAAAAGACTACAAAGTCATACAAAGAGAGGAAAAAACAGCTGTCCTGAAATATACAGCACAAAGAGCAAGAGGGTAAGGAAAAGCAGAGCTTAATAGAAATCTGAAGCTGGGGGGAACACAAAAGATCCTCGCCAGCCAAAGTAGAGATTGTCGTTTCCCTTCCAACATGGGGATACTTTGTTCAGACAACAGCGGCGTCGACAGGGCCCGGCTCGCTCGTCAGGGGTTTGTCTTCGTTCTGGTTTCTTCCATTAAGAAGTTTAGACCCTGCTTAGCAGAGTGGATCTGTGGAGTCAAGAAAGAAACAGCTGTTAACATCATGAGATGAGACTAACTGGGAGAGTTCACAGCACATACACCACTGCAGCACAATCATTTTAATGTCTTATATTTAATTATAGAACATTTTTGATTTGTTTCTTTTTTTTGTGTGTGATTTATCCTGGCTTCATATGAGCAGAGGAAATCTCCGCGAGTCGCTAGGCTAATTTATACAATTTAAAATGCCATAGGCTTGTGCTAATAACGTTAGCATGTTGTATTTGTGGGGAAAATGTGTCCAGATAAAGACAAGTGTTTGTCTGTGAATGCTGCGAGTTATAGTGAAGCTGATTTGTGTTTGAAATTGTCTCTATTAAGCCATGTTTAATGTGTGTTTAAAGAAAATTTTAAATTAAGGCAACTTAATTTACTGCTTATTTTTGAGTTTTGAGCCAAACTATAAAAGGTTCGCCAGAAAATAATCTTTGGATAGTTAATGTTAAGATTTACAAAATATTGTGCTGCAAAACAAATAAATAAAAAATTGGAAATACGTCTGAATTGTTTAGTTAACTCATAAAAACAAAGAATTGATTATCATAATAAGTTGTCTACAATTTTTTTTATATTTTCCTGACATTTTTTTTACAGTGCACTTAATGTTTGACAGCCACTTACAGACTTTTCCCTTCTGCAGCTGAATAAATAAAATAATTTTACAGTCAGAAATTGTGATTTCATAAAGCAGAATGTGAGTCGCAGCAACAGTTTGTCTTCAGCTGATTTCCAGAGTTGATTTGTGAGCCGACAGACAGTCTGCTGAACAGAGTCTCTGCGATGTGAGCAACACGTTCTGCTGACGCTGCTTGGCTAGAGTGAAGTGACAGATCGTGTCGCAGTGGAGGCAAAGCTCAGGGGGACGTGGAGAGAGTTGGCAGGCGATCAGAAAACGTGACCACACACAAACGCACACACATCCACACACACATTAGAGTGGATTCACCCTCGCTGGGCTCTGAGTCCAAAACCTGCTCTCACCTCTGACCCCTGCCAGCAGATCTGATTCATACATGTGGGTGGTTGGGTGTGTGGGGTCCGCTTTTGGCAGCCTGCAGTACGACTGTCAGCTGTGAGTCATGAGTTCACTGTTCATAAATAATGGCTTTATTTTTTACGTCTGTCTCGTGTAGTTATGTTTGGGTTTTTCCCCTGTCTCTGTAAAAAGGATGTCTCCTCTGAAAGTAAAGCTGTAGAGGAACTGGGTTTAGATAACGAGAACAGTTATAGGCAGCTGTGTTAAAAAGGAACATTTTTACATTTCTATTTTCTGGAATATTTTTAAAGCTGCATTAATTTATTTTTGACCATTAGGGGGAATAATCCTACAACGAGCTGACAGACGCACAGTCCTGACATGTGAGCACCTTGTTAGTCTCGCGTAGCCAGACCTGTCTCCACAGCGCTGTGTCAGCTCTCCAGAAAGGTCTGGAATCACTGATTATCTTCCTGTTACAGGGGGAGAAACGCTCTGGCTTATTTTTGTCAGCGCTGTTTAAAGAGGCTCTGGTGTTTGTTTCTTAAAACCAATCACAAGCTTCTCTGGCGGCGCTGAGCCCAGGATGCAGGTGGAACATTAGCACGTGGGGTGGCAAACACTGTCGTTAAAATGGCCCTAACTTTCCTTTTTGTATCATTCTGGGTGCCCTCTCTAAATTCTGAGGTTTTTGCTAGGACATGAGCACAGCGCAGGCGGCAGCAGTAGTTTGAGCAGTTGCAGGGTGGGTAATTGATCAATCGATCCAATCAGAGCTGATCAGGTCAGATCAATGGATAAGAGGAGCAGCTCTCTAGACCCAGCACAATGAATGATAAGTTTTACTCTCTCTGTGCCTGGCGGCTTTAGCAACTCTACTCACTAACTGCTGAGCGCATTAAAAAGCAGTCCACTTCAGTTGTTTTTAGCCTGAGAACACATGAACCGTACTCAAGATCCCCTCTTCAGGAGGACTCAGGTACAGGTTGATGAATCACGCCCAGGTACGGCACACAGTGTTCTCACTACCCAAACAAACTGGACTTTGTAGTCAAGTGCACTCGGATACGCGCCTCCTTAGTGTATGGTCACATTTGGTGGAAGTGATGCACCCGACTGATCTCATGATTACTGGACGAGCCGTTTTGTCACTGCAGCAAAAACTCAACATCCCAGATTCAGTTTGTGTCAATTAAACATCAGCGTGCGATGCTGAAGCACGAGGAAATATCCCTCTGTCAGCTCTCCGGGGCTTTATTCAACCAGTTAGAGACAACTGAACAAAGCTGATTTTCTCTCATCCATCTTCACAAACACACACGTCCAGAGTGCTGCGTGATCACGGGGGTACTGTGTGTGTGTGTGTGTGAGAGTAGGATGTAATTGTGTAAAAATGACTGATGTCCTCTGCGTGTGTCTATGCAAGCGATGGTGTGACAGAGAAGAATGATGAGCACCTGTGTGTGTGTGTGTGTGTGTGTGTGTGTGTGTTTAATGCATTTATTGAATAGCATGGGGGTCAGCGTCAGTGTGACCTACATCTCTGTGTGTCTGCCTGGTCAGCGCAGAGGCAGGAGGGGATGTGGGGTGACAGGCATGATTGAAAGACTCCAAAGCCCCGAGGGGGAGTGTGTGTGTGTGTGTGTGTGTGTGTGTGTGTGTGTGTGTGTGTGTGTGTGTGTGTGTGTGTGTGTGTGTGTGAAGAGGGCGTTCATACACACCTCAGAGACTTCCATCTGTCCTTCTCCATGTTGTTCTCAGGACCTTCGCTCTCGTAGGATGCCAGATACAACGCTGCCAGGAGGAAATCAAAGACACATCATTACTGCAAGCTGTCGCCTCCTGTAGTTCAGCTGATTCACATATTCCAATTTAAAATCAGAGGTCATCACTTTCTCGCACGTTTAAAACCTTAATCCCAATTCAAATCAACCTGCCCTCTCTGATTCTCTGTTCATAAGCACACACTGTCTGACAGGAGGATGTTCACCATCGCCTCACACTGATGATAGTGTTGGCTGCAGAAGAGTCGAGCGCTCACAGCTGATTGGTTCAGTTCGGTCGGTGCACTTCAATGTCAGGAGGATTTTACAGACCTCCCTGTCTCTCTCTGATAAGACAGTGATAAGAGCCGGAGCCAGTGACACACGACTTTGATGTGGATTAAAGGAGACCGAAACTATCAGCGCTGCTCCAGAATGAGAGCTGATAACGACGCGTGTGGATTTGAGGTTTAGCAGGAAAATAGTCTGTTGTCTACTGTCTTTATGAATATGTATGTGTATGATGTGTTCTCTGATGTTATTTACTGTTTCAGTCCACACCTACACTCGCTCATAACCTGATAGTAATCAGCTACTTCTGCAGAAAGGACAGTCGTTTAATTAACTAAACGATGTTTCTGACATGTGGTTTGAAAAAATAAAATAGATTTTAGACGTCTAACCTAAATCCTTGTGTGCGTGGTGTCAATCTGAACATCCAACTCTTGGCCAGAAAGTGAATAATGTCAAACTATTTATTGAAACAGTTCCTGTATCATTCATTGATCAACGTACCATCTTCAGTGAACACCGGCGCTGTCAGCAGGTACTGCAGGATCTTGCGATCCTTCTCAAACGGACACTCCACTTTCTTCCAGGCCATGAACTCACTCACTTGTTTGGCCAGTTCCCAGAATTTCTGGAATGAAACCAACAGACACCAGAGGTTAATATTCAGAGGGTTATAACATGTTCATGACTCGATGCTTCACAGTGTCTGCACGGCTGAGCTGACTGTTATTCCTTTACTCCAAATAATGAGCCAGGTTTGTAACCATGTAGGGCTCCACTGACGCTGCCCGGTGACCTAACGTAGTGTGGTTACAGTCAGCTGTCCTGACGTGTTAATGTGTTCAAATGTAGCGTATATAAGTCACAACAGGGCAGGACCGGAGCAGAGTTTCCCAGGATAGACTGAATCCTTAAAATAGTGCCTGATTCAGTGGAGCTGTGACCAAAGACCAGTGGAAACACTTAGAACTCTTTGGTCAGTGTGTTTGTTCCATGGAAACACAGCTGAACTTCACACACACAGGCCTCACTTCTCCATTCTCTAACACTCTTTAGGGAAGTGGAAAGAAATGGCACCAAATCCGTCGCCTTGCATAGTAAACAGTGACGTTTAACACGTAATGTTCGCTGGGAAACTCCCTCTGGGGAATTTAAAACTCTGCTTACCTCAAAGTTGATGTGTCCGCTCTGCAGCCTGTTGGCACAGCCCTCGTTGAGGAAGTAGATGTCTTTTATGAGAAGGCTGAAGAAAGGGATGACAATCTGCGAGACAACAGAGAGAGAAAGGGATTTAATTTCACTGGGAAGATGCGAGGGGGGGATTTCCACATGACACACTCAGGTGTGTGATCTCTATAAACATCGATTCAAAGGAAAAGGATTACAATAGACAAAGAGGATTCTTTATAACGCTCGATATCATTCCCAGGAAAAACAGACCCTCCTCTTCTGGTCATAAGCACATATTTATCAAAGAAACAGGCCTGTAGCAGCCTGTACAAATACGACCTTTAATAACCTAAAAAAATACCGAAGATGAAGTAAGACTGGAGCAGAGAGGAAGAATTTCCTTTTAAAGACGCCTAAATAATTCATCACCATCCTCATGCATTGATTCAGGTCACTGCACGTCTGAGCGCTAACATAGATGTTGATGTAGAGCAAGGTGGGGAGGAAGCACCAGACTCCATTCGAATATCGGTCAGTTTTACACTGGTGGGATTTTTTTTCTTCTTCTGTGGCACTGAATCAACACACAGGAAATCAAATTGGCCGGCTGGTTAAATCTGACATTTATCAGTTGCTATGGCTGATAAACAAACACCGTTTTTGTTCCTGAGTGTGGAGAGATTGCTGCAATCTGGCACGCTGACCTATAAAAAACTCAGTCTGTCACCTCTTTCCTGGCAGTCCCAACACGCCCCCACCCAACATTATCAAACATTCATGATGGTGGAGCTTTTACAAGTTGGAGTACCAGAGGGAGAACAGCAGACTGAACAAATTCATCACATGCACATTTTTGTTGCGTTGTGTGTATTGTTATTTGGCCAGAGTCGCTCTGATTGTGTCAGAAGTTGCACTTGAATAAACCACACACATCCTTTCCTCGTTAGCTCTCATGATTCTCTCTCATGTGTTTTTCTTTAACTCTGATCTCGGCTGACTCGTATTGTGAGCTTGTTTGTGTGAAGCTGTGCCTCGACACCACCCTTAAAACAAAATTTGGGTGCAGCTGACAACTGGTTAACTAGATGTCGGTGAAGTCAGAGAGTCTGCACACGGTGTACTCTGAGGGGTGTGCAGGGGCTGGATGTTGTTTACAGAAACGCTTGTACGCCTGATCTGAAGATTGTTGTCATGCCTTCACACACGTCTGTGCACATGTTCTGCTTTTAGAAAAAAAAATGCAGAGCAGAGAGGAAGTCGTTGTCACAGCTGGACACCCAGGAGGTGTTGAGGGTCTGGAGCCAGAGGGGCGCCAGGTCTGGATATGTGGCGAAAATTACATCCACTATAGAGGAAGCGTCTGTGATAGAGCTGCAACAATTAGACGATTAATCCATTTGCTCCCAGCCCACACCATGAATCTTAATCCATCCATTCTTTGTGATTATTCGCTGCAGAGCTGAGGCAAGTGCTTTAACAATTAATCAATTCGTTTATCAACAGAAATAGATGACAGATAATTTAAGTAGTTAATCGAGCAAAAACACCTGGATTTTGAACTGTTGGTTGAACAACAGAAGCAGTGTGAAAACGTCTCCTGGAGGCTCTGGTGAACTTGTGATGAGAATTCTTAAAAATATATTTTATAACCTAAACGCTTCATCTGAAAAATAACCATGATTAAGATAAGATTAGTGAACAATGAAACTATTCATTAGCTGCAACCATGATTCTCATTAATCTTATTTTTTATTCCTGAGGTTTTATTGGCTCCTGGTCCTGGTTTTGTTCTTGTTACTTGATCTAAATCCTTACTGTTTACCTGTTCTCGTACATTTTTATGTTGCCTTTTGTAAATGACTTTGTCACACAAGCCTTAATTACTGCAGAATAAGTGGATGTGTTAATGTAGAAGCGACCTGCTGCCTCTTGGCCTTTCTTCCTGTCCAGAGCAGATGCAGAGTCCCAGTGTGTCGGTCAAACCGAGAACTCCTCCACAAAGTTTACAGTGCTTTGATTAAAACAAGCCACAGAAGCACATCGTGTTGTGTAACTGTGTGTAATTTGGAATCTTTTCTACATTCTTCTCTGTTAAATGTGAGCTGTTATTGCACAACCACACACGAAAAACGCTTTCAGATCAGTGGTTTGACATTAAATAAGAAAAAAGTCAACAAAGCAACAACCTCCGGAACATTTAAATCTTTGTGTCCTCACAGTAAAGAACAAATCTACAGCCAAACAGGATGAGAGGAGCGTAAACGCTGGCTCTGTTGATCCTCCAACAAAGTCAACAGCACAGTGGACGTCTACAGCAGATCATAAACAACCCCTCCCTTAAACGAGAGGTCACAAGGGCAGGAACATACCAGACTTCTTGGGAACTTTCCGTTTCACGACCCCGACCTCTTGTCCGGGTATGTTTGCATTTTTGAGCTCCAAAAAAACATCCGTGACGAACCTCAGGGAGCCAGACTCATATTGACAGTACACTCTGTCTCCGTGAAAAACACACTTATTCAACAAATAATGCATGAGGAGGGACTAACCACGAACGTCTGGCAGCCCACGCGCTCTGTGCTGGCTCAAATTCGGTCAGAGCGGGCAACTCAAGACGCAGCAGAGAACACTGTGTGATCTGGCAGGAGCCCACGTGTTCTTTTTCCTCCCTTGTTGAGAACACAACATGTTTGATGAGGAGGAAACCAAGACCCTCCTCATATCTTGACCCACTTAGAACGCGCCCTCCCGTGTCCCCTCTGAGCCACACTGTTATGCAACCTCTGTCCCGCGTCCAAGTCCACTACAGTGGCTGCTGATGCCGTAAACACGATGGGAACGCAGCTCCCAGACGATAACGAGGCACAACGAGGGACAGCGCTGTGGTTTGTTTTGCTGCTGCAGAGGATGAAGATAAAATCAGCGTGATGGCCATCTCAACTTTTTACATAACTAATGAGCGCGGTGCTTATTCTGAAACTGAAAGGTCACTTTTGATTCCTCCTGCAGCTGTCAAGTGCTCTTTAGAAAGACATCAAACCCTGATCACTCACTGTACTGTTGAAATGTAAACCAGTCTGGAGCGCACATGTTCAAACTTATGCAGTTTATATAAACAGTGGCTACTGGACGTGTCACAAAAGAAATGTTTGTCGACTTTTTGGCAAGTTAGACCCCATTAGCCGCCGCTGACTTGACTCGACTCAGACTTTATCCAGAACTTGACCTGATTTCCCAGTAAGGACTGGTGGTGATGGTTTAGCAAGAATTTCAACCTTTATTTAAATGCCAGCATTAAATTTAATCTGCGCTCACTCCTGCCCAGCTCAGGGCTTCAGATGGGAGCTGAACTACGGGTGAACTAACTATTGAGATGAGGGATGTCTAGAGCAGTGGTTCCCAACTGGTGGGTCGCGGGTCCATTCTGACTGGACTGACTAACTAACGAAGGTGTCCACTAAAGGACAGCTACTTAACAGAGACATCAAACTAGGTTTGTTTTTACTGTGGTATTGAAACAGGTATCGAGAATAAGGGAATTTCTCTGGCACTGTACTATACTCCTGATCTCATCCCATCCTAATTGGGATTATATTCTAATGTTCAAAATTCAGAAACCATCGTCCTTCTATAAATGTACCCAGCCAGATGTGGCTCGACAGCTCAGTAATAAAAGCATCATGTTGTAAAGTGTGTGTTGAAGCGTCACCTTCTCTCTGCTGCTGTTGGCGGTGATCGACCTCTGTGTGGCTCCTCTCAGCGCGGTTCTGTAGTTGTAGAAATTGCTGGAAGGATCCATCTGGTGCTACGGAGAGAAAAAGCACAGTGTCAGTTTGGGCACAGGCTAACGTTTGATGAAAACTCAACAGACTTAAACAGCTAAAGGAGGATCTGAGGGGCCAACAAGCTGTTGATTTAACACGTTTCGTTGTGCTGACCCCACTGACAGTACTAGATCCTGTTGTAATGTTATGAGTCAGACAATCCTGGTTTGCAAAGAAAGGAAGAGCTAATTTCCTACAGTAAACAAACCAATAATATCAAAAAACAACATAAAAAAGTCATGAAATTTGTCCCTTCCTGCGTCCTGTACCCAATATAATAACTCAGCCCTCAGTGTTGTGACATACACCTGTCTAAGTGATGGAGGAATCAGGAGACAGATGATGCCACTGAGTCTGTGACCTCGAACAAACCGAGGACCACATTAACTCCACGCCGACATCACAGCAAATTAACGCTCCGTGGGACGGCGAGCTCACCTCAAATAAGGCTCACAGGGACAAAACAGGAGGGTAAAGAGAAATCATCAAAAGAGTAAAGAGGTGAGGAGGTGTGTGATTGACAGAGAGAGACGCAGATGAACTCCAGGGAGACATGAAGGGAACCTAAAGAAGGGAGTCTTTGAAAGCTTTCAGATCCCACAGATGCTCCCAGCCCGACTCGTCTCCACCTCAGATCTCCTCTTTCAAAGGGCCGACTGATGGCCTGTTGGGCTCAGACAGCATCTTCCCTGCAGAGTCTGGGGTTTCCTCAGGTACCGTGCGTCTATGTATGCAGAGCGTGGTGGGAGGACGGGGGACGTCTTTGGCTTTTATGCACATGTACTTCTTTTGCACTACTTTTCAAATAAAAAAATATTACTTACAAAAAGCTGAGAGGATGCCTCTGAGTGGTTTGATACTGGTTGTGTGAAGTTACATATGAAGCCAATTTATGGCTGCTTGTTTGAGCTGAAACCAGTGGAAGTATTTTAGCTACGGTAGCTAATAGTCAACCAAACGTTAGTCAACAAAAGGTCATTGGTCGCTTAGTCACAGAAAAAAACAAACCAAACAAATGTTAAACTCTATTAGGGAGCTGCGCCTTGTCAAAGTAAATCAAAACCTATATGACTGGACCATGTGGGAGTTTAATTTGAAAGGACAGCCACAGGAAGTGTCCACGCTCAGCAGTCAGACAGGAGTCAGGTTAATTTCCAGGGCTGGTACCTGCGGTTATTCCACAGGCTAGCTAATAACATGTCGGGCAGGAAATCCAAAGTGTGGGATCATTTTGAGAAGGTGAAGGACCAACCCAAGGTGATATGTAAACTCATCTTCATTGGTCCACTACAAACATGACGTATCATGTGAAACATGGAAGTAGCTACATGCCCATTAGCCCACAGCGTCATTAACAGGCGGCTCGCTCAGTGTGTGACGTGCACTTGGAGATAAAATATAGGCCATAGGTTTTGATTCAGATAACAAAAACGGGTCTGATTTCCCGTCACACATATTCTGCTTTGATACAAACCAACAGCAGAGCTATTAACCAGAAAATCAGTGTTTTTACATGTTCAATGACGCTGCCCTAAAGAAGTGGAAACACACTGATTCTAACTGTTTCTCCATCTCCGTGAGATCTGTGTGAGTCACAGTCAAATCTCTGCTCTCCCACTCAGATCCATGTTCGTAACAGCTTTCAGCACGACTGTGTTTATCTGTCTTTGTCATTGCACTTAACCCAACAATCCGCCGACAAAAGAAAACGCTCCCCCACACGCCCACAGCACGGTTAGTCATGAGTGTCGAACACAACAAAACCATGGAGGCTGTTAATGTGTGTGGGCGCATTGGAAAACACACGCTTAGTGTGAGAGCCGGACAATTAAAACTGAAGAGAAGACGGGAGACAATGTTGAAAACTGCAGATTTTAGGGATGTTTTATATCCAGAAATCTTAAATATATTCATCAGTTTTCACCTTGTGTCTTGTAATGGTCCAGTATGTCGGATTTCGGGGGATATATTTGCAGAAACTGAATACAAAGTATGTGTTTATTAGCGGATAATCGCCTGAAAATAAGAATTGTTGTGTTTTTGTTACCTTAAAATGAGCCGTTAATAGCAGATAAAAAGAGCGAGCACACAACAGCATGAGGTGAGCCCATCTCTGACATGTCAAACAGCATATGAGAAACACTGATTTGTACCGTGAAACTGCTTTGTTCAGTATTTTTACCAATTTAAATCACCTGGTCTGTTTGTTTTGGACAGGAGGTGACCTCTGTGGGTAATTTAGCTCCTGGTAAAAACCTCCTATTGAACACTGGAGGAATTCTAACCGGGAGAAGCTTTAGCTGGTTGCAATCTGCAATCCTCACTGCTATGTGCCACAGTATCCCCCTAACTCTTACACACTGGACCTTTTAGAGCTGCAGAACAAAACTTGTGTAGTGCATATAATTTTTTATCTCCTCAGGCAAACTTACTTCCAAGATGTCAAACTTGGCCGTTTTGACTTTACTCCAGGTCTTCTTGAGCCGAGACACAGGACTCATGTTCATCCCAGCTGCAAGACGGACACAACAACAAGAAAAAAAGACAATGAGAGAGATATCACACATCCAAGAAACAACCCAAACATGATCCCATTAACACATGGCATTTTCCCATTCAGCCAGACAGACGCAGCCCCCCCACCCATCACCCTCCTCCGCCCTTCCTCCCATGGCAGTCTTCCTTTAACACCCCCTCCCCACTCCTCCTTTTCTTTCTTTCTTTCTCCTGTTGTTCCTTCTGATGCAGCGAGGCAAAAGGCCGCAGGAACAATGGAGTTAACACACGCCTCGTTTCCCCTCCCAGAGCTCTGCTTCCCATATGGTAATCCTGTGTGTGTGCCTGGTGCAGGTTCAGGCACCGGGGGTCACCGTCAGAGCAGAACAACACAAAACAACCCTCGAATACACAAAAGGATCCACAGACAGAAATAAAAAACTCTAAAACCGCTAAAACTGAATTTTCCTCCTGAACTCACGCCACCTCCCGGGAGACGGTTTGAGTTTAACATGACACTTCAGCGCTGCGGGGCCGAAATGAATGACCACGGCGGCATGCGAGTGTGTGTGTCAGGACGTGTCTTGACTGGGAAACAGCTCCATCTACCCACAAAGACACCAGTGTGTGTGTGTTTGTGTGTGAAGACAGGTGTTGGCTGTGGTAGTGGCCCCGCTGGGACACACACTCCCTTTTATGAGAGCATTAATATATCGTTGATGTCTTCCTTTTCAGCACCGACACAATGTCGCAGGAGCAGAAAGGAAACACTGAGAGAGCGTGTGTTTGTTTCTATTTAAAAGGGTCAGTTCAGCCAAATTACACACAAAAAACACTGACTTTTAATGGTCATGCAGGTAGGTCTGTTAGTTTTATTTGTCCAAGTTTGAGATATTCTTCAACACTAGAGGTCTTAGCTGATCCGTGAATGTCTAAATTATTTTCAGTCTACTTTAGATCAGGTAGGATTCAGTTCTTTGTCTTTCCAAGTATCAACATGTCTAATTGTCACACACAAATCATAAATCATCGCAGGAGAAAAATCTGTTCTACGAAACAATAAGCAGTGTGTTAACTCTCATTTTGGGACCCATTTCAACAAATTTCCAACATGAGATCATTTCATCTCATCCATTCAGACCAATCTAACCCTGTCTTCTGTTTTCCAGCAACTATCAACAGTGAAACTTGAGGCTACCACCAGTTAAAACCTGCATGGAAGCAATGCTCACCCAGTGCTTTTGTAACACGAGCCTCCTGATTGTTAGGACATGTTTTGCAGTGTCGTATTCTCCCTCTGTTTGTGTCTTTACTGAGTGTTTAAGTATTGTCCGATCAGCTTTAATTGGTCCCTACTGTGAGGCAGAAATCTCAAAACTTTGAAAATTAAAACCAAAAGCTTCCTGCCTGGCTGTATAAAGGTAAATAAGACATTCTGCTTTCATAATTTGGGTGAACTAACCCTTTAATAAGATCACTAATACATTGTCTAACCCTGGTGGTTCCCTGGAGACGATGCTGGTGAGATGGGATTTGCCTGTGGCGTTCCCTGTCTCACTCTCAGGGGAGAGAGACAGAGAACAGCTGGCACTCCCAGTATCCTCTCCTCTGCCTCTCCCTCCTCCCTCATGTGCGCTCACTCTCTCTGGTCAGTGTCGGCCATCTGCCTGGATGGTTTGTTCTGTGTCCTCCTCCAGCTGCCCCCCCCAGCCTCTCTCCTCTGGACACACAGATCCCCCCCCCCCCGCTCTCAGCCCTGTGAGGATGACCAGATGCCCTCGCCTCTAAACACTGGGACATCTCTCAGATCCCCAGAGCCCGTTGGCTTGGACCTTCAGCGAGGTCTCTGAACTGTCTGAATGCTTTAAGGCTCTACATGTGTCGGATTCAACCTGGGTACTTCGACTAATGTCATCACATCAAGCAGCAGCCTCCACAGCTGAAGAATGAAGCCAACGGGAAAGTCCAAAAACTGCACTTCACTGAATGGCCACTCAAGGCTGGCACAAAAACAGAGTCAATCCCCTTAGACTCACATGTTAAAATGCTCAGCTTAACGGCAGAAATAAAGAAGTTTACAGCCTGGTACAAAAACGACTTTGGTCTCTATTGCTAATTTAAACATTCACGACAACTGTAGGGCGTATATTTCAATTCAGACCAAGATGGTGGCTGCCATTATTATTTTATACAGTCTGTGATTCACACCTGGAGGCTGTGTGGTACAACCAGAGTCTAGTCTGCTGTCCTCTGAGCTCCACTGGAGCAGTTTGAGGTTAAGTGGCGTGGGTAAGGTTGAAATGATAAAGAAGCAAGAACTCCTTTTTCAGTTTTTCTCGATTGAACCAGCAACCGTCAAGCCATGAATCTACTTCTCTAACCTTTAGACCATCACTGCTGCTGCTGTCTGTCCAACTGAACTCTGATGTTATGGAACTGGATTTTATATTTTTGAAAAGTCGCCTTTCTCAGAACACGAGGTACAAGGAGGTCAAAATGAAACGACATAAGAAGGCTCCGCACACTTGGGTTCAACTCAAGTATTTAACAGTAAAGTCAAGTTTTCTGTCACTTGACGTTTCCACATTACCCATGATACTCAGCTGCAGCTAGTGAATTTCTGCAAATACAAGCAGTCAAATGTCAACAGCAGAAAGCCGAGGGGAAAAACTGTCACTGAGACAATTATCTGCATGAACTGCTGCTCCGTTCCCTCTGCTGCCACGTCGCACTGATATCATTAGACGCAAGTAAATTACGTACATTGGAAATGAACTGGGACAAAGTCATGAGAGGTTACTGCTACAGGGAGAGAGCACATCGCTGCACGCCAATCTCACTGAACAACAGATGCATTTACCGCGCTGATCTGATTTACTGATGACCGGAAGGGACGCAGAATGGGAGGAACAAGTGCAGAGAGTCCAAATGAGACTGACAGCATTTTAAAAGTGTGACAACCATTGATGCAAATCATTTCTTGGCTAATGAAAATCATCTTGAACCCCAGTTCAGGTTACGAGCAGCTGTCCTGTCTGATTGTACAATATCACGTTATCTCACAGAGAAGGAAAAAGGACTCACATATGATGGCCATGAGGGAGTTAAAGTTGCCGATGTTGAAGCATTCGCGCGCCACGTCGATGAAGAACTCGATGACTCGAGCTCGGTGTTTCTTCTTCACAGGCTGTTAACAAAATGGAGGACATTAAAAAAGTGCATTAGCCCTCAGGAGAGACTAAATGTGTTTGTTGGAAATCAGGTTGTTCTATAAAAGTGTATTATCATTAAAGCGCTGTGTGGAACGCACTCAAGTTTGCTTATACTTCATTATACATGTGGGTATGTTCTTTTATGGAGAGCAGCGGCATATTTGTTCTGTTGCTGAAACAACTAAATGATACATCAATTTAAGTCATTTCAAAACCTACATTGGTTCCAGTTTCTTTAATGTGAAGATCTGCAGCTTTTCTTTGTTTTATATAATTGACTTTTTGCTAAGCCCCGCCCCTTTGCGATGGTCCGACAAGCTGTCAGAGTAAGCATGGAGCCCACACTGTAGCTAACTGCACTCTCTACAGATCACAGTGTACAAGTGAACCACCACATCACTGCCCATCGCCCCAGAATGCAATGAATATAAATGCTACATTATAATTGGCCAGTCTGCGTCTGGGGGCGGGACTTAGTGAAGGGTCAATTGTAAATTGGATATATTTTGGTCAGAAAAACTGAGCAATTATCGTTTTTTGCACTTTCATGTAACTGGCTGTGATCTGCTTCCAGCTGTGTCCAGCAGCAGCAGCAGCACCCGGGTCAAGTGCTGAAACGACTGCCAGAAAATTACCAACAACAATTTTGATGATCAATTAATCACTTAAGTGAACTGTAAAGAAAGAGGAGCCAAACATCTGCTGTTTCTGAGCTTCTCAAATGTGAGAATTTGCCATTTTCTTTTACTAAAATTGAATGTTTGGCTTTCAGACTTGTCACTTTGAGCTCAGATGGGCATTTTTCACTGTTTCATTTGAAGGAAATGTTCAGTAATTGCAGCCCAGTCTTCTTTTTTCTGCCTGCAAAGCACTCAACATTCCTTATTCAGGAGTGAACTTGGTCTCGTGTTCATTACTCACCATGCAGATTTCTGTAGCCACCAGATAACTCAGTCTGTTGAACCATTCGACATAAGCTTCCAGGTTGCTGGCCTTCTTGTGATCACTGAAGCAGCTCTGCAACAACAACAACAGACTCTTTAATTAGCATTGCTGCTAATTGCAAAGCAAAAATAGTGCTGAAGTGGAAAAATTAAGCTGATATTTGCTTTTTTCCCCCGTTCCCTCAGTCAATGCATCATTGAGCATGAAAAATAAACTCTTGGCAGTGCGGACCTGTAGCCAATCACGCTCAACTTCACTGCTTCTAAAAGCACAATAGTGGTCAATGTTATTCACATTATGCATGCTGGTCCTTTGTGTGGATTCCTCTTGATCTAATTCCACACATTCCTTTGGCCTTACGCCACTCGCCCCCATGTAGTGTTTCCCGCCAGTGGACACGCTGCATTTTAACATGCAAACACACACACACACACACACACACACACACACACACACACACACACACACACACACACAGTTATTCCCATCTCTTCCAAGTGGCTTGTTGGAATACGAGGCAGGCTAGCCCGAGGCACAAAGGCAGCCTTAACCCCCCATCACCTCGCCTCCAAAAAGGGGGGCTGTTGCCTAGCAGCCGAACGCCAGACAAGAGAACCCACCGCCAGACACACACATACACACATTTACACACTCACACACCCCTTACCCAAAACAAACCCTTGGCAGCAGTGGTTGCTAGGAGATGAGGTGCATGCATGCCCATCTCATCCAGACACTGGGGTGATTTGAGGAAATTGTCAGTGAGGTGTGTCTGAGTGTACGTTTCTGAGTGTGTGTGTGAGAGGAGCGGATATTTGGTCTGCTGCTACAGTCTAGAAATCACCTGCCCTCACTTTGACCTGTGCAGCCGCCGGTCTGCGTGTTGTGTAAACTCAACATCCGTCTGCAAGAGAAACTAGGCCATCTCATGTCTAACCCAAAGCAGACGGAGACAGAGCAGGTCCGCACGTAGGACTGGAGCCAAAAAAGATTGCGTAACTATTACTGTATATGCTTCTCTTATCTGCCGGTTTATTCTTAGCAAAGCACGCAGACGTTACCTTATCGTTGTCCAGAGGGTCTTTCTGGACGAAGGCCTGGACGAATTCTTCAGGTCCAATGTAACTCAGTCTCTCCTGAGAAGGAATCAAAGGGGAAAATCAAATGTTTGCAGCTATCTTTAGTTTGGTCAATGCTGATGAAGGTTCTGTAAGAGTTTGCATCACCTTCAAAATCAGCACTTAAAATGGCATTCAAGGAATCATTCGGCGTAGCCTCCAGTGGCTAATGTTAGCAAACTTCAGACGTTATGTGAGTGACATCACTGAGCCAGTAACATAGAGGTTTCTCCAATCAATTCAACAGTTAATTAGGGCTGATGGTGCTTAATGGATCCTTTCTTGATGGGTGCATTTCCATTTAAATGTCTGAAAACATTTACGCAAATTTCTGAATTTTCCGCAAATTAAATTGGGAATCAGTTTTTTCCTCAACTACTTTAATGCAAATATATTCAGGAGGATGTGACTAGATTATATAATTAATCAAGCTCAAGTAACTCTGATACATCATGGGACTTCATGCTGCCTCACACCTGAATTTCCTCTGATCCACATGGTGGTTTTATCAGCTAGGATTTCAGATTACAGTTAACTACACTTCTTTTCTGGGGCTTCTTCTTTGTGGAAAATGAACACTCTGACTCCAATAAGAGGCAGAGAAGTACTCCAGTATCAAGGTGTGCTTGAAAAATCACTTTCCATCAGCCTTTATTGCATCTTGCACAACTCAAGTAGCCATAAAGATGTATTTTTTTCTGAATTTTTAGGGTTTGCATTCAGTTTTTTTAACGCACAAACTAAAAATGTGCATAAAAACATGCAAATGGAAGTTTATCTTTCGGATCTGGAAAGAAACCCTCAATCAACCTCTTATTTTTAGACTGACTGATTTGTTTTTTCAATGGCAAACTGAGATATAATGAATATAAAGTTTTGGGTCAAATGCTGCTGTTTATAATCAATGAAATGGTAGGTCAGATGTAGGAGGAGACGTGGCATTCGGTTCACCTCGACCACCACACTGATTTCTAATCCATCATACATGTCAGGCTCTCCCCTCTCTCACATGTTCTCCTCTCCTGCATCGATTTGGTCCTATTCTCTTTGGTTCATGTGCCAATACAAGTGCAGGACCTGTGATTGTTCTTTGGAAGATGACATTTACATTTTAATTTGGTTTGACGTGTCACAACAATTGATTGATATGAGGGAATAATTTAAACTAATTTATAAGGCGATGCTGAAGAAAATAAGCCTGCTGGGCAAAGTCTGGCTCGATTAGAGGTTTCTGTGGATCAGTGAGCTTTGTCTTGGACAAGATGATAGATCTAAATTAAAAAAGAAAAGACAATACTTGGGAAAGTCCTTGAACATCTGGGTTGCTCTCACCAGTTCTATGTGCGTGAGCTGCTGGGCGACAGTGAACGGGTCGTTGCAGATGGACAGCATGTCTCTCTGGATGGCCGCCTGGGGCTTCGCCTTGAGAGCCGTCAATCGCTCGGCTGCTGTGGCGTTGATCTTGACCAGCGCCTCCTCGTACTGGCTGAGCACCGTCAACCTCCTGATCAGACCCTGGCTCATCTGACTGACTGCCTTCCTGTAAACCTGATGGATGGATGGAGAAACAGAGCAAGGGAAGGGGAGAGATGAAAGAAGAGAATCAGTTAGTTAGACCTCAATGTTTAGGAGCTTAAAACACACGAGACTGAAACATTATCCTTGATGAACACCTTTGGAAACAAAACTCCTGAAAGTAAGGGTTCTTCTCACATCATTAAGGAGTCCTAGATAACCCTAAAATCTTCACCATAAACTAAGGTTTTGTTCTCCTGTTCTCCAGCTCTGTACAGGTTTGAAACCCGCTGGAGACGCTGCTGTTAGACACAGTTACGTCAATAATAGCGTAAGGATCCCTATCACAAAGATACTAAGAACAAGAAAGCTGAGTGTGATGCAAATGTGACCATATTCCCAGTAGCATGCGTGCAGCCACTTTGTTTAGCTCAGCTGTAGGCACTTTAGGTTATTCCCTAACCACTCATCTGTGGCGGGGAGTGATAACAACCTCACTGGAATTTACAACACACATATTGACTACATGTCAGCAGAACTGACTGCAGACTGATGCCAGCTCAGCCCAAACCACAGAGCGACCCTCAAAATGTGACGCCTCCTGTGTTTGTTTTGCAGAGAAGCATGCTGTTGGTGATGCACTGGGAGGTTCGCTCACTATGTTGCGCAAAACTCTTCCTGCCGGCCTCATTAAGGCCTCTCAGCTCAGCGGGGGGGGGGACTCTCGGCTCCGTGGCCTCAGAGGTCGAGAGGTCGTCCTGTTTTGAACCTTCTCTCGGACTCCAGGCCACGATTAGATAAGTGTACAGTTCTCTCACTGACTCAGTTTAGCACAGACGTTGCATAAGAGGGTCTACGGAGAGAAGGAGGACATGTGTGTTTGATTTTGTGTATGAGACTGTGTGTTATTGTGTGAACATGAAGGATCCTGTTCATGGCCTCTTTCCATACCACCGCTATGAGCTGCCCAAAAAATCTGGGGTGATGAGGCCCCTTTTCTCACGACCACATCCCTCCTCCCTGAACTTCCTGCCAATTTCAGGCTCCAGAATCTGGGTTCTCCAAACAAGACTCCAGTTCAACAGGGTGGGAAGAAACACAGCTCGCCTTATAATGGATGCGGAGGCCCGGTGCCGAGACAGCAATCAAGTGTGAGGAGTCGGTGCGGCGCTCAGGCACTCGGGGAAAAATGAGCGGACTCTCATCACTCAGCTGGAAACAGCCAGGGCAGGACCCTTTTTGAAATTCACTTCCCCGGGCGTGACTAATGCATCTGTCTGTGGGTGATGTGGCTGTGATAGGTGTGATGGCACATGAACAGACACATTCACATGTCAACCGATCAAACTGCGGCTCCGTGGATATTGCAATCTTGGCAAGTGGTGATTGCAAGAGCACAGCAGAGAGAAGAGAAATGAAGTTGTAGGGAAAAAAAGATGGACTGAGGATCTGAGAGAAACCTCTTATAATCTTCTTATTGTCTCTGCACAAAGTTTAATGATGCTCCTACCAAAGACTGTAATTAATTAATTTTATTAATGGTTATTTTTTCCGATTAATTGTTTGTGTCAAAAATTTGACATCTATAAATTCCTTGTTTGTTTGACCAACAGTATAAAATCCAAAACATATTTATTTCACAATTACATAAAACTCAGAGAGGAAGCAAATTCTCACACTGGAGAAGCTGGAACCAAATTTTCTTTGTTTGAATGTGATTCAAACACAAATTTCTGTTGACTTACCATTTGGCATCAGATCCTTCTCCTGCGCTGCCAACACAGCAGACAGTTAACTCAGCACCAGTTGCATGAAATTAAAGGGGAACTCCAGTATTTTTCAACCTGGACCCTATTTTCTGAAGTTTTTGTGTCAAAGAAGACTTGTGGGAACAACAATTTTAAAAATTGGTCCAGTGTTGAGAAAGAATAAATGCTGCAGTTGGCAAAACAGGCCACAATGTAACCTCTAGGGGCAGGCGTGCCTCGACAATTTATGGCCAATAAATGTGGTTGTTTTGGCACAAACAGGCTCAGATCGATATTATGAGTGTCTGACAACATTATGGAAAGGACCCTACAGAGAAATCAAACGTTTTCTGTGCCTTTTTCTTGATCAGATGTTTTGTGCCCAAGTCTTGCTAAAGTAGAACTCCCTTTCTGTGCCCCAACACAACAAACTATTTCCAGCACGCCTCTCTCCAACTGTCACTAATGTTTTCTTCCTGCGACGAGATTTCAAGACAAAACTTCACTGGCTTCCTGTTAAATATCGCATCGATTTCAAGATTCTGCTTCTCACCTCTAAGGCCCTTCATAATCAGCCCCTTCCTACCCGTCTGAACTCCTTCATATCTACACACCCTCCCGTACTCTTCGATCCTCCTCTGCAATCCAACTCACACCACCATCTGCCCGCTGGACTACCATGGGTTCTGGATCCTCCAGCTGTTCTGCCCCCCGTCTCTGGAACTCTCTCCCCCACGACATTCACAATATTGACTTCCTTTCCACTTTTGAATCCCGTCTGAAAACACACCTTTAAAGCTGGCAAATTTCGTCTGATTTAATGGTGACACACATATTGAGACCTCTTATTTTATTAACTTTTATTGTATATTATGGAATTATTTGACTTTATTATCTATAGATATGTTGCTGCTTGTTTTTTTTAACTGTGTCTTGTAAGGTGTTCTTGAGTGCTTTGAAAGGCACCTATAAATAAAATGCATCATTATTACTATGTTTATTGGAACCTCTCGTTTGCCAGACTTGGACACAAAAGACTGGAACAAGCAAAAGGAAAAATGTTGCTTTCCTCTGCATGGTCCTTGCCGTAATGTTTTCAGACACTCACAATAACAATCTGAGCCTGTTCATGGCAAAATGAACACTTTTAATGGACATAAATGGAAAAGGCACACCTGCCCTGAGTGGTTTCATTGAAGCCTGTTCTGCCGCTGCCTGCTGCAGTGGCCTCTCAACACTGGAGCAATTCAAAAATTGTTGTTCCAACGAGTCATTTAGACACAAAACATGAGAAAATAGGGTCCAGGTTGAAAAACACAGAGCCTACCCTTCAATGTTAAAAACTTTCCATAATCAATTATTGAGTTAAACTCATCAATAAAGCAAAAATGCCAAATGCTCTCTGGTTCCAGCTCCTCAAATGTGGGCATTTGCCACTTCTTTGGGACTGTTGGTTGGATAAAGCGAGCAACTTAAAGGATTCATGTCAGCCTCTCAGAACGTGTGATGGGGCATTTTTACTGTTTAGCAATTAATCCAAAAACATGGCGAGATTAAAACAAAAAAATAATCATTAGTTGCAGGCCTACGCTAAATATCTCAGTTCAGACACTGTAATATCAGCGTAAACACTGTACACACTCAGCTAAAGCTTGACCGCACTCCTGCACAGTTGGACAACAGTGAGACACACCACCAGTGAAAATCGCTCCAGTTGCCACTTCAAAGTCAGCCATCTGCCGTAGCTTCTGTCCCCACTACAAACAGAGGACGGGCCAGGGTCGGATAAATATAGTCACAGATCTTGGAGACAACAGCACGCCTGACATTTCTAAGCAGAGGGAGTCACATTTGCTCATCAGAACTATTGGCGTTACGAATGAGGGGGCCCGGCAGGGGCACGCTGTTCCCTACGCTATCGACCCTGGCAGAGATCCTGAGGTGGCAGACGGCTGCACAGTACAAGTCACCATGACTGAGCGCGTGGTTGCTTCATGCCATAGTATCACTAGAGGTCCTGTTTTTCTTGGCTGAGTGCTGATACTTCCTGTGGAGCACCACCTGACCCACACAAAAGGCCGGACTGTTTTTAGCAGGTTAGCCAAGCAGCACTAATGAACGGATAGTAAAGGTGCACTGAGCAGGTTTATTTTATCCACAAACACATCCATGCTGCCAAGTCACGATGGGGCAGAGATACCTCCTGACCACCTAACTAAGACGCACCAGCCTCTCGCATTCATTTGCTAAAAGTTCAGGTCCATCCTGGAGTCACTCCAGCCACGTCCAAGTCAAGTCCGGTGATTGTAAACAACTGATCTATTGCAAGTCTTCCAGGTCTCTGAATGCTGACAATTCCCAAGGTCCTTGTTTTTATAACTTAAGTCCAACATAAAGGTTCAGTGTGTAAGATATAGGGGATGTAGTGGCATATAACAGTGAGGACTGCAGAGTGCAACCAGTTGCAACTTCTCTCTGTGTTCATTGTTCAGGTGGTTTTTACCGGACAAAGTCAAGTGTTTAACTACATATTTCTCTGCAGTTACTTCACTGGGAGAGACTACTATCCAGATATTGAATTTCCAAGAGCAACTTAAAACACAGAGTGCAGTGGCACCTGTCATGAAAGAGTACTGTGCATGCAGCATTTGGATAAAAAACAGTGATGTTTGTCCAAGAGTCTGCCTTTTATCAAGTGTACCAGGCGACCAGACTGGATATATAATGTGGGATCTGTTAAATCAACCCAACTTGTCATAATAAAGCAAAAAAAGAACCTTGTGCAAAATAAAAACTGCACATTTTGAGGCAAAGCGAGACCTTGGTACCATCAAATGAGGTCAGATCAAGATCATAGCGCTTGTTTTCTTCTTGACTGCTGCTTCCCTATATATCCAACCACATCCATAATGACAGTCTTACTACAGAGATCAAGGTCTTGGAATGTTTTGAGTGTGGTCTGGACACGACTTTGACCAGATGTTCGGGACATCTATTCTGGACTCAAACCCTTTCCCAGAGTGCTGCGGTCGACGCTCTGAAGAATCAGCGTCTAACTCTGCACTCAGGACCTGCTGCTGGTTAGACATTTGTGTTGTGTTTTGAAAACATGATTTCCAGAATCTGTGAGAAACATGAACCCAAATTAGTTTGGATCAAACCCTGGCTGTTGTCGCCGGACTGCTTCCTTACACTTCAACTACTGACCTTCTTGGAGGAAACGTCTCGTGCCGCTCACGCTACCCAGAGCAAGCAGTCATGTTTTATTATCACGGGGTATCATGTATGGATACATGAATAAAATATATCACAACTTAACTTCCTCAATATTTTCCTGTAGCGGTTCGTGAACCCTGAGACACCAAAGCTTCCCTAAGAACCATTCAGATGAAAGACCGTTGCTGGTCACGCTGCGCTAATCATGAGCACACATGCCCCTGGCTTACATGATATCACAGCACATCTGCAGGGCGCTATAAAGTAATGTAAAAGGCTGCTTTGTCTACACAGTGCATACATCTAGTGTTCTGAACCTTGATCCACTGAAAGAGCTTTTTTCTTTTAATGCCATGTGTCAAAAGTTCTTTGAATATGGGGTCAAGCGAAGGCCGCATGCTGTGCAAGAAAATAGTCCAACAGCATAAGAACTTGGGCGGTGGAGCTGGGTCTATTTCCGGTTTAACCGGTCTGGTCTGGTGTACGAGCTTTAACTGGTTTGGTTATATGCAAACCAGCTCAACTAGCATTGTCGTTATGGCATTAAGCAGCCAACATCAGCCACCTCTGCTGACAGTGTCACAGTGCTAAATACTGCATTACTAAAAAGCATCACGATAATATGTTTAAGAACGGACTAAGGACAGGCTGTGTGTAATTTACTGCTGAGCTGAGTCTGGTGTCAGCAACATGAAGAAGATTAAATTTGAGTAAAGGTGAGGAGAACCTTGGCAATATGACAACATTTTCAATTAAAAGCCAACAAAAGAAGCATCCTAAATGGCTGCAGGCGGCATTTTAAGCTGAACTTTAGCATGATGCCGTGTTTCTATTCATTCCTGTTGCCCTGCTTTGAAAGCACTGCAATGGACAAGGAACAGCTGAAGAATTATCTACTGATACCTTCTTATTTCAATACAAAAAAACAAAATAACCTGCTGAGACTACAAACTCTCAGGGTCCTCAAATGAGATGATACTTAAGTCCCAATGTCCTCAAATGAGGACTTCCTAATTAACAGGTTTTAGCTTGTTGCTGTTGCTAAAACTGGTCAAATGTGTTGGCATATCAAACTACAAATGTTATTCATCACAAACAAACAAGTGTCAGCCATTGAATTTGATAAGGTTTTGTCCACTTTTTGCCTCTGGATCGGCTGCAGACTGACTTGGCAGAGATGGCTGCCATCTTGTTTTTACATGGATTAGCGTATTGTGTTCTAACTACTACTAGATGGCACAAAAAAAGTGTTCATTACCCAGGACAGCACGTCTGAGTTAAGTAGAATGAAGTATAAGGTGCAGCAAACCCAGAGTGTCCTCATATGAGGACGCAGGGTCTCAGGAGGATAAGGTGGCAGCCGGCGGGAGGGAGATCGGCAGAGAGCTATACGTTTCTGGTAAGGTAAATGACTATCACTAACAAGCTAGGCTACTTGCTGTTGGCTCAGTACAACTGGACACAATTTGTCCACACAGTGGAAAAGCATCATTAAAATTCTTTTGCAATCTGTCAGTTAGAGCCACTTTCAGCTTAACTTTTACCTACTATAGGTAACATAGTTGCTCTTGCATTCAGGTGCTCCATTTAATGAGGGATTATAAGCAACTTTCTCTTCAACCTCCGGACAAGCTGGTTAGATAATAAACAATGGGAGACAAATTAAAGGCTAAACCTGAATGAAGGAGTGGAGAAACTAAACCACTGCACTGCAGATGCTTTCTAATGACTTTTGGAGGGCTTGATGTAGAGGTTAGGGTCCCTGCAAATCAATGCAACATTATGCCAGACTGGGTGATCACCTTTGGTGGCCCAACAGCTTACTAAGACCTAATGTTGCTTTTCCCATAATTTATATCCCATCTGTAGCTGAAATTGTCTTGTTCAAATGTGTTTGAATTGATGACGATAAATCTGTGATGGAAATTATAGCTACAGTTAAAAAAATATATAAACAGGTTGTATGAAAATAACAAGGTAGGGCAAGGTGACACTGTTACTTAATAGTGCAGCCATTGATAAGCTAGAAGAACACCTGCGGCTTTCAATTATATGGAAACACTTGAAAAAATGAGGCACGTTATCTTATTCTGTTAAATGTAGCGAGCATGATATCACCTCCAGAGAATCTTGTGCTACATGACTCTCTGTTGCCTCGAGGCCAGAATCGATTTCAACCATCCAAAATATCTTTAGAGGGGTGGTGTGTGGTGTTAATGCCGACTGCAGGCAATCTACTGTGAAATCAAAAGACGTTTGTGTGACCATCAAAACACAGCGCCTGCGTGTATGAGCATGACTGAGCCAGTGTGTATTACTGATGGTCAGTTCAGATGTGTTTTATGTGCAGGGGGGGGGGGGTGTCTAAGGAGCTCTAAATGTGTCCAAGTGTCATGTGAGAAACGTATTGATTTCTAGATTAAATCAGGATCAATACTCGTGCGTGTACTATCGATGAGTCATGTGAACTCTGCATTAGAAACAGTGGGGGGTGGGTGGGTTGTGTTTTTCTTGTGCTGAGCCTCCTGTCAGGACAGATGGATGTTTGTGTCCTCCATCACTGTCTGGTCCTAACAAGCCCCCGCTGCCTTATCGTTAACACAAACCCCCACAAGGTACACTCACTTAACCCGAGCACACAAGCAGAGAGCAGACAGGGACATGTGTGAAGCTATGATGGCTGAAGAAAGGCCTTTGCACACTGTTACATACAGAAACCTTGCACACTGAGTCTGATGCATTTTGTTGCTCTATTCATTGCAAAATTTTGCAATATGAGACAAAATGGAAGGACACATGTGCTCCCTTGCTTCTCTCCACCAGAGATGCCTCCCAGGCTGTCGCTAATCTGTCACTGCATCTTGCATTTTGCACAGTGGTTATCTTAAAAGGCTGAGCTGTCCTCTGTCTGTCTCCACACCTCCTCACCCTCTATTACAGCCTCCTTGTCATCATCATCCAACTGAATACTACTATCTAAACCTGCTGAAAGTAGCTATCTGAGTCATGACAGGATACTGTGCGTCCTGTTCCTCTTTCCTGTTGCGGCTGCAGTGGTGTAGTGGAGGGCATACGCAGGTGTAATGGGGTATGCCACAGGACTACACAGGAGCATGAACCCACTTCCACATCAATAACCTTCCCTGTTGTACACCCAACTCATCAACTACCACAGCACCACTGTGCGGATGCATGTGCCCCGCTGGTTACGCCACATTTTTCACTGCATTTTGATTAAACAACTCTAAAGGTTTTTGACGGATACAAAAAATGCTGAAAAATCAATCCGAAAACTTATACGACTGACAAAATTTAGAGTCAGTGTGCAAACATGATTGAAACAAGGTGAGGCTGAATTTATTTTTAAATGTGCAACAATTTCTGACGAAAAAAACGGACTAGATGTGCAAAGGCCTTAACCCCATTATTTATCCGAACCAAAGAAAACTGAAGCAGGTTAGCCTTATGCTAATCCTCTAACCCTACCACTGGTGACATGAAGGGAAAAGAACATTTGGTATGACATCTAATAAAGCTAAATGGAACAATGAAAGATCAAGACTGTCTGTGGAAACCACCTGAGAACTACTAAAGTAAAAACGTTAACTAGGATTACGGTTTGAGGGCTATATTTAGCATTTCCTGGGACACAGAGGTAGACAGCTAGGAAGACATAGCTAGCTGTTACACGGCATAATTTCCTCTAAATCCACAAATTAAGTTTTTACATTTCTGTTTGTAACATTAGACAAACAAGGTACAACAGGTTAGTTTGTGTGTTTTAATGGTGTTAGCAGGCAGAGTTGAAGTTTAGATAGACTTGCTGGTTTTTCCTGCATCCAGTCATTATACTAAGCTAATCGCCACCCATCAATCTTTTCATATAACTCTTAGCAAGAAAGCTATAAAGCTGATTTTCCCAAAATGTTTAGCCGTTCCTTTGAGGTGCACACATGTAGATTCATTTTAAAAGTCATGGTGCTGTTGTGACGTTAGCTTATGTTCACATTTCCTTTCATATGGCGTGACTCATTGCTTATCAAAACAACTTTCCTGTATCTAAATGTCTGTCAGTGGAGGGTCTGCATGTGCAGCAAAGATAACAGAGGGTCCAGGACAAAAACAGTCCTACCCCACTAAATAAACTTTGATCCAAAGAGCGCAGCGGAGGCTAATGGTGCACTAAGCCAGTGACATTCAGCTCTGCAGCAGTGAAACAATCCAAATGCTGCCTAGGAAGGAGCACCACAGAGACGACAAAAAAAGCCACCTAGCCTGTGAACAATGAGGCTTTTCTCTCAAACCAGCCAGCCTCAAAAACTGCTTTGTTGCCAGAGATACCCCCCCTCCACGTCCCTCCACAGCTATCTGCAAAAATCTGCCTGTGCCTGTAGCTTTGCTGCACGTGCGGCCTATAAAACAGCACTTCACTGTGATAACACCTTAACATACTATTATCTAATCAGCACACAGGGCTTTTGTTACTTAACTCATTTAGTCTGATTAACTGTTTTTGTTGTTGCATACGGTGTGCAGCAGGAAGAATAAAAGACTGACCTCGTCTCCACTGGCCAGCCGGTGAGTCAGCTCTTTCAGGCTCCGCATCATCCTCTCGTCCCTGAAGTCGTAAGGAAAGGTTTCCGTCCACTCTGTCAGCAGCTGGAGGATCTTGGGAGCGATCTTCCTGACTCTCATCTAAAAATGCAAGATAAACACATACGTACAGAGTTAACAGGAGGGACAACCACAACTGGGATGTTAAGATGTGTAGACTTTGTAGTAGGTTCACAGTTTTGGAGCACATTATGCCGCTGATTCCTAAAACTAAGGCGGAATTTATACTTCTGCACTGAATCGTCGCCGTTCCCTGCGCCGTAGCCTGACGCAGATGCAGCAGATAAGAAACAATAAATTATGTAGATAATACCTCTACAAAAATAGCATTTTAGGTCTTGTGTGTGATTTATCCTGGCTTCATATGAGCAGAGGAAATCTCCGCTCATCACTAGGCTAATTTATACAATGTGAAATGCCATAGGCTTGTGCTAATAACTTTAGCATGTTGTATTTGTTTGGAAAACGTGTTTGGTATAAGACAGTTGTTTTGTCGGCGAACCTTGTGAGTTGTAATGGTGCTGAATTATGTACTGTTACCTTTGTTAAATGCTGCTGTTGTCCCTGGTTTCAGATGAGAAGAGAATAACTTCGGTAGCTGCTAGGCTAATTTATACAATGTAAAATGCCATAGGCTTGTGCTAAAAACATTAGCATGTTGTACTTGTGGGGAAAATGTGTCCAGATAAAGACAAGTGTCTGTCTGTGTTTGAGATTGTTGCTATTAAGCCATGTTTAATGTGTGTTTAATGTGTGTTTTGGGTGTGTTTCAAATCAACTACACTTCAACTGCACTGTACTTCACAGAAAGCCAGCCATCGGCGAGTGTAACTGCAGAGCGACACAGACACACCACCGCACAAATGTAAATGCTCACAACGGCTCAGGCGACATGCGTAGGCTACAGCGCACAAGTATAATTCCCACTTAATGAAGAGGAACCAGAAATTCCATGTACCTTATCAGCTTGGGGATCGCTGAGTCGCTGCTGCTCCATGCACAGGTGACACACCTTCGACATGAGTTCATGTGGGCGGATGAAGAGACGAGAGCTGAGCAGGAATGTGAAGATGTACGTCCTCTGTGGAGAGAGAATAAAATGTGTTTGCTACAAAAGTAATCTAATGATGACAAAGTGATCATTTAAGTTTGAAAATGGGCTTTAAAACTACATGAAGTGAAAACTCACTTGGGGGGAATGATTCCAAAACAACAAAAATATATAAATAGCAAGTCGTGGGAATTAAAAACTTTTAATCCCTGATGTTCGGAGAGAAAAGGAGATGCAAAAATGAAAGAGAAAGAAAGCGACTTTGGCACTTAACAGGGTCTCAAAGCAGCAGAGCTCCTCAGACAGAACAAAGGGAAAAAGAAGGTTCTTGACTTTGACGAAACTGCAAAGGAAAAGAAACAACAGAATAAAAACAATACTCACATCTGGATAATAGTCTACAGTTGGGACCAAGTGGTGAATGAGGGCCTCCAGGGACCCGGACGCCAAGTTGTTGTCATGATAATAGAGACCGGGGTAGCCTTCCTCCTTGGTCTGGTACAGGTTCTTGTTGTAGCTGCTGGTGTTCAGCTGCCCCGTGAACGGTGGTGTCTGAGGCATGTTGTCCTGCGAAGATAAAGAGGACAAACAAACACAGGTGCGGTCAGTCAGGACTTCTTCTCTGATAGATATTTCACCGCAGACGCTGATGCAGAGCGGCCAGACGAACCCAAAATAGCCCTCAGACACAAACACAGACAGCGAAGGTTTGGACGCAGTCAACACCCTTCCTCCTCTGGATCCCTGCTGTCCATTTTAAGGTTTCTGGGTTTGGGTTTAGTTTATTTGGACGTACAAACGGTCGACTGAAAAAGTTGAAATACAAACTGTGGTCGAGACACAAAAAGCATGAGAGAGAAAAAGCAGGAGGCTCATGAGTCATTACAATGAAAGACACTAGAATGGAAAGCTCAGACGCTTTATTGACCCCACTGAGCTTTTTACAGAGGCTTAAACCCTTAACCTCAGCAGTGTTAGTGTCTTGCTTCACAGGACCAGTTACCAACAAACCAAGACTGCAGGCTAATAGTGTATCATCCCATAACCGCCAACCTTTAACCATGGAAACAACCAAATTCTCAGAAAACAAGACCGGAGGAGGTTTCACATTCACATTTCATACTTTGCTGGGAAATCTTCAGCAGGACAATTAATTCATTCAACAGCTCTCATTTACTGAAAGCGCTTACAAAGAAAGTCCCGTTTGTGTTCAAACACGCAGACATAAAAACGAAAGTACACCAAAAAACGTGTTAGAGCTTGTGAGAGATTCTGGGTCAGACTGTAGCCCCGCAGGTTTCTCATGACACTTAGCTTACCCTGAAAGCAGCTGTATGATCACGTTGTCTGTTTACTTCCACTGCTGCCATGTGTGTGTGCACATGACATAGAGCGAGGAGGAGTGTGTTAAGGAGGCAGAGCAACTCATGATGCAGGGAGGAACATGACCAATGAAGAAGCACATGTGCAGTACTGTGCTAGAGAGCAAGCATCAGTCTAACCCTGAGCGAAACACTGCCAAAGAAACTCATTATGTTTCAAGAAGGGATGCATGATATTGGATTTTTGCAGATATCCAATATGCCGATATATATCAGCTTATTTAGCTGATAGCCAACAGATATATTGACTTTTTTCCCCCACCAAATCTTTGTGATCATCAAGTCTCCAAAATCTGCCAATACCGATGACATGCCGATATCATCATGCACACCCAGTTCCAAGCAATCATAGATTCATCAGCAATTACCCCGATGTATCCTGAAGTTATGAGGAGGTGACAGCACCGAGCATTTTTGGATCTGTTGTAGAGAATTTATGAGTGTTTAAGTATCTACCCTACCTTAACTGACTGAAAAATATCGTACAAACTATCGGAAAACTGTTGAGTACAGAAAGATTTGTCTTTAGGCCAGATTGTTCATTCACCGATTGGCAGCAGCCAATGGTTTTATGTTTTGTGACATCAGTTTTGGATAAGTTAAAAAGCAGAGCTCGAGACTAACAGCATCCCATCGTCCCAGGGACAATAAAAAATATGCTTGGCACACACCGGGGACACACTGGGACAAAAGGGCACAATAAACTCACTATCAACGGGACAGGGGACACACCCATATGTTTCCCTGATAATGCTACATTGTGAACAACAAACCCATGTTGGCGTCGGCAGGAGGCTAACAGGTAGTTGACGTTAGCAGTTAGCATCTGGTGGCTGGCGCTAACAGCTGGCGGAGGTTGCTGTCATACATTCAAGCTCTTTTAGGTAGAAATTAGTACTGGGCGAAGGAAAACTGAAACTTTCTCATGATGTGTTCAAATGTAATCTTGTAAAATACAGTTTTTGGCAATACACTTGAATAAATACGGCTGTTTGAAGGGAAGATTTGTTGATGTTTTCACAGCAATATAGAATGGATAGTAATTGTGTATATATAGTAAAAAACACTCATTTTAAAAAGGTGTTTCATAAACGTATAATTGAATGTGTGTTCATTCAAAGAATGACTTTCATCTGTAACGTTTGCTGTTCACTTACATATTGAAAGTAAAGGCTCAAATGTAGAGTAACAGAAGCACAAAGTCAGAAAACTGACTCAGTCAGTTAAAATCTATCTAAGGTTTGCCAACATGAGCTTCAAAAGGTTACTGGCCATACCAGACCAAGTATGGCTATACAGACAAAACCACAGAGTGTACTGAACTGAGGAAAGGTGCATTTTACTGCCTCAATCTTTCACTTGTGAGAGAAAGAGTTTGTTATCCCTGCTTTCAGAAGTTACATAGTCTTGCTTTAACCCTTTAACAGCCCCAAAGAGCTGAGGACCATCATAACACCCTCAAACTGGTCCTCACCAAGACACAACAACAAGCTCACACACACTTTCCTCTGCCAGCCTCCTGACCTCTGAACCTGGCACTTCGGCTCAATCCCATGCCAGGCAGACTTATGGCTGGGGAACCACAAAGGGCCTTTTCACAGTGGGGGGTAGGGGGGGTCATACAGGGTGCAACAACCCCGCCCCCCCACACCCCCACATCCTTGACAATATGCTGCCCCGTGGCTGCCTGCCGAGTCAGGAAGCCTTTAAGGCTGATGCACTGCGGTGCTGCCAGGGACGGATACGCGGATGCCAGGAGGTATAAACTGCACCTGCCCACACACTGCCACAACGAGTTCAAACACATTTCAGGTTTCCACTGTCCTGTGATGTAATTTAGGTTTGCAGAGGAGGCTTACATAAGAAAAAAAGAAATCCAAAGGGATAAACATCTGCTGATTCGACCAGAGGGGGAATTAACAGATATTATTTTGTAGCGTTGAATCTAACCTTTAAAAACACATCACAAGACACACACTTGTGTTTGAGCACATGGCTCGATACAGAAACCTAAACAAACCCTGTTTATTCATACGTTCACTTAAAGCCTCCGCCCACCCCCCCACTTTCACACGCATGCCGCTCCATAATGCACGCGTGCACACACAGACCATCGCTATTATTCAGCCAGACAACCATGGCCATTTCCATGAGAAAGGCGAGTGTGAGGAGTCAGAGCACAGCGGCCCGAGCATCTGCTGCACCATGTGGCTTCCCCGTGGAGAGGGAGAGACCGGGAGATCACGGGTCTGATGGAGGGATACCCTGATAAAAGTCAAACTGTTTTTGGATCTTTGTTTACTCCGCTGAGGGTTTCAGGCTGAACTTAAGTGCTCTGTTCTGAGCAGTGTCGCACCACATTTAGTTACAGTTTCTTACTTAGCAGCATCCAAGTACAACCACAGACATCTTGTGTCCACAGCGCAGCTCTGAACACACCGCTGGGGTTCAGATGGAGAGCACATCAACAGCAGCAGGTGATCGAGCACTGAGAACATTCAGTGTTCCCAGCTGGGAGCGAAACCACCAACTCCCTGCTCCCACGCTCGCTTTTCTTACCATTAAGGGGGGGGTTGTTTTGGATGGATGAAGAGCTCATATGATTAGTCGATCAACATTTTTTAATACTCCCTTCAGTGTATTAAAGAATTTAACTACTTAAATTATTCCTGATGTACTTAATTAAGTAAATATTTGTAGATTACAGCTTCTCCAATGTGACGATTTCCAGCTCTCCTCTATTTCATAGCATCACTAAATGACTCCCACTGAGGTTTGGACTGTTTTTCTGACAAAATTAGCAATAAGAAGAGGACGTCTGTGCATGTTTTCTGACATTTTGTACATTAAACAAATTAGTAATACAGCAAAAAAAAGGATAACTGATACATTAACAAATGACTGGAATCTCTACTGGGAGAAAAACAGTTGGATTGATGTGTTCCTGGTTGCTGCCCAGGTTCAACATTTCATCGCTGGCACTTGTTACATCAGCCAGTTTAGCTGAACTGGGATTTATCTCAAGATATCCTAGACTGTTTTAATGCTGTTGTAGATCTGTCAAGTCCAACCTTTATCTATCAGTCTACTGAAATCCACAAGCGCACATCATCTGCAGGTGAAAGTGAAATAGACCTTAACAGGGCTGAACACTGAAAGTCGAAGAGTCGAATCATCAGATGTGTGTTGTGCAGTGTACTCTTTGAGACCTTTTGGCACCCAGATTTTGCTGCAGAGTGCGCGCTCTTGACTTTCACCCTGCTCTTTAGTACAGTCAGCTGCAGACAAGCTGCAGTGCACCATAAGGCTCTGAGACAAAGTTATCATCTGCCTTCTGCTTTGAAGTCGTGAATTTACAGCTCACAGATATTTCATATGACACAGTCTCTGGTTTTGTTTGATATCTAGTGTCGGAGTGAGTCCTCGACACTTTCACGCTGCTCTTTGGTGCAGGAAGCTGCAGACACAGAGGCTTTGTACCGTAAGACTCTGAAATGACATTATGTTCTCTCTTCTGCGGAGTTCTCTGTTACGTGAATGTCGCTGTCACAATGAACGTCCCACTCAACCCCATTTAAACTCTCAAATTCTGAGGAAAAAAGTAACAAATATTCACAATATAGAGCCAAATCTGATTGGACAGAGTCGGGCACAGCCCTGGACCTCAGATCTCAGAACACATACGCTTTATAAAGTCTAATATTGCAACAAGTTGTACTGAACCTTCAGCACTGTGACATCACTCTGGCTCTCTGATGTCTTTGAAAAGTTGAACAGTTTGGATTAATCTCATGCTGCCAGGGGCAGGTGAGCGTCTTTGAAGATAAAAGCCGTGTCTCTAATACAAAAAAGCCTCAGATAGAGGACACCATGAGATCAGATGTTGTACTTTGTCCTCTTCTCTAATCTCTCCGTCTCTCATAGCAGAGCAGAACTTTAGCCAAGCAGCACCTGCAGGTCAACGCTGAGCGTTTTAAATCTCATTTTTAGACTTTTCAGCATTTCATTGATGCTTTTCAATGTCCGAGTTTCACAAACTAAAACTTCTTTTTTTTCTGAGAAACCGCAAATGAAAGAAAAATGAAGATATCAAAGGAAAGCAAAGTTTTACTTAGAAAGATGAGACCACTTTGGCAAAAACTGAGACCCTATTCTCGGGCCAAAAAAATGATAATTAGTTTTGCAGCAAGAGGACAAACCCACCACCACCATCACTATCTCTGCGCTAAAGCCAGGAGGGTCTGTTCTCCACACATGCCAGCTGCAGCCTGCACCATAATCCTAAAAACAAAGCGCAGGATGCCTACAAGCAGCGACTGAGACAAACTGATTTACATTTGGCTTCCAGGTGTCGTGTGTAGCAGCAGTAGCTGTGGTGAAGGGTGAGGGGGGACCACATGTCAAGTCCTCTGCCCTGACAAAAGCAAACTCTTAGCACGTCGCTGTTGGTTTAGCGTGACCGCTGGCTGGGTGGCAGGAGAGGGTAAACAAACAAAATGCCACAGCTTGCTTCCCCACTTTAGGGGGGGTCGTTTAAAAGTTGGATTGGTTTTAATTATAGCCCGGCTGTGTGTGTGTGTGTGTGTGTGTGTGTGTGTGTCTGTGTGTGGCCATCTGCCTCAATGTGTAAAAGAAGTCTGGTTTGGACTTAAATTGGATTTAAAAACAGAGGATATTCAAATATGTGTCTGTTTCTGTCTCGTTTATGAATTAAAAGATGTTTTTTGGTTAAAAAGCATCAAAGCATCAGGACAAATTGTTGCTTTAGGGGGAAGTTTCTCGAATCTTAGGGATTCTGACATCTTCAAAATCAATTACACACAAATAAATGTCAGAATTTCCTCTGCTACCATCTTTAAACCATGATGTTCTTTAAATATTCAAACTCAGGACTATTTTTACACTCCGCAGACACTCTTCCTGCTTTCTGATTGGCTACAGACTCAACGGCTGATTATCACATGGCACTGAGTCTCTCAGATGATTCAGGTGAGTCTTGTGATCGTCTTCAGGGGCTGGGATTTAGGAGGTAGCGCACTCAGCTGACACGCAACATAAAAACGACACTGATCATGTGTGTAGTGTGTGGAGGTGAGCTGAGGAGAAGGATTTTTTAGTTTCAGGCCATGATTCTCTGAAAGGTTATAGAAATGTCATAATATTTCCCTTTTTTCGCCCTGTGGGGAAATTCTGAAACAGAAGGGCAGCAGCTCAGAAAGCACCAAACCTCCCCGGGCAAATGTCATATCAGGAGTAAAACCCCGACATTTGTGTGAAATTACTTTCAGGCCGCAGAGCCATCAGTGACACGAGCTCCCAGGTAATTCTGTCTCCTAACGTTAGGGTGGGGCCGCTTCCCCAGAGGGAGAAATGATGGAGCCCGCTCCCTCGCTCGCTCAAAATACAAGCTATCAAAGAGCCGACGGAGGCTCTTCCCGCCCTGCCCGCAGTGTTAACGACCACTCTGATGAGCGCCCATCAGCAGCTCAGACACTGTTAAGAGAAACACAGAAAATCACTCCCGTGGCTCACGACACGTACGCAGGCAGACGCTCCTGTTTACTGTTTAAGCACCTCTGTCATGCCGTGTTCCTGAGACATTCTCTGAAATCTCTACATCTTCCTGCAACCTGACGAGTACACCGGTCAAAGCTCAGAGATTTGTGATGTAATAAAACATCCTGTGCAACAGCTCTGAGCGTGAGAAGTGGTTTCCACTGAAATGAAAGATAGTTATTTTGCTTCAGTGGGGCAGGAGAATGAGGAGACAGCAGCGGGGGAATGTGAAGCAGGCGCTGCAAAGAGAAACTTTGAGGGACCATCAGTAAATCAACAGCCCCCCCTCCACTGTGTAAACACTTTAAGGCATGAGGAATCTCACTCATCCATGGCTTGAGGAAATGAGGTTGAGAGATAGGTGAGTGACTGCACAGGAGGGCTCAGAGGCCACGGTGGAATAGTAGAAGTAGCCTGAATAAAGAGGGCTGGTTGGTGGTGTTGTTTGAAGTTGGTGTGTGGTCAGAGGCACTTAAACTAAAGAATACACCTGTCTGAGAGGGCTGAGATCAGCAAGTGGGACGACAACATGGAAAAACACACAGCCTTGTAACAAACAGAGCAGCAAACAGACTCCAGCAGCAGCAACACAGAGCAGAAAACAGCAGCTCAACACAGACACATCTGTCTCTCTCAACCCTTCAACCCTTCTCCAGCTTGACTCCATCCACACCAGGAAGGAGTGTTGTTCTGCTGACAATGTTCTGACTCAGGCTAGCGTTCGCAGCTGTGGCACTGAGTGGTAAAAATCACAGCCTCCATATAGGAGCCTGTCACCTGGTGTCATCAGTCCTGACAGCCACATGAATCCCCCCCCTGCAGACACTATAACATCCTGCACAGAGGGACGCTGCACTGAAACAACACCTTTATAGCTTCTGCCTCAGATCCTTCCCATGAATCTTCAAGACACTGAGTAAACGTCAGGCTTTAACGTTGGGAGACGTCTAATGTTAACTGTGCTTTGAGGTAGGATGCTGTATTTTTGAAAACAGGGCAATGGTCCCCTGGGCATCTCCTACACAGGAGCAAGACACACAGACTTTGTGGTGGTTTTGCATCTCTTTTTGGTCATTATGCATCTATTTAGTGTCTCTTGGCGGTTGTTTTTTTGTCTTTTTGTGGTCATTTTGTGTCTCTTTGTGGTTCTTTCATCCATTTTGTAGTAATGTGGTGAGTCTTTGCAGCTCCTTAGCACTTTTTGTGGTCACTTTGTGTCTTCTTGAAGCTGTTGTCTCATGTTTTTGTTGTTATCTGGGTCACTTTGAGGTCGTTTTGTGTCTGGGGTGTTTGGGGTCTTTTGAGTGTTCTTGTGGTTGTTTTCTGTCTCTTTGTGGTCGTTTTGCACATTTTTTTAGTCATACTGTGTCCCTTTGCATCTCTGTGTGGCCATTTTGTGTCTTCTTGTAGTTGTTTACCTGTTTATTTGTTGTCATCTGCGTCATCTTGTGTCTCATTAGTGTTGTTTTGCCTGTTTTTGTCATTCTGTTGTGTGTCTTTTGCAGTCTCTTCATGGTGAGTACATGTCCATTTAAGAGACATTTTGCAAGTGAAGGCCAGGGGCCCCCCTCACACTGTGGGCCCCTGGGCCTGTGCCCAGTCTGCTCATTCAGTAATCCAGCCACAACAGGGTAAACAGCAAAGTTAAAGTGTGTTAAAGCTTCACTCAAGATGCGTCTAGACGGGGAAATTCCTGCCCTCACAGACGTCTCTGTAAGCAGTAATTTCACAATTCACCGGTCAAACTAAATTTAGCAGAAAATGAAAAGTCTAAGTGTTTTTGGGGCAGGAGCTGCTTTACAGTCATTTCAATACCGTCGAAACAACAATAATGATTCAATTTTCCATAAAGTGCTCCGCAAAGCAAAATGTGAGCACCTGTGATTCCATGACAACCGGGCTAACTCGTGTGTGATTTGCTTTGCAACAGAATAAGTCAGTTTAAGCGACAGACATATAAGCACCTCTAAAATGCAGCTGAGAGTACACCTCTTTTAATTCCCAAAGCTCTGCAGTCTTCACACCTTTTCATGTACAATTACATCACCGCATGCACCAACTATCATGCTCCTGCACTTCAAACACCCATTTCCCCCAAAGCATCCATTTGTCTTCATTTGCACACACAAAGCCCAGCACAGCCTCCACCACACAGCACCCGACTACAGCAGCAATCATGTAATCCAGGGCAACAATAACTCATTCAAGTGCTTCCAGAGGAGGCACCCTCACATTGTCAGGCGGCCACAGCGCTGCCAAATCACCAATAAACGGATTTACCGTGTCAGCACATTAAGGGAACCCCGATGCATGCTTGTAGTACAGAGCAGTGGCACGGAAAGCCAAGGAGAAGAGGCCAGAGTCACTCAGGAGAGATGCGGGATTAACTTCACTGATCCCTCACTGTCTTGCAGGAGAAGAGGAGAGGAGGGGGGGAATCCTCTTAACCAGGAGGTAGTGGAGGTTAAAAATAGTCCGCCATTGACACTGATTTCAAAAATCCCATTACTGAGGTACATTTTAGCGGTCACTTCAGGAGGAACAACAAAGATAGAGACATCTGAACAGCTGATTTGGGGTATCATTAGTCTGGTTTGTTTTGATTCTGGCGGACACAGATTTGGATAAAGTCAATAAAGGCGCACTGCCAGGACGCACACTGCTGCACAGGTTCAATCTAACCACAAGAAACCCAAGCTGCAATATTAATATCTGAGGTTAAGTGGCAGGAAGAGCTTTCAATTCAGTGGTCAGCTCGTTTCCAAACGCGGCGAGCCAAATAAAGTGCGCTCTTTCCAACACCTGCGCGCATTTTGGACAAGCTCCACCAGCTGGTCTCCACGGTGCGCAAACAGCACAACATTCAACACAAATGCTCAAACACACAACATCCAAACAGTCACTGCTCACTGCTCACCTCAACAATCGGTAATCCAGGTGTGAATCTCCCTCGTATCCTTTCCCAAAATGTGCGTAACCGCCTGTGAACCGCCTCTGAGACTTTCTCCGTTTACATGTGAATAAACCGAGGCGGTGAAACCGGCAGTCCCTCCCGCTCCGCGCGCTCACTGCAGCATTATTCAGGTGCAAATGCAGGGAAGCCAAACGCGTATTCTCGGGTTCAGAGTCGCAGGATTGTTCAGAGAAGAAGAAGAATCCGTATGAATGAATGAACGCTCCGGCTGTGTCTCTGCCGCTGCTCCTCTTGTGTGTGAGCTCCGGAGCAGCGACCAGCCTCAAGACTTCACTGTGAGGGAGGCTGCAGCCAATCAGAGGAGAGCACTCCCCGCTCCCTCCTCCACCACACCCCCACCCTCCTCTCATCATTCCCCTCTTCTCTCGTTTTCAATTTCATTTCTCTTTCTCCATCTAAACTCCCTCTGACGTTTATTCCATCCCTGTGTTGTCACTCTTCCTCTTTCAATTCTTTATTTAGTTTGGTGTTCACAGAAATAGCAACTGAAGTGTTGCCTAATCTCAGCAGTTATGCACAGCATGTAAAGCAAATTGAAAACATTTCTATTTTCTCGGGTTTAAAGGGACAGTTCACCCCGAAATTAAAATAGCATATATTTCCTCTTACCTGTAGTGCTGTTTATCAGTCTAGATGGTTTTGATGTGAGTTGCCAAATGTTGGAAATATCAGCCATAGAGGTGTCTGTCTTCTCACTAATATAATGGAACTCAAAGGCACTCAGCTTGTGGTGCTCAAAGTGCCAAAAAATACATTTGAAAAACTCAACATCAATGTCTCTTTCCAGAAATCATGACCTGGTTATTCAAGATAATCCACAGACCTTGTTGTGGGCAGTTTCATGTAGGAACTATTTTCTTTCTCTCGGACTACACCCGCCAACCGTATCACCACACAGACGGGAACATGTATCTACTGATAGCTCAATTTGCACCACTGAGCTAGCTGACGTTACAGCTCAACCAAAGAGGGTGCCATTAGTGTTTACATCTCTCATCCATGAGTAGATGCACTTTTCCTTCTGCGCAGTGATACGTTACATTTGCATGTTTGCACATATATCAGTGCTTCTAAAGTGATGTAGTATATGAGCTAACTTTATGATCTGGAGGTGGATGGTGTGACACAAGACTCTTGCCAAGCTGCAGACCACTCTGTCATTTTCATAGCAGGCACAAATAAAAAAAAATTTACATGAGTGAATTTCATGTAAAGCCATGTAAAGACATGATATGATGCAAATTCTTGTGAATACTCTGAACTTCAGTGACCGATTTGTGCTGCGATAACCAATCAGCATTGAGATCCTCCGGGGACGTATGACATTGAGGATGTACCACTGGAAGTTCATTCATCGATTCAGTGATTTCATGCACCTATGATGCAAGTCAACACAAACTATTCAAGCGTTCAAGCTTGCCAACACACAACAAAATCGGTTGTGTTTTAGCCACCCCTTGCTGTGTTTCCACCGGGATTTTGCCACAAATAATAGTTGTTTTTCTTCGAGACATTGCTGCATTTCCAGCCACCAAAACCAGGTATTTTCAGCCAAAACATGATCTTTTCCTGACCATAACCAAGTGATTGTTGTGCCTAAACCTAATCATGTTACCACAGAGTTACTGACATTTATCCACTACTTAGCAACATGCAATTATAGCATATCCGTACAATGCCACATTTAATCTAGTGATTGGGCTGCTGGGGACCATGACTGTCATGCAACATTTGATGATATTAACAGTAGGGATGAGCGAGTACACTATTATCTGTATCTGTGTCTGTATCTGTTTTACCAACTAAATTATCCATATGTGTATCTGTACTTGGAATGGGCAGCGTTCAGACTGGATGTGGGTGGAGTTTAACGGAGGATAATAAATCGAGAGAGAAGTAGGGTCTTTTTTCATAGAAATGTATATAATCAGACTTATTTTTGCAAACAGTGGAGTTGCCTTCGTCTGGCCAGAAAGCTTCAATTAAACCCCTTGGGAAAAGTAATCCAAATTTGAGCCTTCCCAGAAGACCCTTGTTAACCCTCTCTAAATACACACAATTATACTGTTTCTTGATCAGTTTGAATCATAACTTTTTATTTTCCATTCTTTTTGTCACCATATATGTAAAACAAAAATTTCCTCTTGCAGTGAATCCCTGCTTCAGGCCTGGTCACTGTTTGTGGTGTCTGGCGGCACACATTGTGTTTGTGTCCGACATAATGACTGAAATCCTGATCTTTGTGGTCAAACTCGTTGCAGTCATTTAAGCGAGAGAAAAGCTGGATTAGTGCATATACGTAAATCTGCGCTAATACCAGATTACGTAATACCTCTGGATGTTGACGAGAGTTGGGATGATTTGCTGTTACTTTACCGTGGCTTATTACTCTGCTCGTAAAGGGTGGAGACAGTCGGCCGAGCACGGACCAGTTTGTAGTCTTTGTGTAAGTCACATCTCTTTACTGTTCAGAGAGCTACAATAGAGGCTGGCTGTTTTCTGAAGATGAGCAGGAGAGTCGGGGAAGTTGTAAACAAATAAAAATAAGACATATTGTCTGCAAGTATTAAAAAGTAAACAGGCAAATTGTAATTTCAAGTTCTCCTGTTTCAAGGTTGTCCTTGTCAATGAGAAATCATGTTTAATTGAGCTGCCCTGTTAAATGAAAGCTCAATAAATGAAAGTGTCTGAACTAATAATATCACAATGGCCCTCTATAACTCTGCTGATGTTAGGGTTTTCCGGAGAACTGCAACAAAGGACTTCATACAGTTGACATTTAAATATGATTGTGGTTTGCATGTTTATTTAATTCAATCTGTGCACGTTTTTTTTTCTAAAGAAATCCAGTAATTCACTTTCATATCATGTTTTTTAAATTTCCACACAAAAGGCAGCTTCCTATTCATGTGTCGCCCACTTAGAAACAGTTGTCACCTTGAATTATTTGGAGGAACAATGAACATCACTGTTGGTCTGAAGAACTTAACAAAACATTTTGTGGTGCCGAGGACAGAGAGAGATTCAGCTGTTGGTTTTCAGTTATTATGCCACATTGTTTCACTGATAAAACTGTACAATTATAATTTGTTTCTTTTGGACATCATGTAGCTTCAACCTCCGTGACATGAACTTAGACTGAGGGGTGTAGACATACAAAGAGAGAAAGAGCGGGGGGAGGGATGGAGATGAAAATGGGAGAGAGGAGGGGTGAAAGGGGGAGGGGAAGAGAATAATTGGAAATATTTATGGGTGAGTGTGAAACTGTAACCTTGTTGGGTTAGAGCCAGTTTTTGTCTGCAGCTCTTCAGCAGGTCAAAATTATAACACACAATTGCAAATATACAAAAGCAGGATTGCAGTTATTGTTATGTCTTTTTAAATGGCTTGACTGGGTTTGAGTTTTTAGTCCCGTTCCCACCGAGCAGTTCAGTTCAGTTCAGTTCAGTACTCTTTGTTTGTTTCCACAGTGAAAAGTTGTGGATGGTACCAATAGAACCGTTCTGTACCGTCCCCATGTTTGGTCCCCCCTCTGTTGGGGTACCTAGCACACAGATCTGGTACTAAAAGGTGGAGCTGTGAACACTGCAGTCTGATTGGTCAGTAGAGGACGGTCACTCTGCTCAGGGCTGAGTTGTGTCTGGTTTTGAGGCTCATGTAACCACTGTTCATACTGTGGAGAGTTTTACATATATTAGTACAGTGGTTCCCTACTGGTCCGGCCATGAGGTCCAGATTTCTTCTTAGTCATTAGTTCAAGGTTTACACAGTGTGATACAGTCAGCGTCATACTTGTACTTAAAAATAAAATGTGTTTTTTAATAAACTTCACGTTTGCAGGTCTCTTAGGGTCCATTCAGAATGGATCTGCAACCCACTTTTGGACCGCAACCCACCAGTAACCGCTGTATAAGTATACTATAACTATAAAATGAAAGGCTGTTTTCTGCCTCCAGCAGTAGCTGGAGTCAGAGAGAAAAAAAAATTCACTGGGCTGACTGCCGGCAAATTTTAAGGTGGAAAGTTTACTTGTAATGTTACTCAATGCATGAGTTGATGACATGAATCTGTAGCCCCTTTTACACTGCCAGATTTTCCGCGAATGTTGGGCCGATTTGCCGGCCAGCTGCGAGCGTTTACACACACGGAGCCGGATTGGCGAGTTGATCGGAGGCGCCCAATTTTCCGCCTCGTAGGGCAGTCATATTGGCGGAACGGTTTTAGTATAAACAGAGCGAGGCTGCTTTCCGCCTCGGGAGGGGCTGTTGATGACTTGCGGGAGGGGCTGTTGATGACGCCGCACGTTCGACCCACTGGCGTGGACTTCAAAACAGGAAACAGCTGACAGCAGGAATGAGTATCTAGCAGCACTAAGGAGACGCAAAGCAGAACATCAGCAACTGGGGAGATAAAGAATTGCGCGCCCTCCTTGCCCTCGCTAACGAGAAAGCCATTAACCATCAGATGACGGGAACCGTGAAGGACGGGCCGATGTACGAGAGAATCGCCGAAGGACTGACCAGCCACGGCTTTCCTCAATACGTCACTGTTTATGTCACACGCTGAGCTACACGTTCTGTTACTTGCTCACGCCCCCCATTGCCTCGAAAAAAGGCACATTCTGTATAAACAAAATCAGGCAAAATGCCGCACTCCCTGATTTTGTTTTTATACTGCCAATGCTGAAAGAAGAGGGATTGGGCTTTCCTGGAAATTTGCACAATTCCTGTGTAAAAGAGGCTTGTGTCACTGCTGATGAGGAAATACAGTGAGTGCTGGACGGAGCAGTGAGTGACAACAACCCCGCCCACATCTAAGAAAACTGTTTGTGGTGGAAACGCTAAACAGACCTAGGGTCTAGGTACCATGTCTGAAGGGTTACTGTTGGTTCCAAAGGTACCATACTGAAAGTGTTTGGTGGAAACAGGGCTTATGAAGGCGTCTGTTGGTCCACCTCTTTGGTCCACACTAAATAACACTTGTTAGTCGGATTATTTCACTGTTGGTTTTGGTCTCTTCATGGGATTTGTTTCTGGTTTCAAACATGCCTGTAAAGGAATACCAGCCTGACCAGTGTTGATTACGATCTGGTTTCAGCATGTGAAAAGCTGAAGGAAGTGGGGCTTTTCCAATCTAACTCGTTCACACTCTGTAGCCTCGGGCAGCCTGTGCTGAATGGCAGAGTGAAAGATTTCCAGTTTGTCTATTCAGGTAACAATCAGCATGGGGCAGCTACAGCCTGGAGGTTTAATAAACACAAGTCCTGTGGGTGTGAGAGCAAAGCAGGGCGTCGCAGGAAGAAAAAACTCCCATCACAAGAAAAGGGCACTGTGGGTTAGAGCTTTAACAGCAAATACATCACAAATCAGACCAGTCATGATGCTGTGAGAAGGTACAATATGTCTTCAGCTTCATTAACGTGCTGTGTGACTGAAGACATCAGATGTTTACTCTCATGGAGACACATTCTGACTGGAGTGCCAGAACTGTGCCAAAGGTCTCTTATGCAAGCATGACATCCAGGCTGATGTGCTGGATCTGAAATATTCCTGCAGGGAAATAAACAAACAGGGACTTTATGTTTGTGCTACATTCCCCATATAGCTCCTACACCGAGCAGGGAAGACAGGCATCGGAAATTAACAGTGGGATGTTTCCCATTTGTGCCACCTCTGTAGCAGCCAGGTCACAGTTCAGTGTCCTGCTCAGGGACACTTGGACAAACATCCTGAGTGATTATAAACACTTCTGTTTTGTACACTGAGGGAACTGAACCTGTGACTTTGTGGTTGAAGGGCAGGTTTTCTAATCACATCTGCGCTGATTACAAAGCAATAAATAATCTTTATAGTCAATATATTCACATTTATTTCACCCATTAATGTCAGAGCTGTGACAGATGATGGTGAGACTGTGCACTGCCCACATCACCAAAGTTTTGTCTCCTGGGGGACAAAACTGTAGAGCCACACAGGAGTAAATGTGGATTTAGAGTATTAACAACTGGCTTAATAAACTGTGCCTGCCACATCCACATGAATATGTTTTTATTTTAAATGGCATTTTACAGAAAAATGATCTTCGAACACACCTGTGTTTTCACATTCACGTACACTGGGCATGTGCATGCCGATGTAAATAGGAACAGATTGTTTGCGGTTGGTGCTTACGTACAGAAAATACTACGGAGATGGCGAAAAAGACAGACCAGATATTTCTTTGCTTGGACTGATGATGAGGTACAACTGAACATCTGTGACGGCAGAGCCTATCAGTGTGAGAAATCTCTCTGATTGGCAGTTTAGCTCAGCACACAAGAAGAAAAACAAAAGTGAGGAAAGTAAACAAAGAGCTAAAGTCAAGAGGGAGTGCAGCCACAAAAAACTTGTTCCATAAGGTAAGATTCTTCTTTAGCCATAGAGCTCTTTAGCAGAAACGTTTCCTGATTGTTTGTGTTATTGTTTACTGGAGCACGGTAAATACTCTGCTCCTCCAACACTGGATTGGGTCTTTACTGTGCTAACTGGCTAACTAGCATCAAGACAGTGTCCCTGTTTCCCTTTTTGAATGACGAATAACTGCATTTCTTATATTAATGTCTGTTTGGTTAGCTGTCTGTGTTTTGTTTTTTTGATATTGGATCTTGCTTCTATAAAATTCAATTAAACTTTGAATTATAAAAGAACAGCGACAGATGAACTCTCCATGCTGTGGTTATATTTTGTATCTCAGAATATCATCTTTATGTAACAGAAATACATTTCTTATATATGTAGATATAATCTATTGACATTAACTGACAGCTTTATGTTTAGGTAATCAACGTGCATTTGAAACTTAAGCTTTCGTTTAATGTTGAAGGCTGGAGTTCAAATTAGTTCGAAGGTTTCAAAAATGATGTCAGCAACAAGCCACAATAGTACCTGTCAAATTTAGAGGTAGGACATCATTTTCTCTATCACTGCATTATTGCTCTGTAACAGTGACACTTTGACAGAAGTGATGAAGTCGTCACTTGAGCTGCTGAGACTTTAGCAAAGTGTCAATATTCCCAACTATCAGTACAGATTACGGGTGTTACATTAGTACCAGAGGGTTACCCTGTGTGACAAACAGATTCCAGCAGGAAACAGAAACTGGTTCACAAAATCTATTTTTTAATTCATATAAAAGTGCATGAAACAGTGTCATTACATTTGGTGCCGTTGACTGACACTGAAGAAACCCCTTTCAAAGATGTTGTAACAACGAACAAAGAGAAGAACAAAATTCTTCTTCACACCTCAACTGCAATTTCCTCTTTTAAAGGGCAGCTCCATTATTTTTTGCTAGAGGCTTTTATATCATTCTGTAGCTTTTCAGTAGTGTTCCATAAGCCTTCACATCCGAAAATTCACATTGTGGTCCAAGTTTGTATGTTTTGGCTTCAAAATAAGCCCTTTGAAAAACTTTGTCTGTACAATAACACTGCTATATGTTAACCCATGCACTGATGTGGACACCACGCTAGTTCAGTTCCAAGAGGCACAATAACACAAACAAACTAAACGATTGAGGTAACGGAGGTAAACTTCTGTGTTCTGTGAGGTAAAATGACGTGTTTTTGTTGAAGGAGTCTGGTGGCTCTGAAGAGAGCATAGTTAGGTAAAGATGTAAAATATATATAGCATATACTTAAATTACAATTGATGCAAAAAAGTGGGCCATTTTAAGGAGGCTAAAATATCTTTTGCTTCTGTCCTTGTCCACAGCTACCAGACTGCTTTGCCAGAAATGGTATATTTAGCTTGCAAAACAAAAGGTGTTACTGGTCTCCTGCTGCCTCGGATCAGTTATGCAGGATTAATACTTCTTTTAAGTCTTGTATGATATTTATCCTTCCAGGATATATACTTGGGATTTATCCTGGCTTCATATAAATAAAGGAAATCTTGCTAGGCTAATTTATACAATGTAAAATGCCAGACTTGTGCTAATAACATTAGCATGTTGTCTTTGTTTGGAAAACGTGTTTAGTATAAGACAGTTATTTTGTCAGTGAACCTTGTGACTTGTAATGGAGCCGAATTTTATAACATTACCTTTGTTAAATGTTGCTGTTGTCCCTGGCTTCATATGAGTAGAGGAAAAGTCTGCTAGGCTAATTTATACAATGTAAAATGCCATAGGCTTGTGCTAAAAACATTAGAATGTTGTATTTGCGGGGAAAATGTGTCCAGATAAAGACAAGTGTTTGTCTGTGAATGCTGCCAGTTATATTGTCTCTATTAAGCCATGTTTGATGTGTGTTTAATGTGTGTTTTGAACGGCAGCACTCATTTCCTTCACACGTGGCATAGGCCATAGAGCTGACACACAAGTATGAATCCTGCTTTAGTTTGTTTGTGATATTGTGGGACTTCCGGAACCAATCTAACGTGACGCCCACAGTAGTACATTGTTTAGCTTTCACGGCGGTACTCTTTTTACTTCTCCAACCGCCGTTTATAGATACGGATCAATAAATTTGTTTAAACAGTACAAATGCAGTACTGTATTACACCAAGTCTCAATGTGTCTTCACCTGGTTAAATAAAGGTTTAATAACAATAAATTAGCACCATGTTCCACCTCCAAACTCAAATCTTCAAGCTAATACTTTCCTCACTCTCCACGCTCACACTGTCAGCATGTGTGGGAGCTGAAATAGGGGAGGACCTCAGCACTGTAACCTACATGCTAGCGGCTGATCTGGAGTTTCAGTTTGGAAAATACATAAGAGAACACAGATGGAGCCGCCCTTTAAGATTTCAGGGCACAACTGACCTCTGGTTGTCAGTCAACAACCATCTTCTCATACTCACTGGTTCTTGAGGGTCTTTTCCTGAAATTGGTTGAATTGGAATCTCGCTCTGTCTGACTCAGGGTTAAATCCCCTGAATGTGGCTGTTTCAGCATCATCAGTGCTGTTATTTGGTTCCACCCGAGCTTGTCCACTGTAAAAACACATCGTATCTTAATTTCTGCCATTGTTCATGGTGTGATTTGGACCGGTTGGTGCCTCTGTTACAGTCTGGCTGCCTCCACATTTACACCTGTGTTCTCTGGCTAAACTGGTGAGGAGCTCCAGGACTCTGATCTCATGCTCCATGCGAGCTTTCTCCCTCCTCTCCTCCCTCTCGGCCGTCTCCCTCTGCCGGCGCTCCTCCCTCTGCATCCACTGAGCCAGGAGCTCCTGATGCCAGCGAGCCTGCTCCTGCCGCTGGCTCTCCAGCTGCACCAGCAGGCCCCGGGTCTCCGACACCAGCCGCTGGAAGCAGTCCGACAGGTGCTTGAGGCAAGAGGACTCGGGTTGATGGTGGCCAGAGGGGGGGAGGGTGTTGGGGTTTGGATCTGGGGGTGTGGGGAGAGGAAAGGCAGCGGGCTGGGCAAGAGGGGGAGGAGGAGGAGCAGCTGCAGGTGGAGGTGGAGGTGGTACTGCATGTGGGGAAGGGCTGCTCAAGCTGTTTTCCAATGGTGAACCTACGACACAGGACATGAAACAGTACAGGTCTGAGATTATTACTGGCGACAGGAATATCTTTGAAACAAAGAGTTCATTAATGGATTAATTCAACAACAGAAAACTAATATTTGATTAAGATTTTTAATTGTTTCAAACTACAATAGATTCAGGCCTACTGAATACTTTTATAGTCATGTTATAGTTTAGTGTCTTGTGCTGCTAACCTTGAAACCTCTGTAGCTCCAGTGCTGTGTTCAAAAAGGTAATGTACAGCCCTGCTATTTATTTTATATAATTTTTCATTTACATGTTGTGCAGCTGTTTATTTTCAAACAGGGAAAAAAATCCCTGTCTTTGCATTTTATTTTGATCACAGTCTGTTTTAATAAAAGCACTTGTGACACCTCAGATGTGGCTTTGGCTTGTAACTGAACATGCAGCCCATTTAACCCTAACCCTATATTGTGAATCACCAGTCAGCCTGTAAATACAGAGATATTCATTTTTGTCTGTCGCCCAGCCCTACCTTTAACTGTATTTTTTTTAAATTAATAATGTTACAAATGTTAATTCAGCCTAAGCATACCTTAATTATTAATTACTCATTTAACCAATGGTATAATTGAGAGAAGGTTCATGTGTCTGAGCTTATTATCTGGTTGTCTACATATTTTTTTCAGCAATGTATTTCCCTTCACACAAAATTATGTGGTTGGTGTTATTTTTAGCCTTCAGTGACTCATTCAATGATCACAGTACGTACCACTCATTTCACGGTGGATGGATGAGTCCAGATAAACTTCATGGTGTCTCTGCGGAAATCCTGTACTGCTGAACTCAAACTCATCTGTTGAATCATCTCTGTCCTCCAACTTGACTTCAGAGTCGAGCTGCCACGGCAGACGACCTCCTCTCACCTCCACAGAGCTCACACGTTGTCTTTCTGTCCTCTCCAAAGAGGCCAAACGCTCTCCACTAATCTCTGTATTGGAATTTAAATCTGAAGGGTTACTTCCTGTCCTGTCAATGGAGTCAAGGTGATGCTCTGACATCCGCTCTGGAGAAACAAAATATGGCCCTCCTTCCCCTGCCACTGTCCTCCGGCCCAACACAGCATCCATCTCTGCAAAATATTTAAAAGTGCAAGGCTGCGAGCTGTCAACGCTCCTCTGCAGTTTGGCTCTCACATAGTTAGCCTTCAGAGTTTTGACCCGAAGCCGGCACTGGTGCGGACTCCGAGAGAAACCCATTTCGCTCATGCGGGCTGAGAGGTGTTTGAAGACATGCCTGTTGCGAAGGTTTTCTGCCAAACTCTTCTGGATGCGCTCGTCGCTCCAGGCGCACAGCAGCACATGAGTTTCCTCCACGGTCCAGTTAACCGAGCGCTCAGCTTCTCGTTTTCCTGAACATACACAAACACAGCTGAATACAGCGAACAACTTCACAGCTGGTGTTGAAAACAGTTTCTTGACAAGCACCATTAAATGGACGTACACTAGAACACTGACACTTATCTGGTTTTGCAAAGGATCCCTTCCTAAGATGTTTTTCTGTAGTCTGAGGTTTTGTACAAATCTACAGAAGAGGGAGGATAATCAAAGACACATGTGTGTGTAGGTGCAAAGTTGGAAAACAACTTTAATGAAAAAGTAATGCCAACACACTGACTCCAAACTGCAAACTGAATCAAGTCCAATTTAATCCAATTAGACTCAAGCTGAGGTCGGGTTAACAAAATGTAGAAAAGCTTGAGTCAGTGTGCAGACGTTACTTTTGCACCAGTTGAAAACCACACACTTGACTTTTTTACCAAATCAAACAGCCCTGCAATAAACCTTACCTTTATGAATGTTGTTTTTATGTTTAGTTTTTGTTCAAATTGTCTTTATTTCTATGGCTATTTTGCAGGCTGCAGTTCGTGATGCTTTTGAGAGGCACACTGGTTAAAGAATTTTAGTCATGTTACATGCATGTCACTTTAAACTGCACAGTGTCACTTTAATCTTCATGTGCCATCCTAAACTACAAGTCTGCAGGTGAACTCATCCAGATTCTGCAAGCATTGATTGTTTTAAGTGAAAAAAATGATTCAAACTAAGTGGAAATAATCTGTAAAATCGCCTCAGGTAACAGACTGATTGACACATGAACCTGCAGTTTTTAGGTCACAATGACACATGACTAAGAAGAAAGAATTCAGTCCTTGTCAGCTTACTTTTATAAGTGTGGTGGGTTTATTTAAACCCCCAACTATGCAGTAAAATAAAGGCTAACTAAGGTATTTAATTTAGATTCATAACACTGTGTGCATGTCACTCACCAACAAATTTATCGACTTGCTTCAGTAACATAACATAGCCACGAACTGTGCTGTTAAATCAGCAAATTTCAGGTCCAGGCATTTAAATCCTTTTCCCTTTAAGCCTGTATCATACACTCACATTAGTCATGCTTGCTAATTATCCAGACAGAGAGCTGCTAGCTGACCCTGGATGTAACAAGACAGCTAGCTACCAGGTGAAAAGTTGAGGGTTAGCTAGCGAGCTAAATCAGATACACACACAACACTACCAGCCTGAAGACATCGCCTGCAATTCAAAGGGCTCAGGATGTCAATGTACAAGCAGGACAATTAACAACGAGTGTTTTAAAGGTTAAATAACTGAGTTTAGAGACACTTGAGAGCTCTTTCTGCTCTTTGTAACAAGCACAGCTAATGTTAGCGGCTAACAGCTAGCTAACGCTGCTACATGACTGTTAATCTAATTCTGACTCTCTGCTGCACAACAACAACAAATAAAACATGTCGATAGATGAAACAGTTCTTACTTTTGGTCGTCGAAACGGAGCTGGTCGAGTTAATCATCGGAGGATTCATTTTAACAGGCTGCAGAAAATGTAAACAATCCTCACACACACCGACACTCCTCTCTTCCGGGTCACGTCAAGTCCAGCGTATGACGTTGCGTGACGTAAACAGAGTTGTGTTAGAATATTAAATACATGTTAAATGCACAAAGCAAAATTCATGTATTGTAAATCCCTTAAATATATAAAATCTAAATATGCAAACGAACTTCTCAACTCTATGAAAATGTACAAATAAACCCTGAAAATAATATGGTTCACTTTTAAATGAAAATCAAACAAGTTTGTTTTGTATTTTTCATGTTGTATTATTTATAGTTTGTTTATTTTATTTATTTCTTTATTATACTCTTAAGTATTTTATTTTTTTCCTTTATTTTGCCCCCCCCTTTATTTTTTCTCTTTTTTTCTACTCAGTTCCATGACCATTTACTGTGATAAATAATCACAAATATTATGTAAAAATAAATAATAAATATTATATTACATTTATGTATAAAAAATATTTATTAAAATATTTATTAAAAAATGTATACAGAAAATTTAAAAACTGTATAATGACACATAAGAAATATAAATAAATTAAATAATATCATTTTCTGCTCTACTTGTTTGTGTCTCTTTCTTCTACTATTATTGTACACACTGAATTCACGCTGTAAGCTATATCTTCACCATAATACTCATTTCCATATTGTACTGAAAAATATATTACAGATCTTTACATTATATATACGGCCCTAATCTACAATGTTCCCATTTGCCCCATATTTTATCTTTACAGATTCTATAATTATTTATATGTCCTCTGGGATTATTAAAGTTTCATGTTATTGTATCTATGAAGAATACAATGATTTTTACATAACATATTCACAGGTTTTTAATATGCAGTACATTCATAACAACTGTATGTTGTACAATATTTATTCAAACAAGAGCTCCATGATTTTTGTGGATATAATATACAACCCAAAACAAAGCTGTGGTGTGGTACGTGATAAGTGTCCTGCACATGCACTTAGTTATTTTTCCAGTGGTTTATGATCAGGTGTTGATTTTCTTGTACCTCTAGATTAATGTTGGAAGATGCAAAAGGAAAATTATAGTCACACTATTGAATGTCGCATATTAAAGAGATGCAAACATGACATACACATAGCAGTAGAGAGCAGGGTAATGAGAGTGGGCATTAAGATATATGTCATATATGGCATACTGCCTCGTCTGTGTTCATGCAGACAGCAGCAATGCGTGAATAAATGCAGCCAGCTCATTCATTTCAAAGAGACAGACACAGCGGGATGCCGAGGCTGAGGCCTCAGGCAAAATACATGCAGAGTTATAAAGTAAGGAAAGTTTAACCTGGCTCAACCTTTGGCACAACTCAGTCCCATGCCAACAGACATGCAAAGGGGCAGTCAAATACTTTAGAGGGTACATTCATTTGTAATTTGAACAATGTAATTCCACTGTTTACCCTGCAATCACACATAGTACGTGAACCGGTATACAGTAGCCCTTGTATTTTTTTACACAGTGCAATTTTAATGCCAGTTGAGATCCTGTTTAGACCGTGTTTCTTGTATACAGTTATACTCAGAATGTAATGGGTCCATCTGAGACTAAAGCTGAATTTACACTTGTGCATCAGCTCTATGCAGAGTCTACGCCTTAGCCTACGCCCTTGTGAGCATTTATACTTGTGTGGTGGTGTGTCTGTGTCACTCTGCAGTTACACCTCCAAAACACTAGTCAGCAACGGCTGAGTTTCTGTGAAGTGCTGTAAAGTTGATTTAAAACACACATTAAACACACATTAAACACACATTAAACATGGCTTAATAGAGACAATTTCAAACACAAGTACACAAATCAGCTTCACTATAACTCGCAGCATTCACAGACAAACACTTGTCTTAATCTGGACACATATTCCCCACAAATACAACATGCTAATGTTATTAGCACAAGCCTATGGCATTTTACATTGTATAAATTAGCCTAGCTGCTAGCAGACTTTTCCTCTCCTCATATGAAGCCAGGGACAACAGCAACATTTAACAAAGGTAATGATACAACTCACAAGGTTCACTGACAAAACAACTGTCTTATACTAAACACGTTTTCCAAACAAATACAACATGCTAATGTTATTAGCACAAGCCTATGGCATTTTACATTATATAAATTAGCCTAGCAGCTAGCAGAGATTTCCTCTGCTCATATGAAGCCAGGATAAATCACACACAAGACTTAAAATGCTATTTTTGTGGAGGCTTTATTGTCTTCACAATTTATTGTTTCTTATCTGTGAAATTAAAGTAAATAAAAGCTTTGTTTCCACTGAGGGAAATGGTTTCAGCTTACAGAGACAGACAGGAGGTCTGCGTCGCTGTAACGTGTAGTTACATTTCTGGGGAGGTGTGCGTCAGGCTACAGCGTTGATTCGACACGGAAGTATAAATCCTGCTTTACCCTGACATCACCAGACTAAATCCTAAATGTGAGTTAGTGTGGAACCTCATTTTCAATTTCCAGGGGGCATTATCAATAGCCCCTTTTACACTGCCTCTTCAAGGCAGGAATTTCACGCCTTTATGCCGCCTCACCGTTCTGTATAAAAGGTACAATTGCCTATGGGGGGACAGAGTCGTCTCACCTTTAAGGCAGCATCAGAGACAGCAGCAGCATTGAAACTGTGTCTGTATAAATGGGACAGCCAGCAAGACGGAATCATGGACGGCATGGGTGTGATGTTTTGACAACATGTTATTTGTGTAACCCACCATGGGAGATTTAAAAAGTAGGTGGTAGCAGTTAGCAGCCTTGAAGAAGAAGAACAGTGGCCGAAAATATCCGCAAACTGGGAAAACAAGGAGGTCTGGGAGCTCCTTACCCACCAAGCAGAGGACGAGAACAGTTGCCACATAACAGACAGTAAATTATTGTTATTGCCATGTTTTGCCGTTGTTATTGTTTATAAAGTGCTGTCAATGTCGTATGTTACATGTCAAACTAGAGGCCGATACTGTTGTGTTTAATGTCATGGCCGTCATGCCTCTTTTGATTCCTGAGTGCTGGGAAAAAAGTAACAGTTGGCCAAGTTGACTTGTCAGTCTTTACTAAATAAGTAGCTTTATGATCACATGTCCGTAACAACCACAGGATGTGAATCCAGCACTCACATCCCAATGCTTCTTCAGTGTATTTGGGACACTGTCATGGTTGTATTTCAAGTCATCCTCGTGTGATCAAGATGTCTCCCCAGAGGCCGCGAATTCATCTCAACTTTGAATAAGAAGAGGGACCCATTGAGGGGAAACGGCTCCTAAAGAGGCAGTGAGGTGCTAATGGCTCGTCTTGTGCATTCTCTGGATGTCTGCTGAGAGCATTAAGATCTCTGGTGTCCCTCCTTCTATTTCACTGGTTCACCTCCTCAGTCTTTCATCCACAAACACAGCAATTAGCGGGGGGGAGTCCTAAAGTGCTGCTAATGCAGATTCAGCCTGCTTTCCTGCAGTGACATTTGCATTTTGAGCTTTTAGCCTTTGTTCTGTCGTAGAGTGACTATGAATGAGTTTAACAGTAATCTTAGAAGAGAACGCAGGTGTCATTTACAGTTAGAGCCCATTTGCTTCTGTCTGCACTTCTTTAAAGTGTTGCAGCGCACGCCATCTGTAACAGTTTGTTTTAAAGTCATTTCAAACACTTCTCTTAATCGCTGTCACACTAGGATTTTTTCCTTAAGTACAGTAGCGTTGTTAGGTCTGGGCGTCCGAGGCTTCAGCAGAGAATGGCTCATGAATAGCCCTGGTCGCCTGTAATCACTTTAAAGTTTCAGCTAGTGACGGCAGAGCTCATTTTAAATGCTTCATATACAGCTGAGTGATTTCATTTATAATTATACATCACCATTTATTGTCGATTCTATTTTTTAAAATCAAAAATCAGAATCTGTAAACTAACTAAAGCAGACAAATAAATGTAGTGGAGTAAGAGGTACAATATTTCCCTCTGAGATGTAGCCGGAGAAGCAGAAGCATAAAGTAGCATAAAATGAAAATACTCAAGTACAAGCAGCTCAAAATTCCCTAAATTTTAATGATAGCTGTTGCGAAGCACTCTGTTTCTACTTAACACTAATTATGAACAACTACTAATATTTTTAACATCACAATCTATTATTAATCTGCAAAATTAAATTTAAAAAAGTGTCTGTATTGGTAAAAAAAAAGATGCAAGAGTGTGTAAAAAAGCATCAAAATAGAGCTTGTTCAATTAAAGAAAATGTCCTGCGGAGAATCCCACCACAGAGGTCCTCTGGGTTAAGCCCCCAGTGTCCAAAAATCCTAAAAACACCCCTGTTGAAGTAGATAAAAGTCCAATTTCCTCTCTGTTTTCTCTATATATGTTAATGGTGCTCTTCATTTGCAGTGGAAAGTCTGATTTTCTGAGCTCCAAGTTGGGAATTTTAACTCGAACGCCCCCTTTAGTCAGAGAAACTTCCCCAACCCCGACCTCAAAATCCAATATGGCTGCTCTGTACATCGACTGTAGTGAAAGCTGCAGTTATTTACTGTTTATTAGCACCTCTGTCCTATTTGTGTCTCATTTAAACAGCTGTCTGTCCAACTTATATCTATAGAAGTGTTGCTATGGTGTTTATGTGCAAGTTAAAAGCATTTACTGTGTTAGTCTGCTCTCACTCAACCATGCTCACTCTTAAGTATGCTGACAAGCTTACAAGCTAACAAGGTAATTGCAAGTAAATACGATTTGTAATCTGTACAAGGAGGTGTACTTTAAAACTTTAGAAGTTGTTTCCTTCTGGTTACAAGTAATACTCTTCAGTTAAACAACAGAAGGTACATTAATACAATGAAGTGTTCCTGTGACATTCTGACTTTGCAGGCAGTGTGAAATCAAACTACAAACTACAACAATTATGTATATGTGGTGACATAATCTTAAAGATTATACCCAAACGGAGACTTTAATTTCTTCCAGGAGTCAGATGATTGATGAGCTACACTCAGCACCAGAAAGTGAGAACAGAAGAGAAACTCTTGAGTCATCACTGACCTGCTGGTTCAGCGCTCCTGAATGATCTCACAATGAGGAAGTGTGAGTTTAAAATAAAAGGCAGTGGGGAATTTTAATTACTGTGCAGTAAATTGCCACAGGGGAACATAGGGGAATACAAGAGCACATGAAAAAGTCCTCGTTAAACTGGAAGATGGGCTCAACTGTTGGTTTTAACAACAACTTTTACTTTTGGTTCTAGGGATTGAGTTTCCCAGGTGCTGTGATGGGACTTTCCTGTGGCCCAGGAACTATCAGGGTGGAGTTAGCAGTGGTGGTTGATGCATTGTTTGTCCCTGGTATCGACATTTGGCCTTGGGAAATGAATTACTTTCAGTTTTATTGACATTTAAATCACCAACACAGACTTTGTTCCTGCTAACTGAACACGGCTGGGAAACTAAACCAGATAAAGAACCAGCAGCACACTGGTAATTTGGAGACTTTCCTGTGGTTTTCAGGCTGACTGTCTCTCTGCATGTTTCATTTCCAGTAGTTAAAAAGAATAATACAATGTTGTCAAAAACTGCAGATCAAACAAAGCTGTGTATTTTCAGCCCAGTCACCAGAGGAAAATGTTGCCATTAAGCACGTTACACCTGTACGTTTCATACGTATCATATCATTTCTAAAGTGATGTAGTATATGAGCTGACTTAGAATATGGTGGATGGCGTGACACCTAGCTGAGACGCCTGCCAGGCTGCACACTACTGTTCAGGACCAACAAACAGCAAAACCAGTTGTGTTTTTAGCGACCCGTTGTTGTTTTTCAAGCATTTTTTTGGTGACCTGTCGCCGTTTTCCCAACATACCATTTCAACATTTCTAACTTGACACTGAAGAAAGCTGAGCTGAGTGTGAGCTGACCTTTTCATCGAGAGGTGGAGGAGATGGTGGGTGCATGACACCTGGGAGAGACACCTGCCAGGCTGCGGACCACTGTGCGAGACCATTCATTTGTTCATTCATTCATTTTCCATAAGCTCCCATCCTTTTAGAGGTCGCTGCAGCCTATCCCAGCTGACACTGGGTGAGAGGCAGGGTTCACCCTGGACAGGTCACCAGACTATCACAAGGCTGACACATAGAGACAGACAACCATTCACACTCACATTCACACCTACGGACAATTTAGAGTCACCAAGTACCCTGCATGTCTTTGGACTGTGGGAGGAAGCTGGAGCACCTGGAGAAAACCAACGCTGACATGGGCAGAACATGCAAACGCCCTCTTGCTGTGAGGCGACAATGCTAACCACTACCCCACCGTACCACTTTGAGACCAACAAATGAAAAAAGTTGTGCTATAGCGAATCATTGCTGAGTTTACAGCAGCTTTTTGGCTACCAAACTTGAGTGTTTTTTAGCGACCTGTCGCTGTTTCTCTAGCAGGGATAGTGTCCCAAAAAGCGACTGTGTTTTACCAAGACATGACTGCATTTACAGCCAAGATAGTGTCATGAAAAGTGTGTATTATTATTTATTTTTTAAAAAGATTTTTTGGTCTTTATGCCTTTAATGGACAGGATAGAGTGAAATGGGGAGAGAAAGAGTGGGGGAATGACATGCAGCAAAGGGCCGCAGGCTGGAATTGAACCCACCACCCCTGCAGTGAGGCAGCACCTCTGTACATGGGGTGCCGGCACTTTCCACTAAGCTACCAATTCCCCTTAAACTGTGTATTTTAAGCTAAAACATGATCATTTCCTCATCATAACCAAGTGATTTTTGTGCTTAAACCACACATTATCCACAATGTTTCTGGAACCTAAAGTTAAAATGTATTCACTACATGATAACGTACATATTTAATGTGTCCTTCATTTGCAGAAATGTACAATACCAACATTTTTTCTGGTGACTGGTTTGTGTAATTTGTCTGATTTGTGTTTGTTTTGCAGTTCTTCAGTTGTAGTAGAAACACAAAGAAGAATACACAAAAGTTTCTGATTATGTTGGGATTATTTTGGACAGAAAATTGGGAGAAATGTCAGTCAGGAAAATGTGACTTTGCAACTCTAAATCTGTGGACAAGAACTGATCAACAACTCTTCTGCTTCTGTGTTGGGGACACTTTACATGACAGGCCTGAAAACTCAGATTTTGTAGTTTCAATCTTGGAAATACAGCCATAGGCCCTGGAACTGCAGGCTGAGATAAAGGCTGTTCTTCACAGCACAACGAGCAGCACTGCCTGCTCGGGAGCACACACACACAATCACACACACACACACACACACACACTACAACATGTACAAATGATGAGCCCGCCACAGCATAGGTAATTACAGAGGAAGAGAGGAGCTGAGACAGCCGACTGGACATTCATCTCATTACTCACGCATGCCTCCGAGCTGTTCCCCGCTGGCCCGCTGAGGAACATCACACACTCCTCTCTCACATGGACGCTTCCAGGCATACACACACACACACGCAAAGAAAGGCTGGCAAATGCTTTCTAACACACTCACGACACACCTGGACTGTCAGGGTCAAGAGCTGGACGCATCTTTCCTTATGACATCATTAATAAAAGTAGCTGGTTTATTAATATTAATGAATACCCGTTTGGAGACAGTGGGCACGAGGTACAGCATGACTAGGAATGACATCCAGGAGTTTTGCATATTTGTACAAAACTCCTTGCTGACCTCTCAGCAAACTGCAGCGTGAGCAGGAATAAAGGAGGATTCCTGGAGGACACTTTGGTGCTACGAGGGTCAAACCTGTGATCTTCGTGGTGCGGGAGAAGCTCTAATTATCAGTCTTTGTACTCTTGGACTTGAGGGGAGGAGCAATACAAAAGAGTCTGTAAAAGAAAGAGCCAGGCTTTTAAAATATGACCGCAATAAATAAATAAGTGCAGAGCCTGCACTGTCTTCACTTCTGGGTTGTCTTCTTTCCCGTCCTCAAAGGGGCGAGACAGGCTGTAGATCTTCTCCCACTGTGATTTGTAGTGCAGAAAACCAGGTCAGCGAGCACACAGCGAGGTAAGGTGAGGTACAGACGGCTCGCACGCTGGAGAGCGGTTACGTCAGCTGAGGCTGCAGGAGAACTGAGGTATCCCACTGTGGAGGCTCAGGATCCCTGCCTGCCTGCATGCAGCTCTTTGGCGTGGCTCCATTTTCCACCTCTTTCATGTCTCCTGACAACCAGCAGCAGTCGAGTTGTTTAGATCAGTGATTCGCAAACTTTCACACCAGACACAAACAAAGACTCAACATGGGAGCAGTGCAGCAATTCGTGGAATCTGGGCTTTTTTTTTTCAGCCTGTGGCCCCATAAGAATCAGAGTGATGTCAACTGGAGCCGGCGTTGCGAGCGCTCCTGCAGACTGACAAACTGTTGTAAACTGGGAGATTTTTTTATAAACTGTAACATCCACATTCAACAAGTCAAAGCGTCAGCCATCCCTGAGCTAACTCAAAAACACGCACAGCCTTGTAAGTGCAGTCACTTAGAAAAAAGAACCGTGCCCTATATTTTCTCCTCTGTGTTTCGCTGCAGTGCTGTGCCAATCACTGCCCCTGCTGAAAGAAATTATATGTTGCTTTTGAAACTCTGGTGAAACTGAGCATCTGTTGAGAGCCTTCAATGTGCAGTTTGCGGTGCCTTTGAGCCACAAATGTCGGCACATAGGGTAAGGTGGATAAATATGAAAACATACACGGAGGATCTTGTTTTATATTCTCACCATCATCTGCAGTAACAAGTAACACCAATCAAACCCCTTGCATTTCTACATCTTAAATTCAGTGCTATTTACGGCATGAATGGCCACTTTATAAACCCTCTGAGAAACACTGTAGAGGTCAACAACATATGCCAAATAGATGTGGTATACAAACTCTGAAAGCTGGGACACTGAAGATTAATTTAGCAGCACTTTTCCAGTCATAAAAATGTAGTAAACGTTGTGTTTTGGTTAGGTGCCATTTCAAACTTTGAAAGTTTAGAGTGTTTATGGGCTTGGAACATTTTGATGGAAGTATTTGATGGCCATTCCCATGCTCAGCTATGTCTCATAAGATGTTACACAATTTTTGGTCCAAATTTTAAACATTTAACCACTAAAGAATGAATGAAAAAGGTCAGAAATCCCTCCAAAATACCACATTAAGAGACCAAGACCTTGAAGAACACTATAAGAAACCCATGCTGTGATTTGGTGTCAAAAACTTTGACATTTGGAGATTCCTGTAAGAACTGCATTTTTCAGCAATGGGACAGTGAGCACTTCTGTTCTGGAAACTGCTGAAAAATCCCCTCATTGTCAGTGTACTTGTGACAGCCATGAATCCTTTGAATGCCAGAGGTCTCTAGTTTGAGGCTGTAAAGTTTAGTTTAGTCATCCTAAAGGTCGCAATGGGTCATTTATTTACCACCTCATCAGGTTACACTTTACATCAATGTCTGTCCAGAGTCATACGTAGCCATGACAGATTACTATGCTTCAAATAGGCTGTGGATGTTGCTGCCAAAAAACTACAACGTGGATTCGTCACACACATCTTAAACCAGACAGCACAGAAGATCTATACAATCAGCATTGGCAAGATTAGTGTCACCATTTCAGTATCTGACCAAATGTCTTAATGGGCAGAAAAGTGTTTTTGCAGAACATTATGATGTCACAGTCAAGTTGACCTTTGACCATCAAGATCAGTTCATCGTTGAATCCAAATGTAGTATTTTTGCCAAATTTGAAGAAACTCCCTCAAGGTGTTCTTGAGATATCGCGTTCGCAAGAATGGGACAGATGAATGAACAACCTGAAAACATAATGCCTCTGGCCTCAGCTATCGCCAGCTTGGGGGCATAAAAATGGTCTCACTGCAATAGAGTGGCTACTGTAGGGACTAACATCATCACACATGAATACAACTGGGTCTCAGCTTTGCAGTCATCCCCAATTTATGCAAATCCAACAGTGTTCAGAGACCTCTGTATGCAGAAATATTTAGATACACCATTTTTGGAATCGGCAAAAATAACACATTATTCTGCATGCAAAAAAACTGCATGACATTAGCATAAAGTTCTGATCTCTTTTTGCCAAAAACTGCATGAGATTAGCATATAGTGAGCATGTCTGTAAGGAGGAGACTTGTGGGTACCCAAACAACCCATTTTCATTCAGATATCTTAAGGTGAGAGGTCAAGGGACCCATGCCAGTTTTTCCTAGCTAAACTTTAGTCTAACTTTGGAACAGGTTGGTGAAGATTCTCAATCATCCAGGTCATGGTAGTCTTGAGCACTATATCGTACACAACTGGACCTGCTTGAGTATCTTAAAGATGTTTCACTTCTCACCCAACTGAACTGAAGATGCCTCTTGAATGAGAGGTGAAACGTCTTCAAGAAACTCGAGCAAGTCCAGTTGCCTATGATACAGCACTCAAGACTAACTTTGGAAGGTTATTTAACCCCCTTCCTGGAAAGCTAACATGACGTGGTTGATACGGATGGATGCCTTCATGCTATCTTAAATAATTAGTGTGCCACAGCCTCCTAAAGAGAGCAATGTCGACCGAGATCATCAGCAGTCCAGCAGGTCTCAGTTGCAGCTGGCAGATCCTTTATTATCATGGTCCTGCTGGTGAGCAGTAAGGGCTTACTTGTGCTCTACATTAGATACGTAGACAGACGGAGCCTTCTGTCCACACTGCGCTCATTTCATTTATATCTGTGTATGTTTTCTGAAAGCTTACGGATACGGATGAAATGGAGCAGTACACCTGGAGATCATAGAGGCAGTGCAACGTAGATCAAGTGAGATACAACTGAAGGAGACAACGAAGACATTTAAATAATGGCGGGACAGAACAAATCGGTAATACATAATAATACACAGTAATAAATAGTTAAAAGAATTCTCCATATTACAAGCTCCTTCACTGTCGCCTTGTTTGCTGTTGTGTGCCATCATGACAACGTTTACAATGTTTGACCTATCTTTTTCGTACATATATTTATCGTAAGGAGGCCTATTCCCAGCCCTACAGAGACAAAACAGAACCGAGACCTTTGGCGTTCAGTTGAGTCCTTGTTGACGGCTATTTGCGGATATTTCCTGCAGTACACTGGGAATCTCACGTCTTTTGGTGGTAATCATAAGCTCATTATCTCTTGTTGATATTACAGCAGCCCATGCAGAAAATGTTCCAGTATAGCTGTGATTTGCAGCTGCAGAGCACATGCCTCTGAACCAGGGTGGGATGCTGAACCACAGAATTTCAAAACACACATGGAGGAACCACGGCAGGTCATTTATCAGCCATAAAAGTGGGCTCCAGAGCTGTTGTGATGTGGATCTGCGAGCCCCTCTGTTTTCAAAGCTTTACTCCAGTCTCTCAAAATGAATTACAGAACTCTTGGTCCCATGCCTGGTCGCCCTCTAATTTGCTTGCATTTTTATAGTAGCCACCAATTTGCAGAGGCCACGTTGACCAACAGCGAACTTATGGCGGAGCATCTGCGCTTCAAAACACTTCCTACGAGCACCAGATGCCATATGAGAAAAACATCACGTCCACTGTAATATATTCAACAGCACACATCTATCTGAGATGAAGCACAAGAGATCATGTGTGGAAGTGTGGGGTAAACGTTTGGCTTTGGCAGAAACTGGATGTGAATGCAGATTTCCTCAGAGCTACGCTGTGAAGATCATCCGCATATAGGTCGCAGGCATCAGTGCACCTTTCTGTTTATCAGCATGAGGAGCTAAAATTGTCTTCAGTCACACACCCCACGCTTCCTGTACGCCTTATTTGAGTCACAGTCATCTGCAAATCCGTGTAACTCCACGGGCATTTCCACCTTGAATTCCTTCTTCCTTTGTTTGCACGGCTGCAGCCTCAAACAGGAACTGACGAGCTAAAAGTGGAACAAAGAGTTAAAAGACTCCAAAAATACCTCAAACTGTGTTGTTCCACATATTTGTGCTCGTAGAGAAATCGTCACATTCCACACGGTTGTTTTTTTTACCAAAAAAGGTCGAGCACTCTTACGTAAGAGAACGCTGTGCGATCCTTTACATAAATGGTGAATGTCGGTCAGAGCTCTCTGTCCACTGTCTGTCCATAAGCCTGAGAGTAAGAGCTCGCCGGTTACATCACAGGACCAGTTGGCGTGACACTGTGCCGTGAAGACGAGGCAGACTAAGGGATTGAACATGTAAACAGCTGAATGAATGAATGAATCCCTTGTCATGCATCGGCAGTGTCGACCTGCCGTGGTGTTCTGCAGCTAAGAGAGCACATCATCTGTGGTTAATGATGTCTGAAGGGTCGTGGCCCCTCGCTCATTGTCCACAACACTTCTCCTGTAAGAATAGGCTGTCTCAGATATGTATGTCAATATCTGGATAAATAAAAATAGACATTGAGGTTAAATCCTGACCTACATTAGACTGAACAAAGCAGTGGCTGATAACACTGTAAGTGCATTTGCTCAAGGACTGTACATGTTTCCATGTTATGCATCCTTTAACGTCTCCACTGCCTTTAGAGAGACATTTTGTTTTACTTCACTAGGCTTCATTTATCCAGTAGCTTCTGTTACTAGTTCCTTTACAGACCAGTGTCTTCCATACAAAAACCTACGACCAGTTTGTATCATTCCAATACTTTCTTAAAGATTAAACCACCCACAAGCATAAAAGTAGTCAAAATTAGCTTCACTAGCTACATGCTGAGGATGAGTTTGGTATTTCCCAACCTAGACCCCATTTCCCCATGTTTTTATGTCTAAGTGACTTACAGGAACAACAATTTTTGAAACTGGTCTACTATTGACAACACAGTCTCATTCTGAAGTCGTCAAAATCTGGCGCATGGGCAGTGACTTGCTGCATCAGACACAGATGAAAAAGCCGTTTTTTAACACGCAGCTGGTCGCCGTATAGTTTAACGGTGCTCTGCAGCGTCAGGGGGAAATGTGGTGGGACAAGGACGAAAGTTTAGGCGGCGAAAGTCTGAGTAGGTCCGGCAAACACTGACTTTCACCCGGGACAGTGGTGTTCACTTCCTGTGAGATTATAAAGCCAAACCCTGTTCTTTTTTCCTAAACCCAACCACGTGCATCAGTTGTTGAAGGAAAAAAAACGTCAGTTTTGCTGTGCTGTACTGACATAGTGCGTTTATTTTGAAAGAGACCGTATGTAACAGGCAGAACTTGACACGATGTCAACAACCAACACACCCAGGGTATCTTGCATGTTGTATGTGGACGTGGAAAGTCCATGACCAAACATTAATATGTGACGAGGTCTGAGTGAGAATGTGTTGAGCGAAAGCGCTGCAGTCAACAGCGGTGAAACAGGCTACATTGTTCAATAAATGGTTGTTCTCATCAGACACTCAAACACAAAACATGGGGAAAACAGTCCTGGTTGAAAAATACTAAACTGACCATTTAAAGTGTTCACTTATTAATGCACTGCTAAATTACACCAACAGCGTAAAGCAACTCTGAAAGTACATTTTGCTGAAAGTACTGATGATATTTTGATTTTTCCTGGCTTTTTACTTGTAATAGTGTTTCTACTGCTGGTCTTTTAATCCTCAGCTTCTTCTGTCCACTTGTCAAAATGTTCTTGAGCAAGACACTGAGCCCAGACATGGCTCTGTTTATGCCACCCACTGTGGTATACACAACATTCACAAATGTTTTTACATTTGTCAGAGTTTGCAGTCTTTGTGGACATCAGCACATAACAACATTTCTGTCACTCTGACCCTTTGCAGCCAAGCAGATACAGATAGAATAATTTGGGTGGAAGTTGTTTTGGATAGAAACATCTGTTAAATAAATGTAATGCATTTATATTTCTAATGTCTAGAAAACTTTGGCTCAGTTTTAACGGCTAGATGCATTTTGACCTGCACACTACCAGATGAGTTTTTACTGAGAGGTATCTGGGAACCTCAAACTCCCTGAATTCAGTGCTCCAGATTCCAGCATCAGACCCCACCTCCCCCTGCTCCCCCCTGCTCTCAGATCCCAGGGATTGCGAGGAATGCGTCCCACCTAAGTCACCAGGGCGACCCCCTTTTGGTGGCCGAGGAATGCGTGGCGTTTCACTGCTCGGACTGTTTTCACAGCGCAGACGAGCGTCCGCATTTCTTCTGGTAAACTGATCTCGACCACACAAGAGGAGCCCCTCTCCTCCCCACCTCCCTGTACAGCCACCTCGCCCACATCCATCCCCCAACTACTGTCAATCAACAGCTAATACCCCGAGCACAGCTGATCGAAACCACGTGGAGGGGCTGCTGGTTCCAATTGAACCAAGAATGTGCTTATATAACAGTAAAAACTGGGCCACTGGGAGTGCTGCTGCTATAGCTTTGAACGTATAAGAGGCAGACAGCCGTGCAGATCAAAGTCCAAGAAAAGAGGCCAAAAGTTAACTGAAGGCAAGTAACATTAAGTAAAACCAGAGCAACAGCTCTCAACTTCTGCAGTGTGCAGTCCTTTGAGAGCCTGCCAACATTAACACGCTGAATGATAAACAGTGCGTATGATGATATTCATCCTTCTCTATCAGGCAGTTTTACTCCATCATTCCTGAGAGGAGGCACAAATAGGTAGTTTTTTACAGGTTGAAGAATTTATCCGCAGATTTTAAAACTATATATATATGTAGTATATGTAAATTTAAACACCATAAATCATCTCAAAACGCCACCTGAATATTCCTGTGGCGTCCCAAGGGATCTCAACCGCTGGACTTAGAGGCACTGACCTTTCCGTGACACATCTTCAGCACTGAATTTGAGCGATGAGCAAAAATTGACATTTTGTTTTGATATGTCACCTGACGCTGAAGCTGAGCTGAAAGATGGGATAAGGAGGGAAATAAAATAATATTTTGGGGGATCATATATATTTTTCAGTTCAATTTAATTTTCTTTATAAAGCTCAATATCACAAATCACAATTTGCATCAGAGGGCTTCACAACGCATGACATCCCTCTGTCCTTGGACCCTCACAGCGGGTAAGAAAAAAGTGGCCCCAAGAAAATGGTAGAAACCTTAAAATGCATTGCAGAGACAGTGTGGGTTTAAAGGGACAGTTCACCCCCCAAATAAAAAAAACAAACATATTTTTCAACCTGGTCTCACTCTGAAGTTCGGCACTTGGGCAGTGACGTGCAGCATCAAACACTGGCACAAAAAGCTGTCCTTTGACATCGCCATGACAGGAGGCCAGTCACCGTTATAGTTTAGCGGTGCTTGGCAGCGTCAGGGGAAACACGGTGGGACAAGAACGAAAGTTAAGGCGGCAAAAGTCTGAGCAGGGCGGGTGGGAGTGGTGGTGGATGGGTCCAACAAACACAGACTTTCATCCGTGAGAGTGGCACTCGCATTCCGTAAGATTCTAAAACCAAACCCTGCTCTTTCTTCCTAAATGCAACCATGTGTTTTTGTTGTTGGAGGGGAAAAAAAGCCAATTCATGTTTTTGCACTGTCGCATTGCTTTTATTCTGAAAGAGACTGTATGTAAACGTTAAATTTCCTGTGAAAACTGAAGTGTATTTTGAAAGAAGACAATGCATGTAACAAGCAGAACATGACATGGCGTCTCAGAACGTCCATGACCAAATTTCAATATGTGACGAGGTTGGAGTGAGAATGTTGTTTTCACTGGCCTACATGCTGCTCTCTACTTTTTACTAACCTGTTTTCCAGCCTGTCCAGGACGTTGGACCTGACACACCAAAAAAAATCTCACAGCTCTGGTCTACTGGCAATGGGAAAGCAGTCTACAGTCCATTTTTAGGGGGTTTACCCGTGTTTAAAAAAACCAGAGTGCACACACCAATTTTGGTGGAGAAGGGTTAGAAGGCTCACGACAAGCACAAGTTCATGTTATACTTTTCCTCCTTGTCTTGGTACGCTCATGAAACAGAGTCATTTTATTTTCTCTTAAGTCAAAACATTATCAAATTGCATTATTTTTGTTTCATTTTGCATTAAATCATACACCTAGAGTTTGTTTTGCAGTCAGTCTGAAATGAAATTAACCACCCTTTTCATTTTCATTTTCATTTTTTCTAATGAGCTTTCAAAGTCTGCTAGTACGGCTACAAACATTAAGTTGCATTTGAAAATAAGACTCTCACGACTCTTATCAATACATCTGTACTCCTATAAGAGCCGACTGCAGCTGTGCTTTTTCCTATGTAATACTAAAATAAGTAAATAAATCAAAGTTAGTGTTTTACAGTGAGGCTGAAATCACATGTCTAGTTTTGGACCAGACGGACATGCTTGTGTTTTACACACTGACGGTCTTATTTGAGAATAAGCATCAATAAAAGCATTAAAAATTTTAACCACAATTCATAAAAACTGATTCCCTCCAGATCAGTCCTTGTGGCTGTTTGTAAAGCGAATACAACTGCAACACTTAGAGAAGAAGCTGATACTTTAGCTGAGCCTGTGTTATGTCAGAGGCTGAATGAGTCTTCATCCACCGACACAATGTTCTCTGCAGCGTTAACTGGAGCAGAGAGAGACGGGATGTAAGGGATAGCTGCTTCAGATTGTGCATGTGTGGATGTTTGAATTTTCTGCTCTCTGTATAGATCCCTGCATATATCTCAATGTTTAAAGGTTCTCATGTGTAGTTCTTTATAGTCTCCTCAAAATGAGACTGATGATGTCTGCATTTACTGTAAATCCTCAAAATATTATATTTTCTGTCTCCTTATGCGACAGTTTTGTGATTTGATGGTTAATGAGACCTGTGGGAGCAAAACATTTTTATTCAAGTAGTCTGCAGAGACACGTAGAAACTGAGTGATTAAAAAAATGAGAGAAAGAGAAACAATCTGCTAACCAAATCTGTTCCCAAGCTCGCCTGTCTGCGTTTCTCCAGCTGTCCTCACCCCCGTCTGGACTCACAAAGTGCCCAGACTGTCCATCTAAACTGTCGTAAACAGAGTCTATCCCACCCAGGCAGACACACTCGCTGGCACGGATCAGATTGTGTTTGTGGACGAGGACACAGACTTGTATTTCAGGTGTTTCAGATGCAGGTATTTGGTACCACCTGAGTTTGAATAGTATTGTTTTCACCTGTCTGGACAAACTAACCTTAGTGAAGATTAAATGCTCTTTAACTCAAAAGTAAACACTTTCAGCTCTGCTCCAAATCTGCCCACTTTGAATTCTCTGTTCAAGAGTGTTGTTAGTTAGGGACGGAGAAATCATGCTACAAGGCCACAGAGTATACTGATTGATTCCAGCGTAAACAGATTGAACAACACAACCACTGGAATAAAAGTTGGTATAGAACATTTCTGCAAACCACAGATACATTACATGTGTATATTATTATGTAACAGATATATTGAAACTTGATGTTTCAACAGTGTTGTGGTTAACTTGTTGATTTAGGTACTAAAAACAGTTGGCAAAGTTAGGAAAAGATCATGTTTGGGCTTAGTATACTCATGTTTGGCGGCACAAAAACTGCTGGAAACACAGCAATGGCTCATTAAAAAACACTCATGTTTGGCAGCACAAAGCCACTGTAAATGTTGTGAATAGTAGCTAAAAAACAACGTTTCGTGGCACAAAAGCTGTTGGGAACACACTTTCGAGTCACTAAAAAACACCCATATTTGGTGGCACAGAAGTTGCTGGAAATGTAGTGAACAATTGCTAAAAAACATTCATGTCTGGTGGCATAAAAGCTGCTAGAAACACAGTGAAGGGTCACTCAAAAATACATGTTTGGTGGCACAAAGCCACTGTTAATGCTATGAGAGGTTGCTTAAAAAAACATGTTTGTTGGCACCAAAGCAGCTGGAAACACAGCAAGAGGTCACTAAATCACACCCACATTTAGTGGCACAAAAACCGCTGGAAATGCAGTGAACAGTTGCTAAAAATACCTTTATTTGGTGGCATAAAAGCTACGGGAAATGCAGTGAGGGTTCACAAAAAAAACACCCATTTAGTAGCACAAATCACTGTAAATCCTGCGAGAGTTCACTAAAATACACCCATATTTGGTGGCCCAAAAGCAGCTGGAAATGCTGGGAGGTATCTCTGAAAGTAGCTGGAGACACAGCAAGGTTTTGCTAAAAAGCACCTACGTTTAATGGCACAAAAGCTGCTGGAAATGTTGCGAGAGGTTGCTAAAAACATCCATGTTGGGTGGCTTAAAAGCTGCTGGAAACTTAGTGAAAATTTGTGTTTAGTCATTTTACTTATTTTGTTTATTCTTTAATTGGGTCCCTGTTGATTGATAAAGCTGTTAGTCACCATTAGGGAACAATTGTGGCCCTGGTTCAATACTGAAATTTTAAAAAATGTCAGTAATGACTAGTAGAGTGACGGTAAGTCAACTCAAGACAACAACACTTAGGTCTTAACTTTTCTCTTTGTTGATGTAACTAAATGTGAATCACTGCTGCAGAATAACAGAATATGAACATCGTTTATAGCAGACAGGTCTTTATCTCTGTTGGACACACTGCTGGGCCCATGTTTACTATCTGGTATTAGGCAGCTAATCACTGTTCACACCTACAGCCATTTATTTTAAAATTCTAGTGAAGTTCCTAAAAGTTAGAAAGATACCACATGTGTCAGGATGAGTTTTAGAGAAATTATATAAGAAAAATTATATATATCATACATGTAGAATATTTCTATGGCATCTTGGGTTTGTAAGTGTAAGTAGCAGCAGATATGAGTATGTGTGATGTGGAGTGTTTCTTGATCTAAGAAACATGGAAAAATATTGAGGAAAATCAGGATTTAAGTGTTTAATATTTGATACAGCAACAAAATGCTGTTTCCATTCCTCACATGCTTCAGTCAAACACTTGAAACAAATTCACATGTAGACACATGAGGTGTGTGCATGCTGACATTTTCACATGTGGTCTGTTTATAAGAAGGAAAGGGAGAAACATTTGTAGTTTCCTGCAGTAAAACACCTCCTCCATCTCCTCGTCTGGACGGGAATAAAAAACATTGAGCGCGGCTCCTGATTGCTCTGCCTCTAATAAATTATTGCCAGACTCATTTTTCCACCTGCCGTCAGCAGTGTGAGAGGAGGCAGGTGCAGCTGCATTAAGAGGAGCGCTGAAGACCCAGCAGTGTCGCCAAACAATAATATCATTAAACCACGTAAAAACACAGAGGAGCTCGGCTGGAGGGCCGAGGGTTACTGGTCTGGGAACGTCTGTAATTAGCTGGAGCAGCTGGGAGGTTGAGCTGTGTGTGTGTGTGTGGGTGGGTGTTTGTATGTGTGTGTGTTCTCTCCCTTTTTGTCATTTTAACTCATTTGAGTTCAATTTAATTCACTGACGGCTTTATTGGTTTGACACAATGATACAACACAGAGTCTGAGCACAGGGCGCTGGATGAATTATTCAATAAAAAGTATAATCACTATTTATCTTTTGTCATTTTAAATATAATTCTGCTTTTGATGCCTATTTTTTAAAATGATATGTGTAATCATCAGCCAGTTTTAATCACTTTTGAACCTCTCCTACCACAAGTACAGAAAAATAAACCAAAGTGGATTCAGAAATTACAAATTTAATACCATTTGCATGTTTTTTTTCTGGCATAACAAAGATCTGAAGGGTCTTTAGTTCAGCTAAATGTATTTTTACATCCTGCATCCACAAACATTAAAAGTCACATTTTATTGTGACAAATTCCAAAAAATGTACCACATAAGCTTCTAAATTCAGTAACATTTCCTATTGTGTTGTCCTGAATTCTCTTTCCAACAACTATCCAAAAAAAATCTAGTGAAATAAAAAGTCGCACACATGTTGAAGCCAGATTTAAAGATGTTGAAAATGCTAACAACTTTTCAGCAACTTCACTCTTGAAACATCAGCCTGCATCTGATCCAGGCAACAGTTCAAATATTTTGCAGTGACGAGATATCTGACCTCAGAGAACATCTGACTCCGTCTCTGTCTGTGTGTCACTGCGTCTGTGTATCTCTGTGTTTGTTTCACATGTTTGCCCAGTGGGGGAAGTGACTTGAGGAAACCAAGGAAACAATGAGCCACTGCCAAGACAAACCACCCCACCCAACTCGACCCCACCTCGGCCTTTTCCTTTACTTCCCCACTGCCCTCCTCCCTCTACAAGGACAGCAGGGTGAGAGAGGATGCCCCACCCTGGATCAATATGACACTGTCACAGGATATGTACACACAATGTAATAACCTGATGAATGTGAAATATCTGAAAAAGATAGCAAACTGGAAAAAATCTCAGTCCTTAAAAAAAGCAAGTGGAGAAAAAGCTCAGTTTACTATTGACCTGCATTAAAATCAACCAAAAGTTGCCAGTCAGGCCAGTGTGGCAGAATTTCTGGCTCACCTCAGCAGGCAGCTTTATCATGTCGATCCTGATCCTGAGGATCAAATGTAAGAAGGTTCTGGCTGCCCCACATTTGTTTTGGGTTTTGAGAGGAGGCCACTTTGGGATGATAATCAAATGTTCGTATCACTCGGGCCATCACTGGCACCCAGAACGCTGTAGCCTACACAAAAGCCTTTGCAGTTGTGAGCATTTTAACTTGTGCGGTGGTGTGTCTGTGTCACTCTGCAGTTACACCTCCAAGACACTAGTTGGCAGTGTTTCTGTGAAGTGCTGTAAAGTTTAGTTGATTCAAAACACACATTAAACACACATTAAACACACATTAAACACACATTAAACATGGCTTAATAGAGACAATTTCAAACATAAGTACACAAATCAGCTTCACTATAACTCGCAGCATTCACAGACAAACACTTGTCTTTATCTGGACACATTTTCCCCACAAATACAACATGCTAATGTTATTAGCACAAGCCTATGGCATTTTACATTGTATAAATTAGCCTAGCAGCTAGCGATCTTTTCCTCTACTCATATAAAGCCAGGGACAACAGCAACATTTAACAAAGGTAACATTACAAAATTTCGCTCCATCACAACTCACAAGGTTCACTGACAAAACAACTGTCTTATACTAAACACGTTTTCAAAAAAAAAAAAAAAAATACAACATGCTAACGTTATTAGCACAAGCCTATGGCATTTTACATTGTATAAATTAGCCTAGCAACAAGTGGAGATTTCCTCTGCTCATATGAAGCCAGGATAAATCTATTTTTGTGGAGGCTTTATTGTCTTCACAGTTTATTGTTTCTTATCTGTGAAATTAAAGAAAATAAAAGTTTTGTTTCCACTGAGGGAAATGTGTCGGCATGGAAGGTTGCACATTTCTCATCTGTTGTTAGCGCTGTTAGCTTGTTTACTATACTTTGTAAATGTCACTGTCACACTCCACTGAACATCGCTTAAGCTCACAAACTGTTAAAAAGAAACAAACAGTCACATTTTAACACTGAACAGCCAAATCTGATTAGACGAGTCAGGTACAGCCCTAAAAATGATGTACATATATCTGCATATAAAACGGGGAAGTGATCTCGTGGAGATATGTACTAATGCCAGATGTGAACAGACTGTGCACTTGTGCTCAGATCACCAAAACACATGTTAACACCAGGTGTAAACAGGCTCACAGTCTTACAGGGATCTGGTAACCAGGTGTGCTGGATTTAGGCTGCTGTTGGTCCAAGCATTGTGGGTACCAGAGTAAATGTTACAGCAACTCTGAATCCAAGATTACAAGCAAGTCCCCAGCAGAGGCCCGGCTGAGTTCTGGCACAATCGGCTGTGTTCTGGCACTGGAGGACCAAATGTGAGCCAGCTCTGGTGGGGCGATATATGGCTGCCAGATGTGGGTAGATTTGGAGTTTTGGGCTGACACAGGTTAGTAATCAACTATTTGTTAACAGTGCTCGGGCCAGCTTTGAGCTGGCACCGGCACCTACAATCAGACCAGCGTACTTAGACTGATTGATGCGCATCATTTATCATGGGTCTGGCGTTAACTACATGATTTTGGGGACAGTTAGTCCAGGTCATTTTGGCTACCTGGACCCTTAAATGTTAGAGCAGTCAAATGATTCTTCAGTGATCAGAGAAGAGAGAAACGATGAGAAAGCAAAGCTTGAAGTGAGAGGAGGTGACTGAGTTGGAGGGTGACGGGAGTTATTTCTTGAAAAATGTGTTTTTGGTAAATGACAGATGATGGGAGTGCTTCTGTTCCATTAGCCAGACCTTCAGTCAGTGTTGGCTGAAGGTCACACCAGGTATGAGAAGAATGGCTTTTCCAATTTTCTCGTTAAATGAATCTGAAGTCGTCCAGTTTATCAGAGAGACAGTTTCTGAAGGCTGCATTTTTCTGTGAGATGGAACGAATGGTATGAAGGCTCAATCACGACGCTGACCCTGCGCTCCGACCTCTGAGTGAAAAGACACATTTTCCACAGCGGATCAATAAAGTCTAACAACATTTGTAATTATGATCAGATTTTTAAAGTATGAGTTTGACTTCATATAATATCACAGAACTTCAGGCCGTATGTAGCACGAATATACTCTCAGCTATGAATACAGCATTTATACAGCTTTGATGGACGCTGAACTGAAACATGAAGTCCTGATATGGCAGCAAATAAAAGCAGCACTCCACCAGTTACACTCAATCAAGTTCAATTTACTCTGATTACTTAACCTGTGAAAACCACTGAATTATGTCTTCTGTGGCCCTGGAGGTGGAGGCTCTAGGAGTCTATAAATGCTATGCTTTACAAACTGGGAACAAAAAGATCATGTTTGGCTTAAAATACCTGTTTTTCATGGCACCATCCATATTGGCAGAAAATGCACTGAGGTCCCAGTAAAAAACAACTGTGTTTCATTGCACTATCCCTGGTGGAAAAACAGTGACAGATTGCTAAAAAAACAAACAAAACACCCATGTTTGGTGCCTAGAAAAACACTAAAAAACAGTGATGTGTCGCTAAAACACAACCGTTTTTTGGTGGGTAATTGGGAGGCATTGTCGGCAGGATGGGCCTGGAAATGACATCCAGTTTGCTTCATCTCTTCACTTTGCACAAGGAGCACATTGCAGCCACATAAAAGGTAGATCATTTGATCTTTTATTCCTTGTGTGACCCCGCCAGAGTTTGAGGAGATGCAGTGACTGGTGCCAGAATACCTCCAAAAAGAACCTTGAAAGTTAAGTGTAAATTGATAAGGAGATAGGAAGGACTTGCACATTTGATTTTGCACTGCTTTATTGAGAACTAGGATTTAGACGACAAAGAGATCGGGCCAGAGGTCCACATATGACTTAAGTTAGTGCTAGGTGCAGGAGTCCCCGCAGGAGCTCAGTTCTACTGTTCAGGATAAAAAGAGTAAAGCACTGCAGTGTCCCTTGACCCGGGGCAGAGCGAGGCCAAGCAAGGGCGTGCCTGGCCGCCTGAGACTGCAAGACAAGATACTTGCTCAAGGTTAAGCCCCACTGTTCGTAAATCTAACTCGTACATTCACCTAGGTGTCACGCCACCCACCATCCCCTCCACCTCCAGGTAACAAAATCAGCCCATATACACTTGTTCCCACAAGTCACTTAGACACAACAGCATGGGAAAATAGGGTACAGGTTAAAAAATACCAGAGTTCCTCTTTAACATTTAACTGAAAACAATGTATATTCTGGACTCTGCAAGATTCATTTCATCATTCTTTTCTAAGGGTCCTCACACACCAGGCCGACTGTCACCTGTCGGTGAGCGTCTGTCACTGTAGTTCTTGTGGTGAGTCCTGCACTGTTCGCACCAGTCGGCCCTTGTCTGCAGTTACTGAGCTGATTCAGCATGTTGAATCGGCAGCAGAGTCAAATCACACTGACTAGCAATTCAGCTTGGTGCACAAGAAGAGAAACCAACGTGAGGAAAGCAAACGAACGCCTAAAAAATCAGGGTGAGAGATCGAAACAAACTTGTTACATGAGATAAGATTTCTTCTCAACCATTAAGTTATTCAGCAGAAATGGTTCGTAACTGTGTCACAGTCCAGTGGTGCATGGCAAATACGTGTTCTTTCAACATTGGGTTGTGTCGTTAATGTGCTAACTAGCATCTTGAATCTGTCTTGTCTCTCTTTTGGTTTCCCTTTTTTAATAACAAATACAGGCCACCCCCTGCTGGTGTGAAGAATTATTTCGACTCATGCGGGTGCAGAACGTACGTGCTGGTTGGCCATCGGCTGCGGTCTTCGCGGTGTGTTAAAGCACAACTTTTTGCTGAGACAGAGGCGACATGAGGCGATGCAACAGTCTGACTTCTTGGCCACGACATTGCTGATGTTGGTTTGGTGTGTCTGGGCCTTAAAGTTGGGGGCCTGTCTCTCATACCGGCAACTTTAGTAAAAGTGCAATGCTGATCACTGGAGCATCCCCTGGAAAATGGTGTAATCATGGTCCAACTGAGCCTTTTAAAGATGTAAAACCACTCCCACACTGTGCAGGGGGAATGAGTTTATATTTGTTGCCACAGCAGCCAGTATTACATAAGGTGGATGCACTACACATCATGTAGTTAGTATTTATTGCTGGCCCGATGTAGTTCAAGTACATTCCTCACCTTCATCCTTCAGGGGAAGATACTGGGATAAAGGTGAGAAAGAAAAAACCTCTCTCCTGAAAGTGCTCTGTGTCCAGTGCACTGTTTCTACCAGACTGATAAATGACATGATGTAAACTGTGAAACATGTCGGAGCCATCAGAGGGCTCCCAGTGGAGCCTCCCTTGTCTTTGAATCACTAAGCTGGTGACGCTCAGAAGGAAACAATGGGTAAACAGTCAGAACCAGGGATTCTCAGCATGCTCACGTCTCCAGTCTGTGTGTTAGCAAGCGTGTGTATTTGTGTGTGTAGCCTAGCAGGCGAGCATCGGCATCACAGCTAATGAGTCTCAGGCCCAGCGGGTTGCGATTCCAACACACCCTCCAACAAACACACAAACTCGCATGCATGACTTCTCGCTCTCACACACACATATGCATCCACCCTGAACACTTCATCACCCACTGGCACTCGTTTGTTGATCTGGAGGAGAGCCCGTGGCCGAGGCTCTTCAGTAAAGTGCCACACTGAGACTTGAGGCGGCCATTGTCAGCTACAGCTGCAGAGGAACACTACTGTCCGAAAAACAAGCACCCACTAATCTGCCTGAGTCAGTGCTGGACGGATACACGCTCTCTACACCTCCTTTCATCCCACCATCCAGCCTGGAGAGATGGAACCACCCACACAAAGAAAATGGAAGACTGGACAAGATGTCCAAGATTACATAATCTGAAGCTTTATGTAACAGCAAGGGCGAGTCAGTCGGTTGGAACAGGCCTTTTTGGGTCTCTTTTCTCCCTCCGACTGTCTCGCTATTTCCTTTTACGACAAGACGGATGAACGAATGCATGGATGGATGGTTGTGTGCCACTAGCGATGCCCCTTAGCGGTACCTCTGTGACAAAGAGTGGCACAGATGGCGGCCCAGGGCTGGCCGGCGTTCAGGGTACCAAATGGCATGCCACAACAGGTCCAGATGGACTCAGGCTCTCGGTTTTATTTTTGCCTTTGAATAGATGGTGGATAAACAGCGGGAAAGACAGAGGAGTAAAGAAGTGAAGAGAAAACAGTGGGGCAGGAGGGCAGGGAGACAACAGCCTGTCTACAATGTGAGAAAAGTAAAAAAAAAAAAGTGGGAGTGTGAAAAACAACAAGATAAACAGATCAATCAAGCTAACTTTCCATCTGCCCACTTTTTGTTTTAGTCTCAAAGAAATCCACCAGCTGCACCTTTAAATGACCTCTAACCTCTCAGCTTCAGAGCTGAATCACAGAAATGATGTCTAATGTCTGACAGCAGTCAGTCCATGCAAAGGAAATGTGACAGACAGCGTATCCTCAGATCAACAGGAAGTTAAGCTAATGGGCTACGACTTCAGTAACTGAGTAACTCAGCACAGTTTAATGTGTTTGATTTATAACTTTCTTTTTAATCTTTTTCTTTTAAATCTCTCCGTTTCCTCTGGTACCTCAAAATCATTTACAGAAACTGTTATTAGAGTATCTTTTCAACGCTGTCTCCCCTAAAAGTTAAGTTAACTAATCTACAACCATCCAAACATGATCCTTTTCCTATATCTAACCGCAGGGCGCTAAGTCTTAAGATATCATCCAAACTAGGGATGTAAAATGTCAACAGTTAATTGGTTAACCGCTGTGAATATTTTTCACCAGTAATGTCTGTAGGTCTGTGGGTTAATTTTGCTTCTCCTCAGTTCACTGAACTGTACGACACCCAGGTCTGGTGGGAGCTAACAGTAGCTAGCAGTGCGACTCTTTTGGCGATTACTGCTTGTAACGCTGTCCCGACTCGAGAGTGTTGCTGTGGAAACATTGTACCCACCCTCCGGTCTCCTCCCAGGTCGCCCCGGTGAGTGAGTTTGAGCCACAAACCCCCCATAGCATGGTTAATTACTGTTAGCTCTGTTAGCACTGTTAGCAACATTAGCATGGCTAGTGGTGGTTAACAGTGCTAAAGGGGTTCTGCAGCTCAAAATGAGGCTGCTTGCTCACAGGGGCTACCTGCCGGCCCTGAGGAATGTTGTTCCACCTTGCAGCAAATTTCTCCCAGTGGCCACTTGCGATGTTACTCTCAACAAATCTCCTACAGCCTGAAAAGCTTTATACCCTTTTGCCACCATTATAAAAGACATCTGTAAAATTTTTGACAGGACACCTCAAACTGCAAATAAGGCCAATTAATTTTTGAGCCATGTTGGTTTTATATTTTTAAAACTTTCCCTTCAGCTGAGAAAAGCGATTTAAAAATCAGTGATGTCATCACAGTGTAAAGTCTATGAGCTGAGTGGGAACTGGGAGGCGGGACCAGTGGGAGAAACACTACTGCGCATAAAACGAGGGCCAGAAAATATAAAAAAAACAAACAAATACAGTTACACCAGGGTAGGAAAGCAAATTGTTTTGGCACATGAACTTCAGCTTCCAGAAGCCAAGGCGTCACTCGTTCTTTCTTTGGCGCTTATTTCCATTTCACCCAGATGAAACCTCTGATAGCTGCTCGCAGTTCAAACCTGAACAGCCAGCGGCGTTTACAGAGCGCGAGAGGGAGGGGGGGAAATTTACTCCTTTGAGAAAATGAAAGGAACTCCGTCTCACGCTTATTATGAAATATAATTGTCCGAAGGCTGTGAGTGATTGAGTGTTATTTCACAGATCACCCTTCAAGGCAGCATCCAGGGGAACGGAGTGCTGAGAAAATATTTTTCTCTCACTCAGGAGGAGCCAACGTTTTGAAAAGAGGAGTCTTATTAGAGTCTGGTGTCCTTAGAATTAAAACCCACAGGAAAAACCTGAACACATCGCGGCCCTGAACTCAACCTATGACGACCTCTGAGCACACGGGCAACGTGAAATCTGAGGATATTATGGTTTTCGACAGGAATTCCAAATGATAACAGCAAGCAGCAGAAAATATTGTCTCATTTTTCATCTGAATACCTCTGAGCGGAAAGACTCAGTGAGGGACATCTGTCCCATGTTGACATACGGCGTTGCACAACCTCTGAAAAATAGCTCTGCGGTTTTAAGGTTACTTTGCTCCATTCATTGGCGGAGGGAAACCCACTGCTCCCTAATGACCATTCACAAATTACTTCACATTCCCTGCGAGGAAAAATACAGAGCAGCTCTTTCTATTCTTAGATAAGCCAGTCCCTCGCAATTAGCATCTATCAGTGCAGACTCTCCGTAGTTAGCTCTGTAGTATAATTACAAATGGGGGTCTATTCTGAGGGCAGCACACGGTGACACCACGGGTTCACTGACAAGAGGGAGGGAACAAAATCAAACATCAGTGAGAAAAGACATTTAACAAAAGGGTCGTCGACCAAAGACATAGATTTTGGGGAGGACGTAGGGAACATGTCCTCTTACTATTAAGGAAATGTTTTGGTCTGAATCAGGGACTCATGTTGTTCCAAAGTTGTATAATTGTCTAGAGTTGGTTGGTGTTCTCACGGCAGCAATTACAAGCGGACCAGATCAAATGCCTTGTGTGAGAAAGCTGCTCTTGATTGGTCAGAATTTCCATGTGGGAAAAATCCAGGAAGTAAAGCAAACGTTGAAGAAGAGTACACTGTCAAGATAAATGTGACACTTTCTAATGTCACAATGGAGGGACAACTACGCAGGTTGATTTTAGCGCTGCTCATCGTGGACTATATTGCTGTCATTGTTCATTTGAGTCAAAGCATACAGTTTGAAAACGAGGCGCGGCTCCAACTAGAAAACAATGTTTTGATGCATTGGATGTGCTGAATGTGCATATTAAGGCAGTACAGGAGGAGGCGGGATGGGTTCAGACTTCAACTCACTCAGGTCAGTTCGGTTCAGGTTGACAATCTGGAGCGACTTTTTAGACAAGGAACAAGTTTGCTGAGATTGAGTCACCACCTCCTGACTCAAAGCTGCTCTCAAATCCACAAAGTAAAGCTAAAATCAAACTATATTTTTTTTCTGTGCAGCAGGAACAGATCTGCACATCTTGAAGGCATCACTCTCACTCCTGTGCCGTTGGATTCTGGAGAGGCTCGAACATGTTCAGAAAGTAGACCGCATGGAATAAGCCATGAATTATTAAGCTGAAGTGGTATTCCTCGCAGATGAGGCATAACTAGGACACGTTCCAGCGCTGAGACTGGGGGCTGCTGGGGGCTTTAAGGTGGAATGTGTAGTCTGTCTCAGCAGAACACACTGTGCTGTGGCTGTTTGTACCTGACTGTGCTGTAATGTGCTGCCTCCTCTTCCTCTGCATCCTGTTTCAACCCTGCATGCGTGTGTGTGTGTAAAGCCCATGTGGGTCAGTGATGTTATATTTTGCCTGGTTGGTTTCTCGTGGAGTGAAAAGGAAGCCTGGCCTGCATAACACCCTGATAACAATACGATCCCACACACATATATTATATTTACATTCACACGCTCACACAGTAGGTTTTTGATGCAAGTGTGTTTTAAAGGGACAGTTCACCCCAAAATCAAAAATACATATTTGTCCTCTTACGTGTAGTGCTGTTTATTAGTCTCCATTGTTTTGGTGTGAGTTGAGTTGCCAAGTGTTGGAGATATCAGACGTAGAGATGTCTGCCCTTTCTTTAATATAATGGGACTAGATGGCACTCAGCTTGTGGTGCTCAAAGCGCCAAAAAATACATTTGAAAAACTCAACATCAATGTCTCTTTACAGAAATCATGACCCAGTTATTCAAGATAATCCACAGACCTTGTTGTGAGCAGTTTCATGTAGGAACTATTTTCTTTCTTCTGAACTACACCTGAGAAAGAATAGTCTCAGTAACATTAACACTGTGCTACATTACAGAGAAATACAAACCGTACTAATGAACCTTCATTAATATAGGCCTATATTTTATCTCCAAGTGCACGTCACACACTGAGCGAGCCGCCTGTTAATGACGCTGTGGGCTAATGGGCATGTAGCTACTTCCATGTTTCACATGATACGTCATGTTTGTAGTGGACCAATGAAGATGAGTTTACATATCACCTTGGGTTGGTCCTTCACCTTCTCAAAATGATCCCACACTTTGGATTTCCTGCCCCACATGTTATTAACTAGCCTGTGGAATAACCGCAGGTACCAGCCCTGGAAATTAACCTGACTCCTGTTTGACTGCTGAGCGTGGACACTTCCTGTGTCTGTCCTTTCAAATTAAATTCCCACATGGTCCAGTCATATAGGTTCCGATTTATTTTGACAAGGCGCAGCTCCTGATAGAGTTTCGTTCGTTTGTTTTTTGTCCTGTGACTTAGCGACCACTGAAATCTTGCCGACTAATGACCTTTCTGGTCGACTAACGTTTGGTCGACTGTTCGGGGGCAGCCCTAGTAGAAAGCAAATAGTGCCTACATGAAACTGCTCACAACAAGGTCTGAGGATTATCTGATAGACAGCACGACAGGTAAGAGGAAAAATATGTATTTTTGATTTGGGGGTTAACTGTCCCTTTAAACACCAAACCCAATACATGTGTGTGAAATGAGCGACAGTGAGCGAGACTAAATATATAAAGTAGTTCAATTTTTTTTTTTTGTGGTTGAGATGTCAAAAAAGCACCAAAGAACAAATCCAAGTGAAATGGTTTGAAAATAATTGGGAGATGGAGCCTCTGTGTGATGATGAAATAGAACGATAATTGCCTTCCTTGTTGAACTTCTGCTAAAAGCTTAATTTCAAACATTTAAAAAGTAATTTTAAACCGAGTCCTGCTTCTCTGTCAAACATATTTTCCTTCCAACTTTCTCCTTTTTGCAATTTGTCTTCACACAAAAACAATTATAAGTGGGGCAATTCTCTAAGTAATGTTTCTTTTTAGCCACATTCTTACACTCCAGCTCCTCTCCTGGGAGAGACTTTCAGATAACTAGATGGACTGTTGGAGCAGCATGTCAAAAAATAAGACAGGTGAGTCCATCAGTGTCTGACTGAAGCCGACGTCAGCATCAAGTCTGTGAAGGATAGCAGCTCTGAAGGAAGACGTGCTGTTTAAAGTAGAACAAACATGATTTACTGCTCATTGCAGTGACATGACACATGATGTTTGAACATGTGAACAAAGACTTAATCCTGCAAAGAAAAAAACAACAACTGAAAACCAACAGACAAAATCCTGCAAACACCGTGAGCCGTCCAGTAATTGTTCTTCATGCAAAACAAGTTCACGTTGTTGTGTTCTTCTGTTTTGTCCTCTTTGTAGGGAGGAATGTTTTCACGCCAAATTGCACGCTCAAGTTTGCCAGTTTAGTGTTTTCCTCGCTCATAACAAACAGCCCACACCTCGTCGAACATGGCTTGAGATTTTTGGATTCATCATATCCACCCCACACGCTGGCACGCGTCCAACCAAACAGCAAACGCTGCCATAAAAGTTCCACTTTAAAAACAGGCTCGGCACAGATGTACCGTTGTTCTCGACCAACAAAAGACTCTGTGGGAGGCGACTGCACGCTGTGACAACCCGTTTAAAAAATCAACACGGAGGCAAAAGTACAAAAGATGAGTTAAAAGCAATTTGCATCATTTTCAAGGCAGCAGTCGTCAAAACAAAAACACATTTTCTTTTACTGAGAAGAGCATAAAATAAGAGGTAACATGACTGTTTAAGTCAGTGCGACCTGAGGTCCTTCATGTATATACTGTATACCCCAAACATGTAACTCTCTGCCTCAATAAAACATCAAGCTCCTCTCATATTTCAGCCACATGCTCCATACCTCCCTGTAAACTCCCTCTTTCTGTGGCCTGTGTAAAATCTCACAAGCACACTTCATCTCAGATCCATTCATGTTCATGCAAACTGTGCAGGAGCAGAATTGTGCACTAAAGATACTGTGTGGTTATTTGTTGTTGACTGCAGCATCGTAGGTTAAAGTTCCAGTAGGCAACATTGTTTTAGTATAATTGAGAAAAAATGCCATAATATCCTTCAAGCATAATGTAAGTCAAGTGGCCTGAGACAGGCAATAGGTTTCTGCGCCTCAGCATGGCTCTGTATTCAGCCTCTAAAGAAACAGCCGTGGGCCGCCAGGCATCAACCAATCACAGGCCAGCTCAGTCCTATTGGCTGTTGTACTGCAGTTTGCGCGTTCTCGTGCCCCCGGCAGAAGGAGACAGCAAGCGACAATTGCGGATGGTGGACTTGGTAAAATAGCTATTCCAGCATTGGCTACAACTGCATACACGGCTAAACAGCCCAAAAAAAGGAAGACAGAATTAGAAAAGAAAGAGTCTAAAAGAAAGACCGACCATATTCGGAGCAAAACTCGTGTGAATATCGGCATAGCGTTCGAAAAATGGAGAGAACTGCGGGATAGCCTGGGTCTGAAGTTGGATTCGGAGCTGGCCACTCTTCTCTTGGACAGGTAAGCTGCTAAGTGAATAACCTTGTAATATTTGTCGTAATGTGTTGCGTTAACAGTTGTGTGTAGTTAGATTTCATGAAAGCAGATGACAAACGCGGCTACCGGTAAGCTGCTGCTCCGGGACGTAAACATCCCCGGAATCCGGACTGCTCTGTTAGTAATAATGATGTAACAAGTGTTAGGTAAAACATTTTCAGATTACGAAAATCATCGGAGCAGCGTTTCAATATTTCAAACGTGTGTCTATGCTAATCGCACACTAAACAAGACACTACAATTAGCAGGCTATTTCTTATCTAACGTTATATTGAGCGACTGCTGTCGCCAACACTATTAGCTTTTGTATTCTTCAGTCAATCAGTATTTTACACTAGCATAAATAGTATTTGCTGTTCGTTCATATGCTCAGAGTTATTCAAATTAGCTTTACGTAGATTGCGAAATAAGTTTTTCTTACCTGTGACTCGGACATTATTCGAAATTGTCCTCAGTGGACCGTGAAATTGAGCAGCGGCTTAGCAGCGGCTCGATAGCGACTCAGTCGAAAAAATGCTGTGTGCGCGTGCTCGTCTGGTAGGAGGGGCTCAGGGCGGAGAGAAACGAAACCTATCTGAGATGAGACTCAGAAATCAACCGTTTTCTGGCTTTCTACCGACTGCAGCTTTAACGTTTCATAAAGCTCACACAAAAATAACACAGGGCTGTAGCCAGGATTTTAAAGTCCTGAGGTCCCGAGGCCAGTTGCACAAAGCACCTTGAGATAAGGTTTGCTTGTGATAAAATCACTTAAGTCTTCTCCCTAAGATTTCCTGAAAATGTTAACTTAGCCATTTAAGGTTTTCTTTTTATCTCAGTCCTGTACTTAAGGAATTTGTGGAGGCGGAGCCAACACTTCAAGGCACTGCGATGCTGCACCCGGGATGACTTGACTGACACGCTTCTAAGTCTCAATGTGTACACTGCATAATAATGTACAAATGCAATGGATCCATGGTTTGCAGGAAGGTACAATGGCAACATTTTTTCTGCTCATTGGGATGCATGAGAACGGAAAATGGCTGAAAGAGACGAACAAAAAACTGTAGTTTAAAACCATCACCCTCGAAAATCATCAACTTAGAAAACCCTGAATAGCAGTAATAAACCTTTAAAGCAGTGCTGTGCACCTTCAGATTTTTATAGTAACGACTGTTTCAGTCTGGTTTTCTCACATCAACACAATTTAACAGGACTGTGAAAATTACAACATGACTCTGTTTATGGTTTTGGATCATTTTCAGACACATTGTTTTCCAAACAACTAAACTAAATCAACTTTCATCCAAGCACAATGCATCCGACACACCAAGTGTGATGGTGACGTAAGACAGAGCGTTAAAGAGGTCGTCTGGAATATGAGGAGATGTTCTCTGCAGTAGGTTAATCCCTGGGAAGTTATATAATCGTCAGCTGGAGCACTTTAAAGAAAGACCAGAGAGGATGATCCTTGTGGATTACTCTCCACTCCACAATCTGCCTCCCCACATGAAGAACTCTGTGGTCAGTGTGAGACGTAGTTTTAATGTAAGGAAATGAACAGACAGCACAGAGCAGTAAAGGAAACCATCCCATCCTGTTAAGCGTAGACATTCACCTCGTTTCCCCGGGTGAGCGTCCAGGCTGATTATCACAGCCCAGAAAGACGAGTCAATACGTGCGCCCTTGTGGGGAAAGTTTGTCAGGAGTTGTCTTGAAGAGACAAAGTTCTCATGAAAGGGAGCAGAGAGAAGTTTCTTTACAGTGTGAGAGGGATTGATGTGCACATAAATTAACTTCCTGTTCTTCCTGGCTGTTTCATGTGCTCCGTGCTGCAGACTGTAGCGCTGCTCAGACGTGATGATGCATCGCTGTGGCGGAGAAGCTCGGGGCTTCCCATTCATGATCATGGCTCCATATGATGCCCTGTGGTTTGGCAGACAAACTTCCATGATGTTTTTCTCTCATGTATGAGTGAATTCTTTTGTGTTGGAATTAGTTCAGTGGTTAGACGTTATATAAGATGTGTGGTTATGGATGTTGTAAGACAAAGCCTTGGGGCACTATTGTCTGAGGTGCACGGACACCTGCATTTAGAGCGTATCCTGCTCCACTTTTGCTGGTTAAACAGTGCAGAACATGGGTGTGAAGTCGGTTTCAAGCAGCAAAGTGTTTGTCTTTAGTCTCTTAATTAATCAAAGGTATGTTCCCATTCTCTTCAAAACCCAGGTACACCCAGCACACTGCTATTTACATGGTGGATTTAGCCAAGCAGCAACTTCCAGGGCCAAAAAATGAAGCCAGCACCGAAGTGCCAAACACATGCTTATATATCCCACAAGGCTCTTACCACAGACTGTATATAATAATGGACATAAAGCCACCATGATGTCACCCACTGGTTTGTGGACTGCCATTTTGAAGACCTGAGTTCGTTCAAGGCCTTTCGGCTGTCGCCATCTTGTTTTTTTGGAGCCATAAGTGACCGTATTTGGACGGGGGGGTAGAGCAATGCCTCACAGACAGCCTGTCACTCAAATGTTCCCACCCTTAATTATGCGTAACTTTGGGCCTTAATCAAATATAAACAGGTGAGTAATGTAATTTCAGCCCCGGGCAGTTGTTATGAACGAGGAAATTAGCTACACAGAGCAAAACCTTTAACATATGCGAGGCTGTAAACATGTTTATTTGTGTTGTAAAGGTGGTTATTTTAAAACAGGGGTCTATGGGGATGACTCTGCTTTAGAGCCACTCAAGTGGCCACTCAATGAACTGCTGCTTTTGGCACTTCCACATTGGCTTCATTTTCAGTCTCAGAAGTTGCCGCTTGGCTTTGACAGGACTTTCATCATGAAGTTCTCTCAGCTGTTCATAGTTATTAATCAGAAGTTATTCGTTATTTATCAAAGGATAAATATCAAAATGACCAAGGATCACTGTGACCGACTACATGCAAAGGAAATCTGACAACTTCCTGTAAAGCACAGTGAGGCACCAATGTCTGTTTGCAAAGAAGATCTAATGAAACTCATTTCACTGTCAGTCCTCCATCATGGCGGCGCATGCCACTCGTAACCATTGGATACCAGCCTCCAAAGACGCACTGCCAGGTCTCTAATTGAGAATCTGTATTCTAGTTTCTGCTGTATTTGTCATATTTTCCCTCTCTCCTCATCTTCTCTTCTCCACTCACCGGGGAATCACATCCTGACAAGCCCCCCTGTAGAAAGCCAGGGGATGCTTCTGCCTCTCTGCGGGGAGAATAATTAGCCTCATCTTCCTCCGTTCTCCGTCTCCTTCATACCCTCTCTCATGCCTGTGGCAATGTGTGTAAATGAGCTGCTTTCTACTTTATGCGACGAGGGTTCCTCTGCTAGAAAGCTCGCCCATGCCTCGCCTGCATAACGAAGAGTTCAGCTTTTGTTCTGTAAGAGAGTCACACGCCGACGCGCCCCAGATTTTTCCAGCCTCCTCAATGTCATCCTCAAAGAAAACCAATAACTCTTAGAAGTAATCACACTGTGGAAGTAGCCAGGAAGTTAGAGGAGACGGGGACGGCGGTTCAAATAGTGGCTGTGAAGATCCAGAGACAGAACAAAGAAGAATGTTTACTTGTTCTTTAAGCAGCGTTTGCATATTTAGAAATACACTATTGTTTCAAAATAGCTACTGAAGGCGTCACTTGCATCGCTTGATTCATTTTGTTCATTGATAGATGTAAAAAATGAAGATACAGCTAAACTTCAGTCATCTTTTTAAAGAACGAGGGTGTTTGAGCAAACAGAAAACCACAGCTGTGATGTGACTGCACGCACACGAGCTGTGCACAACGCCTAAAGAAGTACTATCACAAGGTACGGCGTCATCACTCTCTCTGAGGGGAAACAATGGCTCAAGCTGCTATAAAGCAATTCAGCTGAAGGTCGGGTGAAGACAGCTTTAGGTGGCACTAAACCAGTGGAACTGAAGCAATTTTCTCCTGCAGATAAAAATATTTCAATCAGAAACTGTACAATAACTCCATGAACACAGAAAGGAACAGGAATCAGTGTGTCCCCAGGAAAATAAGAGAATCCAGCATTGCTTGTAAGTTTTAAATTCAGTTCCATCGTCAAGAAGAAAAAACACCCAGAGTGACAAAGAAATCATTCTCAGGTATTTTGTAAGCAAAAATGAGAACATTGCGTTCTCTCAGCTCCTCAGCTGTGAGGATTCACTGCTCTTGAGTGATAGTGCACTTTGGGTTTGGGATTGGTAATTGGACAAAAGAAGACATTTGAAGACTGTTATTGGTATTTTTCTGCTTCTTTCTCATATTCTGTAGCGTTCTGTAGTCAACTTTTTCAGCTTAATGAAGCGTATCTTCATGTTTTAAATCTTAAGATTTTATCTCACAACACAGACCATATTTACACTTAATTATAAAATACATCCCAAGTGATCGGACCACAAGTGGAAAGCACTAAAAAATGTAAACGTATTGTGACGCATTGTGATCTGATCACTCAAACAACTTGCAAAGGTGGTCTGGGACGCATCTAACTACGTCATCAGTGCAGGATGTGGTGGTTGTTTTGGTGACGGTGTGCCTTCGCCCCGTAATTTGCCAAGTTAACAACTCGTTGGGCAAAGTGTTGCGTGACCATCCGTTGTTTTGCTCTATGGAAGGAGATATGTTGAATTCTGTTGACAGCAATATCTTCAGCTGTACCAAAGATACTCTATAACAGGAGATAAGCATTACAAGCTGTGCCAGTGGTACGAAATGGTACACAATGATACACCTCCAGACCTCCAGTCTCCTAAGTGGGCCTGGTCTCCTCCTACCCCTACATAACTCCACCTCCTTTGGAAGAGTAGTAAATTTAGTGTGAAGGGATGAAATCAGATTCAAAACAACACTATATATAGTGCAAATTTAATGTTTGTCCCTTATTTAGCCATTTATTTTTATCTGCTAGCTTAACGTCTGATATCAACGGAGTGTAAGTTGTTGCCACATTTCGCAAGAGTATGTTGCTTAAACACAGACATGTCTCAAACAAAGTTAGTTCAGAATGTTTAGAAGGGTTGGGGCTTGTGAAAAATGGGTCCAATATTTACTTCAGTAACTATGGGGCGAAGGAAGCTGTCATAATCTGTACTCATGCTCACTTTTCCCATTGAAATGAACAGACTCAGAGTGGCCACTAGCCTCATAAAGAAGAAGGGCAGTGGTGAAACTCACGTGACACAGACACAGAAAATGAATCTCAGATATGGCAGAGTAACTTTTCCCTCAGTAGTACATTTCTCCTGTGGAGCTGCTCAGTGGTTGAGGACTGAACTCCTCCTGTTTGAAAGTGAAGCAGGCTGTTGGTGAGAAGAGCAAACATGCTCGGTCAACATCACCTGGACACACGGAGGATGAAACAGAATGAATGTTTCACCTTGTGCAGACGACCAAACCGACAGACATCACAGGTATCTGAGGAAGGACGGTTTTCAGGGTAGTGAAGGCAGGGTGGTGTTTTATAGAGTTAATATATCATGTAACCAGGCAGCTTTAAACTGATACAAATAACAGCACTGACTGTAAGCAGAATTATTTTAGCAACAGATGCTATTGTCAACAAGGCTGCAGGGCGGCTGTGGGTCAGGAGGAAGAGTGGGTCTTTCACTAATCTGTAGGTCAGTGGTTCGATACCTGTCATGTTGAGGCATCCTTGGGAGATACTGAACTCAATGCATTGGTGTGCGAGTGCCTTTAAAAATGTTTTTAAAACTGAGCAGCAGGTGGCACCTTGAATGGTCGCCTTGGGCACCAGTGTATGAATGTGTGTGGGTGAATGTGACAAGTTGTGTGAAAACATTTTGAGTGGTTGAACAACTAGAGAGGCTCTATACAAGTGTGAGTCCATTTATCAAAGCATGGGAATACCAGACCAAGGTTCAGGTCCAATTATGAAATATTTGTGGCAGACATACCTTCAATAAGCATGTCTCCAACTCAATCGCTAGAATAAATGTTAGCATTGTATATTTCTAACACCATTCTGCATTTGTACGTCATTATGTCAGGGATGTGTTGAAACTTCGCTTTTCAAGAACACTGGTTAACGTTATGGTTTAGGCACAAAAACACTTGGTCATGTCTTCAGGTGATTGGGCTGTCATAAAAAGCACATCAACATTTATTTTCTAAATGTTATCATCTATCTGTGTGTTTCAATAGTTTTCAGTGTTAAAGTAAAATGTCTTTAAGGTTTAAAATCAAACAGTATTCAAATTACCATATAATTTTTTTTTTTAAAAACAATTCACTATTTCAGCTGCACATCAGAAACCCTCCACAGACAGACAGAATGAGGTCATGGAGACTGTATACATTATTTCAACAGCTGCAAGATTATTAAAAACAGTCTAAGACCTACAAGACTGAGGCTGCACTCACAGCCACTTTATTAGGTACACTTGCTGGTACCAGGTTGGACCCCTTTTGCCCTCAGACCTGCCTTAATTCTTGGTGTCACAGATTCAACAAGGTGCTGGAAACATTCCTCAGAGATTTTGGTCCATATTGACATGATGACATCACACAGTTGCTGCAGATTTGTCGGCTGCACATCCATGATGAGAATCTCCCGTTCCACCACATCCCAAAGGTGCTCTATTGGACTGAGATCTGGTGACTGTGGAGGCCATTGGAGTACAGTGAACTCATTGTCATGTTTGAGATGATCTGAGCTTTGTGACATGGTGCGTTATCCTGCAGGAAGTAGCCATCAGAAGATGGGTACACTGTGGTCATAAAGGGATGGACACGGTCAGCAACAATACTCAGGTAGGCTGTGGTGTTTAAACCATGCTCAGTTGGTACTAAGAAAATCTCCCCCACACCATGACACCAGCAGCAGCAGCCTGAAGCGTTGATACAAGGCAGGATGGATCCATGCTTCCAAATTCTGAGCCTACCATCTGAATGTGGCAGCAGAAATCCAGACTCGTCAGACCAGGCAACGTTTCTCAAATCATTTGATGAGAATCAGTCCGAGGGGAAAAACTGGCACAAGTTGAACATCACCAAAATTTTCTCTGTTGAAGGAATTAAACCTCACATATATAAGTGACATATTTAAAAGACAAAATCAAAGATATTTTGAAATTAAGAATGTAAATTTAGCCAAAAGGCCATTTAGAAAACCCTCTGCAGGATCACTGTTTCCATCCTCGTCCTTGAACCCGACTGAATCTTATGTATACTCAACATCACACAGAGAGCAGGCTGATCCTCTGGCAGGGCAGCAGCTGTGGTCAGCTCTTCAAAAGCAGCATCGTGGAATGAGTGTGCTTAAAGCTGACAGTGGGAGGTTGAAATGTGGCCTTTGCAGATCAAACGGCTACTGTCGCCTCCGGGCATCGAAGGGCCAGGCACGCTGAACAATTTTGAGCTCGCACAGTAAGGCGTGAATATGTAGCCGTGAGTTTCTAATGAAAAAGTACTCGAGTTCCAATGTCGAGGAAGAAAACGGGATGGGGGTTGTGGAGGGGGCAGCGGTAGCCTACAGTCAGTGAGGCGGACTGGTGACTACAAGGTCGGGCCTGCCAGGAAAATCTCACTGGGGGGAGAAAATTACGAAATGCTCGTTCCTCCCCGCGCTGCTGTTAAGTTGCCCTTGAGCAAGGTACTAAATCCTCTATTGGCCTACTGCAGCTTTAGTAATTGTACTCAGCAGTTTCCAGCTGAGAGTGCAGTAGGAAACATTTAATTTGAGGATGGATGGTGCAGATACACTCACACAGCCTTCTGTGGCTTAGTACAGTCTGAAAGTCATGATCATTACACACAATCCAACTGGCTGCTCAGTACCACTGAGCAAAACTCAACACTGATGCAACATTAAGCCAATTTATTTAGTGTTTTCTGTTGCTGTGCCATGACTCTCTGTTGGAAACCTCCCAACAAACAGAGACTAACATGTCTGACATTTCTTATAGTATCTGGTTGTTTGAAATAGACATGAAGAATTACAGTAAGCAGCTAATATGAGCAGTGACGGACATTTGACTATGAAGCAAGGAATCTCTGTATGTGTGTTTCTTGCATATCTTGAGGACTGTTCATCTGATCTGCTTCACACTTGGAGGATGTATTGCCGGGGACACTGTGTCAATTTGGTGCGATTTGGACACGTGACACGTTCAACATTAATAAACAAGCTACCAGCGCTCTCTGCAGCAGCAGGGGCGGGGCTTAAGGGCTCTGCAGTTCACTCTTGCTGCTGGATGATAAATATACTAAAGGCAGATTTTTACTTGTGCGTCAACTCTATGCAGAGCCTACACCATTGTGAGCATTTACACTTGTGCCATGGTGTGTCTGTGTCACTCTGCAGTTACACCTCCAAAACACTAGTCGGCAGCGGGGTTTCTGTGAAGTGCTGTAAAGTTTAGTTGATTCAAAACACACATTAAACACACATTAAACACACATTAAACATGGCTTAATAGAGACAGTTTCAAACACAAGTACACAAATCAGCTTCACTATAACTCGCAGCATTCACAGACAAACACTTTCTTTATCTGGACACATTTTCCCCACAAATACAACATGCTAATGTTTTTAGCACAAGCCTATGGCATTTTACATTGTATAAATTAGCCTAGCAGCTAGCAGACATTTCCTCTACTCATATGAAACCAGGGACAACAGCAACATTTAGCAAAGGTAACGTTACAAAATTTGGCTCCATTACAGCTCACAAGGTTCACTGACAAAACAACTGTCTTATACTAAACATGTTTTCTAAACAAATATAACATGCTAACATTATTAGCACAAGCCTATGGCATTTTACATTGTAAAAAATTAGCCTAGCGACAAGCAGAGATTTCCTCTGCTCATATGAAGCCAGGATAAATCACACACAAGACTTAAAATGCTATTTTTGTGGAGGCTTTATTGTCTTCACAATTTATTGTTTCTTATCTGTGAAATTAAAGTAAATTAAAGCTTTGTTTCCACTGAGGGAAATGGTTTCAGCTAACAGAAACAGACAGGAGCTCTGCGTCGCTGCGACGTGTAGGTACATTTTTGGGGAGGTGAATGTCAGGCTATGGCGTAGGCCCTGCTTTGACGGTCTTACTCTGAAGTTGTCAAAGTCCAGCGCTTGGGTAGTGACTTGTGGTGTCAGACACCGATGAACAAAGCAGTCCTTAAACATCGGCAAGATATGCAACCAGTCGCCATAATAGTTTAACAGTGCTTGGCAGCGTTGAGGGAAACGCGGCGGGACAATAATTAAAGTTAAGATGGAGGTCGGAGTGAGAATGTGTTGCTTTAGACTTTTACCCAATATAATTTAATTCCACGTGTAGTTTTGAATAAAGACAAGTTTAAATTTCAAATATAGCCAATTAGGTAGAACTTTGGTTGGTCACTGTCACCACTCGTCAAGTCAAATAACAAGCTCTATCATCTGTGTGTGGATGACATGACTCCACTCACTGAGAATATGTGTTCACAGTGTTGTGTTTGACAGCCGTTTGATCTAATCAAGTTCACTTCTGTTTCTCATAAACACTGACCTTTAGTCTTCCCTCTCAATGACGTCCTCTCATTGTATAACTGCGCGTTCTATCAGAAACGATCTCCTGTCATCTTCACATCTTGAATCAAACCCTGTCTGAAGATGTGAGGAGCGGGTTTCTGAGGGTCTCATGAGGAAGTGCCTCGGGCTGTCAGTCACCCATGGCTGCCATCAAAGGCCCATTATGTAACCAGTGTCTCGAACCCGCGCAGCATGACCCAGAACTGTTTATGTAACCTTCTTTCCAGGCCAGAGTCATGAAGCGGGACTTCACATCTAGGTGACATGTTTACATGTCGGAGTGGGTCGCTGCATGATGGATGGCTGTCAGGCAGATATCAGTCTCATTGTTTAGTTCCACAACACTCACCGTATACAGGTCAGCAGCCTACTACTGTACAGTTTCAGTTAAAGTGTTCTTCAAAACACTTTTCGGACATCTTGGAGGGATCGTCTTCGGCTTCGACTTCCTTCCTTTTAATACAGCTGTGGTGTAATTAAAGTATTTACTTTCTATGCACCTTCTAAAACAGTACTGTCAAGCTTTAAACATTGCAATTGTTCAGTTAAAGACATTCAAAGATGTTGTGTACTGTTTGGTTTTATACCACACCTCTTCACACTCACAAAATCTCAACCTGTTATATTAGCTAGGTGTCACATTATACTGTTTGTATAATTACTACATATAACATGATGAGATCAAGGGTTCAGAAAAGAGGCATCGCTTTGGAGGAAAATCCCACAGGAGAAAAGATTAGACTCACGCTCTGACCTAGGAAACAGTCATAAATAAACATGGATTCGCTTTGTAATTCTGTATATTTAACCCCCTTTTTGTTTTTGTTCAACCAGGTGACAAGTCTGAGAGTCGAGCTCTGATGGCATCAAACAGACACATTAGCCCCGTTTCTGCCAAACACTTTTGGTATGGTACCTTTGAAACCAAAGTAACCCTTCAGACATGGTACGAAGACCCTTGGTCCTTTTAGTGTTTCCACCACAAACAGTCCTTGGGGTTGTTGTCACTCACTGCTCCGTCCAGCTCTCGCTGTATTTCCTTATCAGCGGTGACACAGATGGAAGTCTGCACCTGGTTTATGGTCCACAGAACGAGGCTGCACGCCCACATTTTCAGAACAAAATACAACAGGCTGCAGTGAGAGTCTCTCTCCATGGGATATTTCAAAATAGCAGCTTTGTGCATTTAGTCCTTCTCAGGCAAGCTCAGGGGTTTAGTGTTGCTGTAGCCCACAGGAACAATGATCCACCATGCTTTTTTTTCTCCAAGTGAGGATTAGAATATATGCAGTTCACATAGTCTGGTCGAACACAGAAACAAAGCGAACTGAACTGAACTGAACTGAATCAGCTTTAATGTAAATTTAAAGTTCCTATCAGTGCAGGAAAGTTAACGTGATTAACTCATTATGTTTCATACTTACATAACTGTGCTGTGTTTTATGCAGAAACATATATAATCTGTGGAACAACACCACATAAAGAAGAGGCAGCACAATTATTCAACATTCCCTGACAGTGTGCGCTGACTTCAGCCTCTTTGTGCTCAGATACATAATGGTAATGCACTTAGAAACTTTACAGTCAGAAAACATGGAAGTAATAAAAAAAGATTTACAGGCTGAACATCTTTTCAGTACAAATATGACTAAGAAAGTGAGCGTACAGGAGGAAAACATACTGTACCTGCTCCAGACTATTAATAAAAACAGTCAGGCAGAAGTGCCACAGACTTTGTGCCACTGGAAGGCAGGTTTTGCTTTATTCATGAACGTATTATTGGGCCGGCGGGATCAAAGCGCAGTCTGACAATAGTGGTGTCAGCACAGGGCTTAGAGGCTGTCAGTCACCACTGAAGGCTGGAAGGTCACCAATTTAAATCCCTGACCAGCTCAGTCCAGGGAGGGAGAGGGTGAATCACAAACACTCTCCTCTCTGTCATTAACTATTGCTGCGCTGGTGCCTGTGAGCAAGGCATCGCATTGTTAACCGCTCCAGTGGACAGCAGTGGAATAAGTAAATATCCGCAGCACAGTGAGGCTGTGTGAGATGATCAGCTGCTCCTGTCAACCCCCTGGTGGTGTTGTTAGTACTCATCTCTGTCAAAAACAGGAATACATTTCCCACAAACCCTTCTGCTTTCTGAAACAATTCAAGACTGAGTATGTCACAACAGGTCAATGATGCTTGTCTTACTCTCCTGCTGAGAGATGCACCCATAATCCCTTGCAGGGTGGTCAGTTAATGCTGCGTTCAGGCGATCCACGTCAGCTACTAAAGTTTGGAAATCAACCACGTTACATTTAGACAGTATCTGCATTCAGGTTGGGATGAAGAGTCACACAGGTGCAGGTTCAGCCCATCAGGCTTCACGTCCTCTAAAAGGACACACGTTCATGGATCCTGTCCTTCAAAGGATCGAGCCCCTGAATCAGGCTCCAGCTTGATGCAAAGTTTTTGCCGTGGTCATCCATCATTTATTCATCTGTGCTAACATTATTCAAGCTTTCAAGTGTTTAAGGTAAGCTGCAAAGAAAACTTTAGAGGTGACACGACTGCATATGAAGTGAATGCAAAGAGGTGAGAGGACTTCAGCAAGACGAAAAAATCTGGTTCATCTCAGCGTGTTATCCAGTCTATTTATGAATGTATGGACATGAGAAGAAGATGAGAGCCGTTAGGAAGTTTCTGGATCGGTCAAAGGCTGAGCCGTCACTCAAACTGGCTCTGTATCAAACCGCATTACTTTAATAGTACTGACGAAATAGGTACAAGATGTACTGAAAGCTGGCATCAGATGTTTGATCAGATTTGAAGGCTTGTCTTCTTTTTCTTTGATCAGCTGGTTTTTGATTTTAAAGAGGACCAATGTGCTCATTCTCAGGTTCATTCTTGTGCTTTGTGTTTCTACTAGAACTTGTTGACATGTCTTAATAAAAAACACTTATTCTTGTCTGTGATGGAACATCTGTAGTAACCCTCTGTCTGACACATTCCTGTTGGCATCCATCTTTTGAAGCTCCAGTCTGCTATGATTGGTCAGTGTTTTCAGGTCTCTTGCATCTCTGCATTTCTGCACCATCACTGCAGCCGGGAAATGACTGAAACAGAGAATAGCAGCACTTTCTACAAAACCAGACATGTTCCAGTAGGAATATGATCTAAAATAAGGAAGAAATAAGATACATCAGCAGCCAAGATTACCAGGTTTCCCTGACGTTAGCATATGTAGCTACATGTAGCAATGTTCTTGCAGGCAGGAAATGAGTGAAACTGAGAACAGCAGCACTTACTACCATGATAACTCACCAACAAACCCAGCCAGACATGTTACAGCAGTAATATTTTGATCAGAAATCACAAACAAATAAGCAACTTCAGCAAACAAGTTTCCCTGACGTTAGCATGTAGCTACATGTAGCAGTGTCACTGCAGCCAAGGAATGACTGTAATGGAGAATAGTGGCACTTTCTATTATGAAAAATCACCAATGAAAGCTTCTAAACACAACCAGACATGTACCAGCAAAAATATGATCCAAAATTGGGGAGATATTAAGACCTGCGACCAAGTTCACATGTCCCTGACATCAGAATGAGCTACATGTAGCAGTGTATGTAATGTACTAGCAGTAGTGTGTGCAGAGCAGAGGACCGTAGAAACATTAAATAGGACCTGATTAAACCTGATACACTGTTTGAGGTTTTGAGTTGTGCTCACTGCTATTTTTCACCAGAAACTACATTAAACCTACAGGATCATTACATTTTTCTGAGAGAATCCCTTGTTTCTGTTTTAAGTTACATTTAGGAGACTGTTTAAAGACAAAAACAGAACGAGGAATACACACTTGAGCTCTGTCTGCTGTTAGGGTTAACTTATACGACAGCTCTTAGCCAGTTCAGTGTCAAACTGATCCAACAAAACAAAACAGGAGACACAAATATCATGTTTTTGGAATTTATTCAACTCTCGGCTGATCTAATCCTCGCTTCGCTGTTGTTTCATAAACAGTAAAATGTCACTCGTCTCATTTGTAGCGTGTGATAGCGGGGGAAGGCGTGACATTATTGATGACCTGACAAAAAGGAAAACACTGTTGATTGGATGCTCGTCTTGTTTCTGTCTGATTATTCTGTAATGTTTCACCTTTCTGGATGAGCCCCAGGTGTTTATGCTTCTCCCTGCCAACTAATTGGTCAATTATCATTATTGTGTGTCGGGTTGCAGACGTTCACACACACACACACATACGAACCCCTCCATTATTCATTCTGTGGTGGAGGCAGACGGTGCACTTTTCTCGCCACAGCCCACCTAAGGGAGTTATTAGAGGTTTGGGGGATGACTAAATCCCTTCCTGCCCTCTGTGTGTGTGTGTGTGTGTTTCCCCTGCTACACACTCGTGTACAGTACACTGACATTAGGAATAAACAGGAGAGGAGTGGGGGTCAAGGCAAGAGAACCGGCTTATTTTACAGAAGAAACAATGAAGAGTGAATCTGGAAACTAAATTTTCCGCCTTGTGAGTCTCAATTAAATAAAAAAATATAAAATGTACTCCATGTACTCATCAAAATAATGTCAGATTATGAGTCGACCAACCTACGCCTGCACTACAGCAAAGCAATTTCCAGTTATCTTTTGTCTGAGGACAGTCAGGCGGACGGGGGTCAGGAATGTTGTTGTTGTTCTTCTAAATGAGTCCAAGAATGAGATGTTTCTGTCTGCTGAAGAAGACATGCTGCTGTCTAACTGCAAGGACTGACCTCAAGATACTCCCTTCTCCTTGGGAAAAAAAAAATCTAAAGCTCTTCACTGATAAAATATTTTTGGTGATACTCCATGTCCTCACTGAGAGGAATCTCAAAGATGTTTCGTGTGTCCTTCACTCTCCTAAAAGACATCAGCTGCTCCTCGTTCCCTTTGTAAAGTCACTGAGCATTAACATGAAGTTGATACTAAGATAACTGGTGAGTGTTGCACAAGACTTCTTTTCGTGTCCTTGTAGCAGAGGAAACTTTCAGCTGTAGAAAGTGACTGAAATTTAATAAAAGGGCCCCGAGATCCCAGAGCCTCAGGGGGCCTGAGGGCTCCAGGTTCACTAATATAGCAATTTGATGTTAGAGTAATTATGTTTGAAGGATAGACTATTGGATGTAGCTCCTGTGATGTCACCCATAGTTTGTGGACTCATGTTCTGAAGCCACGAATTCGGCATTTCAGCTATCTTGGATTTTTGGAGCCAGAAGTGACCATATTTGGAAGAGAGGGTGGAGCTGTGGTCTGTTGTTCCTTGTGCACAGTGATTCAGTTGGCAGGTGTAATTCGATAGAAAGAAAATAGTTCCTACATGAAACTGCTCACAACAAGGTCTGTGGATTATCTTGACTAACAGGGTCATGATTTCTGGAAAGAGACATTGATGTTGAGCTTTTTAAATTGTATTTTTTGGTGCTTTGAGCACCACAAGCTGAGTGCCATCTAGTTCCATTATATTGGAGAGAAGACAGACATCTCTACGGCTGATATCTCCAACACTCAGCAACTCACACCAAAACAATCTAGACTGATAAAAAGCAAGAGGAAAAAACATATCTTTTTAATATGGAGTGAACTGTCCCTTTAAGGTGACACCTGCATTATGACGTCACCTTGAGGCTCCATTTTGCAGAGGGAGTTTTGTAGATAAAATCTAGATTTAAAGCTTTGATATCTCAGTTTATCTTGTGTCTACCAGGTGCAGATTACCAAATAAATCTAGTTTAACACAAATTATTTACTAATCATCAACACTCATACAGCACACAGCGAAGGTGCGAAACAGTGACGCTGAATGGTCCTGGTCTTTTTGATGTGGACCAAAATAGTAGCACATAACTTAGTGGATTTAACCTCACATATTCAGTTTTGGTTCCCCCTTTCATTAGGCTATTTAACTTGATAAAGTGTGCATCAAAAATCCATTAATAACACTGAAACAGCCAACGCTCTTGTTAAGAGCGTGCTGTATGTTGTTTCAACATACATCATGAGCAGACTCCACTTTCAGCCATGGCATGTGAGGGCAGAGCGGGCACGTTGCATAAAGGATGCTCATGTAATCCTGAGGCCAAAGTACAACTATCAGCGGTATGTAAGCATCCACTGGCATGTCAGCTTCAGCTGCTGCCAAGGGCTCTGCGTGGTGAGATAACAGGAGGACTCTGTAACGTCATGATGAGGTCGTTCTCGTCTGATACCAGTGATTTGTTAGAGCAGAATATGTCAAACAAATTCATTTCCATGATTGGATTTGTATATTATTCAGCCCTGAGGGGATCTGAGTGAAACTGTCCTTTGTTTTTGTTCTTATTAATTCTTTAATTCCCTTTGCAGATCCATGTTATTCTGATGGAAAAAAAGAAAAATCTCTCCCTGTTACATCTGAGATATTTACTACCCTGCATTTATTTGATTGCCCTTTATGTGATTATCCTCGATATAGTGCCCACAAAAATTCCAACACATTCTCATTCCGACCTCGTCACATATCGGTCATGGACATTTCACGTCCAGATATGACGTGCACGGTACCCTGGGTGTGTTGGTTGTTGACGCTCTGGGACAAAGTGTCAACTTCAGCCTGTTACACGCACTGTCTGTTTTCAAATTACAATTCTGATTTCACAGGAAATTTATAGTTTGCATACAGTCTCTTTCAAAATAAACGCATACCGTCGGTATAACACTGCAAATTGACGTTTTTTCCCTTAAACAACAAACACACATGGAACAGGGTTTGGCGTAACAATCACACAGGAAGTGAGCACCGGCCTCCTGGGTGACTTTCGCCACCTTAACTTTTTGTTGTCCCGCTGTGTTTCCCCCTGACGCCCGAGGCACCATTAAACAACAACAGCAACCAGCTGATGTGAAAGGAAGGCTTTTTTTTTTCAGCGTCTGATGCCAGAAGTCACTGACCAGGCTCCAGTACGACTTCGAAGTGAGACCAGGTTGAAAATTCACTCAGTCCACGGCATGTACACTACTGTCTTTAATTGATATAAAAATTACAATAATGCAACACCACAGCTGTCCGCACAGCCATCAGCCACGACTGGAGCCAAGTTCCTCTGATAACGATAGTTTGTAAAACATCCTATGGGACCGATTATTTAGTTGACCTCAAGTTAAGGATGGTTACTAAGGTGGTGACATCCATCACAACTTTCTCATCATAACAGCATCAGCACCCACCCAACGTTACTCACAAGTTTTAAGGGTCGTGTCATACAGACGCAGCTGTATGCAGATGGCTGTCAAAAACTCATCAGTCATTTCGAGACCAGCTAGCTAGCTTGCTAATTCCACAATCCTTCTATGCTAATGTTACGGTGGCAAATGAAGCCAATAAAGCTCTATTTCTGTACCACTCGGATTGTAGCGCATTGTGGGGCCCAGAGAGCAAGCACAGTAGAGACTTACTGTGGCAGGGCTGAGTGTGGCCGAGCAGCTAACTTCTGGTTTAGCACACTGCTAACTTGAATGGGGACAAAAGGAATTCATCATGCAGCTCTTATTTCAAGGTGTTATCAGGCGAAATGGATCAAATCCTGAGAGTGGAAAGAGTCATTTCGCAGGGATTGTGATGCTCCAAAAAATGTATCTGCTGATTTACAGACGTCTCTTTTTTTTACAATGTCCGTCTATGGGAAAAAGTATATTTGGGCCCCATGGCATCACATAGCTGACTGCCAATGGGGAACCACCATCATTCATTTTGACCAATGGTGTAACTTGCTCACTTCTGGATCGACTTTCCTGTTTAAAGGGCTGGCCTTGCCTCCCAGCCAAAAAACAGCAGTCTTAAAGTAGCTGGTTAGCAAAACAAGTTGATCACTGGATACAGAATAGAGATCAAAATAAACTGTATGTCTACAAGATGAAAAATAAATAAACTGCCAATAACAGAGATTACAATTATCAGTGGACCTCTGTTTATCCAAAATAATTAGGCCTATTCCAAACAACTGTTTATTCCCAGGTGATTTAAATCTATGTGGATGTAGCTAAAAACAAATTTCATCTGTAGTTCTGTTATTCTCTGAGCTCAACTGCCAACTTTTAGAACGAGGGAGCTTGTTAGTGATTATTATTCAATTGACTTCAACATCTTAAGCCTTGATTTATATATTTTGCAGCTGCTCTTCGTGTGTGTTTTTTAAATATCTTTGATGAATGATTTGGTCGATCGACCGTTAGATCGTGACGCTCACATGGGAATCATGTTAAAAGTTCATAAGTTCATCGTTAATGCGTTTTCTGCTTTCACAGGTTTGACTGTGCTTCATCGCTGTGGCTTCCACTCTTTCAACTCTCAGCCAAAACATTGCGCTCCTCTGAGTAATCGCAGAAGAAATATTGGTTCCTTCCTGGTGTCGAGCCGCAGGACTGTTGGACAGAGAGGTTTCTCTTGTGTCACTCAACATGCCCAGTTTCTCTCCAAAGCCGCAAATAAATATATGTTTCTCACTTGGCGATATTCAAACCAACAGCAGAGTTCAGCTGAAGGTCAGATGAATATTAATGGAGTCAGATGCCAAAAACATCTGGATCTCCATGATCGGGTCTCAGTGACTGAATAAATAAGTGCAGCAGAGTTTGTTCAACATACAGATACAAACAGCTCCATACTGCAGGATAAATATGGCTGTAAGGTGAAAGGTGACAGGGAGGCGATGGTTTTTATCATTCTTAATGTTTGTTTATTGTTTATATTAATATATGTTTCTCATTATCTAAATAATGTGTCAGCCTATTTTCCATCCTAACTTACATTTAGATTTTGTATTACACATGATCCATTACAAAAATCCTACATAACATACATTTAAAGATTCTTGAGGAAGCACTTTTTTTTTGTATTTTCTTCACATTAAAATTGTCACACTTAAAAACACAGGACAAAATATTTGCTATTAATTTACAGGTTGCTCTGCCTTTAAAAAACAAATGGCTATACGGTGACAAAAGGCTGTTGTTCAGTGGTTTCAAGAATAGCCAGCTTCGACTTTAGGATAGATTAAGAAACTAAAACAGCTCAGTTAAGGTCTGCAAAAGATTTTGGTTATAGTTAAATAAAAAACAGGTTCAATAACCTCTCGCTTGTATGGAGCTAGAACCAGAAGGCATTTAGCTTAGCTTAGCCAACCAGGTCTCACTCCAAACTCCACTGGATGTCCGTTAGACATCGACGGAAAAAGCCGTCCCTTCACGTTGGCATGATACGTGACTGGTCGCTCTTAGTGTTTGACAGCACCCGGCATCAGGGGAAAATGTGTGAGGACAACAGTGAAAGTTAAGGGAGAGGAAGTCTGAATAGGGCGGGCAGAAGGGGTGGTGGATGGGTCCAACAACCACCAACTTTCACCTGGGAGGCCCGAGATCGTAAGATTGTAAGGCCAAACCCTGTTTTTTTTTTTCCTACCACATGCGTGTGTTTGTTGTGTCACATCAATTTACAATGTTTTACTGACGTAGTGCGTTTACTCTGAAAGAGACTGTATGTAAACTGAACATTTCCTGTGAAAACAGAAGTGTATTTTGAAAACAGACAATGTATTTCACAGGCTGAGGTTGACACGGTGTCCCAGAACACGAACAACCAACACACCCAGGGCCCCTTGCACATCGTATCTCTACGTGGAAACTTCATGACTGACATGAAGTTTCAATATGTGACGAGGTCAGAGTGAGAATGTGTTGGCTTAGCATAAAGAGCGGAAGCAGGGGGAGCCAGCAAGCTTGGCTCGGGACACTTCAAGAAGTTCAGACCAAAGATCTCAAAGACAAAATCATTTTAGAACAATTCAGCAAGAAGTTGCAGCAGTGTGAAGTGGCCCTTCTCAGCTCGACTCAAGCTGGCTGATGATGTCACCTACGACTCAGTTTGTGAAGTCGCCAGTGGTTGGTTTTAGAATATAAGGCGCATCACCTGCTTTTAACAGCCAATCAGTCGGCTGAAGACATGCTCCTTTGCTTGCAAGCCCAAATATAACTCATTTATATTTCCGTAACTGTTGACTGAACCTCAATCTTGAGGGTGTTACTCATACTAAAAAAAAACTAAGTACCTGTACAGTTGTTAATAGTACCTGGAAAACCAGAAGTTAGAACAGATGTACAGAGGCGACTGTACAGATAAAAATGGCCACCACTTTTATCATCCTGCTATGTTGATTTGAATGGGAGTGTCCATTCTACTTTTTGTATTTCTATGATGTGTCCACACTAGAAATTTGGAGGATCTACCAGCCACAAATGGAGAACAGCAGGAGGACCATGGTCCTCAACAGGTTATTGAGTAAGCTGAGGGACTACAGGCTGGAAACGGAGGCTGTTGAAAAGCAGGTAGAGGAGCTGAACACTCAGCGAGAAAGAGCTGAAAACCACAGCGTCTCTCAGGAGGAGAAGGTGAAGCAGCTTACCGCCAAACTGCAAACAGATGATCCAAAAAGTCTCTGCTGGAGAAACACAGCACCTTGTGAGAATAAGAGAAGGAGCTGAATGATCTGTTGGAGCAGGAGCGCACCATAAACCTCCAGAGGCATAAAGTGAGGCAGCAGCTCAATACTAAAGAACAGCTGGATCGTCAGAAGAGCCAAAAAGAAATCTTCAACAAGAGAAGGATACGAGCAGTGAAGAGGCTCAGTGACGCAGAGACCATGAACACCATGAGGAGCACCACCAAGGTTAGAAGATAATACCAGAATAAGGATGAAGAAGGAGCTTCAGAGGGACCTTGATGAGCTCAAAGTGGCTCACACAGTCAGCCAACAATAGTTCTGAGCAGAACCCCAGGTGGAAAAAGATAAAAAGGCTGAAAGAGAAAAGAGCGGCAGCCTTCAGAAACAGCTCGACAAAGAGATTCAGTCCCACGCTGGAAAGGTGACAGAGGAGCTGGAGATGATAAAGCAGCTGAGGGCTCTGCTTCAACAGATGGAGGAGGTGGAGATCTGCACCCTGAAGAAACATGCTTTTTAGAAAGAGGAAGAGTCTCTAGGACCAAAGAGAAAAAGTGAATCAACAGACCTCAGCCAACCAGGATCAGCTCACTAAGCTCAAGGCTGAGGAGGAGCACGGTCAAGACCTGCGGACAGAAACTGCCCAACTCAGAGATGAGCAGAAGAATGAGGCTGGGAAACAAGAGAAGGAGACTCCCTCCATGATTTACCCAATGTCTTTCAAAGTTCTGGGTTTGGATAGGAGCAGGTTAACTCAATTTGTAAACAAGTTAAGGTTCTTGAGGTTTCATTACATTACACCCTGTTTTCTAGTATTTATTGTCAGCATTTTTTCAGCGAGACAGTCAATGTCAACCGAATCACTGTGACGTCACGTTAACAACAACAATCACTTCCTGGCGGACAACTGACAGATGTTTTGAATTGTGAAGGCATGGAATCAGAAAACTTGTTTATTTCTGTCATTTTCAGCCATAACTGTAGCATTAAAGATATATAGTTAAACCCTGGTGGTCTGACCTGTCTGATGTTTCTGCTGTGCTCTTTAGTGACATATCGCTGTTTCCAGTGGTGTTTGTGCCACCGGAAACAGAATTTTTTTTGTAGCGAGACATTGCCGTGTTTCTAGCAACGTTTTGTGGCATTTCCAGTTGAGATTGTGGCCCCAAAATCGGGTATTGTAAATTGTAAACATGATTTTTTCCTAACCAAACCAAGTAGTTTTTGTGCCTAAACTTAACCACAGCATTGTTAAAAAACATAAAATTTCTTCATATCCGCTACATCATAGTTAGTCAGTTAGTGGTAATCTATTTCTGTAATAATGTACAAATGTTACATAACTGTGGTTTGCAGAAACGTACACTGCCAACATTTAATCTGGCCACTGGGTTGCACCCAGCAGTGACATCCACCTGCCGGTCGGACCAACTGCAAGTTTTGGGTACAGTCAAGCTACTGTTTTCTTCAGTCTGTGGCCCAACAGGTAAATCAGAAAAACCTGAACAACAATTCTTCACTCTTTATTGTTGCTTCAAAACTATTTTCTCTTGGTATCTCAGTTTTTTCTCAACCCCCTTTGAGTAGTGCCATTTTAATCCTCTAAAAGCTGTAGCTCCTCTGCAGCTGTGGTAAATGGTAAGTGAATTCAAACATAATATTTCTTACTGCTAGTACCAAAGTTATCTGAAAGCAGCCAAACAAAATGAACTGTGTCTGTCAGTGAGCAGAGGGCTGATTACCAAACATGATGGCTGAGCATGATGGATTAGCCAAGCCAGAGCTAACAGATGATGAGCTGCATGCACCTCTAACACGTCATAAATGCAAAGAAACGACTTGATTAAAGGCAGATTTTTACTTTATATCACAAACATAAAACAGAACTCTGCAGCATCTCCTTCTCGTTGAGACTCACAGGAGTAGATCTGGTTTGCAAATTATGCCACAACATACCCACGTAATCCTCCCCAACCCCCATCCTGTAAAATGGCCTGTCAATCAAACCCGGTGAAAAAGGAAGGAGTCAACCTGCAGTGACATAATGGATGAACACAAACAATAAACCTGCTAATTACTCAGTCATTAATTATCTGGCAGCTTTACAATGCGGCCCTTTGGATCAGAGGAATGAAAACAATCGCTCTTATTACGCCTCTGCAAACAACTGCGCACTTGACCTTTCTAAATCAATGAAAGACGCCTGGATGGCATTTTGCAGAGCTGCCAAAAAAAAGAAACCTGTTCACACCTCTGGGAGTTCTGAGCAAAGCAATTTGGCAGCTGGGAGCTCATTATGGTATGTTGATAAACCAAGATAATATTTGCACATACAATGTATCTAAAGTAGAAGATCCACTTTTCACAGTTAAACACTTGTTTTTGACGTCTGTATATCATGATTTAGTGGCTGAACGTCACAGAAGTATAATGACTGAATTACTATTTCAGTGTAAACACACAACGTGTCTGCAGTGGTTTCCTTTGAACTCACTGGAACATAATGTTGTGACATACCTCAGTTTTTGTATTGAAAAACTCTCAGCTACCCCCTGAAACTGGATTTACATTTTAGTTGTATCATACCTCTTCATTATTTTTTTATTTCTATTTTTTGTTTTGTATCATGCATGTTCTGTGTTAGAGAAGCTGTATGGAAACAGCAAAATTCATTAGAGCTGATGAGCTTCATGAGATATGGAAACGCCTTTGCCAAATAAGTTCTGACTCAGCCAACGTTTGACTAATGCTAAATAATTTGTCTTCGTCCTCAGACAGCATAAATATCCATCGAGCATAGGCTAGATGGTCAGGGTAACTTGTTCTGCTCTACTTCTGTGTTTACTGGCAGACTACCACCAACATCTGATGAAACTACGCTTTGTGGAGTTTATTTGCTCCAAACTAGCTAATGCAAACGCACCTAATGGGCACTTCTTTTCTGCAACATTTCAAAAGTTTAGTTAAAATTTGCTTGACGACTGAATGGAGACATTATAATATCGACTATTGTAATATCTGTCCAGGAACTGTAGATGAAAAAAACCTTTTGGCTGATTCAGGCACATTTTCAGTTATGTTTCTTAACAGCGCTTTTTACACAGACATCCCAATACAGGGCCACAACAAAGTCCCTTCTTAACGCTACCTTTGTATTATTACCCACGGCCAAACATAGGCAGCATCACGCCACCCCCATGTGTAATTTTAGATAGTATGCTGGCATACCGAAGGCACGTGTTCCACAACAGTGCCTCTGGTGTGACATACAACACATATGTCAGCAGCGCTTTCTAAGGTTGATTTCACACCTAACCCGTTTTCTGGTTCGGTTAAAACAAATTCAGGTCTGTTTGTGCTGTAAGTATGGTTCATTTGTGCTGGTGTGAAAGCTGTCAATTGAACCCTGGTGCGGACCAAACAACTGAACTAACACCAAACCAGAATTTGATTTCTCCCATGGGTCCTGATGATGCAGGATAACAAACACTAAATCTGTCCAATCAACGAGTCGCCTGTCAGTCGATAGAACGTCATGTTTACTACTCTTGGTCCGTTTGCAAAAAGTCAGTGTGAACAGGAACAGAACCAAAACTAAAATGCAACTGTATCTTTTTTCCCTCTGGTGCGAACAAATTAACTTAACTACAGGTGTGAACGCGCCCTAACCAATAACATCCATTTAACATGGCAATGACAATACTGTCCCTGCTATGTGGCAGCTGATCTCATCCTGTGCTCAGAGGGTAGGGAGCTCCCAGACCTCAGTGTCTTCCCCATTTGCGGACATATTCGGCTGATGTTCTTCGTTTCTGAGTTAGCCGCTAACTGCTGTTAGGTACTTTATAAATCTCTCGTGGTGGGTCGCACATAGCACGTTGTCAAAACGTCACACCAGCCCTGCCAGCTGTCAATTTACTACCTCTACCGCTGGCTAAAAGGTGAGGCAACTGTCCCCCCCATTCTGTGATCTTACTTACAACATCACTGTGTTTCAAGCTAGGACAGTGCCATGAAAAGTGGTTGTTTTTACTGAGATATTGCTGCATTTCCAGCAGGCATACGGCCATGAACAGCAGTTGTTTTTCACACATCATTGAATTTACAGCCTGGATTGTTACATTGATACATTGATGTTTATCACAGTGTTGTAGAAATGTAAACTTTAAATGTATCAGCTACATATTACTGTACAAATGTAACGTTTAATGAACAACAGAATAAAGGCGTGTCATTACCGCCTTGAACAGGCAGTGTAAAGGAGGCTAAGTGTGATTAAAATCTATTAAATAAACCATAAAATAAACCGCCTCTACAGCTGCGATGTCATTAACCAAACCCAACAATGCCTGTTTTAAATGAGGGTAAAATGTTAATGTGACCTCCTCATACATCCATTTTCTGCCTCTATTAACTGCCACCAATCAGGAACTCCACTGTAATCGACTAGTTCATTGACAGAAAATTAACTGGCCGCTATCTTGATAATGAATTAATCATTTCAATTGATTTTTAAAATAAAATTAAACATGATGATTTGCTGCTTTACTCTGTCATACATGAAAGTAAGCTGAATATCTCTGAGGTTTGGACTGTTTGTCAGTTTAAATATGTCACTTTGGGCTCTGGTGAGTTATAAAAGGCACTTTTCATTATCTTCTGACATTTGCTGGACAAAACAATTAGTCGAATAAATAGTATCTGCGGTCGTCACAGATCCTGTCAGTCCCCGCTGAGACAGACGTGCCAACAGCCGTGACAGTTGTGCCAGTCAATGCGTGCAAATGTACACAGCCTTATCCTGTTGTACAATTTAACAAATGACTTAACAAATGTAATCTCACTTAACTGAATAAAAAGCCTTTGCTTGCCACAGGCCAGGATTTATCATGAATAAAACATGAACCGCCCCCTCAGCCGCCCCCCCCTTAATATTAAGAGAGAAAATACCCTCCTTTGAGGCCAACATTATGATTTGTGTCTCCTTAAAGTACAATGGCAAACAAAGACAAAGTGCTTATTATTTGATCTGAAATCCCATTTGTTTAATAGCAGATGTATGCGCGGTTCAGCCTTGAGCATCTTTAATGCATAAATTTAAAACTCTAATGTTTTCTGAGGCTTTGTGTTGGGACATGATAAGAAGAGCTGTTTTTCTGCTGTTCACCCTGCAGCCAGCGAAACACAAGATTTTTACTGCTTTTGATCCTAAAGGACAATTTGGACAGAGACATAAAGACATTCTGACTGCAGGGCTGCGAACCAGCTGAAACTACAGTCACATCAGTTTATGTCATGTATACATGTGAATTGATATGTTGTACAATATTAAATGTTATTTGCCACAAATACAGCTGTAGTCATAACGCCCAAAATGTCTAACGGCTAAATGCTTTTTATGGTTTATGTCATGAGGTCGAGGCACCATTTGAAAGCTGCAGCCCAAATACAGTATGCATAAACCTTATGAATATATCAGGTTTTATTTATCTATTTGCTGTCCCACAATTTTCCTGCTTGTTTTCTTTTACTTTCTTTGCATCTTTAATTCCTTGTCTTGTATGGCAATGTATTCAACCCACTGTTACAGAAAAATACTTAATTCTAATAAAATATTTTCATGTCATGCCAGTTTTTTTTTTGTCGTTGTATTTTTGTTGTCATAAAAAACATACAAACTTATGAACTTATGGTTTACCCGTCACCCAAAGAAAATGTTGGCATTGTACGTTTCTGCAAACCATGAAAACATGACTACTGATGACTCCTGTTTGAGACCAACACACAACCAGCTGTGTTTAGCAGCTCGTTAGTATTTTTACCAGGTTAGTGCCATGAAAAGACACCACTGTGTTTCCTGCTGTGATAGAGGTATAAAAAGAGGTATTCTTTTACCAAGACATTGCCAGGTGTTCAGTGGGGACAGTGCCACAAAAATGCTGTTGTTTTTTACTGAGACATCACTGCATTTCCAGCGGGTGGTTGTGCCACAAAAGGTAGTTGTTTTTTTTTACAAAGACATCATTGTGTTGTTTAAGCCAGGATAGTGCCATGAATATATCGCTGCGTTTTGAGTGGGGATATTTCAACAAAATGTGGTTATTCTTTACCAAGATCGCCGCATTTCCAGCAGGGATGGTGCCCCGAAATGTGGTTGTTTTTTTACCAAGACATCACTGTGTTTCCAGCAAGGATAGTGCCATGAAAAGTAGTTGTTTTTTACTGATATATATCGCTGTGTTTCAAGTGGGGATATTTCCACAAAATGTGGTTGGTTTTTACCAAGATTGCTGCATTTCCAGCAGGGATGGTGCCATGAAATGTGGTTGTTTTTTTTTACTGAAACATCACTGTGTTTCCAGCAGGATGATGCCATCAAAAGTGCTTGTTTTTTATCAAGATATTGCTCGATTTCCAGGTGTCCAGGGGATAGTGCCACAAAAAGCATTAGATTTTTACAGAGACATCACTGTGTTTCCAGGCAGGACTGTGGCATGACACGCAGTGGTTTTTTACCAAGACATCACTGTGTTTCAAGCCAGGATAGTGCCATGAAAAGCGGTTGTTTTTTACAAAAAGTTTTGTGATATAATAAGATCAAGTGATATGCTGTTATAACTGGTAAGAATGACAAAAATGTCATAACAGGAGAACGTTGATATAATTTGACAAGAATGTAGTTAAAACATAAAATGCAAATATCTCTCGTCATGCTGGCAGCATTACTCTGCAGTATTCTTGTTAGCTCTTAAAACAAAAACACATTTCTTGAGGGTCTTTCTGTCTTTGGTTTTTCTTTTCAGTTACACTGTCTTTCTGTTGTCTCACATGTTCACGTGTTATTATCACTTGTGCCAGGCTTTTATTGTGGAACACTGCGGGACATACATCAAACAAACAGGCACGTTTAAAGCCACAGAACTGTGGACAGATTAGTTTCTTCTTTTGCATACAGTAATATCACATACAGTCAGGATTCAGATAAAACAAACACACTGACTGGCGTTCCTTTGATTATTTTTTTATTCCAGTGAAAGAACCAGGAGGTGGAGCTTGCTGTTTCCTCCAATAATGGCCGCTACCTAATATGAGGGCTTACGGATCACTGCCTAAACTCATTACACTCACTGTTTCTACCACACTACCGTGACTGCTTGTAATTAGAGGAGTCTGATGTTGGCATCAATTATAAACAGTTGTCAAAGGACACAAGTCTGGCATTGTAGTAAATAGTGTATGTCCATGGCACAAACATAAATTAGACCCTCAGAACATTACCCTGTTCTTTCTTTTGGAAGTTGATCACAGCAGACGTTCAATCCATGCACCTAAAACTAGCCCCCCACTGGACACACACTGCAGCCAATTAGCCTGTTCCTGATTAATCCAATTAGCTGTCTTTGTAGTGTTTGTTTGTTGCTTGTACCACTGATACCAGCATTTGAACACCGGTGTTACGGCTCCAGACTGACAAAGTGTTCGTGTGATATGTTGTGTTTCTTCTGAGCATTAGCCCAAAGATTAAAGCGACATGTAAAGCCCCGTTTCCACCAAACACTTTGGTATGGTACCTTTGGAACCAAAAGAAACTCTTCAGATGTGGTACCAAGACCTTATGTCTGCTCAGTGTTTCCACCACAAACAGTACCCTTAAATGTGGGCGGGGTTGTTGTCACTCATTACTCCGTCAAGCACTCGCTGTATTTCCTTATCACTGACAGTGATGGACCTCTGCAGTGCCACCTGTCCACAACCTTTACCTTCTCAATCTAAACTTAAACATGCTACCCTCTGGTCTCCAAGCCAAGTCTCTACAGACTGAGCTACTGCTGCTGTGCTCATCTGTACAAACGTGTGAAAGAATATAAACCTGGTCAACCATCTGACATTAATAACTGATAAAAGTGGGGCATTGAAAATAATTCTTGTGTTGTAACCATAAAATCCTCTCAGATATTTCTAGAATTTGGCCTGAGCTGAAAACACACGTTACATAAGCTTTTTTTGAGCCAACATTCATTAATGAACTCGCTGTATTCAGTCATATTCATAGAGCCAACCTGCGTACAGCCTCTAAAGTCAAGCTTTAATAAGATAACCCTCCTTATTGGGGTTAATCAGCTTAAACTGTTCACTGCAGTCCTGTGTGGCACTCCCTCCCCAGACAGGTCGGAAAGTCACTAAGCCAATTTCATTTCCTCTTGGATTACTGGATTTGGAGAGGGGGAGGGGATCTGAATATTAGCCAACGCAGTAATTTGGACCCTCTGTCACACAGGACGCCAACAGGAGGGGAGGTGCACTGCTATTGGTCCAGGGTGGGAGGTGTGCTGTTTAGCCTTTATGGTAAATCCAGTGGCACACAGAGGGCGACTCCTCTCATCACTGCTTTGTCTTAGAAACTTCAGTCTGCTTTGTTTGTCCCTGTTCCATAATTTAAAGTACGCTGACTAACAAAGTAACAATAATCAGACTGCCGCTGAATCCCCATCGTACAGGAAAGATTGTAAAAATGATCATAAATCCTAAGAGAATTATTATTACCAGGATACAGATCTCCACCTGCCTAACAGAATAATGCACCAAACATGCTGAGTTGTTGTTTCTGTTTCTGTAACTGTTAGAAAAGTTGTAAATGACAAGTAGGAGTCCTGGCACGACTTCATCTGCTTACAAAGTGCACAGAGAGGAGAGGTGGTCAGAAGTACTGAATCTCCAGCCACACGTGGGATTATTGAGAACAATTTTATTATGTAACCAACACACTTCAGCCCGTGGCCTTCATCAGGGCCAGTTAAGAAATTTGATTTGTCACAAACCTCATGACCATACACAAATTTTATTCATGGCCACATGCAGCATGAGGGAACACATCAACAGCTGCTTTTTCATCATGATGTACGGGACATCCTGGTGGTCTAGGAGTTTAAAATACCGAACATGTCATTCAAGGCTGAGGACCTTTGTTGCATGTCATCTTCCATCTCTCTCCCCTCATTTAATTTGTCCCCTCATTTAAAAAAAGGCAAATATGTCAGTGTAAGTAACAGGTTGGACCCCCCCCATAATTTTTCTTGTCATAGATTCAACAAGGTGCTGGAAACATTCCTCAGAGATTTTGGTCCATATTGACATAATGACATCACACAGTCGCTGCAGATTTGTCGGCTGCACATCCATGATGAGAATCTCCCGTTCCACCACATCCCAAAGGTGCTCTATTGGACTGAGATCTGGTGACTGTGGAGGCCATTGGAGTACAGTGAACTCATCGTCATGTTTGAGATGATCTGAGCTTTGTGACATGGTGCGTTATCCTGCTGGAAGTAGCCATCAGAAGATGGGTACACTGTGGTCATAAAGGGATGGACACGGTCAGCAACAATACTCAGGTAGGCTGTGGTGTTTAAACCATGCTCAGTTGGTACTAAGAAAATCTCCCCCACACCATGACACCAGCAGCAGCAGCCTGAAGCGTTGATACAAGGCAGGATGGATCCATGCTTCCAAATTCTGAGCCTACCATCTGAATGTGGTTTTTCCAATCTTCTATTGTCCAGTTTTGGTGAGCCTGTGTGAATTGTAGCCTCAGTTTCCTGTTGTTAGCTGACAGGAGTGGCACCTGGTGTGGTCTTCTGCTGCTGTAGCCCATCTGCTTCAAGGTTGGACGTGTTGTTGCTTCAGAGATGGTCTTCTGCACACCTTGGTTGGAACCAGTGCTTATTTGACTTCCTGTTGCCTTTCTATCATCTTGAACCAGTCTGGCCATTCTCCTCTGACCTCTGACCTCTGGCATCAACACTGGATATTTTCTCTTTTTGGGACCATCCTCTGTAAACCCTAGAGATGGTTGTGTGTGAAAATCCCAGTAAATACTCAGACCAGCCCGTCTGGCACCACCAACCTTCATCATTCTGATGCTCAGTTTGAACTTCAGCAGCTCGTCTTCACTATGTCTACATGACTAAGTGCATTGAGCTGCTGCCACGTGATTGGCTGATTAGCTATTTGCGTTAATGAGCAGTTGAACAGGTGTACCTAATAAAGTGGCTGGCGAGTGTATGTATCCTACAGTATGAATGATTCATTGCATTCTTAATTAATCTGGCAACCAACAACATGTTTGTGTGCGGCTTCATCAGTATCTCAGTTTGCCATCTACAGATGTTTGGTCAAAGATAAGACTCTAAAGGTCGTGAGTCAGAGGGCAACTTTGTCTTTGTTTTCAGACCAGGAAGTTAACAGGAAGGATGTAGAGGTGCAAGGCCAAAACATCCACCTTTGAGACTCGCATCAAAGACACCAAGTCGTCAATCACGACGCAAATACTCACAGAGGAGGATCACTCTACACATCAGCAGGTTTGTGGCAAATGTTTGTGGGAGTACAACTTAAAATCTATCTTGAGATTTTCCTGCCTTTTTTTCCCGTTTTAGATGTGGAACTGTACAACACACAGTATTATGGGTAATGTTAAGTTGTGCTTTAGAAGCAAAGTTCTTTGGTGTGCTGTTTTGTAATTGTTAAAAACCCGAGACATGCAGCAATGAAGAAATACAGACTAGTCTGGGGTACAAGCAGTGCAAATACATTGATGTTACACTGTCACATTTTGGCACACATTTCCATATTTCCTCATTAACTGATAGCTAATTAGTGTCATCTGCGGTAATGAAGCTCTCTTCTGAATAAGACATCATCACACTGAGTTGGACACACTGACGCATCAAGACAGGAAGACACTATTTTGACATCATCCCCTTTATAGAGGGAACAGTCAGCACTTAAAGCTGAGAACATCGCATGTGTGTGTGTCCATGCATGTGTGTGAGGTTGTGTCTATGAAAGTATGAACAGACACCCCTCCTCCTTAGTTCAAAGCACAGGCATGTGGAGGATTACAGAGCATGTCATTGAATACCAGGTATTAAATGAGCACAGCATGAACACACATATTAAAAAAAGTACAGGCCGAGCTCGAGGGCCAATGACTAATAATCACAAGACCGGCAGCCCTCTGCTCGCAAGTAGCCAAGTGTCCGACATAAACACGTCCAAACACACACACCAGATAGTCCCACTGCTACGCAGCCAGCTAATTTCATCCCTGTGGCTCAGGGTTCATCAACGTGTGTGTGTGTCCATGTGAAGAGACGAGCAGCCTGCTATGACAAGGTTACATAACATCTGAAGGCATGTGTGTGTGACACTGTCCAGTCTGATGCCAACAGAAGGTTACCAGAGATCACACACACACACACGCACACACACATAAGGCTCAGAGGCAGCAACAGCAGGAGGAGGAGGAGGAGGAGGAGGAGGAGGTTGTGCAACTGGTCTGTGGTTGGTCTTAATTTAATTGATGGCAGATTGTCAGAAAACACGAACGAGACACAAAGTCAAAGGGTTTCATAACAGCGGAACTGGGACTTAAAGACAATTTTGTGAACATAACATTTTGATGTAAGCACAGATACATCATCAGTCATTTCAGTATGATTCCTATAGACCCTTTCACTGTTAGTAAACAGCATGACATTTTTTGGAGGGCGGGGCTTAGCTGGAGGCAAAACTATTCTCCACAGTCATTAGCTAATGCTAGCTAGCAAGTTCTTTTGGCTTGTTTTAGACAATACAGGAAGATGATACAAGTCATGCATTCAGAAATACTCATTCTGAGTGCTGGCGCGCACTCTGGCACAAACTGGACCGTTCGTGAATTCAGAGCGCTGTCGGAATGTACCATTTGGTTATCTAGAGCATGGCACAATTTCTCCCATTAAAAATCACTAATAAAATCTTCTAACTCTCCTACAGTTTACGTCCATGTCTGTGAAAACATGGACGCTTCACACACATCTTCCCCCGGCAGCACAGAAAATCTATACAATCAGCACCCAACATTAGAGTCACCAATTCAGCATCTGACCAAATGTACCCCCTTCTGTCCCTGAGATATGACGTTGAGTCATGGCCAGAAAAGTGTTTTTGCAGAACATTATGATGTCACAGTGAAGGTGATCTTTGACCTTTTGGATACAAAATGTCATCATTTTATCACTATACCCTGTTAGCCATTTGTGTGAAGTTTTGTCATAATTAGCGTAAAAAATGTTCTGTGATCTCACACTGACCTTGACCTTTGACCACCAAATTGTAATAACTTTATTCTTTAGTCCAAGTGGACGTTTGTGTCAAATTTGAAGAAATTCCCATATGGTGTTCTGCAGATATTGTGTTTACAAGAACGAGACAGATGCAAGGTCACACTGACCTGTGACCTATGACCACCAGAATCTAATCAGTTCATTGTTGAGTCCAAGTGAATGTTTGTGCTACATCTGAAAAAAAATTCCCTCATGTTGTTCTTGAGATATGGTGTTCACGAGAATAAGACAAAGGAGGTTATAGTAACCTTGACCTGTGACCTATGACCACCAAAATCTAATTCGTTCATCCTAGTCCAAGTGAACGTTTGAGCCAAATTAAAAAAAAAAAAAAATCCCTCAGTGTTCTTGAGATATTGCATTTATAAGTATTAGACAGACAAGGTCACAGTGACCTTGACCTTTGATCTATGACCACCAAAACTTAAGCAGTGCATTGTTGAGTTAAATTGGATATTTGTGCAAAAATTTTAAGAAATTCCCCCGAGGCATTCTTGAGATATTGTGTTCACAAGAATGGGACGGACAGATGGACTACCTGAAAACATAATGCGTCCAGCCACAGCTATCCCTGGTGCAAAGACATAAAGCAACCAGACATGTTTCAACAGAATTATGATCCAAAAACGGGGAGAAATTAACAACATCAACAACCAAGAGTACAGGTTTCCCTGACGTTAGCATTTAGCTGTAAACACTTAACGTTCCTGGAGCAGATGACCATATAAAGAAATCTATCAATGACACCCCCGTCAGCCTGAAGCCAAAGTAGAAAGTATTTAGTATTCAACGGTCAGAAGTCTGAGTTTTTGGTCACAGGGATTACTTTTATATATGTTTACCTCATAATTTGAAACTTTGACCACATTTAATATGAAGATCCGACTTTGTAACATAATATGACAGAAAATAGGACAAAGCATAATAGCTTCCTTTAACACAGGGGACCACTGTTCATTTCCTGTTTCCAACCAACAGTTGTTCCAACCAGTGTTGACGTTCCCCAACATTAACCAAACGGTTATTATTGTAACCATGATGACGAAGGTCCTGTAACCCAAACCACAGAGTTTCCATAAATCTAACCTACTTGTTTTTGTGCCTAAATGTAATCAAAGCGCAACCATAGAGGACAAGGACAAGGGACAGACGCACAAAACCTCATTAGTTTGTCAACAGTGCTTGGCAATGGTTTTAGGGTGGCACAGACAAATGATAGCCTGCTGATAGAGGCGACCAATCACAGCATTCTTCCATGTGTCATTCAGGGGGTCAGTTACAAATAACATATTCATTTAATTTGGATTTAAACAGCCTTTTGGGGCTGTCCTCTATTCTTTTGTGTTGTGGCAATGCAGCTCACCGATCATAGTTGACCCTGAAACGAGGGCTGAAATGAGGTGGTGGTTTTTCTAATTTAAGCATAATTCAATACAGTTTAATACTTAGTACAGAAGCACTGCAGCAATGCGATAAATGACATGAAAGGAGAAAATGGAAGACAAAAAAAGATAGTCAAGAAAATAAAACAAATTAAGAAGTAAAGTATTGCAGTTTACATTGCAGATTTATAATGAGCCTAAATGTTAATAGGAATGCTTTGACAAACAGATTTGTTTTGGGAGTTGATCCTAAAGAAGACCCAAGAAGTTTTTTGGACTTGTGAAAAGTTTATCCAGATATGTGCAGCACAGTAGCTAAAATTAGCATCACCAGGACTGGATTAAGACTTCAGGATTAAGTTTGGATCTGCATATAAGCAGCAGACCAGTGCCATCTTAAGCCCCTTTCCCACTAGACAAAAAACCACAAACACCCACTAACATCTGGCTTTTGGCTTCAGTTTGAAAGGTTACAATTACAGGTCATTGCAGAATTCACTGCTAGGACTCAATGACTCTGCAGTAGTCATGGTTATCTATCAACTCCGATTGAGGATTAGGGAAATATGACAACCGGGTGGACACACTAATTTTTGCTCCTTTTTTGGTGCAACGCAATGATGATCTGTCACAAAATACCATCTGTCTGTCCAAGCAGCCCTCGAACAAATTATTCAGCACTGAGTTTGAGAGATTAACTGAACAAGTAAGAGTTATAAATAAAAGGTAATCATGTAACATTATCACTGGCCTCCATGCTGCTTTGCAATCTACTGTTTACTAACCTGTTTTCAGGTGAAATTGTGACACACACCAGAAAAAAAACAACAACAAAAAAGCAAACAGAAAGACATATGTCTGTACTGAAGATGGGAAAGAAGTCTATTGCCTATTTTGAGGATGTGCTCTCACATATACATCCACACAGAGCCGATAATTTTCATGGGAAAAGGGTGTATCTTTGAAGGTCTATCAGGTTGATACTTAAGAACAATATCTGAGAAAGAGAGAAGCAGTGAACTTTTGAAACAGCGGAGATCATAGAAAGAAAAAGTTATGAGAAGAAGTAATGAATGGAAGAGAAGAGGGAAAAAGTCATCTATTTGAATGACCTTTTGCAAGACTGTACATTAAAAGATGAAGTTTAGATTATCTCATTATCAGCTGCTCAGCTGGAGTATCTGCAGGAAACACCATTATAGGTACCGCTATCCTTTTTAATAATTAATGACCTGATGAGTGGACATCACTACACTGTGGAACAACTCTGGGGATTCCAAGCAAACCAGATGACATCACACTGTATTTATGAACATCTGCCATTAATATAATAAATTCAACAGGGCCATGTGGAGCCCTGTCCCTAACACAGCTCGGGTCAGGAGTTTAATTCCCAGTGGGACCACCCATGTCAGTACTCATGGTACTGTATGGTACTTTGGAATAATCTCTCCTCCAAATGGCACTTATCACATGTGGGCTCTAACAGGATTACATATCCAACTGGACTAAACTGACAGGGGGATGTCAAAAAATGTCACATGTATGCATCATGTATGCATCATGTTTGACAGTTCAACAGAGAGATAACAGCAGAGTATTAGGCTTTATTCACTAAAATTTACACATTTATGTTGGTTTTTAATGCGGAAAAAGCCTCTATAAATATGCAATAGACTCCTTTTGCATTTCCAGTAGAGCCTAGAGCCTTTTTTGGTATTATTTTGTGTGTGCTTGTGTGCATTTGTACATGCTGCATAGTGAGGACCAAAACACATATTTTAGCAACTGAGTGAGGACATTTTTGCAAAGTGAGGACATTTTGGCCAATCCTCACTTTTTCAAAGGCCTGTTTGAGGGTTAAGGCTTGTTTTTAGGGTTCAGGTTAGAATTGGGTTTAGGGTTTGGGTTAGGCTTTGGCATTTAGTTGCAGTGGTTAAGGGTTAGTGGAAGAGGCTAGGCAATGCATTATGTCAATGAGGGTCCTCACAAGGACAGAGGTACAACAATGTGTGTGTATGTGACATTTGACTTCAGAGACGCGGTGGGAAACAGAGTCAGTGACAGTGGACAGTAGAATGGAGGTCAACGAAAAGTTATGGTGGTTACTTTGTTTTTTTGTTATTTACTCAGTCTCTCTTTCAAACACGGTGACGACTAATTTGGAACAACGAGCACGGCTTACTGTGCTAATAGTCACGCTGGAAGAGGGGTGGAAATTAGTGCTTCCACCCAGGTGTCAAGTTTCCATTACTATCAATTTGAGCTGGAGCTGATTAATACCTGTGACTACTGCAGAGTCATTTGTAGCAGGAATGAATGCCAATCTTAACCTTCCCCACTAAAGACAAAAGCCAGACGTCCGGAAAAAGAGACTTAATCTCCTGAAACACAAACTTTTGTTTGGTATGCATTTTTAATTTCTCCTAGCTATTTGGGATCAGTAGGACCCGATAGGAATAAAAAACTAAATATTGTCAACTATAATTAAGTCCCAATGTCCTCAAACGAGCAATTAACAGCATCTTGGCTTGTTATTGTTGCTAAAGTTGGTCAAATTTGTAACGATATCAAACTACAAACATTATTAATCATCAATAAACAAGTTTCAATATTAAATGTGATCAGGTTTTGGACCTTGACCACTTTGGTGTCAGGATCTGCTGCAGACTGACTTGGCAGAGATGGCTGCCATCTTGTTTTACATGAATTAGTGTATTGTGGTCTTACCACCACTAGATGGCACAAAAAAGTGTCCACGAACGAGGACAACAGGTCTGAGTTAAGTAGAATGAAGTTTAAGGTCCAGTAAAGCCAAAATGTGATGTCCTCATATCAGGACACAGGGTCTCAGGAGGTTAAGATGATAAAGAGACAGAAATTAATGGACACAAATGGCTACCTGGAAGTGTTGGACAAATCCATTAAAAGCCTGAACAATCAACCCAATCGCCAGAAAAAATTTAATTGTTGATTTTATACATACAAAACATGCGAATGTAACGTATTCATGGTTTGCAGAATCGTACAATGCCAACATTTTTTTCTGGGCACTGGACTTAAACAGTGCAGCATGCATTTGAATGTGTTCAGCACGTTGGTGCAGACTGATAAAACCAATTAAGTTTAGCAGGGTATTCATTAGAATTCTACCTTGATGAAGAGAAACAGAGTTTTCAGTCCGACTGGGTGCGGTTCAAAAACACTCATCTTGCAGAGGTCAAGAACTTTGGAATCAAATTAACCCAGTTACTGGTCTCTCTGGGTGCATGGAAACACAGAGTGTGTTTTTATTTGTAACCATGACATCTGGCCGATGCAGGACGAGGTCCAGTACCTTCGCTGCATCACTTTAGCGGACACCTACTGTACTTTAATACACTCGGTGAGCGTCCTTGGCTGCCAACTATGTTACGTGCACACAAATGGACAAGGAGGAGAAAAATGCAGCACTCTTTTGGTTTTGGCCCACGTCCATGTTCCCAGCAGTGGGTTGCTGATGTTGGAGGAAGATCAGGCCTCTGAAGGAACGCACTCTGGCTTCTGATTTCTTTGAGAAACACGTTTATGTAACCATTGCCCTTGGGCTTATGCAATCACCCTAGATTTTAGAGTTAAACACACATCGTTCATGTGCCACGTACTTATCATACCTTTCTCAGAATGGTTTAGAGTTATGTAATGGATGCTCTGGGTCTGGGACATTAGCAAAGGGTGAAAAGACCAAATCCTAAAATGAACAACGAGTGAGAACATGTTGACATATTTTGGCAGCAGGGTGGCCTCACAGTCAGACAGACCATCCTGTAATTGAAAGGTCTCGAGTTTAATACCCTGGAACAGACATGGCTGTGTCTCTCACGCATCTCTCGAAGTGCCCTCGAGGGTACTACTGAATTCTACCTGTTAAACACTGCAGGTATGAGGGTCAGCTGATACCTCAACTGACAATTAGCGGACAGCATTTCAGATAATCAATTAATTGTTTCAGAGTTCATCATTTTGGGAAAAAGACCGAATCACCATGACACTGTGCCATCACTTCTGGGTCGACTACTGGCAATTGTTTTCAATTACAAAGATGTTTTCAGTGAACATTTTGTTGATACATTTGGTACCCACATTTTTGCAGTTTGTGAGGTACATTAATTAACAACATTTCCTCATTATATTAATAGAAAACTTAATTTCAAATTGCTTTTCCCTTAAAATGTATTTGCCATTTTAAATTAGTTGTGTATAAACGTAATTCCAGGGAGACAGGGCTCATCAGGTTTAATGGGAGACACTCAATCCGCTACTAAAACCCCACCTTCATTAAAATTCACAGTATTTGCTTCCTCAGTCGGCATCCTGCCTTCGTTGTCATGGGAAACCCATCCTTATTAACGGTCAAAGGCGCCCCATCCATTATAAGCCATTTGGTGCTGTTTTAGTCATCTGTTTATTCATCTTTAATTAAACCCAACGAGCTGCGCGACTGTCGACAAACGACTGCAGTAAATGATCTGTCATTAAATTACAGCAGTCATCAAATTAATTACAGTTGCACTGAAGACTTATTCATATCAGGCTCCTTATTAGATGTTGTTGCAATTTACTTGCATCTTGAGTCTGAGCTCAGCGTGCAGAAAAACCTTTGAGGAAATCTTGTAAAATAAAGGCTTTGTCTTGCTGTTGTGTTTTAGCAAATGTGGGAAATGATAGTGTTCATCCCGGTTAAAGCTCTGAGTTCACTGACAGAGTTTCATGATCAGAGTCAAATGCAGCTGCACGCTGGATTTACCCACTATACAATGATGAGTACAATGTCCATAAGGGTGAAAAAAATCAATTAGGATTTAGGCACAATTCTGGCTTTATTATTAGATTAATCCCACAAAGCCCCCCGATGCATGAGAGTTAAGCCGTCTGTGGTGATATCATGGCGGCTGTCTTCTCTGGCTGCCTGTCCCACCGAGAGTGCTATTGTTCAGTATGCATAACGTTAGCATAATCCTCGGCCAGCGCCTGCCCCCGTTCCACCTGTGCCTTCACACTTTTGAGGCCAATGCAAAAATCCTGAGGAGATTTCTGTCAGAGAGGAAGAGAAAACCTCACCTGACCTCACAGCTCTTCAGGAAAAGGGAAATGAACCCTGAGTGGATTATCTGCAAGACTTAGAGCAGCAACAAAGAAAGCCCGGTATTATCCAATGTGGCGGTTCTCAATAGCTTTAGCCCATGAACCCTAAAAAGTCTGATCTGTGACCCCCCAGTGGGTGCACATATGCAGAGTGGGGTGATGAGTGATGGATTTTTTAGCCTCTTTTTAAGCCATTTCACTTAAAACATTAGAGTCTATCTGGATGTGCTTTTACTGCTTTACAAAAAAGGCTTCAAATCATTAAGCACAAAATAAAACGGCCTTTTCTTCTTTAATAGATGACTCTATGTCTCCTGTTCAGGGACAAAAATCTGCTCACATGCTGTAGTAACATTGTCAGAATGCAGAGTACTGTCGTCTCCACAAGGTATATCATTTATTAGGATTCAGATTTGGGTTTTGGTCAAGGGCGAACGGACACCCAGGTTAGAAAAGTAATCCACAATACACCAATTAAAAACTTGGATTCAGAAATTGTTAGTGTAGTGGCATTAAAGTCAATATTTAGGATAATCTCTGGAAGGTTTTTGTAGCAGTTGTCTGTAAATTTAAAATGGATTTGGTTCTCAAAATTCATGTTTTTTCCTGCATGTCAGAAAAGCCTCTGACAAAGTATTTAGAGCACAACAGCAGCTTCTTAAATGCACAATTTGACGGACAACATTCTCAAAACTCAGGAGTGGAACTACTAAAAGACAAATTGGCCAAGAATGTCAAACAAAAAACAACTAAAATCAGGATGAATGGAGGAATTTGCAAAAACAACAAATTATTTAAGCTATACTGTACATCTCTCTTTTGAGCCACCCTTAATGACTACAGGGGGAATTCTCTCCGTCAACAAGGGCAAGAGCGAGAGCAGTTTTTATACAGAAACTGTTGATCATCCTCACCTTAGTGAGTTAACACCAACAGGCAGAGATGTAACAGGGTCAATTATAAAGCAGTAACATGTGGAACAAAGTCAAATGTACATCTGTAATATTAAGTATTATTATTATTAAACAACACTTGTTTCAATTGTTATTACCTGACACACTCAGGCCTCCACAGACAACATGTGGAACGTCTGATACTCAGTTTCTGTACCCCTACATTCACCTTTGGGGGTACCCCACCTATAAAGATGTGTCTCCCGCCTTACTGTTGTACTCCAACAGAGAGGTAAGTGACATTGTTCTTGGAGTAATTTCCCTGTTTTAGCGCTGTTAAGCTGTTTATAAGCTCATTTATCAGCCTAAACTTATTGTATAATATGCTGACATATTCCTGAGTCACTTAATTTGTATAGGGGCAGGAGTTAAATGGTCGTAATAGACGGAGGATTTTGTTTTTACCTCTTACTGTCAGGTATGTTTTCTTTGTTTTATTGTACTGAAGTGAATGTGACGTGGCCGCTCTTTTGCTGTCAAGGGCTCAAGTTTAGATGGTCGTAACTGACGGACGATTTTGTGTTTACCTCTTAATAATAAACAGAGATCGCCTCCAAAAAATCCACAGTCTGGGCCTCTTCATATCAGCACAACGCAGACAACACTAGAGTCCCCCAGTTACAGATATACAGTCATCGGTCTCACATATTGGTTTGTCCTGAGAAGAAGAAGAAGTCTTTATCTGCTGCACTTGTACCAACAGAGGTTTCCAGGTTCACATTTTTCCTCACACTAACGATCCAAAGCTTCCTGAAGCGCCAGACTTCTTTCCTCACAGCAGCTGAAAAACGTGGACACATTCCAACAAATGCCACCAAACATCAATAATCCAGTCTGGCTCCGGACCACGTTTGGCTCTTCACACTCTCAAAGGGTTTAAACAAGTCTTTCATGATCAGGCTCTTCAATACATGTTGTACCTGTGAATCAGCGCCGGCCCGCCCACCCACCTGCTGCAGTCCATTACTTAGACCAGACTGGAGAAAGACAGAGGACTATACACAGAGCATCCTGCTTAATGGCCACGGAGCCCAGCGGTGCTTCGGAGACACAAAGGGACACTTTTATTGTTTTCTGATAAATGGGAAATGGACGAATCCATAAATCTGCCGGATTCATTCGGTGCCGCAGGGCTAAGTAATTAAATAAGTCATGTGCCAGTTGGCACAGACTCGCCACAGACTCCCCTCCTCCGACAGATCTGGCCAGGCAAACAACCGGGCAGCTTAATAATTTCCTTTGTTACTGGTTAATTGGCTTTCTGCGGCGTCTGCCATCAACATTTGCATTACACAACAACACAGGGAGCGAGGAAGTCTTTGTGTTGCATCAAAAACATCAACAAAGAGACAAGATTTTTGCCATCTGTCAGGCAGGAAAACGCTTGAATGGTGGGCATTATTTTGAATATGTATTAATATGAAAAAAAAAAACTCTTAACCATATTTAGAGGGTAGACTCAGCTCTAAAACACACACAAACACAAACACACACACACGGTAACACAGACATCTGTTGCTGCTTTTGGGAATTTTTATCCTCAGGAATTTTAGGTTAATTAAAATTCACATTACTTTCCCTTTTTCAATTAAAACCCTACCTCACCCTCACACCCTAAAAACCCAAATGCCCTTGTTTGCCAGCGTTATCATTAATTAAAAACTAAAAAGGTTCATATTGAGGTGACTCACCAGCCGGTTGTCAAACCGTGGTCTCTCACTGGTTAATGTCCCAAAGATTGTTGGCTGAAGAGAGGAAAGAGAAAACATTCTGTTACTTTCATACATGCAGCAAAACATGGTAAGAAATCTTGAATCATTGGTGTATCAGCAGCACTTTCAGGCTCTCACACACTCAGCAAATTCTGCTCATTCTATATAATCAGACAGGAAAATTACAGTTATCGCTTAGTTATCGATTCTCAAAGAAAAGCTGAGTGAGCGTGCTCGCTTTTTTTTCCCTCTGAACAGCCTCTGAATCAATTAATAGTTATCAAACTTGGACTCAGGGTCCGTCACACAACACATCATTCTGAGGGGACTTTGTGATGTTTCTGCTTATAAGTGCCACATAACTGAAAAACACAAGCGGTGGTGACGGACTCAAATGTTTCCTCCAACGGGCGACCTTTTGGATTGACACTCTTAAAACGGGATTTATACTCGTGCGGCAGACCGTACGCCGTAGCCTACGCCGTTGTGAGCATTTATACTTGTGCAGTGGTGTGTTTGTGTCACTCTGCAGTTACACCTCCAAAACACTAGTTGGCAGTGGAGGTTTCTGTGAAGTGCTGTAAAGTTTAGTTGATTCCAAACACACATTAAACACACATTAAACATGGCTTAATAGAGACACTTTCAAACACAAGTACACCAATCAGCTTCACTATAACTGGCAGCATTCACAGACAAACACTTGTCTTTATCTGGACACATTTTCCCCACAAATACAACATGCTAATGTTATTAGCACAAGCTTATGGCATTTTACATTGTGTAAATTAGCCTAGCAGCTAGCAGAGATTTCCTCTGCTCATATGAAGCCAGGATAAATCACACACAAGACTTAAAATGCTATTTTTGTGGAGGCTTTATTGTCTTCACAATTTATTGTTTCCTATCTGTGAAATTACAGAAACAGACAGGAGGTCTGCGTCGCTGCAGTGTTCTGGGGAGGTGCACGTCAGGCTACAGCGAAGGCTCTGCGTCGTCCTTTCTATTCATTTGGCATTAAACTGTTTTTCTTGTTACTAAATATGTTTTGTATAGTAGGGCTATACCGATAAGTCATGTGATCTGTGTCACATGACCCTCACATGAGCTCTTACATTGCAAACCTGTTTCCAATGAATTTTACACCCTGATGAAGACTCTTTAGTTGAAACGCTTTGGTTTATCCATGTATTGATAAAAGGTTTTTATAACAGTCAGACAGCCTCAGATGCATTTTTAGTGAGCTGACCAGTCGTTGCTTTTTATATTTAATAGTTATCAAACTTGGACTTTAGCTCTGTCATGCAACACATTATGCTTCTGAAGGGACTTTCTGAGGTCTCTGCTTACATCATGGGAAACCCCCATTAGGCCACAGAAGTGATGAAGCTTTGTGGTTGAGTGGGAAAACACAGCACGTCCAAGTGGCTTTAAATCACACAAACAAGATCAGCTCTGACAGGAATGACTGTGAACTTTAACAGACAGTGTGAAGTTTATGTAATCAGCAACATCCACCCTGAGTGACTGTGATAGCCTTGGACACTTTCAGTCATGTTGTCCAAGGCCTTGATTGACAAGTGTCCATCCCCAAAACACTTCTCTTGCTTTTCAAAGCACCTGGAGGCGGACTGGCTCACACTGTCAGCAGGTGTGAATACAGTCAGTATTGTATAACCACAGTCTTGGAGGGAGAGTTGGGATCTTTTAAAGTGGGGTTGTGTGAGGTAATTATCCAGAGTCAGTGTGTAATAACAGTAGATGCTGGTTGGCACCATGGATGTATAAAGAGAACTGGATACAGTGTTGAAGGAGGGATCACACAGAAAGTTTCAGCAGCTGGAGGCGGCTTTAGTTTTTAATGAGAATGAAGATTTATGCTCTTTGTTTTTGTGTTGCAACTCGCCTCATGGTTCTGTGCTCTAGGCACCTGGTGTTTTTGCCCGAGCGCTCTGAACTCCTTGAGCTGAAAAAACTTCAACTCAGAGCGGAAAAGCGCCCCCACGTCATCTCTGCTTTTTCCCCTTGTCCAATGGGATAATTGGAGAGGCGGGCCTTCTGTGGTGGTCATGACAACAGTTTACAGTTGGTAAACAATGGAGGAGGAACTGGTGAGGGTCTCATGTACCCACACAGTGCCCAACAAACTACTGCTGACACCCTCAACCAGAGCTACAGCACGAACCCTCTGTCTGTCGCTTTTAGTAACTAGTGACTAATTTTTTTTTTACTTGTGGCATTCAATTCAATAAAAAAAAGTGCAGTGCACCTCAGGTGTTGCAACCTGCAACCAACACTTTCTAGTACTTAACTTAAATGGGGATGACATGATTTAATTGTGCAGCTCTTCTAGACTCTTGAAATGTTATAGGATCACATGGATCAAAGTCATTTCACTCAATGTATTCACTGAATACGGTTTTATGGGGGCAAAAGTACTTTAGAGCTCCATGGTATCACATGATGGATCCAGACATTGGAATTCCTCTTTTGGCTACTATGTTGTATTGGCTTCAAAGCACGGCGCTCTTCCTGGAGGCTTGGTTGGCACACCCGCAGTTTGGAGAAGCAGGTAGATGTACCGACTTAACCCAAGGAATGTACTATGGTCTACACATTTATACAGTGGAGACTGTAAGAAATACTCAGGGCCTATGGCAACGACAAATGATTACATTAAAATGTTAAAAAATAGCCGTTATTAATTCCTGTATAATTTTTTGCCAAAGCTACAGGGAGCCACTGGAGAGGGGCTACCCCTGAACTTACTGATCAACACAGCAGACGACCAGCAGCTCCCATGTTCTGTGAGGTAAAATTACTGTTCATAAATGGAGTCTGTTGGCTTTGAGGAGAGCGTATATACAGAACTGGAGCCCTAACGGCTTCCCTGGCGCAAAGGACTGTCTGCGCCAAGGTAAAGCTGTGAACATATTTCTAAAATATGTTTTGTTGCTGCCCTCATCCACAGCAGGACATTACTTAGCATCCGTGCAGTTCTCCTGTTTGTTTCTTCAAACTGGGACCATGCTGACCAACATTTACTGTAGGTGATACACTGACTAGGGACTGATTACCTGATACAACCCCATTTAAAAAGATCTGAATGATCCCTTTAGGAAAACTCCATCCAGCCACCTGAAACGCCAGCTAACTCTGCTACCATCTGACTTGTTGCCAGCCACAGAGCGGCCCTGCTGAGCAACAGGGGCCTGAAAACCTTACTAAAGGGTGCAACAGTATTTTCTCTTGACCTATTATACTGCAGTCAGACAGCTGGACAGAACTGTGGACACTGTGGTCATGTCCTCTGTACTGCTTCTGGAAATGTGGAGTTTTTAAACAGAAGACACATGTTGGGATTTCAAGGCTTATTCTGAATTTTTTTTTTGAATGAACGTCTCTAAATTTGAGCATTTAAGCCAATAAATAAAGGATGTTTTCAATAAGGTGTTGAAAAATGAATGAGTTTAAAGGTCAAAAATGTTTTAGGTGAGTGGGTTTGTGGGGAGTCTCAAACTCATGACCTCTGTACTTCTACAGTCCCCGCTGCGGTCCTGAACCCGGCCCTTTGCTGCAGCTCAGTTGATTAAATATACGTAATAAATGTTAGTAAGTCTATGATTTGTGATAGGAACACTAGATGACCTGACTTTGTTGTGACTAGACCTCTTCGACAGTACAAAGCCACATATCACCGGCCCTCTGCTGAACAACACTCGCTCTCGCCTCAGCCAAGTCTGTCGGACACAACCGATCCAACAAGGTAAAACAAATAAATCTGTTGGCAAGAAGCAGCGACCAGGAACAAACCTGCTGAGCTGTGGGCATTGTAGCCGGAGCAAAGTGACGGCAGGGTGGGAAAATAATGACGCTAATAAAAAATCCAGATTTACTGCGGCGGGACAGGTGCCTTCGCCGAGAGTAATGGTTGTCATCTGCGTCTAATGTGGACCTGAACGTGGGCGGCACGTGCACGCTAATTAAAGTTTTAAATACAGAAAGAGCCGACGGAGCAGAAATAAGTGCTTCCCTTTGCAAGTCAGACGATGACCCGACAGTGAACAAAGAGACGTGGAGCAGCCAGATCTCAGGGTGTTCTTAGACTCTACAGGCACAGAAACAACTGGATTAAAAGAAACAAGGCAGGCTCTCCGAACCAAGCATGTAATTAACAGTGTTTGTCCCAGCATTCAGAGGCGAGGAGATGAGACTATAAACAAATAGGAATTATGGAAAGCAAACACAATTGATTTTACAGACTGTTGATTCAGCTCTCTTGTGATTAGCACCCACTGCTCCTGAGTTTTACAAATGAGTCCGGCCCAGTCTCCACGAGAAAATGCTGCCATTGTATGTTCCTGCAAAACACTAATGCGTTACATTTGTACATTTCATAGGTATCACATTATTGTCTCTAATGTGACGTAGTACATGAGCTGACTGTCATGTGGAGGTGGACGAGATGGAGGAGATGGTGGATGGCGTGACACCGAGGCGAGACAGCCGCCAAGCTGCAGACCAATGTTCAAGACCAACAAACAACAAAACTGGCAGTGATTTCATAAGTTTTCAGCAGCTTTTTAGGCACAAACACGGTTGTTTTTACTGAGACATCACTGCTTTTCCTGCTGGGACTGTACCCCACCTCCCAAAAAGGGTATTTTACACCAAAGCATGATCTTTTCCCAAACATAACCAAGTGTTTTTTGTGCCCAAACCTAACCACACATTAACAACAACTTTGAAAAATGTACAAATGTAATGTGTCTGTGGTTTGCAGAAACTTTTTTTCTATGGGTTTGATACATTTAATTGAGGTTTCTAGGGCTGCACCCTAATGGTCGACTAAATGTTAGTCGACCAGAAAAGTCATTAGTCAGCAAGATTTCATTGGTCGCTTAGTCGCAGAAAAAAACAACAACATGAAACTCTATTAGGAGCTGTGCCTTGTCAAAATAAATCCAAACCTATATGACTGGACCATGTGGGAGTTTAATTTGAAAGGACAGACACAGGAAGTGTCCACGCTCAGCAGTCAGACAGGAGTCAGGTTAATCTCCAGGGCTGGTACCTGCGGTTATTCCACAGGCTAGTTAATAACATGTGGGGCAGGAAATCCAAAGTGTGGGATCATTTTGAGAAGGTGAAGGACCAACCCAAGGTGATATGTAAACTCATCTTCATTGGTCCACTACAAACATGACGTATCATGTGAAACATGGAAGTAGCTACATGCCCATTAGCCCACAGCGTCATTAACAGGCAGCTCGCTCAGTGTGTGACGTGCACTTGGAGATAAAATATAGGCCTATATTAATGTGGTCATTTCAAATGCCACTCTTGCACAGTGTGTGAATCCTGTTATCACTGATGAAAACTTGCTTGATAATGACCCGTGTGTGTGCGTGTCTGCAATTAACTTCATGAGGTTTAATCTGGCTTTCATAACACAATGCCTACCCTGTTAGTGACCTCATGGCACATTACTGTTATTCATGCATCTTTGTCCACCTTACAAACACCACATTTAAAGTCAGTTATCTCCCTGAGGAGAGATGAAAAGTCAGAAGTAAAGTTTCCGATCCTTCTCGTCCAACAGAGTGAAAAATAGCTGTAAATGACCCTGCAGCGCCCACTTCCATGTGCTGCCATCAGGGTGGGCATTCGCTCAACTTTAATCTCCTCAAGTTGAGCACTGGCAGGGATTTATGGGTAAAAGCCTACAGCTGCATGCTGTTGCATAACTCAGCCCTATTAGCCAACCGCTTTCTCTGTGACACAGAAACAGGAAATCAATGGGAAAGGCCACTTTGATGCCGCCACCGTGGAGGTTGTATTTATTCTCCTTTAGGTGGAGGTAACATGTGAGTGTGTGTGTGTTTGATTTAGTGAAGATATGTGTGTACTTTAATGTATTTGATTGTGTGTGACCGTAGAGCTGCAACGATGAATCAATTAGCTAACAACTATTAAATGAATCCTCAACTAAGTTGGTTATTGATTGACCTGTTTGAGTAATTTTTTAAGAAAGGAAAAATTTTACTTTCTGTTTCTTTCCTCCTCTTTATCAGTTAACTGAATATCTTTGAATTGTGGACAAAACAAGACATCTACAGGCGTCATCTTAGGCTCTGGGAAACACATTTTTTTATATGGATTGACTGATTTATCGATGGCACATTGCTATCCGCCGATAGCCATGGGCCTATTGGTAAATAAGATGACATTCACTGAAGGAAGTGGCCGATGTTTTTCTGTTGTGTCACATCAATTTTGTGTAGGCTAAAAAGTAGGGCCCCAGGATGACAACATCTCATTGTCCAGGGGACAACAGAAAACATGTTTGGGACAAACCAGGCCCACTGGAAAGTGTGCTGGACATTAACACCAATATTCCTTGTGGCCAAACAGTGGAACTGCATCTCCTGAGTCAACACATTCTCACTCCGACCTCGTCACATATTGACGTTTTGTTCATGGCCTTTCACGTCTACACATGACATGCAAGGTACCCTGGGTGTGTTGGTTGTTGACGTTTTGGGACACCGTGTGAAGCTCTGCCTGTTACATGTCTTCTTTTAAGATATTACACCGCGAATTGGACTTACAACAAACACACATGGTCAGGTTTAGGAACAAAGACAGGGTTTGGCTTTAGAATCTTACAGGACATGAACACCGCTCTCTTGGGTGAAAGTCAACATTTGTTGGACCCATCCACCACTCCCCCCGCCTGCCTCACTCAGACTTTCACCACCTTAACTTTCATCCTTGTCCCGCCATGTTTTCCCCTGACGCTGCCAGGCGCCATTAAACTATAACCACAACTGGCGGCGTATCGTGCTGATGTTAAAGGACACCTTTTTTTGTTGGTTTCTGGTGACACAAGTCACTGCCCAAGCACTGGATTTCGTAGACTTTGGAGTGAGAACAGGCTCCCTGAGTCTATCATGTGATGTCACTGGGCCCAAAAAGATTTTTTTCTATAAAATTTGATCCATTCAGTCCAATAACATTTGGAAAGTCTAGAAGAGCCTCAAGGTTAAATCACTTTAAGTTCAAGTCAGCAGAAGGCTGAGCTGGAAGTCTCTAGTGCGCCTGCTCTAAGGGTCCAATGATGCAGAAGCAACGACAATCGTCTGGATAATTTCAAACCAGAGAACAGAGCTTTTTTTGGTTTCACGGAGCAACTTTCATAGGAATGAATGAGGTCCTGCCTCCAACACTGTATCCAGGTCTCTTAATACATCCAAAGGACAAACACAGATCTTCCCCAGGATGCCGTCAAAACTAAAGGACATAGTAAACTCACTGTCGACCTATTGTTTCCCTGATTATGCTACATCGTGAACAAATCTTTGTTGACATTGGCAGGAGGAGAACGAGTTAACTTACAGTTAGCTTTTAGCTGTTAGCGGCCAATGTTGCATCAAAATGTGTTTCCTCTACTGTTAATGAGTAGCGCCCCTTCAGTGGTTAAGGTTAGGGCTAAGGGTTTGGGTAAAGGTTTAGGTAGGGGGAAACACACACATACAAGGAAATAGTCTTTGACACATCACTGAAATTATACCTGATAGGGCTAGCATTGAGATACATTATGATGTGTTCATAGTCTGTTCAGTAAAAATTAGTTCTGGGCAAAGGTAAATTAAAATGTCAAGACAGGTAAGGTAAACTTTAATGTCCATGACGAGCAGTTTAAGATACAGACAGTAGTCATTAGTACAACAAAACAGACAGTACAATACATAACACAGAGAATCCAGTATCACACACTGCCAGCAGTAAATCATGGACATTAACAGTCATTGCTGGTTAAAATAGGTGATAGCAGACGGAACAATTGGTTGGAACAAAGGATGATCTGTGATGCTTTGTGCAAAACCTCTGCTCTGATGGAAGCATCTGAAACTCAACATGGAGGGGATACTGAGAGTCTGAGACAACAGACCAAGCTTTAGAGGTGACCCTCTCTTCATACAGATACTGCAGGGTATTAAAAGTAACACCTGGGATCTTAAAGCACAACTTGCTCCAACTTTTCTAGTTTTCATCATGTTATAGAGATGTGTTCAAATTTGATCTTGTACATTTTAGTTTTCGCAAGAAACTTTAATAAATACAGCAGTTTAAAGGAGAAATTTGTTGGTGTTTTCACAGCAATATAAAAAAATATTAGAGAAAGAATTATGATATTTTGTACATAGTCAAAAGGCTTTTGGAGCAGTTTATAAAACAGATTTTACATGTTAAAAAAAGGTCATTTTTAGACTTGTTCATTGATAGTAAAGGACTGAATGACTTTCAGTATTTTTTTATAATGAATATTAATTTGTTTCTTTAGCACAAAAGGGGGAATAAATAACAACAATCGACCATATTGTTATTTTAAACACTGGTATCGGCCCACAGTTTCACAATCGGTGCATCCCTAATTTTTAATCATTTTCTAAAATTTTATTGACCAAACAACTAATCGATTGATTGAGAAAACAATCGACAGATTATTCAACAATGAAAGTAATTGTTAGTTGCAGCCCTAGTGTGATCACACGTCTGCAGAAGAAGAAGAAACCTAGAGGATGTTTTTACTGAATAATAGGGTCAAACATATGATGCTGAGATAAAAAAGGAAATGATCTCTTCTCAGGAAATGACTTGCCTGATGCCATAATAACGTATAGAGGAAATCCTCTTAAACCACATTAGCGAAAAGAGGGGATTTAACTGATTAAATCCTGGAGGTTGCGAGCCGTTTGCATTATCTCGCCAGAGGATCAAGAGATCAACTCATATTTCACCAATTCTGAATACGGCCTCCTTTTACTGTACGAGGTAGCCTCCATGAGCCGTTATCTGTGGCAGAGCACACTGGCATGAAGAAGACACGTAATGACCGATATAATTTACAAGCCACTTGGATAATGCCGGCAGAATTGGTCCATTTCTGCTCTTGATCAGATGGCCTCCTGCGTCGGGAGTGGACATTTTGTCTCGGCGTGACCAGTGTAATCCCAGACCTTTCTGACCCTCTGCTGTGCCAGCGTACTAGCTGTTCCCTAATATCACTTATCCTTATTAGTTATTAATACAGGCTCGGGCCGAGTTGTATGAATCATTTATAGGGGAGTGCAGGGACTAATTGAAAAGAAAGAACAGATTGTGGTGCGGGTCATCGGTTCAGTGTGCTTTTAAGGAATTATGAGGGGGAAGCACTGAGAGCTGCTGCAAGAAAAGTCACAAGGTTATTTTTTTTCCAACGGCAGCTACTGGCAGGGCGTCCATAAACAGCCTGAATATCAAGTAATCCTATTTAGTACCAAATCCATTAACACGATTATGGATAAATATGTGGAGTTTCTGTGCCACCTACAACGTCTGTCCTCACAACGTCACGTCAAACTGCTCTAGTAATTAGCAAAGTTAATGTTTTATTGCTAATGAAAGAGCAGCACGAGCTCACTGAGCAGCGTTTTGTCACTCTGTCTGATTGAAACTTTCAAGCTTGTTTCATCGCTGATGGGTGTGATCAGAAGCGTGCTTTGTCACAGCTGTACGGCTGCATTCAAACCAAATCTGGCGTTGTGGCAAAAAGGCCACTCCTCCCATTCATTTGAATGAGGGTCAACACAACAAGACGCCTGCAGTTCACAGAAACAAGTATTACAGTCTCTTTCTGTAGTTATATATTATAGTCAGTACAAGAAATAAAGTATGCCTTAACAGCTTGTGTGTGTGAGCATGTGCGTCTTTTGTTTTCTTAAACGAACTGATGGAAGACAAACACTAAATCACTGAGATGGGGAGATTGACTCTCTATAACTGGCCTCCACCCTCCACTCTCCCACATGGGCCATCTAAGTGACACTCCCACACGGCTGCACTCAAGTTTTCTTTTCCCAGGACAGCAAAGGCATGACCCGCCTTACTCTACCTTTGATTAGCTAGTACTCGTTGCCTTTGTTGGTTGGGTTGGTTAGGTTTAGGGAAGAGGAGTGAGACTGGTTGAAATCAGGGTAACAATGTCAGGGTAAGCAGAGTAAAGCCACAAAAAGTTCTTACTTCTCCTACTGATAGATCTGTACCTCCTCCACCTCTGCGTTAGCTTAAAATCATGTGAGGACAGCCCTGAATTAAACTTGATTTCTCACCTGAAGATCTGATCTCCAGAGCTATGACTCACCAGGAAGTATCTTTTTGGCCATTGTCTTTATAATGACGGGATTGTGCGTTGTTTAGCTCGGGATATTTCTCAACCTCAACGAGTCTCTCCTCATCCAGTCTTTGTCACACAAGAGACAGCAACAGAGTTCTCTTTATGCATCCATGGTGAGGAGAGGAGTCGAGCTGCCACAGGAGCAGAGAGGACGAGCTGCTATGGGTGAGTTTTTTTTATTTCTTAAGAGCAATGTTATGATAAAATGAGTCCCTGATTCAGACCAAAGCAAGACAACTCTTGGTCTGAAGCACCCCTACTCTTCAAAATCTTGGAAAAGATTGTTGACACTGTATACAAAAACAATAGGGATTCGGAGAAGCAACTATGTCAGTGCTAACTTGAAAGCACTAGCCTTACATTAACTTGTACAACAAATATATATGCAAATCAAATGTGTTCATAAGACAGCTGTGACTTGATAAAGATACTACAGTTTGACAACTGCCATGACATGTCAACAACATGACTGACGTGAGATTAATTTGACGATATCTTCAACGATAAAAACTCATCATAAATAATGTGTTTACTAAACTCTATTGTGAGAAGTCACAGCTGTAACAATGCAGTCAGTTCCCAGTTGGCCTTCACCTTAATGTTGTCTCCTTAAATCACCTGAAGTTTAATGCATGGAAACATTTGGAAGGGCAAAGCAGACGTCATCCATGGTTGTTGAAACACTAATATCACAGGTGACAACATTTTTATTGAGGAGTTTGAGAGAGATGGAGAGAAAGAACATAAAATGGAGAATGACAAAGAACGGATGACACCAGGAAGGAAGCAATAAACAAGCACACAACACCAACCATAACAGGAACCCATCCGCTCTGCCACTCAGCACTTTCTCTCCCGGTCATAAGATAATTGCTTCGGGGACTTGGAAGCTCAAAGGACCTCAGAGCAGTGCTACTACCTGTGATCTCTGACCTGTGACATCACACAACCACAAAGCTGCTGAGAGAGGATGACCACCGGGAGACCACTGATCTCTGACATCTGATGAAGGCTAGGTTATTATCTTGATGACAGGGACTGAACTGAACTGGAGGTGACCTGGTAAAGTTGGATTTCCATGTTTATGACGGGGTGGAGACCCACAGCCTCTGACCCCACTGACCTCTCCTGTTCATCCTGAATGACCAGTCCTCAAGAGTCAGGTTGAATTCTACTGCACATACAATATGTCTAATTATTAATCTCCATTACAGTTCACTGTTTAAATTGCTTTGTACAGCTTCTGCCAAGAATTGTGTTGAGAAGATCCTACGGAAGTTTCTACATATCGAAGTTTAGTCACCATAATGCCACTAAAACAATGCTTATAGAAGCTAGGTGTTACACTCTACATAATTCAGCTTTTAGATTCAGATTTTAAGGTCCAGTGTTTAAGATTTAGGGGGATTTAGTGGATCCTAGCAGTGAGGTTTGGAGATTGCAACCACGCCAAAACTTCTTCTGGTTAGGACTCCCTCAGGGTTCATTGTTTAGTAAGTTTCTCCAGGAGCTGAATTATCCGCAGAGGTCTCTTCTTCTAAACAAACGGTAAATAACTCTCTGATAACTTAAGATCTAGAACTTCAGTAGGGTTTTTCACCAGGAGCCAAAGTATCCACAGAGGTCTCCCCCTCTCCAAAACAAACAGACCAGTGATTTATACTGGTAAAAACACTGAATAAAGGTGTTTTATGTTTTAAAATCTGTGTTTTTCCAACACTGTCCTTGAAAGAGGGGATGCTAGCTAGTGTAGATCGTCAGACTGAATTTACAAATGCACCATGTCAGGTCACTCACTCTCTGGGACCACGAGTGTTACTTGAATAAGTAAACACTGACCAACGGGACCAGACTGGCCGACCCGTATGCTCTCACTCAGTGGATGGATGATGTCACAGGAAGCCAATCTTGTTTGTTTTGCTATGGAAGCTAACATTAGCTAATGTGCTAAAAAGTTAGCGTTCCACAGAAATCCAATCTTCCTCTTAATAGCTCCCCAGTTTCTGATGAGGTGGACATGATAACCCTTAATACACATAACGTTCTTCATCCCTACAACAGGAAATACTTTGTCCCTAACCTGATATGAAGTGTGCGCTGCACATGTGAGCATTTTTGATGATGGCCTCCGTCCAGTCCTTTGGTCTGATCACATTTAACCATCTTTGTTTTTGTTGACGGGCAGTGGCGGCTGGTTTTGAGCCATGACTCCTTCTATTCTGGCTCCCAATAACACAACAAGACCACATGTTAAGACTCCTGTTTAGCCTAGGATCTAGATATTTCATGCTAGGTAGCAGACATGGCCACAGCAAAGACGCATAAAGTCGACAACGAGAGTTGCCACTTTCAGTAGCAGTGGACAGTTGAATACTTTTTTACTTACGTTTGTCTCAATTGTTTGCAATTATTTCTTCAATAATCCACATGTTGCGAGAAGCAGCTGGCCCCCAGGTATTTTCACATCATCTCATCTCAACAACACCCCTACCCGAAAGCCTTGAGTTCTGACTGAATTTCCTGATGCCAGTCTGCTGAACAACTTTCTTTATCTTCTCTCCTGATTGTTTTCCTTGCTGTTGCTTGTTTTGCTAATTTGCTGTTGTCTGAAATATAAAGTTTTCTAAAGTCAACGACACCAGGTTTGCTAATTCTGCTTTAAACAATCAAACAGGAGTCAAGTGTTTAAACCTGAGCTGCGCTGAGATCAGCTGCTCCAGCAGCTTTATGATACATAAAAAAAGCTGCAGTCTTCAGACAGGTGTTGTGTAAGAGTGTTTGGAGGCCGAGCTGCTCAGTACAGATTTAGACAAGAATCTGGAGGACCTTTCACTACAAAGGGACTTCAACTTACGTAACAACAACCATCTCAGAAAGAAACGGGCAGCCTGTGCCAGCACGGATTAAGTCACACTGTAAAAGAAAATCTTGAAATCCCCGAATACAGCATATCTCTTGGGCTCCGTTTCACGCTTCTCTTCAAGTTTACCTTTTAGGACTGACATTTTTTACAGAGCATGAAACCCTGAGAGGTCCAACGCCCCTCACCCTACCTGCTCAACATGTTGACCATGCGCCCTGTCATGTGATGTTGTTACAAAACTTGGTCAAAGTTTATGTAATTTCTGGACAGCTGCCCCTGCCCTAGTTTGAAAAGACTTGCGGAGCATGTGACTCGGTCTGTCATTCACCATGAACCAGGTCAGGAGCGAATCAGGCCACGCTGCTGCTGCTGACTGATTGTGTATTTATAGCCAGTGGTGTTATTTTGATATTGGTCGGAGATCAACTACTGTACACTTCAATTGCTCCAATCCCAATTCGGATTATTTTAAAGGCTTTGAATGACAGGAAAAGGATGCACTGCAGCAAATTTAAATCAAGACACTTGACAGACATGACTTAATAAAAATCCATCATATTTTAGAAACTGATCATTAAAGAAATTTTCTTCATAGATTAAAAATTGTATCTTTGAAATGCTGATTTCAAGTCAGCAGTTATTCCATGTTTCCTGCTCTTGTTACTGTCTCTAGAGATGAATAAAGATAATCCAATTTTGTGTCAAACTAAACAGCGTGCATCATGAAAACAAGATTCTGCTGAAAGACAAGGAAAGGACGCAACCGCTAAAAATGGAGACAAACAAACTGTGTGTTGCTCATCAGTGCAAAATGTAAACTTCTCAGGCTTCATCTCTGCATGTTTAAATCACAGTCTGATCAATAGAAGTGTCCCTGGTCTCTCTGCTCCGACTCCGAGTGCCCTCTGTGGGCTCAGGCCGAAACGACACAGCAGACTGAGGATCAGCTGCCTCTGAGGAAACATAATCGCGACAGAGAGTGTTTACCTCGTGCTATAAAATGAAAACAAAGCTGACTACACAATGTTTAGATTGGAAAATAATCTTGTGGGCCTTAATGCGGAGATGGCATGCATACTGTAGGTCTGGGAGGAAATTAAAATGGAAACAGACCTCGGCTGAAAGCCTCGTAGGAAGCAGATTTGTCAATGGAGAGGGAAAAGGGGGTCACGCAGTGGAGTGACTGACCAGTGGAGATGTCCTGGAAAAAACAACTAGTGGAAAATGTTAAGCTGACACAGAAGTACACAGAGTCGTGGTTTCTGAAGATCAGATGTGCCTTAGCTCAGGACAAAGGAATCCCCTGCTAAAAAGAAAACATGTAAACCTTTTATTCAGCAGCTGTAGCATCGATGCTGGCCATATCATCAATGTTTTACCTTTGTATGTATCATTTTGTACACTGCACAGCAGTTTAAATAGTGAATGATGGATTGTAGAACAGTGCAAAGCAATAACCACTACAGAGAAGGAATATAGTGTTTTATGTAATACAGTAATCTGCTGTGTTTTTCTGTCAGATCCTTTTGCGTCAGCATCCACGTTGAGTCAATTGATAAGCCTCATTCAGATGAATGTGAGGGCTGCGTTTCTCACGTTAGGCTAATGACGGTCACTTATACGCTGAGGCAAAATGCAGGTAGGAGAGGAAACAACATGACAGCAGCTGCACATATTACAGGCACAGCTAACAGACTAACAACAGCTTCCACAAGTTCAGAAGTATATACATCTTAATCTATGTTTTTTTAACTTTCACTTTGTTGTTGTTGTTAGCCTCTATCAACGTCCTCACACACACAGAAGCTAAATAGCTTCATTATACAATATGAACAACAACACAAACAATCAAATGGCAAGTCAATCGCTTGAAATCACCAAAATAAAAACCTGGACAGTTATAAATCCTGACCTTCTGAACGACTACAAACCAGACCAACCTGTTCTCATTACCAGGTTGTTGAATGCTGACGCCTGGTTATGCCCCTCAGCGTCTGATTACAAGGCAAAAGGCACCCTTTAGCGTCTGTATGAGAGGCACCGGGCATTTAACTAACTCCAATGTAAACCCGTCTGCAGGAATAGAAGACGCTCAGAGCAACTGATGTGGTATAGAGAGCAAGAAAGTCCACAGAGGGAGGACGTCGGGGGGAATGGATCAGTCAAACAAACACAGGACTTTCAACTAGGAGAGGGCTGATTGTGATTGTGCTGTGAAATCAAAAGTCAGTGTTGATTTAATTTAGCAAGCCAGATTACTACAGTCACATTACGTAGTTTAATGACGCTATGTTAAGTTACGTAACAAATGTACTTATTTTACCCAAAACCAAGATCTTCTTTCCTAAATCTAACCACGTTGTCTTAGTTCCTCAACCTGTGGTCGCCACTGAAGTTTTGTTTAAACGCTCATTAATTTAGTTAGGTCATGACAGGCGTGTGTGTGTCTGTTACTTGCATAAAGCAACTTGACTGGACGTCATTTAAAGTCTGTATTCGGTCAAAAAATATCTATGCATTTGATCAATGTCTGAGCGCCATTTTAACATCACATTTCACTGCCCCGTTGCATCCCTGTCCACAGTGCACATTAAACTAGCATAACTTCAGCTAACTAAGCTAAATAACACAGCACCACAGCTAGAACCAAAAGCATATGATTGGCTGATGCTTTACTACATCATTGAGGCCAGCTCAACTTTCATTTGTAGCACGTCACGCCGATCGGCAGCAACCACTGACAATAGGCTCGTTTGAAATGAGCCAGGCCTGTGCAGATTCGATTACCAGCGATCGGTGCTCAGTAGCATGCTGATTAGTTTTGTGTCCGACTTCACCCCGACTTGCTCTGACGTATTACAAAAGTGGACAGCGATAAAATCACGAGAGCGAGGCGGCCACAGTTTTTAGAGCCAGGCGCTGCAGTTGCTCTCCACCGACTGCAGCGCCTGGCTCTCACCTGATCTAACAGCTGATTGGTTTTGATGTCGACTCACAATATGATGTTAATTTTTTATTGAATTTCAGATATTAGGTTTTACTTGTCTGATCTGAAGCTTTATTCTCTTAACAGAATACATGTTGTGTGACTGATGGAGACTGAAAACAAGCTTATATATAAGTCTGACAGTATTTTAATAAATTGACATCATATCGGACAGGATGTAAGTGTTCCTGTGACTTCCTGTACGGACTGAGGGCTGCTGGAAACTGTCAGGAAACTGTCCGACTTGATCGCGGCTATTTGTCACCGCCTCCTGCTGCAGCCGCCTGCTCTCGTCTACTTTCCAGGCGAGGCGCAGTTCATCTCGAACGAGCCTAATGACTTGTATCCTGTTGCTGTGTTGCTTATAGTTGTGAACGCAGCACAACAAGAAGTTCATTTAGAAAACACACTGTATGCATCCAACAAGCAGACACGGACGCTTGAGGGGTACCTAGAGCGTCATAGTTTGATGCATAGGGCCTCAGCTCCAGCTCCTGTGTCTCACTCTTTTCATTGGCAAGATGTCACTCAAGTCCCATGTATACACATCTACTTCATCCTGAGAGGAGGTCCAATCAGGCATGTTGAGTGAAAACACCTGAGGGAGGTGAGACTTTAAAGACGAGCAGACAGTTATGCTTCAAATTGATCAGAGTCTTGTCAAATAATTAAGCAAATAAAAGTAGAACAAGTGCTAATAATGATCCAAAGATGGCTGGTACAGCTTTAGTCACGTTACAAAATGCACTTACTGCAGAAAAACAAGTTCCTGTAGAGACAAGTATAACCAATGATGATATGTAGTTTATTATTCATATAGTATATTTGTCCCGCCGTGATAAACACTGAACCAGCGGAGGCGTCTTGTGATATCGACCCAGGACATTGGTGTGAAAAATGCTCTTTTCCCATGAAATGTCTTCAGCCTCTGCAGACTTTATGTCTGTGGGTTTGTAGCCGTTTGTCCTCCCGCGCCGGTTTGTGTTTATCGCCTTGAGACTTCCCGCACAGCAGCGCAGCCATCATCAGTCTTCGGAGCGGAACAGCAGCCGCTCTGTATCTGCTGCCCCGAGTCCTCACCAGCTCCATCTATCACGGAAAGGTTAACTTCTAAACATTATATAACAGCTGAAATGTCAAACCTGCGCTTTATCTCTCCTCCCAGAACAAACCTTTGTTTCCAGCTGACAGCTCAGGTGCTGATTATTATTCTCATGTCTTTTTGCTTTAAATCACAAACTGAGAAGATGAAGCGATTCCCAGCTGCGACCCACTAACACACAAACTGGAGAGAGACCACAGGATGATCTTGTTCCTCTGAGGCAGTCTTATTTGACTGTAAACATGTGGGATGCTTTTTTCCATTATTTTAATTCTCTGTCTTTATTTTGTATTCATCTATTTACCTATTTGTTCGTGGTTTATCTCCATGTTGAGTCTCGATGTGATTTGGTTTCTGTTTTGTATTTCACCTGCACCAATGTTTGACATTTACATGTATTATTCCACCTTCTTTGGCCTGAGGCTCGCGGCCTTTTAATGAAGTACTACAGGTTTCTTTGCTTCGTCTCCAGAGCTCATATCTCTCCTGGAGTTCTTATTTCTTTCAGTTCAATTATCGGTCGTGTGGCTTACGAGCTAAACCTGAGGCCTGCAGTATAACACACCCTGCATATACATGCAAATGCAGACTTGTAAGCTATGCAAAGTCAATTTCATGCATGCAGCAGGGTGACGCTATCTTCTTTGATCTGTGCTTCCATTTGGTCTTACAGCGGTCCAGTCCGACCAATTTCTCGCAAGACCTGGGAATTTATTAATGTTTAGTTTGAATTTGGACGAGGTAAGGCTTTATCCTCTGGTCCTGCTGTGTCTTCCAGCTGATAAGTCCCAGATATAATCATCTGCAGGCATCTGTTTTCAGGTGGAAATACCTTCAACATCAGTGTGTTCAAACTTTTATTACTGAATGCCAGAAGCACTTTTTGGGCAAAAAACTGCCAAGTGTTACCTTTCCAAAGAGACTATGTACATGCAAGTACTCAAAATGTTTCAGGAACAGCTTTTAATTTATTTTGGATATGCCTCAGATGTGCATTTGTGGCAAATTTTACAGGAATGGTCAGAGGTTAAGTGTTAAAAACGTATTTTTCTGAGCTGGTCTTGACACTGCCCAACGATCTAGTTTGGTATAAATAAATACATTAAACAGCTTTAGGATGCATGACACATAAACTCTGTGTAAAAATCAGTTGATCCAACTGTCTTAGAGAAAATACAGGTAATTTTGGCTTTAAAGAGTATAACCTTTGGTTTTAGAACAGTTACCAGTTATAACAACTGTGTCGTGTGTTTGAAATGTGAATGTCAGCCCTGTCATTTATGTTTATGTACATATGTTAAGTATGTTAAACAAGCTAAGAATATATCTATATATTTGTTTTTAAAGTCTACATAATTTCCTTAATCAGTTGGACACTAGTCTTATGCAGGATGTATACTTTTGAGTCAAATCAACAACGTACCTACCCTACGCTGTACCCTGACGTGCACCTCCCCATAAATGTAACTACACGTCACAGTGACACAGACCTCCTGTCTGTCTCTGTAAGCTGAAACCATTTCCCTCAGTGGAAACAAAGCTTTTATTTACTTTAATTTCACAGATAAGAAACAATAAATTTTGAAGACAATAAAGCCTCCACAAAAATAGCATTTTAAGTCTTGTGTGTGATTTATCCTGGCTTCATATGAGCAGAGAAAAAGTCTGCTAGTCACTAGGCTAATTTATACAATGTAAAATGCCATAGGCTTGTGCTAATAACGTTAGCATGTTGTAATTGTGGGGAAAATGTGTCCAGATAAAGACAAGTGTTTGTCTGTGAATGCTGCGAGTTATAGTGAAGCTGATTTATGTACTTGTGTTTGAAACTGTCTCTATTAAGCCATGTTTAATGTGTGTTTAATGTGTGTTTAATGTGTGTTTTGAATCAACTAAACTTTACAGCACTTCACAGAAACCCTGCTGCCGACTAGTGTTTTGGAGGTGTAACTGCAGAGTGACACAGACACACCACTGCACAAGTATAAATGCTCACATTGGCGTAGGCTACGTGCTAAGGCTACAGCGTAGAGTCTCCATAGAGCTGATGCACAAGTATAAATCCTGCTTAACTCAACCAAGAGTATATAGTGGGACAATTTTTGTGGGACTATTTTTAGTGGTGGATTAATACACATTTGGTACTTTTGTGAGTATTTACACCAGTTTTGAATGCTATCAGTCTATTAAATATCATTGGTTATCAGCGTCATAGATATGACTCCTGCTCTCCTTCTGCCAACTTATGTTAGCTAGCTGCTAGCTAACCAGGTCAGGGTTTTCAAGGTCGAGGAAAACATGGAGAAGAACGGACAACAGCTGAACCAGCATCCTTCTAGCCATGTGCAGGTGCTGGAAAATAAACTGGAGGACCTGATCCATGCAGTGTCAGTTTCCAACAGGATATCAGGAACTGTAAAAGGCTTTGATTCACCAAAACTTGGAAAAATCCTGGACATTTAACAGGGTGATCTTTATCTATATGTGGATCTGACCAAGCAGAGTGCTCTGATGGGAGAGGGAGAGTGCTTTACGGTGAGTAAGGACTGGTGTGACGGTGGGAACGAGAGGTGATGCCCTGGTCCTGCGGCTGCAGGGCGGAGTCACTGCCTTTGTGAGTAACGATGGTTGGGATGTGTGGACAGTTACATCATTCCGCAACCAGAAACCATGGACGATAATGAAGCAGCAGCCAACGGTGCAACAGTGAAGCTCATTGATCTGTTTTTAATTTTTGGACAACGTTGGAGCTCAGTTAATATTTGGGTTTGGTCGTTTCATGGGGTTTGTTGACAATAGAGAGAGAACCACATACAGGCCGGTTCAGGCCGGGTTACACTATTAACATCCATCCAAAGTGTTTACTTGGCTCAGGGAGAGCAGCATTAAAGAATCATCTCCTGCCTCTTTTGTCAGCAGCACTGCGGGGGTTTCAGCAGACCCGGCCAGAGAGGAAAAAAAAACCATCCAGTGCTGACCTCATGCTTCTCAAATGATCAACGCAGGGTGTCTTTCCTCTGCTTTGATCCTGGATGAGGTAACTGCAAACCACACACCTCCGAACCCTCAATGCCCAGCGACCTCACCGGGCCCGAACCACCGGATTACAGACTCACTCAGGTTTGTTTAACACTCACTACAGACTGACAGAAGGAATTAAGAGAGTGTGTGAGATGAAAGATGTGTTTGGCTGCATTCTCAGACGGACAGTGATCAGCTGAGAGACACAGGAAGCAGAGTGAGCCGTGAATCAGCCACAGGTTTCACTGATCACGTGACTGATTCGCCTCGACAGTTTGGTCCAAGCTGACGCATTAGAGATGGTCTGAAAGTTTAAGAATGTTCTTTTTCTGCTTATGAAGGTTTTCTGAAGTCAGTTATGTGATACTGTAGATAAAGAGGATGACATTGAAGAAGAGCGGGTGAGAGGAGGGAGACAGGGGGGAGGACGGCAGTCAAACACACAGAGGAGATCAAAGCTGTGGCCTCCAGCCTTCAGTCCTGAGTGGAGAGGGTGTGTGTGTGTGTGTGTGTGTGTGTTATACCATCTTCAAAGACGTTTAAGCAGTTGCCCAATGTCCCTGCTAACCTTATGAGGTCTTCAGCACACACACACACACACACACACACACACACACACACACACACACACACTTTCTGATTCACACCTCAGTGTGTATCTTACGTATCAGGTATCTGTTTGCTAACAGGCTCCTGTTTTGTCAGATTTGGGCTGTGTATATATTTCAATGGTGCAAACTGCCTTCTTCTGAAAAACTAAATAGTAGTTGAACATATTAACAGTGTTGTAAGTGCTGTTTAAAAGATGTTAAGTTTAAAATGTGCACGATGCATAACAAAGTTTATAAATGAATAAATACAGGGATAAATAATTTAATTCATCAAGGTTAAAATGTAAATCTTATGTGATTTAGGTAAAATGTACATGATTACAAGTGTTCTGTGGCGGAACTGTTCATTGTCAGGTGACGGGAGACGTCTGAAGGACTTTAAGAGCTTTGGAAACTTTTTTCATGACAAGGAGCCAACAAGGTATTTTATCCCACTTTGTTTCTCATATTCACGCTGACCGCCATTTTGTTTTCTTAGCTGTCATGTTACACAATGTGTTGATGCATTCTGTGTTAGTTCATTATTAAAAATAGTTTTCACAACTTGACAAGAAGGAGATGCTTCACAGAGACGGAAATGAGAGAACTGACTTCATGTTCACACTTTATAAGAACCAGTTCAAAGTTCAGTTCACACAGATGGCAGCTCACGTTCATAGTTTTTAAATTTGAACTAAGTTTACAGTCCCAAAAAATTAAGTAGTTTACCATCAGTTGTTCTGTTGTTTTGTTTTATGCTTTTGTCATTTCAGATTTGTGTCCAATGTGGCTAATGTTTGGACTTGTTTATTCAGACCTGGTGGACACGATTTGCATAAAGATTTTAACATCTGAATCTGAACTGACTTGTTCATAAAACTCCTTGCAAATGTTCAGATGAATTTAGGATTTCAGTGTCAATTAATGTTGCTTCTGACAGCCCAACCAGCCCGCTGTTATTCTGAAGTCATCAAACACTGCTGCTTTGTCAGTGAATCCAGCGTCAGACACTGAAACCAAAAGCCATCTCTCGCCGCGGTATGATAGGTTCAAGGTTTCTTTATTATCCCCGAGGGGCAATTTGTGTCACAGCCAGCAGTTAAAACAAAGACACAACAGATAAATAAACAACTCTAAATGAACACAGAAGTACATTTAGCAGCCATTTAAGAGGCTGATAGCAGCAGGGATAAATGATTCTTTGAACCGATTTGTTCTGCATCGGGGGAGAGTGTATCTGCGCCCTGATGGCAGCAGTGCGAAATTGTCCCTTAATGGATGGCTTGGGTCTGCCAGGATACATTTAGCTTTCTTCAAGCACCTGACCTGGTTTAAGGGTGCTCCAGCAGTTTTGCTGCAGACCTTCACAATGCCCTGCAGGCAGCAGGTAAAAGAGAACGTAAGAACAGATTCAATAAAACAGGAATAAAACATTTTCATAAAAGTGGCATCAACATTAAAAGTGCATACGGCTCCAGGCTGCATCAGTTTGTAACGTGGCTCAAAGGAACCTTCGGTGGTGTTGTGATGCCCCCAGTTGGCCAGATGGCACCTGTTGTGGCAGGATGATATGCAGACGGGCAGCACCTGTCACAGTGGTGTGACATGCCGCTGGATGGCGTCAGGTTGAAACGCTGCTGGTAACGACTCAATATAAGGAGCTGGAAAGTCCTGAATCAACAATCAACCCAAATATTAATGTTTATGGCTTCAGTTATTTCTAAAAATGACAGCAAACATGTCAAAACTCGTGACCTCAGAGCTTTCAGATGAGAGCTCTCAGATGAACGGGTTCATATGAGCTCGTCTCGTGAACACATGACCTCATTCAAAGGCTGCATTATTGGTTTCGGTGAGTTTGATGACCTCATCTGACTCCCACCAGGGACCAAAGCTCCACCCACCTTCACCTGGAGCAGGAGTCTAATTTTAAGTATCAGTGAAAACACCTGAAAGGGTTAAACTTAGTTCACCCTTCAACACGTATGACCATGATGTGTAAAGCTGCGTTACATCACATCTGAACGCTGCGTGTAAATCCTCAGCAGCACAGACCTCAGTCTGCATGATCACAGTCATCATGTGATGTTTTGAGCCAAATTATCAGCACGCAGTGTTTTGTTTGCAGCGAGCCAACTCTGCGGTAAGCTTTGTACAGTGTGTGTGTGTGTGTGTGTGTGTGTGTGAACGTCCTGTTCCTTCAGTGTGGAGGACACAAAACAGAAACAATAAGTCATTTAAGGTTTCAAGTGTTTACTTACCCGCTGTTTGGAGGAAGGCCTCAGACCGAGGTGGGGTTGGCTCCGACACTGCAGGGAGGGAGACGACACACAACTGTTACAGAGAGTATCAAGGACACGGTGTCATCAGAAATATTTACTGAAACACAGTCTGTGTCTGTGTTTAGAGACAGCTCTGTCTCCACTGAATAGAGCAGTAACACATCTCACCCACTCTTAAAGTCTGCTCACGTTATTCACATAAATGTTGAGAATAAAAAAGATCACTGAAACAAAAAAAGTTAATTATGATCTGAAAATTAGGATTTAATCTGTAGTGGTGATTAGGAGTGTTCACAGACAAGGACTAGGCTGTTTAAAAGCCCCTTAGTTTAGAATTTATGTGATTATTTCAGATTTTTATGACGGCACAGGTTAAGCATGCATTGCTGTCTGAGAGTGTCATTTTTAACACGACCACTACAGGTCGGCAAAGTAATACATTTTGAAACACTACACATTTGTCTTTAATCTGTCCAGGGGATTACACTGGTAAAAAAACAACAACCTTGAATTCTAAATTGGCTGTTTTACGGCAGGGTTTTGGGTTACAGCTCGTGTCAATCTTCATTTATTTAAACCCATGAATCCAAGATGGCTGACCGTGAGTGTCAGAGATGTATGTCAAATTAGCAAACTCACTGTAAAACATACCAAATGATGAAGTTAGCTACAAGACTGTGAGGGTTAAAACACACTCCATGTCTCAATATATGATGTGCATTATGTCACACATCAGACACACCGTTTAGTCAAAAGCAGTAGTGGAGGTGAAGAAGAAATGGTGAGCCAGCGTGGGGAACAAATACGATAACACTGCATCCTGAACAATGAACACTAGAGGAATTCTAACTGAGAGAAGTTTCAGCTGGTTGCAATCTCCAATCCTCAGCACTAGACGCCACTAAATCCTGCACACTGGTCCTTTAAAACATAATTGTGCATTTGAACATTTTAATAACCGATGAGATTCTTTGGAGTAACACTGGTTTTACTGGTTTCTGCCTTCTTGATCTGACTCTTATCACTTTGTTTGTTTAGTTTAAAGCACTTTGTAACATTGGTTTTTAAAAAGGTCGATACAATAAACATTATTATCATTATCATTATCATTATTAACATTATTATAAACAATAGTAGTAGTAGTAAAAGAATCTTTAGTGGACATTATTGAACCTGCAGCTTCACACACTGGTTTCAGCTTTCATCCATGTTGGTGGCACTTTGGAGGCGCCCAATAATAATGAGGCCAGAACCTCATTATGGCGACAAGAGATCTGACGAACAAAAAGATTTATGATGGAAAAAATCAAAGAAATAAAACAACATCTGAGATGAGAGGAGCACAAAGACTTTTTTTAATATAACAGAAAACAATAAGTCTTGAATCTTTCGCAGTTGCCTTCACTTTAAGACGTTTTGTTGCATTAATGTCACCTTAACGCTGCAGAATGCAGCATGTAAACGTCTGCATTTACCCAGCGAGCGTTAAGACGAATTGGAACCATTAGTGGTGTTTAAAGACGAACACGTTCACAGACGAGACGACGAAACAACGAATCCTAATGAGTCTTTAAAAGGCTCGACGTGAAGCTCCCAGAGGAGTTATTTACAAAGAAAAAACTCGGCAGAATGGTAATGAATTCCCACATGGGGACAAACACACACACAGATACATCCAGAGACGAACACACACACTTTGAACACTAGAAAGACATTTTTTGATCCAGAGATTCTAAGATTTCTAAACACACAAACACACACTGACACACACCGCACATCTTCTAGTGGTAAAGACATTGTCTGATGTGAGACTCTCTTTCTTAAGTACACACACACACACTCTCTTGCACTCAAACCTTGATGTGAGGACTTATTGTTTCTCACCCACAACACACACAACCACAAAAAAACCCACACTCACACACCCTTTCTACCCCAACAAAGATATCATTTGATCCAGACAGAACGAAAGCAGGAAGCCGCAGTAAACCTTCAGGAGGAAGCCGGCTTTTATTTTACGAGCGGCACCATCTGGAGGTTTCCGGGGGTGTGAGGGAGAGTAGGTGTGAGTTGGGGTGATGCAGGGTATGAAGGGGGGAGTAAAGGTGACAGCTGAGCAGGTGGTCATATGCTGCCCACATTTCTGCTCTACACTAACACAGCAGCTCTGAGGCGACGGGTCGATGGCTGGATGGAGGTGATTTATTTATCCCAGAGGTGGCTGATGGAAACTGGAGGAAAAAATCTATTTATCTTTGATACAAAGAGCCCAAAATCTTTTCTACTGGCTTCCTGTAACTCTGTGGGGTTGTCTTGAGAGCGATGTCTTTCAGGAAAAACTCAGCATATTGTCATGTTTACAAAGATGTTATTAGATATGTTTATTATATATGTATTCAACAACTGCAGCTCCTGTGAGACTGCTTAGAGCTGAAGTCTTAATCTACAAATAATTAACTTGAATTGAGTGTACAAAAACATTGCTGTGCTGTACACTGATGTGCCTTACTATGTAGTAATTACTCTTTCACCACAGTATGTCATATTTTATGTGATTAATGAAACACTGACACCTGTGAGAACCTCCCAATCACCCCCCTCCAGGTGGTTTGACCCCTCTGGGTTGGCAGAGAGTTACTGCCTCAAGCGAGGGAGTTCAAGTATCTCGGGGTCTTGTTCACGAGTGGGGGAAGAATGGAGCTGGAGATAGATTGGCGGTTTGGTGCAGCTTCTGTGCCGTGGTGAAGAGGGAGTTGAGCTGTAAGGCAAAGCTTTTGATTCACTGGTCCATCTATGTCCCAACCCTCAGCTATGGTCATGAGCTCTGGGTAGTGACCGAAAGAATGAGATCGCGGATACAAGTAGCCGAAATGAGTTTCCTCCGTGGGGTGTCTGGGCTCAGCCTCAGAGACAGGGTGAGGAGCTCGGAGTATAGCCGCTGCTCCTTCCCCAAACTCACCACCTAAGGGGTCAGTTGAGGTGGTTCAGGCATCTGATCAGGATCCTCCTGGGCGCCTCCTGTTCAAGGTGTTCCCAGCACATCCCACTGGTAGGAGGCCCCGGGGCAGAACACGCTGGAGGGATTATATTATCATCTGGCCTGGGAACGCCTTGGGGTCCTCCAGGAGGAGCTGGAAAGCGTTGCTGGGGAGAGGGATGTCTGGGGTGCTTTGCTTGGCCTGCTGCTCCCGCAACCCGGCCTTGGATAAGCTAATAAAAATGGATGGATGACCCCTGTGAGTAATCAGATTTTACCTTCCCTCTCTAAAAACATGATGCATCGCTCCTTTGCATGTGAGCAAGTGAAACTACCCTGACTTATGGTCCAGTGTGAAGGATTTAGGGGGATACATCGGCAAAAATGGAACCTAATATAATAAGTATGACTTCTTTTGTGTATAATTCACCTGAAAAATAACAATTGCTGTGTTTTCGTTACCTTACAATGAGCTGTATCTACATAGGGAGCGGGTCCTCCTTAGAGATCGCTATGTTGCACCACCATGTTTCTAAAGCTTCTGAGACAAGTTGAAACTCACAACTACTCACAATGCACCGTTCTGCGACGTTCTAAAAACCTGCCCATTCACACCAATGCAACTACACTGCTCAAAGAAATTAAGGGAACACTTATGGTCACAGTAAAACACCAAGTCAGTTAAACTTCAGAGATATCAATCTGTGAAGTGATTGTGAATCAGTTTCAGCTGCTTTGGTGCAAATCAAAGTGACAACAGGTGCAATGGAGAGACAAAAGCAAGACGACCCCAAAAAGAGAATGGTTTTACATGTGGTGTCCACAGACAGTTGCTCTCTCCTTATCCTTCCTGACTGATTCTTCTCTAGTTTTGTCTTCTGCTGGTGTCCTTGTCACTGCTGGCAGCATGAGGTGGTACCTGCTGCCCAGTCAGGTTGCACAGGTAGTGGCACATCCATACTTGTGGTCACAAGTAGGTTTGCTGCGTCTCCCAGCACAGTCTCAAATCATGGAGGAGATACCAGGAGCCCAGCCATTACACAAGGGGAGCTGGACAGGGCCGTAGAAGGGCATCAACCCAGCAGCAGGACCGGTATCTGCTCCTTTGTGTGAGGAGGAACACTGTCAGAAACAGACTACATGAGGGTGGCAGGAGCAGCATTTACAAGCGGACCAGATCAACTGCCTTGTGTGAGAAAGCTGCTCTTGATTGGACAGAATTTCCATGTGGGAAAAATCCAGGAAGTAAACAAAACGTTGAAGAAGAGTACACTGTCAAGATAAATGTGACACTTTCTAATGTCACAATGGAGGGACAACTACGCAGGTTGATTTTAGCGCTGCTCATCGTGGACTATATTGCTGTCATTGTTCATTTGAGTCAAAGCATACAGTTTGAAAACGAGGTCGGAACACAATCTCACCGCAAACGAAACCGCACCAGAGTTCAATTGTAACCGGACTGAGACCACCTCTTCAAGAAGGTCTCTGTCCGGTTGTTTTGGTGCACACCTGAGTGTGATTGCTGTGTTCACACCTGCCCAAACGAACCGCACTGAGGGGGCAAACAAACTTGACTTCGATTGAACCGAACCAAACAGGGCAGGTGTGAGAGCACCCTTAGGCAATTCATCAGGCATACTTTAAATCTGCTTTGTTTCTAATGTCTAGACTGTCTTAGTGCAGCTTTTCATCTTATTATTTGAAAAAATATACATCAGAAGAAAAATAAATCCAGCGTCAAAAACAAATTAAGGCTCAATTTGCACACAATTAGCATCACCAGGGGATCTCTGCCTTCATCAAAACAGGAGGTAATTTGCACTGAAATTATCACAGTGGTGAATATGCAGGATTAAAATAACACATAATCCATGATTATAAATCACAACATGTAGCATCAGTACAGAACAAACAGGGCCTCTAGGAATCATACAAATATCTCATCAACAACAACATCTGTCTTCGACCTTTATATCTCCCAGGAATGTTTAACTCGCTGACCTTCCTGTCCCAGACTTACTTCTCTAACCTCCTCTGACTTCCACTTTTTCATTATCCTGTTAATTCTCTGAAAATCAGAGCGCAAACATATCATCCATAACTTATGATGCTGCCTGGAGCTCAATCAGAGCGCCCAGCATCTCTCCTCCACACCTTTATTATACTGACTTCACTTTATGTCAACAAGCAGATCAGCCTCTCAGTCAGACACAGAAATCCGATGTCTACACTTCCTGCAGGAGTCACGAGGGGATCAGATTGTTCTGTGGTCCAGACTGAAGGAAAGTGTTTTATCCACCTGACACTTTTTTCCTTTTTGTTTTACTCCAGCAGACAATTGGTGTGACCTTTAGAGGAATATTACACTGCGGAGAGGAGAGAGTCACGGCGGCGATGACTGAGCGGATCTTTGATGGGAGGAGAGGGATGAGGTGAAGAGACGGCGGGGCGAGGAAAATGAAAACTCGGGGGATGAGATAGAGAGAGAATTGCCTCGTGTCTTTCCCATTTTGATCACAAGCACAGCGGGACATTTCGGTTCTGACATTTTAGTTTCAGACATCTCATCTCCCATCTTTTGGGCTTTTGTCATCCGACGGCTGTTGGTTTTAGAAGATTCACGTCAAATGAGAAGGGAAATAGCTCGCGCAGTCTGATCACTGCATGCCCAAACACAAGGAGAAAAAAAAAATCAAGTTGCAGTTTATCATGAACGAAATGAGTCACCGGCTGAACAGCTACAGAATGAGATGCAATAATCAACATTATGAGTGGATGGATGAGAGAGCAGGGCAGTCAGAGTTTGGCCTGACGGTGGAGTCCTGTTTTTCATTGCCTTCTTCTGGTTTCCTCCACAATCTATATTTCTCCCGATTTATGACAAATTTTCACACCTTTTTTCCTTTTCATTATCACAACCTGTTTCTGGCACTGTTCAGCATATATAAGCCCTACAGCTCTAACACTCCTACCCGCTGGAACTTCCCCCTCTACAATTTTCTCTTTCAGTCTAGTACTTTTGGAGTCAAAAGTAACCCTTCAGACATGGATGTTTCCACCACAAACAGTTCTCTTAAATGTGGGCGGGGTTGTTGTCACTCACTGCTCCGTCCAGCACTCACTGTCTTTCCTCATCAGCGGTGACACAGATGGAAGTCTGAACCTGGTTTATCGTCCACAGAACGAGGCTGCACGCCGACATTTTCACAAAAGAGTAAAACAGGCTGCAGTGAGAGTCTCTCTCCATGGGATATTTAAAAATAGCAGCTTTGTGCGTTTAGTCCTTCTCAGGCAAGCTCAGGGGTTTAGTGTTGCTGTAGCCCACAGGAACAACACTCTACAGCGCTTTTTTTTTTCTCCAATTGAGGATTATAATTTATGCAGTTCACATATCCCCATAAAAATCATTATTATATATAAACACTTGTAGATCCACTCATTACTAAAAGTGTCTGTCATATAAAAACTAAAGTGATACTCAAAGTTGTCACAGTGAAATTTAAGGTGTGCTGATGGATTCAGGTCATCAACTCATGCATTGAGTAACATTACAAGTTAACGTTCCACCTTAAAAGTTGCCGGCAGTCGGCCCAGTGAATGAAGTGATTTTTTCTCCGACTCCAGCTGCTGTGAGAGGCAGCAAAACATCCTTTCATTTTATAGTTCCAGTTTACTAATAAAACGCTCCACAGTATGAACAGTGGTTACATGAGCCTCAAAACCAGACACAACTCAGCCCTGAGCAGAGTGACCGTCCTCTACTGACCAATCAGACTGCAGTGTTCACAACTCCACCTTTTAGTACCAGATCTGTGTGCTAGGTACCCCAACAGAGGGGGGACCAAACATGGGGACGGTTAGGAACGCTGCTATTGGTACCATCCACAACTTTTTACAGTGGAAACAGAGACAAAGCGTACTCTAGCAGGGGTTTGAGGGTTGCCTCAGAGGTTGGAGGGACCCAGTTTGCCCCTCCCTGCCGCAGCGGGGTACCCAACTGTCTTTCAGGAACCGTGATCCTCTTGTTCCGCCTTGCTCAGGCACCCAGGACCCAAGGGTGTGTTTATCAGGATGGAAAAGCTGGCTGTGGGTCCCCAGCAAAAAATGTTGCACATTTCCGATTCATCGTTAGCATAGTTAGTGCGCATTAGCTCAGAGGGCTAACTTGGCTTGTTTACTATATTACCTGAACGTCCCTGTCACCCTGAACACCTCGTCAAACTCCATTCAAAACTATTGCAGTTTCATAAAGTGTCATTTGATAGTCAGGTACAGCCCTAATGCAACATCTTTGTTATCGTTCTTATGCACATGCAGGTCAGTTCAGGACTAGGACCAGTTCACACTGGAATCTGCTAGCGACCACATTTAAAAAAAATGACATGAATAAATCCAAATTGAGCACTAAAGCTTGCAGTGTGAACAAAGCCAGAACCCCTGCATTTCTCCCTGTTGGGAGTGTGACTGTGATGTGCATACCAGTGTTTCCATCTCATGACAGTCAGGTCAGGAGACACGCTCATTACAAAAGTGAAAGGCGGAGGGAAGGTCACAGCATCACTGAAATCAATTGGTTTCTTTCTCTGGGGAGCGTGAATGTGTCCTTGGTTTTTTCGATATTGGTCACAGACAAACTAACAACTGATCGACAGAGGTGAAAACACACTCTGTGTCTTTTTCTTTTGTACTCTTTTTCTCTGATACACCTCAGGGGAATAAACACAACAAGAAGTTTGTGAAGAAACTTTCATTTCAGGGTATTTTATTATGTCGTTTTTTTTGTGTCCTCTTTTTTAACAGATCTTCCAGCACTTTGCGAAAGATGTTTTTATGTCTTATGTTTGGTAGTGAGTAATAAATGATTAGAGTGAATGCAGTGTAATATCCACAGTGTTTAAGGTTAATGAATTTGACCTTGTTTTGCAGGTATAACAGGATCAGTCTCTCCTCTTTGTATATTTTTGCATTCTCAAGGTGCTTTTAGTGTAGCCATATGGTGAGACTACACACTAATGCATTGATGAATATGATTACTATACATATGTAAAAGAAAAAAAAGGACTACCACCTGTCCTGGGTTTAAAATCACGTGTCCTCTATATAAATAAAACTACACACACTGTATACTGTTACATAATATTCTGTCTGGTTTCATAACGTTTAACGAACAAAAAACACATTGAATCCACTTGAGCAGTGTGTGTGTGTGTGTGTGTGTGTGTGAAGGTACAGCAGATAAAAATAAAGTTAACGTCCATCATCTTGAATCAACCAATCCAATCTGCTAAACCTGTCCCAGTGGGCACCAACCCTGGCGACCCCTCGCTGCTGAGCCCCCTCACCCCTGCAGGTGAACCCGTTCAGCGGGTCACACACACTCATCAGGGAGCGTGCTCGCCCGCTGTGGAGGGTCAGATGCAGAAATGTGTCTGTGTGTGGGTGTGTGAGAGAGAGAGAGAGTGAGAGTGTGTGTATAAGGGTCACAAGGGACCTCAGTGCCTGAGTGGTCCTGTGGTAATGAGGTATGAGGCGTCAGCAGGGTCACTGCGGTCCTGTGGGGGGAGTCCCCATCTCACGGGTTGAGGTCAACTCAGTGACCTTTTAACAGTGTTGACTAACAGCATCAACGTCAGCGCTGCTGCAGTTTGGTCACATGGGTTTATTGACGCAATAAGGCGAAGTGAATATAAGTCAGTGTTGTGTGTGTGTGTGTGTGTGTGTGTGTGTGTGTGTGTGTGTGTGTGTGTGAACTGATACAGATGAAGGTCAAACAGTTTACAGGTAATTAAAAGCTGTAAGACATCTCCAAATGGAACAGTTTGGACGAGACTAATGGGCTTTCTTAAAACAGAGTATGTCAAGTTCAGACTCGCCCATTTGGGAGTTTGAACTTCAACATCAACATCAAGTGTGTCAGCAGCTACACCACCAGCTCAGCTATGGTGATGACATTCAAACACAACTCTACTTCACTGTACTGTGACAAAATAATTACAAGTTACCGACTTTTCAAGAGGACAAAATAACCTAACTTACAGTGAGATGTAGTCAAAAGACACGCCTGTTCTCGAATTTATAATTTATATTTCAAAATAAAACTAAATTCAAGACAGACTGATCTGAAACTGATTATTTCTCAAAGCACATTTAAAGCATCTTCATGTGACATTAAGAGCGTATGAGCTGTCAGGACAGGAGGCTGAACTGACAGCTAGCAGCTAACAATGCTAACTCAATGACAACAGTGCTGACAGAGCTAACTGTGTTAACCAGGGTGAGCAAAGGAAAAGTACGTTATCAATAATTTAATATTAAAGGGGCTGTATTCGACACTTAAAGTGGGGCTGGTCGATATGCTAGCTGCTGAGATCAGTGTCAATTTCATTGACGAAAACTATGACGAAAATTTTTTGTCAACAACCTTTTTTCCATGACAAAAACGAGACGATGACGAGCTCAAAATAGATATTAATAATAAAAACTAAGACAAAATCTATGTCACAGTTTCACTGACAAGACGAGATGTGACAAAAATGTTAGCGGTCGACACTGAGACACTGAAAGCCAAGAACGGCTGCGCTTGTAAATATCTTCAAATGCCACATGAGTTAACTCCAGTAAATAGTCTGCACCAGGGTGTTTCGCTAGCAAGCAAAAACATGCACACCGGAGCAGCATCAGCTGTTGATGCAACTTGTGAGCTGTAAATAATCAGCAGTGTGTCTGACTGGATGGTGAAGCTTTTAAACAGATTTGTGGAGTTTGTTATTTGCAGCGATGGCTGTTAGCAGTTAGCTCCGCTTGGTAGCCGCTGAACGGCAGCAGAGCAAGCAGCCACTGGCCGCTGGTCTTCACGTCTGTTCCAAGATGATGGAAAGGAGCCAAAAACAGACCACAGCCTCTTTTCCACCGCAGGAACTTTTATCATTTACCCAGGATTTTGAAAAACCTCTGCGGCTTTCCACCGAAATTGCCAGGAGAAAAAAACTTTCCCTCAACCCCAAACTTCCCCTGAAAAAAGTACCTAGTAGAGGGGTAGGACTTTTCAGATTTCCTGGAATTCTTGAGGGGCGGGGCTGTGTGCTGAAGAATGCTGATTGGTGGAACACACACTTGCAGCGTTCCATACTTCTGTGCCAGTGTGGCTGCAAATTTTATTTTGGAAAATGGAGCAAAAGAAGAGAAGCTACGAGAAGTGGACGGACGACGAGGTCCAGGCTCTTTTGAGCGTATTTGCAGAAGAAGAACTTCAGTGGGACTTCGAGTCGCCGACTCGCAAGGACCAAGTGTATGGAAGAATAGCTGACAAGCTGGTGAAGCTAAATATAGGGCATACGCTGAAACACATTTGTGAAAAGTTGGAGGAATTTAAACAAGATTATAAGAAGCTTCAGGCATTCGCGACTGTCTTTGCTAATAACGCCTGTCGTCTTTTCCGTGCAGATCACATGGTTTTATATGTGATGTAGTAAAACACGAGGAACAACAGAACGACTTGAACGTCCTCCATCCTGGTGTATTGTGTCACACAAATGATGATGCAGGCTTGAAACGCAAACCCCACATATTACCAGGAATTCTATTACCTAGGTAAATAAATTCCTGGAAACTAAAGTTCCTGGAAATGTTAGTGGAAAAGGAACTAATAAGGACATTCAGTGATACTGTCTCCTGGCGATTGCAGCCCCCTGAACTGATTCAAATCGAAATCGCATCATGGCAGACTTTGTGATACCAGCAAATATCATATCATTGTCCAAAGACTCAATTTAACTCGATTCCATGAGTTCCTTGCATTCATTACATTGTTCAGGCTTTGTCGATTCCAGGAGAGTTGATGGAGCCCCATTGTCTTTTCTAGCAGCATCCTGCCTCACCTGCAGACCCTCACATCCACACCTGAGAGGTGTCCACTGACTTAAAAGCTCTACTGCTAACAAGAGAGGCACGTCTGGAGAAGGTCGCACTGTTTGGCTAACGCTCGTTAAGGCAAATAAACGTCAGAGAATCGACTGTAGTCTAAACTCCTGAATATCCACAGGTGTGAGTGTTATGATCTGCTGCAGCTGCAAAGTGTGTGCCGGGTCAGAGGAAAATCTGTTTTTGTTGTTTTGCCTGACGCTCCTCTCAACCTTGAAACTCACACTGCACAACATTCTCCGTGTGCAAACACCGCGATTGTCTCCGAGACTCAAGCAGCTATAAACATGCACATATTGACAAGGGACCCCCCTCTGTTATTGTGCGCACGTAGAAATGTATGTATGCAGCGGCTGCATCGGCACTGACTGTGTGTGTGTGTGTGTGTGTGTGTGGCTGCCAATGAGCCTGTGTGTATGAGACACTGTTGTGTGCATATGAATGGCAGGGGGTATCCTCTTCCTGAATGCAGAGCGCATCCAGAATATCTCATTGCTATTCATGTGAATGAGTCTCCTGGAATCAAACAGCAGCCAAAAGCATATTTGCACAGAGTTAAAATGCATGCTGTACTGGAACAGAAATCTAGCAGAGTTTCCTCCGAAATGAAATCTGCCTCACTCCATCAAGTCGCCTAATGTTTACAGTGTAACTGCTGAACAATGTTGAGAGATGCTCCCGCCATCTTTACATTGGATTCTAGCATATAGCGCGTTGTCTCTCCGGGTTCTTCGTTCCTCTAACTTGACTTTTCTCTTTTTAATTTTGAGCTCCAGAAGTGATTAAAAACATCAAAGCAAACTCAAATTTCAACTGAAAGTTGCTGTCAAGTTGTTGAAAGTTGATTTATTGACTGTGAAAACCTACAGCTTTGAGCTGGAGTCAAGTCGTTTACAATTATAAGTTAGAGGAGTCAAAGATTTTATGATTTACATACATTTATCTGACTTTAAAACAAGTCTGAATCTTTTCAAAAAGACAGGAGCAGGAAAAATGTCCTCACTTTTCAAACATGTCCTCACCCTCACGTCTCGTTTAAGGTAGTTCTGAAGGCAAAGGGGTCCAACCTGGTACTAGCAAGGTGTACCTAATAAAGTGGGCGGTGAGTGTATAACGCTGTACTACATTTACTCACAAATTCTTCTGTAATAATGAACAGAAGAGTTTCGCAAACACATCAAACATCATAGATGTTCTCATAGAAATGAATGAACTTCCAGCTGACTCACATACGTACACAGAGCTTTGTGAAAATGAGGCGTCAGAGCCCGATCCTACACCTGGCACACAGCATAGCACAACTCACCGCTAGTTTCAGACTGATGCTGAACGCAGAGCTGCTGTCCGACTCCTCATTAAGAGAGACGCTGTACGTATTTACACACGAGGAGCAGAGTAACTTCATTGATCATTTCAGAAGCTCAAAGTCTAGTTCTGTTTCCTCTGTAAAGTTTTTAGTTTTGATATTTGCTGCAGAGACATAACTGCTCTTGCTACATTACTCTCAACAGAAAACCACTCAATGCTCCAAATTGCCAAATCCACCATGTACACAGCAGCACACCAGGTGCAGGCACACCTGGCTTTTAAAGGGAGATGACACTCTAATTGGTTGAATTCATATTACACTATTACTTTGCGCCCAGATTATGTAGCACCTAACCAGCAGAGTGGTTTCACTTTAGACCATGTGCTATATATTAATGTGCACTCGTCCTCACAACGATAGAAGAGCACACACGCAGCGACTAGAGAGTCCCTGATCAAGTTCCTTCCAGGGAGGTCAAATAAATGAAGCATACATGTTGATGAGCAGTCAACCTTAAACCACCCAGTGACCAGCAGCAGGAGCAGACTGACAGCTGGTGACGCCCCTAAACTGCCGTGTGAACCTCCTCATCACTTTCTTCCCTGCAGATCTCCACGATAAACCAATCCCAGTGTTTCCTTCCCTCTAACCTTCCCTCCCTTCCTTATCCACTCCCGTCACGTTCACACTGATATGATAAAGATGCTGTTTGTGTGCACGCTCTGCAACACCGGCTGACAAAGGACTGGATTTTCAGCAGCATCTGATCATCTTGCTTATTATCTGGTGCATGTTTTGAGTCAGTGATGCAACAGATTTGTTTTACACCTTGTTGCTCAGACAGTGATTTGATTTCAGTGAAAGCCCCGAACCCAAAAAGCCAAGAAACACGATCTCCTCTGACACACAGTACATCTGTATGTTGTTTTCCTTCAGTCACCTGCAGGTTTGTAAAGTCAATAATAATAATAACACATGGAAATGATTGTATTTTTGACAAAGCCAACATGTAACACACACTGTACTGCTGTTTCCTCTGAGAGTCAGCACAGTCCATCACTGCCTCTCTCTCTGAACCACCTGCTGACATCAGTTAACCAGTGAGCTGCGCTCAGTTACATGTTGCACACCGCCCCCTTGTGGTTTAACCGTCAGAGGGTAAATATATGCACAGAGCCATTACATGTTGGTAGAATCATGCAGAGGAGCTCCTTTTCTGTAGTTTAAACCCATTCATATTCACAACAAGAACAACAGCGGTCTAAAATGTGCAGTTCATTCATCATCATGTCTACAAACAGAAGAATATAAATGTGGAAGCCCATTTCCTGTCAAACCATGTCAATATGGACCAAAATCTCTGAGGAATGTTTCCAGCACCTTGTTGAATCTATGACAACAAGAGTTAAAGCACCTATACGCAGCTTTACATCCTGTTATCTGCAGGTACAGATGAGCAGACACTATTCATCCATATGACAGCAGTGATCACTGGGTACATGATCATAGTTGTCGCTCAAATGTCTCCTCAACGCCACTGAATCAGACTTGAGGCCTGTCTTTCACTGGCTTCAGCCCTGCAGTCTGGCGCCCTTGCTGACTTAAACGTGATGACAGTGAAGACATCACAGTACGTTCGACTGTGGTCAGGAGGGTGGACACTTGGGTTCAGCCTTTGTCCGTTTCTCTGGCAAGAAAATCCAAATCTAGCCATGATATTGAATCTTATCTGAAGCTGAAGTTGGCAGGTGCGACAGTCTGCCAGTCAAGGAGATCATATCCCAAAATACACGGCTCTTGAAGGCTTTAATGTCGTCTTAATGGAGGAATAATTGTCAAAATTGCCTCCAGGACTCGCAGTAAAAGACATCAAATTATCCTTTTACAGCCAAATTTCTGGTGAAGATTTACTTCAGGGAGAGTTGAAAGTTTTTTTGGAGCTGGTATCTCACAGCTATTAGTGAAACTGCGTCCTCAGGGACATCCGGACGAGCCTCATCATTCAGCTGCGGTGGTCAACACTTGATCACAAATGGCTGTGGATAATGGGAAAGCTGGAGGCTCTTGTGTTTGGCACATTCAGAGGAAGCACAGCTGTTTGTCATGAAGGGAGAGGAGGCTCTGATAACAGTCTTCATCAACACAGTCAGTCCTCTGCCAGGAAGGAAAAAAAAACTTCCTGATTAGCAGTTAGCTTTGACTGACAGTCGCTCTAAAGGGACTTTCCGCTGAATAACTCTCCTCTGCAACTGCTCCGGCTCAGACCAGACGCTTTGGTCCTGATTAACCAGCCGCACATGCAGGGAAAATACACCTACACACACATCTGCAGAAAAACTCTCCAATGTCTCACACACTTTTTTTTGGGACTATTTGTCTTATAACGTATGTAGCTGATTGTTTCTCCACTTCCCATCCTGTCATGTAGACTGACAACAACAACTACACACACGTCTGTTCCTCTTCATCTCCATATGTTCTGTACATAAAAGCATCCACCTCATACATATGGAGCTGTCAGCGTGATGGATGGACTTCCTGGGATGATCTCGCTCTCAGTAACGCAGAGGAACTACAGTAAAACACGATCTGCGCCTCACTTCATGCTGGAGTGTCTCTACATATGATTTACAGCAGTTTCACTCAGCAACACCCGAACATAAAACTATTTCACCGACGTCTGTAGGAAACAGTTTGTTACTTTACAGGATGTGTTGATTTTTTGTTGCATCTTGTAGTTCTTGATCGTATATTAATATTCTCTTGAATGTTCTTAACGTTCATCTTCTGCTACTGGAGTTGATCCAAATTGAGGGTCTAAGGATAGAGGGCGTCATATATGATGTTCAGTATGTTGTGCCTCTGTGTTGCAGACTTTAATTCGTACCTAAGTAGCTAGGTGCAGCAGTAGCTCAGTACATAGGGACTTGGGTTGGGAACCGGAGGATCACCGGCTCAGGTCTCTTTCAGGACCAAATATATAGCGTGGACTGGTAGCTGGAGAGGTGTACGTTCACCTCCTGGGCCACTGAGCAAAGCACTGAACCCCCAGATGCCCAGGACACCTGTCCATGGGCATGGGCTCTGACATCTCTCCATTTAATGTATGTGTAGGTCCTGTTTGCGCGTGTGTGTATTTCGGGAAAATATTGATTGAATTTCCCCTCTGGGATTAATAAAGTATATCCTCTAATTCTTCTTTTTCTTCTACTAATGTGGCACAATGTTGTATAAGTATTTTTTGGGAGTACTGACATTTATTTGACGTTTAGTTCCAAGCTGCCGAACTCTGATGCATTCGGTAATCGACTTGTTAGGGCTTTCCCACAACCAGGAAGCGGCTGGAGGACAGTGGGTGAGTTTTGTTTTCGTCTTTTAAAAATACAAACCGGGTGAACCTAGCAAGTGTTTGATGCCTCGTATTATGTGTAGGGACCCTATTTGTATTGTTGAAGGAGTATGGTGCTGTTCTGAACATTATTTGTGGTTGTGAGTGGCTTTTTTGATCGTGGTTGGCTTACGGCTCCTAAGGCAGCAGCAGTTAGCGCTCAAGTCACTAGTACTAGAGAAGTTTGTGGTCTGCAAACTCACTCTCTTGAGGGGGTGTTCTACTCGGTGTCACAGTGCGTTAGACCCTGGGTTAAAATGACTCCGGAGTATCCCTTTAGGTACACTTAATTTAATAAAATTACTTTTGATACTTCGGTGCAATAAATATATCAGAATATATATCAGAATTTGATCCATTTGGTCTGATAATATCTGGAAAGTCTAAAAGAGCTGCTTCATTGAAAAAATGTATCCCCATTTAAGGTAGCAGAGGGTAAAACAGGAAGTTAGCTGGCTTGGCTAGCAGAAGTCTCTAATGCTCTTGCTCTATGGGCCAAACAGTGCAGGAGCAGCGCTGATCTTCCGGGTAATTTCATACTGCAGAAATAGAGCTTTTTTTGGCTTCATTCACTACTGAGCAACTTTAACAGAAATGCACGAGGCCCTGCTTCTGATGCTGTATCAGGGTCTGTTAATATATCCATGTTTGTTGCCCATACACTTCTCCGATGCAACTGCAAGCAGTGCGTCTGGTCACAAGCACACCGACTGACACAATCATTTTGTCCATCGTTTTTATACAGTCATCGCTACATCACGAAAAACAGCCTTTTCTGGTACATTTACAGTAATAATCATGAATGTGTGCAAAACATGATAAGTAAAGTTTAAAACACACTATATAACCATCTCTCAGTCATCAGTGTGTCAGTCCAAAGCTGTACACTGAAAATACACTCATGTAAAGACTATCCATGTCCCAATAAAGACATTTACAGGAGAAATATTGAGGACTTTTATTGGACCAAAAAACACCTGACGTAAGATGATCTGCTCCGAACTATAAAAGCTGACAGGTATTCACAGCTTTAGTTTCCTCTGACTCTCTGTCACAGACACTCTGCCTTCTCCTGAATGTCTCCGTCTATGAAACGCAGATGCTGGGAAAGTAAAAGTTCAAACTGAACCCAAATAAGCATGACATTTCCACAAATGTGATATTACGACACCATAAAAGATTCCAATAAAACACAACTGGAAAATGTCCCCAACTGATGTCAGAGAGATATTCAGCTTCTGCTCCTTTTAGTCGACTTCAAATTCTCCGCCTGGACCACTTGGTATTTCCTCGCCTCACTGTTAGAGATTACATTTCCTCTTTCTTTTGGCAGCTGTCAGCTCAAACAGCTCCGTGACCATTAACTGTTGAATCTTCTGCACCAGGAAATGATCACTAATTGAATAACATCTAGATCTTTGCTCACTATAGCTAACATCTGCATTTACGTTGAGGTTTTCGTCCAACACTTTGCTGGAGTTTGTTTGAGCTGAAGGTAAGCCAAAGCGAAGAGAAGTCTTCCAGCTGAATGGTTCAAATGTGAAAAGTTTAAATTCAAAACATCAACTCAATGTCGTCCGCCGTTATCTGAGTGGAAGCTGTGCTGCGTCGGCCTCATTCAGAGATTTCAATGGTTGTCATAGCGATGGAAGCTTTTAAAAATTGTATTTTTGAGATTACCTTGGCTCTCTTTATTCTTTGGCTTTCTTTTCTGCTTGCCAAATACTCCCCCCCCCCCCGCCCGCCTGCCCTTCTCTTTCTCTCCTTCTTTCTCTCTTTATTCCTCCTCCTCCTCCTCCTCACACACAGAGAGAGACTCTTACAATGACACAAACCAAAGCTGGAATGCCTGCGAACATTTGCACAGAATAAGTGTTTTGGCCTTCTTTTTTCTCTTAAATGCTTGATGTAAAAATGGTGGTTGTTGACATTCATATGAATGCTGGTTCTCCACAGAGAAGACACACACAGATGAGACGGGTATATGCAGGTATATATGTGATACACCCACTTCTTCTTCTGGCCGTTTACAGTATACCCACCTATCAGCCAAAAAGCTGTTGGAATATATAGGGAAATGTACCCACTTCCTCCTCTGTAACACGCCCATCTACCTATGCAGAGTTGCTTCCCACTCAGCAGCCATACTGTAGGACAGACTCTGTATCTCCAGCAGAGCTACATTAATATATTATGAAGCAACAGTGTCGTGTCTCTCAGGTTATTCGGGGTGAGAAGGAGGCCATATAGAGGACACAAACCTTCAGGCTACTCCTGTACTTCAAAGAGAACTCCACGTATACACACTGTCACACTCACAATGGACCACTTTCTAAAAAGGGATCAGAATCGATGCTGCAGAGGTGCCTTTTATATTCCACACATTCCTCTTCTTTGTCAAAACCTGGCTCCTACACTACCCACAATGCAACTCCAACACCAAACTTTCAGTCACAGATTCAGGTCTGTTATGTTAGAGGCAGCTAATGATGGATAAACAGCAGCAGGCTACAGAGGGGTGGTTAGCTCACGTCTCTCTAACTCTGCACCTCCACAGTTTGGTTCATTTTTAAACTGGCAGGCTTCAGCCTCAACTGACTCGAGTGACATCACCTGAGTACATTTATCAGACTTCACACAGCTCCACCTGGACACACCAGCGTTGGGCAGTACAGTAATAATACTACACAAGTAGCGTAACTAATTACTAATACAATTTTAATAAGACTATTAAAGTTACACCAAAATCAAACAACTTGTTATCATGTCACTACTGACTTGAAATACAGCAACACATCAGCTGACTTGTTTTCATGATCGTCACATAGCAGCAAGCAAGGTCTGAAGATGGAGACGCTTACCTTTGCAACTGGAAATATTCCCATTTATTGAGCATAGCGTTAGTTCAGGCAGGACACAGTGTCAGGCTCAGCTCACATCCCATCTACATCAGCTGATCTCAAACAGCCCGATCAAGTGACGGAGCAGCTGATAGATCACATGATTCCTTTCTATGCAACCAGCTGGTGAATCTCATTCAGGGCGCCCTATTTAAACTGCTCTGACCTGCCTACTGTTGCTGCTTCCTCTGCAAGCCGCTTTGCAACCTGCCTCCACCCCAGCTCCTCCTTTTCATGCTGTGTCTGACTTATCAATGTCATTTCTGTTTGTCACTGATGCTGCTCTGTTCTGTTCCTGGAGGGTCTTTGCTGCTGCTCTCCCTGCCTTAGGCTTTCAATGTAGGCACATGGAAGGGCAGGGAGGTTTGCTCTCCCTGCCTTAGGCTTTCAATGTAGGCACATGGAAGGGCAGGGAGGTTTGCTCTCTCCACCTTAGGCTTTCCACGTAGGCATGTGGAAGAGGCTTTCTGCATAGGCCTAAGAAAGGCAGAGGGGCCCCAGAACAGAGCCACACCACCAAATATAACACTGCAAATGGAAATAAAGTTTTCTTTGACTAAAGAGTTCCTGACTGAACTTTAATTTTGTCAGGAGGAGAGATGACAAGAACACTGCTGCTGTAGGTAGTCGTATTAAAACTCTTTCCACTGTAAAAAGACGCCCTGATCTGAAACACGTACTACGACTGACAGCACAACAACGTGAAGCTCCACGGAATACACCCCACCAAAGCTGAGCCGTTCTCAGCCATGGTGGTCGGCTGTAGCCCTGCACTGGCTAAACATCCAATGCTGGATTTTAATCATGGACAGCTGCAGATACAAATACATAAAGAAGCTTGTGGTTGGATGGATTGTGGATGAAATGTTGCTCCACGTATGACTCCCCATCTTTCAGGCAGAGCGCTGGGAAAATACTGGTCACAGGAAACAGAAGACCCCAGGGTAAAAAAAAAAGCTATCTAACCTTAGCTACACCTACCGGCGATTACTCTGACATTCACACAGAGGCACATGCCTGAATTTGGGGAGGAAGCAATTGCCAATTTTATGGGGTGTAATGAAAAAGTAATATACTTTTCAAAAGATTAACAAGTAATGAGTAATATATTACATTTTTAGAGTAACACGCTCACCACTGGGACAAGCTAAATACTTGTTTTCACATATACAGTGGAACTACTCCAAAGGTGTATATTTTCATGTGGAAAATCTGTAAAGCTTCCTTTTACTGAGCCACAAGGAGGGAACAGAGGAATAGAAACACGTGTACACACAATACAACGCAATGCAGGTTTAAAATACCACATCACCACCATTACAAGCAGCCAGATAAAGAAGCAGCAGCAGCAGCAGGAGAACTGACGCACAAAGAGATTCTTTTCACTCCAACACACAGTGTCACAGTTAACCTTGAAGTATGAACATCTGCTGACGTGTTGCCTCTCAACCAGCAACACAGTTTTATTGTCCTGTAAAGCTGCAGTTTTTATCATTTTCTCCACTGACGATATTTTTGAATAAGGTCTAAGTTTTGGTTTTAAATGACAGATCAATTGAGCTGTGTGTTTTCTGCTTTAAAAACAGAGCTCACTACAGATCACAGTGAACAACACCCTGCTGTGGCGAGGTCAGCTCTAAGGAAACAATTAAATTAGATATTTTTAATCATCCAATTTCACCTTTTTCATCAAAATAAAGACTGAGAAACTCCTCTTTTGGCAGTGTGAAAGATTTTACAAATGTTGTGTATCCTAATAAAAGAGACAGCAAACAAATAAGAAGACTTGTGTTTAAAAATCCTGTTTTTCATTCATGTCCAACTGATATTCTGGCAACTGTCCCCCATTTTCAACCCGTAACCACCTGATTCGTATTCAGCGACATGCTGTTGTAGCCTTGATTTGTCACAAATAATTACAGAAGCATATTTATTGGCGTAAACATCATAAACAAATCCACACAAATTAATCTCAACAAATGAAGCATTAGAATTTAATTACAGGGAACCATGATGCCCTGTTGCACTGAACGTCCTTGTGTTTTGAATACATTAAAAAGACACACACACACACAGACACACACACACACACACACACACACACACACACACACACACACACACGTCCTCTCTGGACCCAGACAGACAGTTATGCAACACATCATCCCCATAAGATTATATTTGACAGTTTAGTGATGTCGGATGATGAAAGTGCAGTGTGTCATAAAAGTAGTGTGTTTTTTTTTTACATGTTTTAGTGTGTGTGTGTGAGAAAGTGTGTGTGTACTACAAAAACTGGTATTTGCACAAGTCTCTTTTCGTGTTTTCTGCCGCCTGAATTAACAAAAGGACCTGAGGATCTGTACACATTTGAGTTTTTGTACTCGACAGCTTCTCATGGATACACACTGAGCATAATAACACACGTGCGTCCTACACTTTAGTATTCTCGCAGTGTAACTTATTCTTTGATGTCACAATCCAGCTCCCCTTATTTTCCTCCAACTTCTGTGGATTTCTGTGAATTCGCGCACACGTCTTTTCAAACGTGCAGACAGGCCTTGAGAGTACAGTGATGTTAATCTTTTGCTTTGCCCTTTGAAAACCGCGTACCGCTTGAAAAACAAGCACCCTGCCATGAATAAAGCCTTCGCTTTAAGGCTGCAGAGAATAAAGAGGGAGAGGAGGAGGAGGAGGAGGAGGAGGAGGCCTGGCAGCAGTAACAGACAGTACGTGAGTGAATGACGAGTTTGTAACTGAGAGAGAGAAAGAAGCTGAAAGGAGGAATGAGGCAAAGCGTGAGGAAGAAAGGAAGATAAAGGATTGCAGAGGAGGAGAGATGTACTTTAATGTTGTCACGAGAACAAGAATTGATCACCCTGAGGTGTGACGGTTTGATTCAGAAACAATAAAGTGTAAAGAATAAATACAAATAAACACTGGTACTGATATTTTTCCCTTTAAAAGCCTCTGATTTCTCTTTTGGAGAGGACAAAGAGAAACAAAAGCCACTTTTACACTGCTTTTCGAGGCAGGAATTTCATGCCGTTATTCCACCTCGCTGTGCTGTGTTTAAGGAACAATCGCAGAATGGGGGGAAAGAGTTGTCTCGCCTCTGAGTGGGAACGGATGTGGCAACTTTGACGAAACGACGTCTGAATAAACGGGACAGCTGGCAGAAAAGTATTCTGGGTGGCAAGGGTGTGATGTTTTATTGTGTTATGTGTGCGACCTATGGGAGATTTAGGGTGCTGTCACACCTGCCCTTTTTGGTTCGGTTCAATCAAACTCAAGTTAGTTTGCCCCCTAAGTGTGGTTCGTTTGTGCAGGTGTGAACACAGCATTCACACTCAGGTGTGCACCACAACAACCGGACTGAGACCTTCTTGAAGAGGTGGTCTCAGTCCGGTTACAAACGAACTCTGATGCGGTTGGTTTGTGGTGAGAACGTGTTCCGACCTGGATCTGAACCAACTGCAGTCACATGACACATTGTTTGGGTTAAACATGAGCATGTTACAGTCCTGGAGGATTATTAATGTGCGCCTCCTCCTGTACTGCCTTAATATGCACATTCAGCACATCCAATGCATCAAAACATTGTTTTCTAGTTGGAGCCGCGCCTCGTTTTCAAACTGTATGCTTTGACTCAAATGAACAATGACAGCAATATAGTCCACGATGAGCAGCGCTAAAATCAACCTGCGTAGTTGTCCCTCCATTGTGACATTAGAAAGTGTCACATTTATCTTGACAGTGTACTCTTCTTCAACATTTGCTTTACTTCCTGGATTTTTCCCACATGGAAATTCTGACCAATCAAGAGCAGCTTTCTCACACAAGGCATTTGATCTGGTCCGCTTGTAAATGCTGCCGTGAGAACACGAACCAACTCTAGGCAATTATACAACTTTGGAACAAAACTAGTCCCTGAATTGGACCAAAGGAGACAACGACAGGTCTGAAGGCACCTTTAAAAAGTAGCTGTTAGCAGTTAGCAGCTAACTCAAAGAAGAGGAACAGCAGCTGAAAATGTCCGCAAATTGGGAAAACAATGAAGTTCGGGAGCTCCTTACCCTTCAATCAGAGACCCGCCACCATATAACAGAGCAGGTAAATGATTGTTACTGCCATGTCATGCCATTGCCATTGTTAAAACGCTGCTGACACATATGTCACACTAGAGGCGATCATCACTCCTCATCTGATTCCCTGATGCTGGCACACTTTCTAAAATCACATATGGGAGCAGCGTGTTGCTGCTGCTGTTTGACTCTGTAAAAATGCCAAGGCAGCATATAAGTGACTTCGTTAGCAGCTCTATAGCCCAATCTCTGTGTTAAAAGGGTTTTAAATAGTGTCCCCGGAAGGAAACATCTGCTGATGTTAACACAGTAAACAGCACAGTCAGCCATATGGAACATCTGTTGATCTTGCAACTGCAGCAGCTTGATTCTTTAGTTAATACAATGACCGTCAACCCTAATCTGTTAATAAACAAACATTACATTTATATGTGGCAAATTTAAGATAAAGATTTAGCATTTCCTCTAGGCTGAGGAAAGCAACAAAAAAACACAGGTGAGTGTTGGATGAACAGTATGGTTCTAGTCAGAGGTGGAAAACTCAAGTCACATGACTCAAGTCGAGTCAGACTAGAGTTGCAAATTTATGGACTTGAGACTTGTTTGACTGACACTGATTAAAGACTCAACTGTGACTTGACTTACACTTAAGACAGATGACTTGAAAAGACTTGACTAGATATTAAGGAGCTACATTTTGTTTTTGAAACATGGTCGGGAGATATTTAGTGCAACGCAGGCATACTTAGCAGCCTACTACGATGCAGCAGACTAGCTGAGGCCAACGCATGAGGCAGATGTACAAGGTCAATAACTTATCAGCAAATATTGACGTACAGCCCTCTAACTGATCAGAAGAAAATTACAGTGTCCATATTGACCTGGTCGTCATGATCAAACACAGAACTTATTGTGTTTTTATCTATGACTGATTTGTCTCCAGAAACAGCTTCATCTCAGAGACACGTCAGCCGTGCATCTGTTCAATAGATCGATGGTTTAAGGTGGAATTGGACACAAAGCTTTATATAACAGTGTGAATCTAATCTGTGTCCACCGTAAAGCCAACAGAGCAGGTCATCATTTCATTTTCCCAGAGGTTACAGTCATGATCCTCTCTGACACATTTCTCAGATGATTTTAATACTCGACTCACACAGTGTGTGTGTGTGTGAGGCAGATTGAGATGATGCCTGATGGATTAACAATGCTGTGGTGATTGTGGATTACGCCTGGTGTGTGTGTGTGTGTGTGTGTGTGTGTGTGTGTGTGTGTGTGTGTGTGTGTGTGTGATGAGAATAAATCTAAAACTGTTTTTCTATTAAAGCTGGTGTTACATAATGATGCCTGTCAGGTCCCATTTTAAACAAAGACTAAATCACAGACACAAAGATGAATTGTTTTTTCTATTTTGGGATTTTTTCATCAATGAGTCGAACATAAATGTCACATTATTACACAACATCATGCAACACACCTAATCTGTTTATTTTCTGTGTCCCATCATCCTCATTCATCTGTGTTTCATTCCTCTTTGGTAACAATCTGTGACAGTAACCTGTACACTGATAAAATGATGTGGTTTTATTACAGCGGTGCTGCTGGAGGCCTCAGCTCAATTCAAACTGCAAAACAAACCTTTGTTCACAATAATAAAAAGTCTATCCCAGCTGACACAGGGTGAGAGGTGGGGTACACCCTGGACAGGTCACCAGACTATCACAGGGCTGACACATAAGCCCCGTTTCCACCAAGCAGTTCAGTTCAGTTCAGTTCAGTACTCTTTCTTTCTGTTCCCACAGTGAAAAGTTGTGGATGGTACCAATAGAAGCGTTCCATACCGTCCCCATGTTTGGTCCCCCCTCTGTTGGGGTACCTAGCACACAGATCTGGTACTAAAAGGTGGAGCTGTGAACACTGCAGTCTGATTGGTCAGTAGAGGACGGTCACTCTGCTCAGGGCTGAGTTGTGTCTGGTTTTGAGGCTCATGTAACCACTGTTCATACTGGCCCTCGCTCTGGGAAAAAAAAAAAAAAAGCACTGTAGAGCATTGTTCCTGTGGGCTACAGCAACACTAAACCCCTGAGCTTGCCTGAGAAGGACTAAATGCACAAAGCTGCCATTTTTAACTATCCCATGGAGAGAGACTCTCACTGCAGCCTGTTCTATTTTGTTCTGAAGTTGGACACAAAACTAACCAGCATACATTGTGCAGCAATCGCCAGTGATAGAATCTGCACAGGCCTGGCTCATCTCAAATGGGCCTTTCTCACCATGAGGTGGATGGTGGGTCACCGGATCAAGATGCCTGCCAAGCTGCAAAGCACTGTTCAAGACCAGCAAACAAAACTGGTTATGACTAAGCGAGTCACTGCTGTGTTTACAGCTGATTTTTAGTCACCAAACTTGGGTGTTTACAGCGATGATAGTGGCACGAAAAAAAAATACAATATTATATTCCATTTCTGCCATTATATCCCCCTAAATCCTACACAATCCTGTCACTGACTGTGTAGCTCTCCAGCATGCATCATCATTAAAAGACACCTCAGTGTGCACAACAGGTGAACGTATACGTTCATACGTCTACTGAGAGGATGTGACCAACAAATCACTGCTGTTTTTACATGAATAATGAAAGCAATAATAAATCAACTTTAAAAGTATAATTGATTAATTTTCTGTAGATTAAGGAGCACGTTCAGCACCTGATCAGTCTGACACAACCTACAGGGGACTCTGTGAAAGGAGGCAAAATAAAAAAGTTGTGCTACAAGACATTTTCTCGTAAAGCCCAGTTATTTCACAGCAGATTTATCCATCAATCCATGTGGAGCTGAGAATATGTGAACAGTCCTCAGGCACAGACACGGAAGTACAGGTTCAGTGTGTGTGTGGCACAGTGTGTGGCACACTGACCCAAATAGGAGCAGCTTTTGAGTCTCAGCCATTTCTTAGAGAAACCCGCTCGCTGGCACCGCGTGCAGCTCGACTTACAGACAGAATCAGCACAGTGTCTGTAATCAGGATCAAAGATTTTTTGGCAAATATCACAGGAAAAAAAAACACAGGATATGAGGCAGGAAAACACCACAAAGTAAGACAAGGTCATTACAAACTCATTATGAGCGCCAGAGATAAAGCATAAGCGGATATTTTAGGAATATTACAGTGATTCTCCGCGAGCGTAAAGACGGAAATAATGCGCATTAATCCGCTGCCCGCGGCGGCGCGCAGGATAAACATCTTGTCACCGTATGAAACGGTGAGTGTGCGCAGAGCGACCTGAGCCCGCAGGGATCAGCGTTAATTAAGTGCTTTACAGCGCAGCAACTGTCAATCATGTTGATGAACAAAGCCTCAGCCTCCTGTTGCCATAGAGAACTCACGCAGCCCGTGCGCTTTTCCATCCATGAACGCAAACTCACACCTTAAATAAATAAGTGCGCGTGAAGCATCCTTACCTCGAACAGAGGTGGAGTGCCCTTGTCTGGAAGTGTGCATCCCAATAATTCAGCCAGGAACTTTGCCATATAGAGGTGAGAGGTGAGGTATTCCTGAATGAAGAGCTGGATCAACAGGAGAGTCCTCTTCCCGGCAGCCGCGTCAACTTCTCTGTGGCGTTCAAGGACCCTGCGCGCATCCCCTCTTTTCTTCCGCTCCAGCTGCCCGAACAAAACCCCGGAGAGGAGGCAGAGACAGAGGAGCAAGATACCGTCAGCTGAGCGCAGGACAGCGGCTGGATGTTGCCTGTAAGCCTGTCAGATCCTGGATGATGGAGGGTGGATGGTTTCACCATCAGCAGCGGTGTGGACTCTGCAGGTGGGGCCGGGCGGAGGGGGAGTGGGCGGGACAACGAGCTGTCAGGTGGTTTTCATCGACGGGGTTCCCCCATTCAGAGGCGACATGGGAGGTGAACCTGCACCTGGAGTCACGTTGGCTTTGATTAAACCTCAAACTCATTGTGTTATTAATATTTTTAGACTCAATATCTTAAAGTCTGATCACATATTGTGACCCAAGATAAATATATTTGTTTTAGGGCTGGGAAATAAATCAATATTATAACGACATCGTGATATGAGACAAGATATCGTCTTCGATTTGGATATCATAATGTTAAGTATTGTCTTTTCCTGATTTTATAGGCTGCTTTACAATAAATTGAACTTAATTTAATTTTTAACATTTTTAAAAACAATTAATTTGAACTTAATTAAAGAATTAAATAAAATAAAAAAAAATTGAATTAAATTAAAATTTAAAAATATTGTGATATTTAATTTCCCCCATATGGCCCAGCCCTAATTTGTTTATTTTATGACCTGAATTTTATTTCCTGGCTATCTGAATGTAGATTTGACATTAGGACCATCAGGCAGAGGACCTGCAAAAATGGTTTTATAGGCTGCATTACAGTAAACTGAACTTAATTTTAAAGTTTAATTAATTAATTTAATTTTAATTTAATTAAAGAATTAAAAAAAATCTAAATCAAATTAAATTAAATTAAATTAAAATTGATTAAACTGAAAAATGTTGTGACATTTAATTTCCCCCATATGGCCCAGCCCTAACTTGCATATTTTATTTTCTGGCTATTTGAATGTAGATTTGAGGCAGAGTCCCACAAAAAAACTGTGTAATGGGTATGTATATATACGCATATAGATAAATTCATGGGTACAGGCATGGGTAAAAATGAACTACATGCGGGCAGGCAGCAGGTGAGAACAAAAATTTATGTTTTATTATACAGAATGAAACTTGCCAAGCTGCAGACAACCTCTGTTCAAGACCAACAACAAAACCAGCTGTGTTTCAGCCAACATATCCTCGTACAACAGTTTTAATGATATCCTTCGAATCAGCGCCCCGTGACTGACGTTACATACTTAGCCGTCAAGTTATAGAGGTAAGGTTTAGAAAAAGATACACACTGACAGCGTGCCTTAAAATGACTCAAAGTTCACACAGTTCCAAACGTCAGTTTCCTGGTGAAAGTCCTGTGTTTTCTGACCCATCCACTGAGACATGTATAACAGACATATTCTGCCATATATATTGATGCATTCATTTTCATATTAAAATGTGTGCACAGTGTATTAAAACAGCTTGGTTTTAGCGAGTCACGGCAGGTTTTCAGGCACCAAACGTTAGTGTTTTTTAGTGACCCGTCACTGTTTTTCCACCAGGGATAGTGCCATTGATAGCAGTTGTTTTTTACAGAGACATTACTGCTTTTCCTTCTGGGATTGTGTCACCAAAACCAGGTATTCTGTGCTAAAACATGTTTAATATAGGTTAAATGTAGGTGACCCATCAGGGTGTTTCTAGCATTTTTTTAGGCTTCAAATGTGGGAGTTTCATGCAACCACTCAGTGTGTTTCCAGCAGCTTTTTAGGCTTCAGACGTGGGTGTTTTGTTGCGATCTGTCAGTGAGTTTCCAGCAGCTTTTTAAACACCAAACGTGAGTGTTGTGTTGCCACCAATCAGTGTGTTTCCAGCAGCCTTTTAGGGCTCCAAACATGGGTGTTTTGTAGCAACGTGTAAGGGTGTTTCAAGCAGCTTTTAAAGGCTCCAAACACGGGTGTTTTGTAGCGACCCGTCAGTGCGTTTTTTACAGCAGTGTCTTAGGCTTTAAACGTGGGTGTTTTGTAGCGACCTGTCAGAGGGGACAGTGGCACAAAAAGCAGTTGTTTTTTACAGAGACGTTGCTGCGTTTCCAGCTGGGATTGTGCCACCAACACAAAGTATTCTAAGCCAAAACATGATCTAGTCCTTACCATAACCAAGTGGTTTTGTGTGTAAACCTAACCACACGTTAACCGCTGCATTGTTAAAATGTAATGTTTCAACTTATACACCAAATAATAACCTGTAAACTGTCCTTGGTTTGCAGAAACACACAATGCAAACATTTATTCTGGTGATTGGATTGAGCAGGAAAACTGAAAGTTAAACTGCACTGCCTTTAAAGAAGTCATACTGAAGTTGAACTTGTTATGGAAGATATGCAGGATAACTGTACCTTTACCTCTCACTGTTAAAAGGCTGGTGTGACTGAGCCTTTATCGTACCATATTAATGCTGTTTATTCTGCATGACATGTTCAACAACCACATATGGGTTTAATGTTCTGAGTATGTAATATGTTTTCACGTCTTTCATCTATCAGCTGAGGGTTTTTTTAACAATCTGTCCATGTAAAATATCACAGCCTCACTTTGCTGCAGTTTCCCATTGGGAGTAATAAAGTAGTGCTCTGTCTGTCTGTCTGCTGTATCTATCACTTATAAATGCACAATGAGCGAATTAAACTGTCACCAGGGGTTTGGTTGAGTTGTATTTATTGAATATTCATGGGCTCACAGGACACCTGGCTGGATCTGAAGCCAGCAGGAGGAGGCGTTGCTGTGAGCGCAGGGTGGGCTTTTAATATTCGCTTTCCATGTTTGCATCTTATTAGATTGTTATTTTTCACAAGCTGACTGTTATCATGTGAGACACTGATGCATATGTTAGTCTCATGTTGTTAGATTATAGTTGTTTTTGTGAAATTCATTAAATACTCATGATTCATTCACGGCTTCTGTTTTTGTCCCTGGGTCAGGACGCCTCGGGGAGAGGGTGAGAGATGACTTTGGTTAGCGTTCATGAAATGCAAAAACATCCCTTTTGGTATTAATATTTACAGCCTGTGTGATTCTTGGAAGAATTAATCTAAAAGCCTGGAAATCATCTGACTAACTCTCACATTTAGGTATTCAGAGAGAGGTTGAAAGCAGTGCGTAAAGTCAGGAGCAAATGACAAACAGCTGAGTGAGTGACCAGCAGAGAGCGTAAATTGACGGAGGCTGATAAGACTAGGGCGATCTGAGGGGAAACCAGAGGGTGACCACCAAGTTTCCACAACAAAACCATCCTGCCACCATGGGTCAAGCATCGCACCTCCTGTTAGCTTCCACTGCATGTTTCTGCATGTGGCTAGCCGGCTGTCAATCAGCAAAGACAAAGGAAAATAAAAAAAGGCAAAACATTTAGATCACAAAAACTTAAAATTTCACCACATATAAATGGATAGCTCTTTGAAATGTGGCCCATTTATGAAGCAGCATTTAGGGGAAAAAGGACATTCTAGTTCTGACTCCTGATGAGACAGTACACCTTGCCAGTACTGATTTTGGTCCATATTGACATGATGACATCACAAAGTTGCTGCAGATTTGTCGGCTGCACATCCATGATGAGAATCTCCCGTTCCACCACATCCCAAAGGTGCTCTATTGGACTGAGATCTGGTGACTGTGGAGGCCATTGGAGTACAGTGAACTCATCGTCATGTTCAAGAAACCAGTTTGAGATGATTTGAGCTTTGTGACATGGTGCGTTATCCTGCTGGAAGCAGCCATCAGAAGATGGGTACACTGTGGTCATAAAGGGATGGACACGGTCAGCAACAATACTCAGGTAGGCTGTGGTGTTTAAACCATGCTCAGTTGGTACTAAGAAAATCTCCCCCACACCATGACACCAGCAGCAGCAGCCTGAAGCATTGATACAAGGCAGGATGGATCCATGCTTCCAAATTCTGAGCCTACCATCTGAATGTGGTTTTTCCAATCTTCTATTGTCCAGTTTTGGTGAGCCTGTGTGAATTGTAGCCTCAGTTTCCTGTTGTTAGCTGACAGGAGTGGCACCTGGTGTGGTCTTCTGCTGCTGTAGCCCATCTGCTTCAAGGTTGGATGTGCTGTTGCTTCAGAGATGGTCTTCTGGACACCTTGGTTGGAACCAGTGCTTATTTGACTTCCTGTTGCCTTTCTATCATCTTGAACCAGTCTGGCCATTCTCCTCTGACCTCTGACCTCTGGCATCAACACTGGATATCGTCTCTTTTTGGGACCATCCTCTGTAAACCCTAGAGATGGTTGTGTTTGAAAATCCCAGTAAATACCCAGACCAGCCCGTCTGGCACCAACAACCATGCCACGTTGCCTTTATTTTGTTAGGCTTTCACACTAGAGATCGACAGGAATGCATGGATAGAGAGAACAGGCTGAGATGCAAGCAATTAAATCACTTACAACAAGACTTCTTACTCGCTGTTTTATTTACTCTATCCACCTTTTTTAGGAGCAAAAGCATCACAGACACCGTTTACTGTAAACATATCGAGGTAGTAGTAGTGACAAGCCTGTGAAACTGGATTACAGTGTTACATTATGCAAAGGTCACCCAGCACAAACTTTTTAAAATGCAAATATAGATCTCATTTCAAATCGCCACGACCTCCTCTGACCTCCTTTTACAATTTATTTCTGATCTCCCTCAAAGTAGCACCGCTCTGAAATGCAGCAGCCGGCTGTTCATAAGCTCGTGCTCCCCAGGTATGCTCTTATTCTGTCAAACATCTTTCCTTTACTCCCCCCACCCCCACGCCCCTTTCCCTGCTTCCCTCTCTCATATCTGTCAGACTCGTCTCCTCAGCGATGTGGGATTCATACATGTTCCTTGTCAGAGCTGGAGAGGTCAAAAAGGTCAGGCTGCATGATATTGTCAAACTGAATAGATGTAAGAGAATAAACCGCTGGCACCTCTCTTCCCCTCTCGCACCACAAAGGACAGGGAGTGTAACTGTGTTGACAGGGACAGAGGAGGCAGACGAGGGATCATGAAGTCTGCAGAGGGAGAGGAAGAAAGGCAGACTGCATACAGAGGTGTTTGTGTAGAGTGGGTTTAAAAGGGTCTAATGTTTGTGGCATGAACACCATGTAGATCGTGTTGTCATGTAATTATGTGAACATTATTCTCCTTCAACAGCAGCTGCTTTATGTGACAATACCAAGAACAAAATGACGTAGTAAATATACAAATTGGAGACTCTACTGATGTTTGTAGAGCCATGCTAGAATCCCTGAGAGGAAAGTCCCATCAAAGACATTTGGTTTTAATTCTTGCTTTATTTTTTCCAATTAAGTCGACAAGATTCCACACAAAACATATGCTACAATTGCTCTGCTACAACAATCCTTGATCAAAAAGGACCAGGGAGACATTTTAGTACTGCCTGTCCTTTTCTTAAAATGACTAACATACATGGCTCTTTCAACATCCAGGCAGCATCTTCAATGTAGGTCAAAGCTTCATGCAAACTCCAGGAGACATTCCCAATTCTTTTTATTCTTAGAACAGATTACCGTCACTGTTTTAACCACTTAATAATTGATACAATTTCAATTATTTAAAGAGGGGATAATGGTGTGATGTCTCCATGCAAACTGCCTGTATACAGGTATGTGTTTACACTCTCACCAAGAAGCCCATCTGTAGTTGGAACATTGTTGATCTAGCTCACATGTTTACCCTTCCTCCTTTGTGTTTGTGCTGCATCATCCAAGCAACAGCAGTTTAAAAGAGCATTTAGTTCTCCCAAAACTATAGTTTGTTGGTACGACACCTCGGCGTGACGCCAGTAAAGCTGCAGACCACTTTTTGAGACCAACAAAACAACAAAACACATTTCTGTGTTTCCAGCATCTTTCAGGTTCCAAATGTTGGAATTTTGTAGCAACCCATCAGTGTGTTCCCAGTGTTTTTTTAGGCTTCAAATGTGGGTGTTTGTAGCGACCTATCAGTGTGTTTTAAGCAATATTTTAGGCTTCAAACGTGGATGTTTGTTGTGACCCATCATTGTGTGTCAAGCGTAGTAGTGACCTGTCAGTGTGTTTTCAGTAGTTGTTTAGGCTTTAAATGTGGGTGTTTTGTTGCAACCAGTCAGTGTTTCCAGCAGCTTTTTAGGCTTTAAACGTTGGTGTTTTGTAGTTAGCCATCCATGTGTTTCCAGGGGATTTTCAGGCTTTAAACATGGGTGTTATTAGTGACCCATCAGGAAATTTCAAGTGGTTTTTTAGGCCTTAAATGTGGGTATTTGTAAAAACCTGTGAATGTGTTTCCAACAGCTTTTTAGACTTTGAACGTGCATGTTTGTAGCAATCTGTCAGGGTGTTTCCAGCAGCTTTTAAGGCTTTAAATGTGAATGTTTGTAGCAACCTGTCAATGTATTTCCAGCAGCTTTTTAGGCTTCAAATGTGGTTGTTGCGTAGTGATCCATCAGTGTGTTTCCAGCTGACTTTTAAGCTTTAAACATGGATGTTTGTAGTGACTCGTCAGTGTGTTTCCGATGTTTTTTTTTTAGGCGCTAAACATGGGTGTTTGTCGTGATTGCCGATTGTGATTGGCTTCACACAGAGCACACGATGCAGAATTGGCCTTGCCATTTAGCAAACTGTGGCGGATGCAGGCAGAATTCTTAGATGCAGAGATGGCTTCTTCATAGGCAAAATGTTGTGCCTGCATGTCTCATGGTCTTGTAAAAATGTAGGCGTCTTATCTTAAAGTGCTTTGTGTGTCTTGTGTTGTGTCTGTGTTTCTTAAATTATTCCTAATAAGAAATCAGGAAGTCCTGCTAATATTCAAAAACAGCATTATTATCTCTGAAGCATGTTGACTTCTCAAAGTTAAATTTGCCAAATGATCTTCTAATCTGCATCATATACTAGAACTCCTTTAGGAGCAACTGGTCTTAAACCGTACTCTCCGTATTATAAAACATATCTTCAATACACAGAATAATAAGAGATGCTTATTGTCTGCTGTCTACTTGTATTTCTTGTAATGACCCTCTTTAAATGTAATGAGGTCCTGCTCTCCTTTCAGCGTGTCTGCCATGGTGTTACTCGTCAAAATATCTTTGCCCCAGTGACACTAAGACAAATTGCAACACAATTAGTGCAACCATCTTTCCCAGTTAAGTTGACTGTGATTAAGATTTTTGTCTCGCCTAATGCACGCTTTCTTTACACACTCTGCATTGTGTTAGTGTTTCTGTCTCCATAACCCTGCAGTAATTGGTGGACCTGTAATGGCCTCCATCTATCACTTTTATCTAGAGGGAATCTCTTCCACCCATTACTGTGGACACTGAGCCAAATGAGTCCAACAGACGTTTCAACATAGATTACTACCCACTCACCACACGCGCACTGTACACATGAAAGGAGACGGGGTCACTTTATCGTAATAGAATTTGTCCAACATATAAATCTTTTCTGTCCTGGAGAACGATCACAAGACAATTTTACAGAGTAATGGTAAAACAATATTAAACTACATGGACCACAGCAGTATTTAATTTTAATCCACAAAGCTTTAAAAGAGTGATAAACTGTATTTTTTCAGATCTTTAGTTTCTTTCCATTTGATCGTTTTCATTCTTTAAACTTAAGTAGAAATCAGCCGTTTGTTCAACACCCAGTAGTAAACAGTCAAAAGCAGTCCTTTCAAAGTAAAGTGTAACTTTCTTTTTACAATAATTTGGCACAAAGGCAGCCCACACATTTTTCCTCACACAATAGGAACATTCAGGTAGATCGGTGTCAGGGACAGACAGAAGGAGTTGAGGATCAAACCAACAACCTGACAGTTAATGGCTGATGTCCTTCACAATCTGAGCTCCACCTGCCACGTCTTCTTTAACGCCAGCTTTTACCCCATATTCCACTCTCTTTCCTTTTCCTTTTTTACCTTCTACTCCTTTTTCTGCCTGTGTTACCATTAATGCAAACTGGATATTTATAATCCCTTCATATTTGGGCTCAAGAATAAGGATTGTCCAATAACCTGATTGCCCAGGACAAGTAAAATGTGCCACATCAGGCTAGTGAATCTGGCAACTCACTTGCCCAGTCAGGCAAGTGGTACAAAAACAATTAAACACGTTTTTTTTTTTCTGAAGCTCATCATGTAAGTAGCTAAGGAGCGAGCTATCTCATGTACTTCTCAACTGTCTTCAGTGATTCACATGCGCAGTACAACTCTGAAAAGAGATCATGGCGGTGAGTAAAGACAAAATTTAAGAGCTAAAGTGCAAGCAAACATTTCAGTTTTCCTGGAAACAGGAGTTTAGTTGGGTGGCCTTAGAGGATGTGCCCAAAACTCTAACTATGTATAGCGCAGTTTGATGCAAGTTTGAGAGCAAGGTGGATAAAACAAGGTTGTGTTTCAAAGGTCAGGTTTCTGAAAAACGTCACAACATGACAAATAAGTCCAATCTTTGTTATTTTATAACCGTTAAGACATGAAATAATTTCCATCCATCCATCCATCCATTTTCATCCGCTTATCCAGGGCCAGGTTGTGGGGGCAGCAGGCCAAGCAGGAGCCCCAGATATCCCTCTCTCCAGCAACGCTTTCCAGGTCCTCCTGGAGGACCTCAAGGCGTACCCAGGCCAGATGAGATATGTAATCCCTCCAGTGTGTTCTGGGTCTGCCCCGGGGCCTCCTACCAGTGGGATGTGCCTGAAACACCTCCAGTGGGAGGCGCCCAGGAGGATCCTGATCAGACACTACCTCAACTGACCCCTTTCGACGCGAAGGAGCAGTGGATCTCCTCGGAGCTCCCTGCGAATGTCTGAGCTCCTCACCCTATCTCTGAGGCTGAGCCCAGACACCCCACGGAGGAAACTCATTTCAGCTTACTATTGAGACGCAGTTGAAAATGATGTATCTGCTATATTGGCAATAGCAGCAGATGCTATTTACACATGTTGCTAATCACTGAGTGATCAAAAAGCCAATCTGAAGTTACTGCAACCTGCTGGGAGGCAATCAGGCATGTTTTAACCCGACTCCAGAGATGGTCCATGTCAAGTGTGACTCAACATAACTTGGTGAGTTTAAACTGAAAACGGAAATGCAAATCAATTTAGCAAGATCTGACTCAACGTGGCGAGGAAATGCCCTTAGAAAAGCTCTCTAGGGTTGTTTCTGGGTTGGAGCCTTGAAGGTCCCGGATACTTCCTGGCTCTGGCTAACAGCCACACCAACATGTTAGGCTAAGCTGTTTGCCACATGCTAACACATCAACATGGAAAGGAAATTCAGTTTTTGTGGGCATCAAACCTGTAACTTCTCAGTTCAGCTCTGGTCTCTCAAACCGTTAGAGCACCGTGTAGGTTCTGCATGTTTGCATTAGTGTGACGCAAATGACTTTGATGGGACTACCTGCTGTTCCACCTGCTGCCACAATTTCACCGCATTACAGAACACAATCACACACATGCAAACCTCCCACACCCCAAAACCTAATTAGTCAATTTTGAGATGAATAAACCGTATTTATCATCTAACCTCCAACACAAAAACACCAAACTGACAGCGTGCACTTCCCATGAAACAAATTGTTGACAAAAAAAAAAACATAATTAATGAAGCAATCAGCCCGCGCCAGCCGAGCCTCTCATTGACACCCCGCTGTTGTATGAGATTTTAATAATGCTGTTTAATGACATGCTCCACGTTGGCTGGCAAACACAGCTCCATATGTTGTTACAGCTGTGGGGAGCAGGGAATCTACATGATCTACACAGCTTCAGAGCACGAACCCCTGCTGGGGTACAGCGCTTTACGTGTGTGTGTGTTGGCTGGCAATACACTTGACTTGGCCCTCCAGAGAATTCTCTTTGACTGTTTTCCTCCTTCACTTGCTCGCTTCTGTGCTGAAGTGAGAGTACAGTAAATGATCTTCAAACGTGTTTTCAGTTCACTTCAAAGTGTTTCTCCTCCATACGATCATCCCAGGGCAGATTTATCACACAACATTTCAAGCAGTAGTCTTTATATTTCTTTATTGGTGCTCTCATACTTGGATCAGATTACGATGTCAAGACCAGTCTCGAGTCTTCGATTCTTGTTCAAGAAAAAAAATTTAATCTAAGTACTGTGAATTACCGCCTCATGTTTGTACGCTCCCACCTATCAGTGGAGTGGTTGGTTATATCCGTATCTGTCCAGACTCATGTTTGGCCATTAGGGGTGTAATGATCCATTGATCTGGATCAGTATACTGATTCAGTGATCAACGATCCAATATCATTAATGCAAAGGGGGATAAATTGGGAATAAATCAACTGTATGGAAATATTTTCAATTTTGAGAAAATACAGGTCAAAAGACAGATCACATGTCGTGTGTAAACAATGATGTTACAAGATAAAACAGACGGACCTGGCTGAAAGAGCGTCTCACTTCGCTAACTTCTCACTACAGCAACATTAGCTGCTCTGTTTCAACAATGTGCGGATGAAAACTGTACGTGTTTATGCAATGTAAACACGCTAAGGCTAATAATGTGCAACTAGAAAATAACAGTTATTTACTGTCAATGAACCTTGACAGTTATTACTGAGCTGAATTTGATACTTTTGTGAAATGATTTTGTTGCTTTATGGCTGTAAGGAGAAGTTTGCCTTCAGGGCTTTAAGTAAGATAGACCTGTAGTTTTATGACACAGATGATGGTTTCTTGTTAAAATGAAAAGATTTCTTCCAGAAAGGTCTCTCTGACAGAGAGCCCTGAAGGTTAACTTATCCCATATGCTGTTTTATGTGTGTTAGGTGGAGTCAGTTTAAAGTAAACATTACTGCACTTATTATTTATGTTTTGTTTTTATCTTTTATAGCCAAAAGAAAAAAGAAAGGGGTGGGCAAATGGGCAAATAACATCGTCTCATATCGAAAGCAGGCTCCTGAATCACATCAAATCTAAATCCTATCATGGCAGACTTTGTAATACTGGCAAAAAGGTATTGTTGTCCAAAGAATCTACATAATATTGTATCATGATGAAACCGGTGATTTACACCCCTAGCAGCCATGACAGAAGATCGATACGATCAGCAAAGTTTCAATTTGGACACCCAAGATTAGTGTCACCAGTTCAGTATCCAATCAAACGCCTTGCCTTCTGTTCCTCAATTATGGTACTAAACAATGGCCAAAGTGTTTTTGCAGAACATTAAGATGCCACAGTGAAGCTGACCATACAATGTCATTATTTTATCCTACTCAATTCCTCCAGGGTCTCGCGGCAAAAAAAACCTTGAATTTGCGGCCAATTTTGTCAAAAATTGCAATAAAATTGCTGCATTTAAATGTGATTTTTTTTTTGCCAGAAATTGCAGCAAATGACAAAAATTGCAAGTCAGGAGAAAAAAAAAGTGATTTTTTTTTAACCACTGCCTCCAAAAAGTAAGTCATATTATGTCTTACTATAATAATCATAGTGAATATTACAAAAACAGCTGCAAATGTTTCAGTTCTCTTCTTTAGTTTTATTGAATTAGTTTCAAAACATGGACTCCAATAATGTTTTTAAAAAATCCTGAGTGAATATTGTAGCTCTCAAAGCAGACAATGTGACTGTAAAACAACATGTAAGCTACATCTCCTGTAAACATAACATTTGAATCAATTCAACACATATTGTATGCATTTAAACAAAGTGACAATTTTTATGTCAACACAGAGTGTTTCTCCATACTGCAATGACAGCGCCATTTGATGACGCATCTGATGACGTTTCAAATGACGTCGCATGTGCGACGACTTCTGGTCAGCCAGAAAATGCGGGAAAATTGCGGGACTTTTGAAAAATTGTAAACCCCTGCAAATATTGCAGACTTTCGTTGAATTTGCGTTAATTATTGCAAACGCGAGATTGTGATTTTCTGGAGGGACTGCCTACTAAACATTTGTGAAAAAGTCACAAAAAAAAACTCCTGACTTGCAATTTTTGTAATTTGCTGCAATTTCCCGCAAAAAAAAAAATCACATAAAAATGCCAAAAATTTTATGCAATTTTTGACAAAATTGGACACAAATTCAAGGGTTTTGAGCCATAAATTCCTGGAGGGACTGCCGCATGTTGGCGTAAAATGTCGCAGCAAAAATCACATCTGCGTTAATGTGATATTTGTATCGTGCACTCCCGTCTCTCAACAGACTATAAACCATGTTGTGTCTTACTGCAAAGCAGAGGAGGGTTACTATAAAATTTGATGGTACAATACAGAGAAAAAAGTTGAGCTTTACACGGAAGCTTCATACAAATTAATTTCGTCTCTAAGTGAATCCACTAGTTGCAGCAACTCCAGTAAAATGAAATGACAATGGTCTAAAATTTTGTCCAACAATTTTGTGTCATTAAGTGTTCATTACAGCCTCATGGGGCCACTAGCATTGATTTAGACTAATAATCATGTTTAAATACAATGAGATAAAACATGGATTCCAGTCTAGCTTTGTTCTCGCTCCTCGGGGGGAAATAAGCGGCTGTTTCAGAATCAGATTTGCTCTGTTAACACAAATGATGATGTAATTTTCTCGCAAGCAGTCACTTTAATGCCAGACTGTATTTTTCACTGGTGAGTTGCCTGCTGAGCCAAACAACAGGGCGTACATACACGAGATGTGTTTCAAGAAGCACATGTGTGTTAATTATTCTCTGTGAAATGTGTTGATCCTGCAGAGCCTGTGGTTTTACGGCCCTACGGAGCCCTCGCCGTGCAAATGAGAACAAAGACACACTCGTCTTCACTATAAGCTGATGTGACTGTACAGATAAACACATAAAGCAGACTGAGGCTCTCATTTAGTCAACTGCCCTCCCAAACAGCCAAACACATTTCTATTATTCATGTTAATGTGTTTCATATTTTTATGTGTCGTGTATTTTACACATCGCTTTAAAACAAACGTCTTATGACAACAATGTCTCAAAATGAACTTTAATGTTGATATTTTTGCATGAAAGTTGATTATACTTAATTTTACTAGAGAGAAAGCGCATAAATTATGTGTTTTAATTTTATTTTTAAGGTAGAATAAGTCTGGTCCAACACATTTACCTAATTCAGACATTCTCTAATACATTACTGCCTGAAACCATAAAAAAACACTAAAAAAAAGCAGTTTAAAGCAGCGATAATTGATTAATTTGGCAATTTAGGGGCAGCAGAAGAGGCTGTAAACAATAACATTTTATCACTCACTGTGGCAAATGGGTTTGCAAACGGTTTCCTGCTAACACATCCAGCAGACATGGAGCAACATTAGCATTAATTCGGGGCATTAATCTTTTTTTTTCATTTCTAAAAACAGCTGCCTGCTGCTGCTGAAAAATGAGAATGCTTAAAATGAGAGAAAACAGTAAAGTTATGGAGCCTAAAACACAGGTGGAAATTACAAATTACTTAGGGTTGTTTTTTCAGTTTAAAGATTTGCAGTCGCTGACTCTGTAGTTCGCTCACTTTTTTCCTAAGCTAAGAAATCGCATCACTGTTTGACTGCACTTCAGTACGTTCGGCGGTAAGTGAACGCATCATCGTTTTTGACAAAACATTAGCTGTAAGTTGTTACAGTCAGTTCAGTGCAAAACATGGTCTCTTACTGTATTTATAAAGTTACTACCTCAGTAACAGAGTTAACACCAGGGGTGGGGAAAAAACGCCTAACTCGATCTCATTCAAATGCGGAAGGTGGGAAGACGTCTCTACTTTTATTTTGGCACTCTGTGAGTAACGTGTCATATTCATTTCAAGGAAAAACGAAACTGAGACAAGAAAGAAGACAATGGCAGACGTTTCAAGGCCCACAGTAGTAGCTGTAGCAACTAAAGATACACAATAATATCGGCATGCAACAGTATCAGCCGATATCAGCTTTAAAATGAACCATCAGAATCGGCCAAGAACTTTTTCTCATTTTACACAATGAATGAATATTACATACATCGAAAAGTATTGTATTTCATGTCTTCATTTGCTAGTGGGCCGTCACGGTTAGAGTCTACATGTATAATGTCATGTTATTCCAAAACATAAGAGACTTGACGATCACTAAAATTAGGTTACATTGATATTGGTATTGGTTATTATCGGCCAAGTAAGATGTTATATATCAGCATTATCTAAAATCGGTAAAATGCCCAATATTGCGCAACCCTAGTAGCAACTCGCATTCAGTCAGCTCAGCATAAACTACCAATCGGATAAGGCAAACTTTCTGTTGCTGCTGTAACACAGAATTTACCCAGCCAGCTGTGAACCCCAGCGCTGGGGTTTACAGCAGCTGAATCTGAGTTGCTACAGCCGCCTCCTCCTGTACTGCCTTAATATGCACATTCAGCACATCCAATGCATCAAAACATTGTTTTCTAGTTGGAGCCGCGCCTCGTTTTCAAACTGTATGCTTTGACTCAAATGAACAATGACAGCAATATAGTCCACGATGAGCAGCGCTAAAATCAACCTGCGTAGTTGTCCCTCCATTGTGACACTAGAAAGTGTCACATTTATCTTGACAGTGTACTCTTCTTCAACGTTTTCTTTACTTCCTGGATTTTTCCCACATGGAAATTCTGACCAATCAAGAGCAGCTTTCTCACACAAGGCATTTGATCTGGTCCGCTTGTAAATGCTGCCGTGAGAACACAAACCAATACGAACTAACAAAATTAGTCCCTGATTCAGACCAAAGGAGACAACTCTAGGTCTGAAAGCACCCTAAGATTTGTTCAGAGATTCTTCACTATGCTTTATTTTTTTCACGTTAACCTTAGTCATGAAATGTTATTATAAACATTGATTAATTAAGCTTTAGCAAACACATAAAAGAAAAAAACTAAACTAAAATGAAGACTTTGACGCAGACGTTACAGACTAATGATGTCCATGTTTCTCCAGAGCAGCTGATGTATAAAATAGTATCATTTAACTGATAAGAACTGCGGCCGCAGCTATGAAAATAAGGGTCTAGGGATCTAACGAACACATAACCAAAACACACACACACTCTCATCCACACACACTCTGACACACTGACACTGCCTTTGCTCTCCCACACAACCCTCCCTCTGTTCACTGCAGCAGCTGCCTAATGTTGCATCAAAGACCCAGACGTTCACAGTGAAGCCTGTGATGGAGAGTTTTTTCTTTTTATCACCCTCTCTGATGGATCTTCACAGCGTTAACGCCACGTGCCAAGCTGCCGCTCCATCATCAAACCCCATGAACTATTACACAGCTCCTGAGAGAGTGCGAGGGGAACATGAGAGAGCAGAAAATAAAGGAGAGGGAATAAAGACGGGAACAGAAGAGAGGAGACCGGCCGCACTGCAGCACAACAGAGGGTGTGATTTATCCATTGGTTGGCCAGGGGGCAAACCAGGTTCCACCATTAGCAAATGAGCCCTAATTCACCCAGACAGCAGAGAACTCACTTCCTCTGGTCTTTTAGTTCTTGACTCGCAGCCCAAGGCCAAGTGCCAGTGCTGCTCAGAAAGCTCCTTCTCCCTGAGAGTTCACACCTGTACTTCAGTTCCCTCGGTGCAGACCTGAGCAGGAAATGATCAGCTGCTGTGTTTTAGTGTTCATCTGTTAATGCTAGGTCTTACTGAATTATTACATGGCACATCGTGACTTTGCCCAGCAGGGCATGCTCCTGAATCATTTCAATCAACCAATCACTAAGCTTAGTGAACAATATTCATATTAAGCTTACTTGTTCATAGAAGCAACCTACTTAGCAGGCTAACTCGCTAACCCTGCAGTAGCTTAAAAGGTTTTTGTTTGCTAATGAGTGAGCTTGCCAACAAGCTAGAATATTAGCGAGTTAAGCCTTGTTCACATTACACCCCAATTTTGAGGTCGCAGAGGATCTTGAGAGCCATTAAGAAGTCCTGGGGTTGGAGGTGAGTCGGAAGATAGTCTGCCACGATGAGTCTTCTTATGTGATCAAGCCTACGAGCAAGTTGCGCCCTCGTTTGCGACTGGGACTGGATATCTGGCATGCTAGAAAACTGGAGAGGTCTGACACGACTGACAAAGAGCATCAGCCAATGAAAGGCGGGATACAGTACAGTACGGCTCTACCAGCCCCAGCAAGAAATCAAAGTCCTCCGCTGTCATCCGTAGCATTTCCCGAAAACCTGTTCGATCATTCAGCTATGAAAAGGTACAATAATCTGGGTCAGAATACATGCATAGACTATACAGACAGTACAAGCTAATAGGCTAGCGGCACAGCAGCAACGGAGTTTCATTCATAGAACTCACTTCCAACTCTGCAGAATTGACAGCCTGCGCAATCCGCGTGCAGTAACCCATTCCTTCACCCAAATCCTTCTCTTCTTTTCCTGTTTCTTCTCAGAGCAGAGCAGGGCGCAAACCACCTGCAAGCTCCAAGCTGACGGACATCCATGTTAAAGTTTAGCGCTGGGGAACTTCATGATATCCCGTTTTGTTCACGTGTGAGAAAACGTAGTTTGGTGACGTCACCACGTTACCTGGGGCTCTGTCTGCGAGGGCTCGCTGGAGAAACCCTGCAGTGTGCACACACAGGTCATAACGCAGTTGGCGAGACTCCCGATGACAGAAACACATGTCGCCAAGTATGAACACTCAAAAGATTACGATAGTCTCCGCAACTCAAGACTGGTCGGCCAGTCATGTAATGTGAACAAGGCTTTAGCTTGCTAACTAAGAAGGCTATGCTAAAAAGTAAACTTGCCAATAGGCTAGAATACTGTTCACTAAGGAAGAGCATGTAATAATATCATTTTTTCAGTTGCAAATACCTACGATTAACACAATTTTCCTCCTTTTTTGTAGCCTATTAAATACCTTTTTTAATTGCATTGCTTGTGTTGATCCAGGACCACATGCAATGAAAACGGAGGGAAAATGTTCCCAGGTCTTTGCAACTGCAAAATGACATTATTCTTACTTATAATGTTAGTAAGCAACATTTTAGCCTACTGGCAACTTTACTCGTTAGCATAGCCTACCTACCTGGTGCTCCTCTGTGTCTCAGTCTATTTAATACGTATTTATTATGTTTTATTATGTTATAATATCTCTGACAGTTCACTGACAATTTGGGTGTTTGTAAAATTTTGAATTCTGGAAACACCCTAAGGAATCTCTCAGTTGTGATACAGGTGCACACCTTTTATCCAAAGTGGTTTAACAAAACAATGAGCACCTTTAGCAAAACTAACACTGATCTGGTAAAACGTGTGCAGCATATTCAGGAACATCAGGAGTCACCTGATCTCCCTGTATGTTGATAATAACAGGAGCAGAAACACAGCATCAATATTCATGACAACCAAAACAAATGCACCTACATGTAACAGTTAAAAAACATAAAACTATAAAAGGTCTCTGATGATTCTGAATTCTGGGTTCATAACGAGCACCACGAGTCCACAGACCTCAAAACACATTCAGTTCTTAAATGATTTAACTTAATATCCAACCATGAAAAACACAAAACTGCTGTTATGTATTTTTCCCTGCAACTGCAGAAATGTGCTCCTGTTTGGTAAATCATTTATGAGGAAGGATTTAAGGGAGCGTGCTGGAAGCTCCTCGCTATTAATAATGTACTCGAGACAGAAGGCAGGTAAGAGGAATACAGAGAGGTTCCCCAAAATCTGTCCTCTGAGACACGTCAGATTATACAGAGCAGATACTGACGAGATTTTACAGGTTAGTTTTTTTATGTGATTTTGTTTGTCTTTGGTAGAAAGTCAGTGACATTCTTGGCTTCACATCGTCAATGGCTTTTACTTTTGTTAATGTACTTTTCAATTTTCGGAGGTACCACACTTGGAACATGACGACACCATGGAAAAGGGAAAGGGCGCAAGACTACCATGTTGCATCACATAACGTCGGAGCTCTCCGTCCACACTTAATGCCACGTAAATATCGGCTGTTGGCTCGAAATTAGACTGGAGACATAACCACTTAAAAGATGGGTAGGTGGCCTAATTGCTATCTTCCTACTTTTGTAACACTACTTTTTAAACAGAAAGCACAGATTTTATATTGGGATGTTTACTGGAAATAAGATCAGGTAGCCAAGATCACCAACACTTTTAACTCCGTGGCGATTTCTCTCCAGCCAGCCTCTACCTCATATAGGTTTTTGTAGTGAAATCTTAAAGTATGCTGTAGATAATTCCTTATTTTAACTCCATTAATTCGCCGTTGTTCATTCATTGCGGTGCTTTTCAAAGCAAACGACGGGAATAAATAGAAACAGGACATCCGACAAAAGTTCAACTCACAGTGGCAGCGCTACGTTGGACACCTCTTTTCAGCTTCTGTGTTTCATCTTTTTTTTCTTTCTGGTGTGCCACGTTCGACATTGCAGATGACCATGACACCAGATAAGAGGGTTAATAAACAGAAGAAGGTGGCATGAAGGCCAGTGAAAATGAATAGGTGCTGATCGGAGCTGGAGCCAGAAAATACTAGTGACTACTAAAGAGTCATTTGACCCAGGAGTGAATGCCGATTGTAACCTTCTCCATTAAATACAAAAGCCAGAACAATGTTACTGGATTTCTTGTGCAGTGGGAAAGGGGCACTGGTTATGGTTAGGAAAGATCATAATTTAGTAAGTCAGCCAATAGCTCACCTGACAAAGCGTGGGCCCATGTACAAAGGCGTGTCCTTGCCACAGAAGCTACAGGTTCAATTCCATCCTGCAGCAAAAGCCAAAAAATAATCTTTCCAAAAAAAATTATGTTGTGGCTCCAACACCTGCTTTTGGCAGCACAATCACTGCTATAAAAGGCTGCCGATACCTTTCTAAAAAACAAGTTTTAGTGATCTATACACTCAGCAGTTTCAAGGTGGACACCCAAGATTAGAGTCACCAATTCAGTATCTCCCCTTCTGTTCCTGAGATATGGCGCTGAGTAATGACCACACCGTCACTATCTCACAGTGTCACAGGATTACTGTTGTTTGACTACAACATAGGAGATGTGTTTATTGATTCTGATTATACACTGGATGCACACATTTATTCAATGTATTGATAATGTTCTTTATTTGCATATTTATCTTGTTTTTCTCTCTGTGACTGACATTACAAATCTTTCATCCACCAGGAGATACAGATGATGTCGTGGTGATGTATCGGCAGACGAACACTTAAGGTTTACGTTACAGTTTATTAATTTGTGTTGACTGAAGAGTCAGGAGATAATAAATGAAGAAAAACAAGAGGGAGAAACTCAGTGTCTACCTCTGTATCTGACATTTTCATTTCCTTTGAGATTTCCTTTTTGACACCAGACAGCTGACAGCAGAAATCTCACATCACGTGTGTGTGTGTGTTGGTAGATAAACTGTGAGTGTGTGTGCGCTCTAATAATAGTCCTCTTGCATCCAGCGAAATTTGATAACATTTGGTTTGACATATTTTAATGTGTGTGTGTGCCTGTCACTCAGCAGGCCAGTGGGGAATAGGACGGAGTGGAGGATCCATCTGGTTTCAGTCGATGCATGGAATGAATCAAAATTCACATCATTACCCCAAAAATTGCCTGCATCTGACTTACAGGAGGACACCATCCCGGGACCGGAATTTTCTAATCAAGACTGGAGCTCCTCTCGATGAAAATTTCATGGAAAGGGAAATGGTGTGTGTGTTTGTGCGTGTGTGTGTGCTCCAGTGTTTGTCAGCTCAGCTGTCTGTTTGATGTTGGGAATGATTTCACCTCCCACAACACAACATCTGAGGTCTTGATCAGCCTCCCTGTTTTTTTCTTCTCTTTTGTCACACGCTGATATCAAAAGATGTCACGTTGTACACGACAAACAATGAGAATCAGATCAGACAACATCACAAGCGACGCTTCCCCTCTGCGCTCCGAATCTGACTTTGACAATTTCATCCATTTTTAAGCAGAATTAAAACCTATTGGGTCTGAACTCGTCTGAAGCTCGTGCCTCACTCGTCAAAGTGTGCGTCAAACAGGAAAATTATCCTGTACAAGTGCCTTTTCTTGGCCGTACATTTTAAACTGGTGGGTAACGTTTTTATTTTGCCTCCACGCTGGCCGCACGTCTTAGTCTCATGAACACGAAATCTGAAGAACGCCCTGAGGGAATTTTTTTTTATAAATTTAGCACAGATGTCCACTTGGACTCAACAATGATCTGATTAGATTTTGGTGGTCAAAGGTCAAGATCATTGTGAGCTTGCATCCATCTCGAGAACTCCTTAAGAGTTTCTTAAAATTTAACACAACATCCACCAAGACTGAGGAATTATCCGATAAGTTTTTTAGCCTAAACTTATTGTATAATATGCTAATATATATATCCTGTGTCACTTAATTTGTGTAGGGGCTCGAGTTTATATGGTCAAGTTTGACAGGATTTTGTTTTTACCTCTTGCTGTTAGGTATATTTTTCTGTGTTTTATTGTACATATGTGAATGTAACATGGCCGCCCTTTGTGCTGTTGTACTCCATGGGAGAGGGGCTCGAGTTTATATCGTTGTAATTGACAAGAGGATTTTGGTTTTACCTCTTGCTGTCAGAGCTGTCAGGAATAAACAGAGATCGCCTCCAAAGGTATCCACGGCCTGGGCCTCTTCATATCAACACAACGCAGACAACACTAGAGTCCACCGGTTACATATTTTAAATGTTGACATTTAGACAGTCAATATAGATTTATTCATTTTTTCACGCATGTTCTATTTTGACCATGTCTGTCCAAAGAAAACTAAAGGTAAAAAAAGTGTGGGAACGAAAATAAACTGCTCCTTATGCATTGGAAAGAGAAAGAAGTCCCTGCTGCAAAGATGTGACTTGGAAGAATCAGAATCAGATACATTCTTACGGACAAACAGGTTTTCGGCACCTCTCACTCATTATCTTTCTTCTGTGACCTAAAATCGGCATTGTGACGCTTGTATTTTTATTTTCATATGTGTATGTGTGTATGTATGTGTATATGTTTTCCTCAGTTATTACTGTTCAGTATACTTTGTTCAGAAAAAAAGGAAAAGAGCATATTGTAATCCAACTGCATGTATTGAGATACAGCACTTGCTTATTTATATGGTTATATGCCAACATACTCAAATAAAACACATTTGACCTGAAAAAACATGGAATAATGGCAGTCTTTATTCATCCTTTCAAAAGAAAGAAACAAGTCGCTTAATATGAAAGAAAGACAGAAAATCAATATTCAAAGCAATAACAACAAGGTAACGTAAAGAAAAAAATACAGGCAGTCATAACTGTGACGTCAGAAATAATAAAAGTAAAAAAGAAAGGGGTGACAGCGTCTTCTGGAACGGACTGTGTGAAATGGGCATTTAATATTGCCTAATATCGATTGCAGACCCCTGAATCGAAATTGGCAGATTTTGTAATATCGGAAAATATCGAATCGTATCGTATCATGATGAAACTGGTGATTTACACCCCTGGTGTTAATATTGTTTTATGAGTCTTCTGGCAATTCCCACCCTTAATATTTTGCCCATGGATTCTTCCACATGCAGACTAGAGGAGCCAGGCATCAAACCGTCAGTCTACTAGTGGACGACTCCCTCTACCTCCCCGAGTCAATATCACCAGTTGTAGGTTTTTACTTGACTGCAGCGAGTTGGTTTTTTTTTTCTGTTTTGACTCGTGAAGCGTTTTGAGCCTGTAACAATGGTGTTGTGCGACTACACCAAAAATACATTTCTGAAGTTGTCAAATTGATTCTTACATTATCCTAAAAACCACTGGTATTTAAATTTTGGCCTGTTTTTATGCAGATACACAATTCAAAATGTCTTAAAAACAACAATGCATGTACAATAAAGTAAACTGCATGGCAGTCACATGTACATCCTTCAACAAACAGATATCAGAATACAATGAAATAACATCTGGATGAGAACTGAGCTTCACATTTTACATGGACTTTAAACCCAAAGCTGACACTGATGTTTGTATGTGAAAAGAAACAATACACAGTTGCTTTACAGTTTCTGCTGATTAACAAACGTTCACTGATCAATTCTGACTTCCTGTTAAACCGCTAACATTATTAGCTTCTTCAACCAGCATTATCAATGTAGCATTTTGCTTGTTTACTTATTGTTGCTTTGAATCTTTCATGACAATCCCAGTACCTCTGTGGTATTCAGACTTCACTGGCCTGTCTTGTATCTTCATTTTAAATTCATAAATATGTGATACATGTCATATTATTATAACTAGAAAATCTCATTTGCATTCAATTTAATTTCCTGCCTGGTTTCGTTCTCTCAGACTCTCTTTTCTTTTTTAATAAGTTTTAAATAAGGAGGTACAGAGAAGCAATTACAGGACGTGGCAGACAACTATTCCTTATTTAAGCTTTCCACCAATCAGCGCTGTAATTGGGAAAATAACCACTTCTATTATTTGTGAGTAGAAAAATATCACAAATCTTTCTTTTTCCTGCTTCTCTTTTCCATCCATATCAATTTGTTACACTTCATCTCTTTCTAAGCCTCATTACCTTCAACTTCCCATCCACTATCAATCACTACTACACACACACACACACACACACACGATGCTGGCTGAATAAGAGAGTGAGAGGAAGAGACAGAATCTAATTGAAAAGGGTAAACAAAGATGTAGTGAGCTGTCTCGTGCATAATTACTTCCCATCATGGCTTCATCTTGTTCCCTCCTCCCCTTCCTCTCTGGAGGGACTTTTTAAGCGACAAGAGGGTCAATCGCGTTTGACCGTGCGGCGAGATGAGGCGTGACACATCTGTGATTTTTCACACAACAGATAAAACACTGAGGACACAAGTCAGCTTTGGGCACTGACTCCGAAAGAGCTGAGGGCGTTTGTTTCTCATATAGAAATTAATAAGTATTGTAGTGAGTGCACAAACTCTGGACCAGTGTGTGCGTCAATACACGTCCATGACAACTAAACAAGTCTTAAACACAAAAAAAAAAACATTATTTTGTAAGGAACAGTTGTTTTTTGGGAAATCTACTTATTTGCTTTCTTGTCGAAACAGATGAGACGGTAGCTAAAGTGGTCATGTCTGTCTCTATCCATGTTTTGTGACCCTGAGCAGTGACTTCCTGGAGTCTACCTTAGTTGACTGGAAACTTCATATTGGTAATAAAATTCCAGGATGTCACCACAGACTGTAAAACAAAGGATGTAGCCCTTGCCTTACTTCACACTTTCATAAAATGTAAGCAGGTGATTTATAGAAAAATGCACCCTTTCAATTCAAGTGTTTGAGTGGCAGAGCACTTTCTGGGCACTCTGTCTGGGGAGACGGAGCAGCAGAGCGCCAAGGGGAGTGAATATGTGATTAACTTAACCGTTTGTTCAGTCATATAGAAATATAACCTTTCATTTCTTCGACCAATCAGGCTCTCATTTTAGTGTCAGACTGAATTTGGGACTGCACATATTAAGCAGGATTTATATTTGTGTGGTGGTGTGTCTGTGTCACTCTGCAGTTACACCTCCAAAACACTGGTCAGTGGTGGGGTCTCTGTGAAGTGCTGTAAAGTTTAGTTGGTTCAAAACACACATTAAACACACATTAAACATGGCTTAATAAAGACGACTTCAAACACAAGTACACAAATCAGCTTCACTATAACTCGCAGCATTCACAGACAAACACTTGTCTTTATCTGGACACATTTCTCCACAAATACAACATGCTAATGTTATTAGCACAAGCCTATGGCATTTTACGCTGTAAAATTATCCGGCTAGCAAAGATTTCCTCTGCTCATATGATAACAGCAACATTTAACAAAGGTAACGTTACAAAATTCGGCTCCATTACAACTCACAAGGTTCACTGACAAAACAACTGTCTTATGCTAAACACATGTTCCAAACAAATACATGCTAACGTTATTAGCACAAGCCTATGGCATTTTAAATTGTATAAATTAGCCTAGCAGCTAGCAGAGATTTCCTCTGCTCATATGAAGCCAGGATAAATCACACACAAGACTTAAAATGCTATTTTTGTGGAGGCTTTATTGTCTTCACAATTTATTGTTTCTTATCTGTGAAATTAAAGAAAATAAAAGCTTTGTTTCCACTGAGGGAAATGGTTTCAGCTTACAGAGACAGACAGGAGGTCTGCATAGTTAGTTACATTTATGGGGAGATGCCTGTCAGGCTACGCCGTAGGTATGGCGTCAATTCAACACAGAAGTATAAATCCCGCTTCAATTGAAAATGTAAACACTGCCCATTGGGACCAGACTCGCCGACCCGTATGCTCTCACTCAGTGGATGGATGATGACACAGGAAGCCAATCTTACAAAGGAGGACGACACTTGTTTGTTTTTCTATGGAAGCTAACGTTAGCTAATGTGCTAAAAAGTTAGAGTTCCAGAGAAATCCAATCTTCCTCTTAATAGCTCCCCAGTTTCTGATGAGGTGGACATGATAACCCTTAATACACATAACGTTCTTCATCCCTACAACAGGAAATACTTTGTCCCTAACCTGATATGAAGTGTGCGCTGCACATGTGAGCATTTTTGATGATGGCCTCCGTCCAGTCCTTTGGTCTGATCACATTTAACCATCTTTGTTTTTGTTGACGGGCAGTGGCGGCTGGTTTTGAGCCATGACATCAGCCCTTAAAGGATCCATCTACATGATAAAAACATTTTGAAATCAGGGGTATTAAGTAGACAAACAAACTCTAGAGTAGATAATTAGTCGTGTGACCTGTAAGCATCTGCAAATTACTGATATATGATTTAAATAGTAAGATTATCCAAAATAAAATGCAGGTAAAGGTTGAAAGTTTCACTCAATTATAATGCTGCTCTCCACATAGTCTAATTTAATTCCATTAATTATTTTCAGATACCACAGAAATGTGACATGATTGAATGTAGGCTCCATCCTTAATTGATTAATCTGTTGATGTTCTTCAAAAGCAATTTTTCCTCAGTAATTCTCTGGTTTTTCGGAGGACTGTGCACTCTGCGCACATCACCTCTTGTATTTACTCATCTCAGAGTGTGCGGTGAACGCTCGGCCCTATCTGTCCATTCTCTCATCACTTTTATCTCTTTGCCACTCATTCTGTCAGGTCTGCTTTGAAAACAGCCAGCCAATTAACTCTGGCACCGTTATTAAACACTCTACCTCGCTCTCACTGTTATCTCACTACATTCCTGTTGATAATAAATCAGCCAGCAGCTTCACTCATGAACTCCGTGGAAGTTTATTTCCTACAGGGGCCCTCACTTTGAAGGAAACTCCATGTCAGTGTCAGAGAGCGGGACAACTTTAAGACTTGAGAGTCGTTAATTCAGCACTGCTTATAATCTACCTGAAAGCTACAGGCAGTTTTATAAGAAGAAGAGGCGACGACTGAACTGGAGAAGACATCAAGACACAGACTGAAAGTGACAAGATGGTCCTAAATTTTAATTTTAACTGGCATATTTTTACATAAAAATGGTCCATCTTGGCGACTGAACAAAATGAACTGTAACCAAAGTGATATTCCTGCCTCTTTCCACACCAAGCATCAGATATAAGCATACAGTCCCTCTGCGCGATGCTAAAACCCTTCCCCTGATGCTCTTTAATGATAACATCCTCTGTGCTGATCCTGTCTTACCCTACTGTCACTGCCCTTTCCACAGCCTGTTCACCGGCTGGCCCTCGCCCTCCGGATGATCGCATCTTATCCATCAGGGGGGCGGGAGGGATTTACCTTCCATTAATGGTGCCTGTCTCCAATGGCTTGGCCTTTACACACACACACACACACACACACACACACACACACACACACACACACACACACACACACACAGGTCCACAGCTACGTCTCAACTAGCTCCTCAAGTGGTGTCGAGATTAAAGAGCAATTACAAACTACTCCACAAATGATAGATTGGAAGTGGAGTCAATGTGGTGGTGACCCACTTCTGGGAGGGAAGAGGAGAGGAGACAAAAATCCAAGTCAGAAAAACCATTGCAACCCAAGACACTGGATTAACGAACTCACCTCTTACTGTACACCTGTAAAAATATTATACAATGTGAGGAAAAATCCTTCAACCTTCCAGAAGATTTTGGGTCACTTTATTAACATTCTGCCTTCTTTGGATTTAACTGACCACACGGATGCAGCTCTTCCTGGACCAACCTTAACTTAAACTTATAAAGTTATATAGTTATATAGTCTTTCATATTCATATAAATGACAGAAAATGGAGAACCATACAGGGGCAGGGGGGCTGATGCTGAACATCTTGTTTTTCTTTCCCAACTTTGATCATTTCGGATCCATTTGTGAGTTTATCAATATTTTTATGCATAAAATGTCCCTTAAGTTCAGTTTTGGTACATCCTCTCAATTTAAGGAATAGTATCCTTATATTTAATCTGATTTTTTGTTCTTGTTGTTGTTGATTTTGTTGTTGTATTTTTTCTTTCTTTGTCTTATGTGGTTCTTGTGAACCACAGTGTTGTAGAAACATAAAGTTTCAATGTATACAATGCTACATAATAACGTTCAAATGTAACGTATCCGTGGTTTGCAGAAACATACAATGCCAACATTTATTCTGATGACTGGGTGGGAAATTTCGTGCCTTATCAAATCTTTGCATTGATTTCTTAAGTCACCTCTGGTGATGTCTGAAACAGGAAACAGGAAACTACAGAACTTAATAATATAAACCGAACGTGTATTTTACATGTGAAGATACAAACCAGTTTCACTCCCAAGACGGCGAAATTCAGCACTTGGTCAGCGTCAGACACTGATGAAAAAAGCTGTTCTTTCACGTTGTCATGTTATGCGGCTGGTCGCCATTATTGTTTATCGCCCATAGGGTGGGTTCGAGTGGTGGTGGATGGATCCGACAAACTCTGACCTTCACCTGATAGAGCAGTGTTCGCATCCTGTAAGATTATTAAGCCAAACCCTGTTCTTTTTTCCTAAACCCAACCAGTTGTTGTTGGAGGAAAAAATTGTCAACTTGCTTTGTTGTACTGACATGTGCTTTTATTTTGAAAGAGACTGTATTCAAACTGTACATTTCCTGTGAAAACAGAAGTGTATTTTGAAAGAGGACAATGCATGTAACAGGCAAAAGTTGACATGGTGTCCCAGAACGTCAACAACACACCCAGCAGGGTACCTTGGACGTCGTACGTGGATGTGGAAAATAATGTATGTGACATTGTTGGAGTGAGAATGTGTTGGATGATAGTACAATTAGAGTTTCCCTGTGAAGTTTTCGTCCTCTTGTTGCACTATGGAGCTATATTTCTATGAAAGGGTCCCTGTTTTATTTCATCCAAGCACACGAAGATGTACAAACGTGTCCATTGATCAACAGGTGGGAAAACAGAAGATTACAATTAAACATGAAGGTAAACAATGCAGGATTTGAAAACTAAAAAATACTAAGAGCCTTAAGGATTGACATTTCTGTGAGTTCACAAACCTAACTGAATCTAGAATATACTTGCTTAATTAGTCACATTCCTGGTCAGTCACTTAGTGTTTAAGTCTGCACCTTCCACAAAAGGTGAGTTTTGTTCTATAAAGCAGATCTGAAGTGGTGCTGGTCAGTTGCGGTGTCAATTCCTGTGCTTTAAACAGAAGGTGTAGAGTCATCTTACTTTTTTTAAATTGCTCTACTGAGCTTGTGTGCACAACTTAAGAAAAACTGTAAACATGAGTGTATGACTTATGTTTACTGCTGGGGTTATGGTCAATTCACTTAATGTCACACGGTATCACAAATCAGGTTTAATCTCTATACATCACAACTGTTTTTAGATTGATTGAGGTGAGCTGATGATCACCACAGTGTGCATCACACAATATTACAGATAAGCTTTCACAGCCTATGGGCACAATAATCTCATCCCCTTGATGAGTAATAAAACTCAGTTGGAGTTTGTGAGAGAAGCGATGGCTGTGAATGTCAGTGGAGCACCGCTAACCGCTTTATGGTTGTGTTAACTGCTAAAGATAGAAAGAGTGTGACCTTGTGTGTGGACGGTGCAGGTCAAGCTGCCTTTAACTCACATGAACCTATGAAATAACATACAAGAATACACTCTAGCTATACAGCCTATGGATGTAAAGTGTATTCTGTAGTGGAGGTCCTATTTTTGTGCGTCTATTATTCTGTATTCCTATTTTTTGCTTTGCTACTTTGTACTTTCCTGGTTTACTACTGCATTTCTGTTTCTACTAAAAGTACTCCTATGTACTTCTGAGATTTCTCCTGTTTTGCTTTTCTTGACGAAAGTACGAACAGTCCTGATCATGAAGGAACCCTAGAGGGGCACGATATCCAACTACCAGCGAATAACCTGCCTCTATAAAACATGGAAGCTGCTGTCAGGCATCATAGCGGCTAAGGACTCACACTGGCACTATTTGGTCCATTTTAAACGAACCCTGGTCTGCTTCCACGGATAGTTTGGTTTGTTTGGAGTGGTGGGAATGCTCATTCAAACTCTGGTGTGGGCCAAATGAGCAAACCCTGGTCCACTTGAAAGCTGGGGGTCTCAGTTCACTTGCAAGTGAACCCTGGTGCGGTTCACTTGCAAAGAGAGGAAGTGATGTAGAGCACAGTGCATTTTGGGTAGAAAAAAAACGAAGCCAACAGCGCAAACTGGGAGAAGCAGAGGTAAAAAAAAAAAGAAAAAGTAAAAACAGAAAACCTAAGACTGCATACATTTGGTGTTGCTTCAGTGTTTTTGTGGTGACCAAGCCGGCTGAAGGGGATGGATTTCCGTTTTCGGTCCTGGCCAATCAATGAGCCGCATTTTCTTCTTCCTCATGCTTTTTTTCTTCCTGGTCAGTGGTCGTTTCGGGCAATACCACCCCCAAACGAGCAGCTGTTGTAACTGCGTGACGTTGTCCAGGCAGTTTGGTCCGCTTTAAAAAGTGTAGTGTGAAAGTGAACCAAACCAAATGAAGGTTTGAAATTTTTCGGTATTCCCTGCCCAATCGAACCGAGTCCCCCGGACTATCCTGGTGTGAATGCGCCCAAAGATGAAAAGGCACATGGCCAGACACATGAGCAAGGCCCAGAAAGGGATTGGTAGTAATACCAGGGGAGCCGAGTACCTGCTACTGGACGATTGAGCAGTCATTTGAGACTGCGAGACCAGGCAGACCAACCTCTGCATCGCCTGAATTGACTACAAGAAAGCCTTCGACTCAGTGCCACACCTGAATGTTTGGAAATGTACACCATCAACAGGACACTAAGAGCCTTCATCAAGACCTCCATGGGGCTGTGGAATATGACTCTGGTTGAGAATGACCGAGCTAAGATCCTGTGGGACTTCCAGATCCAGAGTGAAAACTGGTGATGACTAACCAACTGGACATCGTGTTGATGGACAAACAACAGAAGAAGGCAGTGGTGATGGATGTAGCAACTCCGAGTGACAGCAACATCAGGAAGAAGGAACACGAGAAGCTTGAAAAATACCAAAGGCTAAAAGAGGAGCTAGAAAAGATGTGGGGAGTAGAGGCAACAGTGGTTTCAGTGGAGATGGGAGCACTGGGGGCTGTGACCCCCAAACTGGGAGAGCAGCTCCAGCAGAGACCAGGTACAACATCTGAGGTCTCTGTCCAGAAGAGTGCAGTCCTAGGAACAGCTAAGATACTGCGCAGGACCCTCAAATTCCCAGACCTCTGGTAGAGGACCTAAGCTTACTGTATCAAGTTTTTGTTAAGAAAATCTATCTTTGATTCGACTTTTTGCCCTATTATTTTGGTGTTTGGAGAGCTTTGTACAATTTTGTGGATTTATCTCAATTCATGGAGGAATTTAACAGCAGAAGTAAAACAAACTGATCCAAACTAAAATGAGATTGTTCGCATAACATGAGCTCTTTACTCCTCAAGGACATTTTAATTTTGCACCATCCTCAACCAAAAACTGGTTTGGCTGTTTAATACTCGAGTGTGTGCCACATTAATTCAGAATAAATGTATGAGAAGGGACTTGTGCACCAGCTACCCCTGAGTAAACATGGACTATCTAGGGCGCACAGAGCTTTAGCTCCATCAGTAAGCCAGTGTGCTGGCACATGACAACAGGAAACAGTACCAGTGACACAACTTTCACTGGATCTTCAAGCCAAAAAACTAAACTGTAACAGGAAATATAAGATACTATGAATACTACAGATACAGATACTGCATGATACCTTGCAGTTTTTGTTCTCTGTCCCTCTCTCTTCCGTTCACACATCAAAGACCAAAATCATTAACTCTGCCCTACACAGATCATAAAACAGTCTCTTCAGGATTCTGAAAATTTTATCTCATTAACTTGATTTTCTTTCCAAATTAATTACTTCCATCTCCTCAGAGGAGTTGTTTTAACCAGCCAAAGAGCAGGAAGGGGGGAAAGAGGGGAATATCTCATCTCTCATTCTCCATTTGACCGAACTGTACGGCAGCCAAGCGTGGTTGGGCTGGGTCTCAGCAAAGACTCCTGGGTAATAGGGTTTGAAGCAAAGGCTCATTACCTCCTCTATTTCCTTGCGACTGGCTAAAAAACACTGCAGGCCTTCTGGGTAATTCTGAAACACAGACTAGGTCCAGATGTGTGCAGGCTCAGATGAGCTGAAGTCCAATTTTATGCTTTTTGTGTACAGAAAAGAGACAGAGACCAGTATGTTAGACCATTAAAATAAAAACACAAAAGCTTCTCTCTGAGGTGTTTTCTATTGTACTGTCAGATATGATATGCAGAAAACAGCTTGATAAAATAATTAAAACAAAATTTAACTCCCTAGTTATCAGACTATTCTATTCAAATTCTCAGAGCACAAAATAGAGGAAAATTATGGTGAACTGATTTGGAGCTAAAGCTAACCCTTTTACAAGGAAGTCATAAAATACTGCTGAAACAAAGACCCTTCACAACGCCAGCTTTGCTTTGTTAAACAGAACCAAATAACACCGCCCCAGTGTTGATTTTAGACAGAGTGCCGCCATCCCAGAGGCAAAAGAGTCGTGACATGTAAAGTCCAGTTCAGACTAAAGACTTACAACATGACAAAATCGTTCCAGAAAGTTGCAGGGAAAAGTTGCAGCGGTGTGAATTGGCCGTCTGAGGTTGACTCAAGGCAGCTGAAGGTGTCACCTGTAACTCTGCTGGTCAAACTGCCGGCGGCTGATTTTAGAATGTAAAACATGTCACCTGTTTCTACAGCCAATTGTCTTGTAGTGAAGTCTGCTGGACTCCGCAGTAGTCACGGATATTTATCTGGTCCACCTCCAATCGGCACCAATGGAAACATGACACCTGATTGGAAATGCTATTTTCTCCCCCTTTTCTGACATGATGTAATGACTACATCAGTAACTTCTGCGACTCTTTGGCCCCGATCACACAGAAAGCGTTTTAGCAGCTGCTTTTTGAAGCTTTTTGCATTGCAACCCACCTTGTGTTTCTGTGCTCTGGGCACCCAGCGTTTTTGCCAGAGAGCTCTGAATTCCTCCGGTTGAAAAAACTTCAACTCAGAGCGGAAAATGCCTCAGGTCATCTCTTTTTCAGCACCTTTTTTCCCCCATTGTCCAATCAGATGATTTGAGAGGCGGGCCTTTTGTGGTGGTCATGCCAAGTTGAATAAACAATGGTGGACAAACTGGTGGTAGCAGTTGCTGGATATCCAGAGCTATGCAGCCTGACAATAAACAGCAGGTTGTCAAACTGCCCCCGAGTCATCCTAAAATATGCCTGGAAACTGTCATCATGGACGCGAAGCTTCTGGACCAACTGGTGGGACTCCCTGTGATCCACCGTCTGTTTTGGGGTCTCATGTACCCACTCAGATCTCTGTTTCCCTGTGACCAACAAACTATTTACTGACAGCCTCTCACCCTCAACCAGAGCTACAGCAAGTACCCTCTGCCTCAACATTTTAGGAACTAGATACTAATTACTATGAAAAAACAACAACAAAAAAATGGTAGATTGATTACACAGGAACATTAGTATAAGAACATAATGGGGGAATGGCCTGGCAACAATAAAAAGGAGCAGCAAGCGTTTCTTTTGTACTGGTGATATTCAATTTGCGGTGTATGTTTTACAACCTGCCTACGTCATCTCAGCCACAAGTTCTGACCATCTCCATCTAAGCAGCTCTCAAACATCGTTGCAAATCACTTGGCACCAAGTTTTAAAGAGAAACTGAAAAAGTAACAGATATGAAAAGCAAGTAACCACTGTAACATTTTCACTGGACTCCATGCTGCTTTCTACTGTTTACTAACCCTGTTTTCCAGTGTGTCCGTGGTGTTGAACATAACACAGGAAAAAAACAGGAAGGTATACTCGTTTACTGGCAATGCAAAAGGAGTTTATCACCTAGTTTTTGCAGGTTTTCTCAGTCTTAAAAACAAAATGCATATACCCGCTAATTTGGTGGGCACTCAGAGGGTGCTATTACTGTGACACTACATACTGTGAAATCTGTGTTGATTAATTCAAGACCAATAACTGAGGCCATCAAGAAAATACACGTGTAAGACTATCCATGTGAGGAAGTATTTATTCAGTAGAAAGTCGTCCCTACAGTAAGAAAACTGCTCACAGTGTGTTCTGCAAACTACCCAGAGTAAGTCTCCAGTAACCTCAATGTGACCGCTCCACTGACACAAAGGTGTTCCCAAAAACAGGTTGCAGGGTTGACTGAGCAAAGTTTGACCTGAGGCAGCTTTGCAGAGCAGCGTGTAAACACCAAACACAAGACAGTGGTTGTATCGGCGGCTCCCAGGTGTGTCTGAACACAACTGTGTGAATGTAAAGTAGGACGGCGATGACAAAGAGCAGACTTTACAAACTTGAGTGTCACTGAAGTCCAACCTAATATCTGAGCCGTGCCCATTCTTCCACGAAGCTGGATGCAGGTCAAAATGATGAGCTCAATTTCTCTGCAGCCTGGCGAGCTCTGATCAAAAGAGCAAGCCTTTCTCATCTCAGCTCCCAACAATCTCTCAGCGCGTCTGCCTCAGGCTGAAGCATGTTGACACTACACAAGCCAGGTGTAATGGAATTGACCTCCACTGCCAATCTGCTCCCGTTTCGCAAATAGACACATCAATAATATCCACTGCACTGGGCCGGTGCGGCACGAACTGTAAACTCAGCACATTGTAAATAAAGGTCGAACTGCTGCAGCAGGGCCGAGGACGAACCTCCTGCTCTTTTAAGATGTCTTTTTAGCTGCAGGACGAGCAGGGAAACTGGATTTACACATCCAGTAAAAACACAATCAAAAAGCCATGGATACACTAGTTGTTACAGTAGCAGTAGTCATAGTATTGGTGGTGCAGGCGTGGGCTTCATGGGACTTCTTGTAATTTTATTGACTTTAGGTTCAAAATGTCACTTTCTTATTCAAATAACACATTGCCTCCTCATTTGAAAGCTGTAATATAGTCTCAAATTGTATCACTATCATCATTAAGCAGATGAGTCACATATAAACACTGCTGAACTTGAACAAAATGTTTTGGTTTATAGTTTCCCAATGGTCTTAGAGGACTAGATCAACATTTTGGTGGAAATGTGTATTTATTTTCTTGCCAAGACAAACAGGCTGTCAGCTTTTATTTTTGTGGGAACTGTAATTTAGTGCAGATGCCAAAATCTTTTGTTAAACTGCAACAATAGGGTATCTTAACACCAGATGCTGTATTCACAAACACTCTAAGAGAGCTTCTAACTTGGCCTAAAAATTTCTAGCAAGGAGTCCTAGCTTAGGAGTGATATAGGAAAACTGCGTCACAATGAGACTGTGAAAGCTCTGTAGTTGTTAGTGTGATCACTCTGCTGTTGGAAGGTTGAGACAGACCCAAGTCATCACTGTTTCCAGTTGCCAAACATCTCAGAGTTGTGATCACTTTATTTCTGGCACTACAGCGTTATTGCGTTGGGCAGGAGATGTGACTGCATCTTTAATGAGACTGACCACAAACATGATCCCTGCACCATCTAATCTAACCTGTAGTGTTTCATTTACTCACTGTCATTCATTGTTTGGAGAATATTTCTCGTACCTCTTTGTCTTTTCACCATTTTCTCCTCTGCTCTTAAGCCTCCTAAAAGTCTTCCTCCCTACTCCTAGCAGTTTTTCACCTTAAGGGGTCTTTTAAGGGTTGAGATGCTCTGTGAATAACTTATCTTTACCAGGATATAGTCTTAACTTTAAAGGGATATTCTTAGAAAACATCATAATTCTTTTAATCTTCTGGGAATTTAGTCACTGAGAGCAACTCTTTATACTAAGAAGCTTTGTGAATCAGTAAATCCTGTTTTTGCTGACCTCCGGTGGTTTAATTTCATACTTTGCAACAGTGATATAGTGCTTTAGGGTGTCAGTACAACTATCAGTGATGCTGGCTGTGGTCTTAAAACATTCAACAAGAGAGGGCAGCGAAACACTGCTTTTTAACCTGATGTTAAGATCCTCTTTACTACGCTGGCTGACAAGAGCAAACATGCTGCAATGGCCCAAAACATTTCTATGAGGAGAAACCTGTTGCAGCTTCAGAATGATGCCAACTTAAAAACACTACGGATATACGTGACTGGTCCACTAGTTGATTTAACTTTGCTACACTCACTAGTTGGAACCAGAGATACTAATCGGTTAAACTTATTACTAAGGTATCCAAAAGAAAATGGGAGGAGGTTGGATTGGCATGGGAGAGTTCAGTACGCATTTTTTCTGTTTCCACAGTGAAAAGTTGTGGATGGTACCAATAGAAGCGTTCCTTAGCGTCCCCATGTTTGGTCCCCCCTCTGTTGGGGTACCTAGCACACAAATCTGGTACTAAAAAGGTGGAGCTGTGAACACTGCAGTCTGATTGGTCAGTAGAGGACGGTCACTCTGCTCAGGGCTGAGTTGTGTCTGGTTTTGAGGCTCATGTAACCACTGTTCATACTGTGGAGAGTTTTATTAGTAAACTGGAACTATAAAATGAAAGGATGTTTTGCTGCCTCTCACAGCAGCTGGAGTCGGAGAAAAAATCACTTCATTCACTGGGCCGACTGCCGGCAACTTTTAAGGTGGAACGTTAGCTTGTAATGTTACTCATGAGTTGACGACATGAATCCATCAACACACCTTAAATTTCACTGTGACAACTTTTACCATCACTTTAGTTTTTATTATCTCTTTGGATGACAGAGACTTTCAGCAATGGGTGGATCTTAAAGCGTTTAAAAACACATAGTAGTTTCGACCGGGTTATGTGAACTGCATATATTCTAACCCTCACTTGTAGAAAAAAAGCTTGCGGAGCATCGTTCTTGAGGACTCCAGCAACACTAAATCCCTGCCCTTGCCTTAGAGGAACTAAATGCACTTATCCACTACTTTTAAGTATATCATTGAGAAAGCTTCTTGCTGCAGCCTGTTTTATTTTGTTCTGAAAACGTCGACGTGCAGCCTCGTTCTGTGGACGATAAACCAGGTGCAGACTTCCATTTGTGTCACCGCTGATGAGGAAATACAGTGGAAATACAGTGAGTGCTGGACAGAGCAGTGAGTGACAAATTAATGGCTCAGCAATTAAAAAAAAACATTCTATAGTAGCCTTGGGAAATGGTCAGCAGCAATTTAAAGAACATGTGATTTGTAGTGTGTTAACAGCCTACACTTTTCAGAATCCTTAATTAAAATGATGAATCAAACATAATTTATCTCTGCATCGTGATCGGCCCTCACTTTCGCTGATTCTACTACAATATCCTACACAACTTTTACAATGTAATCCTCAGCAGAGGTTATAAAGTGTGGAGCAGCAGTCTCTCCCAAAACGGATAATAAGACCTTTGGAAGTGAACTCCTCATCTGAGCTGTTCTGTCGTTGTAATAACTGGTCATTATTCTTTCTGTGATAATGTCTTCCATTCTGCTTCTCACTTTCAGAGTCTCTGATTAATGGCAGGGATTTATAATCACACCTCGACAGCTCTGACATTTCATATTAGAAAGTGACATAACGAGGAATGAAAGGTTGGCTCAGCCAGACCACTGCCGGGCACCAACACATGACCAGAACACAAATGAGGAGATTAAAGACACGGTGGAAATACAGAGCAGCAATTTAGACAGAAGTGAGTCAATTTAGGTGGAAACGATACCTTAATATTTGTCATATCTGCATAATGCAACTCATTTTTATTCCCGCTTTCCCCAGGAAAGACTCACTGAGCATAAAATGTCTTTTCTGACAGCTTTATTTCGGACTCATGCAGCAACTGAAGAAACTGAGGGTAAAATCAGCTGCTCAAAGGCACATCAGCAGCAGTTGCTGAGGAAAGGGAACACTTTCTCTCATTTACTCTACATATTCATTTAGACCTCATTGGCCAATTGGACATTTATAGCAAATGTTTATACAGTTACAGGGTGATCTATTTGAAGCCGTTATTTTGCTGTGCTTTAACAGTGGGAGTTGGGAGATAAAAAGGCCCGAATGCAGGTGATAGAAACAAACCCTTGAGGCCATTCATGACTTCCTCTGAAGTGTTTGTTAGAAAGTCAAAATGTGTGTGAAGTGTTGCTTATATTTCCAAACTAACACCTCAGTTCATCATCACTCCAGTCACTAATGGTGCTAATGATGACAGAACCCTGAGTAATATATCTGTATTAGTACGTGTCACCTCTCATCTCATCACCTCACAGCTGAAGTGTTGCCACTGACAAACACCTGAAGCCCCGACACTCCTCAACTGACCTTTGAAAGTTCACATGGGGTTTTTGTTTCGTGATAACAGCCAATGCAATTACAGGAATAAATGTTGACATTGTGCGTCTTTGGAAACCATGGATATGTTACATTTGTACGTTACTATTTGGCGGATACGTTGAAACTTTACATTTACACACAACAACCCCTTGGTTATGGTTAGGAAAAAAATCATGTTTTGGCTTAAAATACCTGGTTTTGGTTGCACAGTTGCACCTGGAAATGCAGCAATGTGTCAGTAAAAAACAACTGTTTTTCGTGGCACTATCCCAGAGAGCCCCTAATTAAACTGGATTTAGCTATGACTTGCCGGGAAGTATCTTTTTGGCCACTGTCTTTATGATGACAGGATCGTGGGTTGTTTAGCTCGGGATATTTCTCGACCTCAACAACAAGTCTCTCTTCATCCAGTCGTTGTCACACAAGAAACAGCAACAGAGCTCTCTTTATGCATCCATGGTGAGGAGAGGAGTCGACCTGCCACAGGAGCAGAGAGGAAGAGCTGGAAATAGGACAGTGGCGTAAAGTGCTGTGGAGCATCGCAGCCAGGAGCGCCGATGCGTGTCTAGTCACCACCGTTGTGGAGTTGTACATTGAAAATGACGGGGGTGTATTCAGTGACACCCGGTGTGTGCCGCTGGTGTGTTTTGGCCTTAATTCATCCTTCGTTTTTCCAGTTTTGAGGGCACAACTGGTGTAGTCCTATTCTTGTTGTTCTCAGCATCCATTGTGTTCTACCAGACATTTGCATTCAGGTGCTCAGCAGTCATTAGTAAATACGTTACGTGAACGAGATCAGTGGAAAAAGCCACAAGAAGACTGAGGCATAAACCTCTGTTCTAGTACCTCCCACAACCCGAAACAGGATCACTGAGTTCAGATAATGGATTGAAGATTGGACAGATGGACAGATATTGTTTCAGAGTTTGCACATTGACTTGGGCTGTATTCAACCAAAGAAAATCTTGATTGACCGAAATTCTACCTCATCTTCAACCAGTCAATTGGTCAATGGCGGAAAAAGATCTGAACGTTATCTCTATAGAAGGTAACTTTTGGGCTGATGATGTCATATACAACATAACATTACTAACGTTAAATATCTCTAACGCTGCACTTTGGGTAAAATGCTGCACTAGTGTCACCAGACGTCCAATCACAGTGGAGAAGGGGCAGTCCAAATACCACAAAGACCAACCATCACATAGGACCTCTACAAGTGCTGAACAAGTGCCAACTGGGAAAAGTAACGCTTAGGGTTTATTAAAGTAACACCAGCAACTGTCAGACCAATAATAATTTGGTCGGACAAGAGCATAACCAAACAATCGACCAACCAACCAGAAGTTTACAGCCCTAACATGGATCACAATCTTTCAGAAAATACCCAGAAAACTCCAGTGTGGATGAAAAACATTTGATCAAAGCAGCATCGTCAAATGTATCCACATCAGTGTGGACATGGCCGACACTAGCCCCGTGTTTTTAACCTTGTGTATGAAATGAACTGTGGTCATAACAGGGTTTTTGAAGACGGTGCCACCGTCAGCAGGCCTGTTACATCTGACAGAGTTTATTAAGTCGAGGTGATGAGCTGCAAACCCAGACAGCAGGGGTTGTGATGGCAGCCACTTCTCCTGTCAAAACTGATTAAGGTATCAGGGCTCACGTCTGGGGAAAGGAAAGGTTGGGTTGTGGGAGGGAGGGAACAGCCAACAGTCTGACGACAATATCCCAGACTCTGTAATGTCTCAATAATGGGATGTGAGCACTCAGATGGGGATGGCTCGAGGAGGAGAGGAAATGAGGGAAAGGGGTCAGGAGGATGGGATGAGGAGGGGGAAATGAGAAACGAAGAGTGATGTGCTATCACAGCAATGAGTCCTCAACAGATGGGCTTCCACCTGGGTGTCTCTCTGGGGAAATAGCTTTTCATGTGATGTCAAAACCTGACGAAAGGGCAGAAGGCCAGGAGATCCCCTCTACTACTTCTCCTGGGGTAGTTTGGTGGTGTCTGATATTTTGTGAGGTACATAGTTGTCTATATATTTTTCATGCAGTGGTCTGTTGTGTTTTTGCTGGCCTGTTTGGTTCAGAGGTACTGTGGCATGCTTTTTGTTTTGCATTTGGGTTTTTTGGTAGTTCTTTTGTTTGGTTTTGGAATTCTCAGTCTCATAGTTTGGTGGTAATCACTGTTTTGAGAGGAGCTATTATAGAGATTTCAGGTGTTTTTTGTTACAGATTAAATTGTGGAGTGACAAGAGTTGCTTTTTTGTGATCTCTTATTGTCATTTTGTGGAGGTTGCTGATGTGTTGGGATTGGCAGTTTGGTGGTTTGTAATGTTTTTAGGAGGGTTATTTTAGTATGAGATGCTTTTGGTGGGGATGATCGTGGTGGTTTGTTATTTTTGTTTGGTGGTTTTTACATCTCTGGTACTTTTAGTTTTCAAGATTTGAGTTTTAAAATACTGGGACTCGCACTTTGGTTGTGTGGAAAGGTTATTGTGTAGGGCTTTACCCGCCTCAGAGTTATGTCAGTCAAATCAGATTCAGCCATTTAACATGAATATTCGACAACCTTGTTTTTTTTTCCCATATAAAGTAGCTCAGCTGGGCGTTGCGTGTAACAGCGGCATTCATGTAATATAGCAAACAAGCTAATGGCGCTAACGGCAATAACAATGGATTGGAAATGAGTAAGAGCATTTTTTGCTGACACTAGATATCAAACAAAAGCCAGAGACTGCGTCGTATTAAGTATCTGTGAGCTGTAAATTCACAACTTCTAAGCAGAAGAGAGAAGATAATGTTATCTCAGAGCCTTACAGTGGGAAGTTTCTCTCCCTTTGTGCAGCTTCATCATGTCCACTGTACAAAAGTGTAGCATAAAAGTTAAGAGTGCTCACGCTGCAGCAAAATGTGGGGACTAAAATGTCCCCAGAAGTACACTGCACAGCACACTGACTAGCCAATCCGACTGCTCAACTTGAAGCAATCTCATTCGACAGAGGTGTCTCCGACTGCTGATGCCAATCTCCGACTTTTAAAGGGCAGCCATGCTATGGTGATAGTTTCTAGTGTTTTGGTAGTATGAATTTGGTTTTTATGGTGTTGTTCTGGTGCGATTTAGTAGTATTTGACATTGTGTCTTGTCTGACATGTTTTTTGGATATTTTTTGGTGCCTTCTGATGTTTCTGGTGATGTGGATTGGAGGTAACTCACTTTTTGGTCACCTGCATCATTGTCTTCGGTTGGGTAGTTTGTTGGTAGTAATAGAGCCAAGTTGATGTCTGTGTAAAAAGTCAGATGTTATGTGTGCAACCCACTGCCAGGAGATTTAAAAAAAAAACTAGAAGAAGTTAGCAGCTAACTCAAAGAAGAAGAAAAAAGACCAAAAATGTATGCACAGTGGGGAGACAAGGAGGTTCAGGTGCTCCTTACCCTCTGAGCAGAGGACGAGATCAATGGCCATATAACAGGGACTGTAAATGATTGTCATTGCCATGTTATGCCATTGTTACTGTTCAGAAAGTGCTGGTCTATATTATATCACACTGGATGTCAGTGCTGTTGCATTACCCACTAGGGCTGCCCTCAACTAACAATTTTCCTACTCGACCAATAGTCGTCATTCAGGGCCATTAGTCGACTAGTTGTCCGCATGTTTGTGATATTAATTTAATGACTAAATGATATATTTTGGTGGTTTGAGTTGAAAGAATAGTCTCAGTAACATTGTTAACACTGTGCTACATTACAGAGAAATACAAACCGTACTAATGAACCTTCATTAATATAGGCCTATATTTTATCTCCAAGTGCACGTCACACACTGAGCGAGCCGCCTGTTAATGACGCTGTGGGCTAATGGGCATGTAGCTACTTCCATGTTTCACATGATACGTCATGTTTGTAGTGGACCAATGAAGATGAGTTTACATATCACCTTGGGTTGGTCCTTCACCTTCTCAAAATGATCCCACACTTTGGATTTCCTGCCCCACATGTTATTAACTAGCCTGTGGAATAACCGCAGGTACCAGCCCTGGAAATTAACCTGACTCCTGTCTGACTGCTGAGCGTGGACACTTCCTGTGTCTGTCCTTTCAAATTAAACTCCCACATGGTCCAGTCATATAGGTTTGGGTTTATTTTGAGCTCCTGATAGAGTTTCACATTTGTTTTTTTGGACTAAACTACCAATGAATTCTTGCTGACTAATGACCTTTCTGGTCCACTAACGTTTGGTCGACTATTAGGGGGCATAAAGGGTCTTCATTGTTTTTGTTCTAGATAAATATGTAAAGCATAAAGATGCAGGGCAAAATGGTGGGCTGAGTTACCTTCCTGAGATACAGACTTTAACTGTTCTGATACTTTCATCACGTACTCTAAGATGTGAGGTAAGACGATCAATGGGCGAAACATCCCAAGTCAATATTGAGAGGAATTAGAGGGAAAACAGCAGCCTGCATCAGCAATATTTCATCAGTCAGACTACATGATGCATCGATTCTCTCTGTCCACACTGCTCTCATCACAGATTGACTGACTGCACGAAAATACTCCACTGTGAGCAGCAGCGTGTCCTGAAAATACTCTTTCATGGCAAAAGAAGCTTAGCCATGTTGAGAGGCTGCGCTGCATGTTTACCTCCAGCGTTACATGGCAGCTGGCTCGCAGCAGAATAATCCCCGACTCATTCAACATGTAGTAGATTCCTGACAGCCAGGAGAACGCCACGCTCTTAAAGTGCTCTTTAGTGAAGTTAAAATGACACTCTTGTTTTTATGCTCATATGAGAGGGGACACAAAGAAAGTGTGATTTTACAAATGTAGGTTTTTTTCTCCAGCTGGTCCAGATGTGTGGCATCACAAATGTTCCACCACATGTCGGGAAAATGAGCTTGAATTAATCTGCAGTCTGGAGGAAGGAGTTAAGCCATGAAATCCACAGTTGGCATCCTGTTATGCAATTGTCTGCTCTCTGATGGAGGTCAGTTTGATTGCTGTTCTTAAATAATACATTGCTCTGTGATTTACATATTTCATATAAATCTGTCATACAGGGAGCTGTCAGGCGGTGGTACCCAATCTGTGTCTCGGGTTTCTTCAAGATGAATCTTAGTAGCTGACACATCATTAAAGGGATAAGAGGAAATAAAAACCTGTTACATAAAATATGGGTAATGTTTAAATTTACTGTAATTTCCTGATCCTGTCCTTTATTTCCCAGTCATTTCTTGGAAGGTTCCTGGACATTAATGTGTAATTTGAAACAAAGTATAGGCAGTCATGCTAGAAAAATTATCTTTGCACTCCTGTACATATATACACAACACATACAGGTGCTGGTTGATGAGTTAAAGGAACAAAAATCAGCTCACACACAATGAAAACATGATGCAATGTACTGAATAGATGTATTTTGCAGAAACAGCAGGGAGAAAGGTTGCTGTGCTAACATGTCTATTCTATTTTTTAATCCTACATATGAAGAAATGCATATTGAGTTTCCAATAATAAATAAAACAATTACATACTTAATTCTAAACAAAAATCATTGCATTACTGTAAACTGTCTTTTGTCATTTTCTTATAATTCCTACCAAATTACACAGTTCTTTCTAAGACACTTCTTTCTAAGTGATTATAAGTTAATAACAAATCTATGAAATAAAAAGAAACCAAAATACATTTACTTTTTATGACTTTTTCTTTTGCTGTGGTAAAATTCAGTATTCTTTTATCTCTTCAGACATCTAAAATCCTTCAAATTGAACAATTCAAGAAGGAAAAAAATCACTTTTTGGTTCAACTGCAAACGCAAGCCCAAAAGGTTTAAAACCACTGCCTTATATTTATTAATTTAATTAACCTTGATTTAAGCAGAAAAATATCTTGAGATTAAAAATCTCTTCTCCAAGAGTGTCCTGGCCGAGACAGGCAGCAACATAAGTTACAGACAGACAACATACAGAATACAACAAAAAAAACAGAATCAAAAATATACAGCTCTAAAACAAGCAATATAAAACAGAAAATGAGATTACTACAAAGAAGAGACGAAAATATGTTAATATATACTAGAAGTGAACGATAAAAACGCAAAAAAGGGCAACTACACATGATTACAAATACCAGGTAAGACACAACGTGACACTGACATATAGAAGATTGTGTACAAAAATCCTGCAACAGTGTTTTGAAAGGCCGAGAGGAACCAATGAGAGCACTTCAAGTCCTTCTGCAGAAGATTCCACATATAAGGAGCTGCATACGTAAATGCTCGCTTGCCAAACTCTGTTCGTACCCTCAGTACAGATAATAAAAACATGTTCTGTGAACAGAGCGCAGAACTATTTTCAATTTTTTGCTTAATGTACACACATTAAGATGATGGAAGTAGGCAAATAATAGCTTCGTGCCAATGAAAAAGTCTACAAAATTTTACAGAGAGCCAGCTACAACTTAAAAACAATGTGACACCTGAACATGAAGCTCCTCTTGACTTTTAGCATAATTTTCAGATGTTTTTTAAGGAAAAAAAGCCCTAAAATCCCTCTGTACACTACCTGTTCAACACCAAACAGCAGACAGGCAGCACAGCAGGTGAACTTTGTGGAGCATTTAGCAGCTGCAGAGACAGATATTTCCCTGAGTGAATATTGCACTTGCACTCCTCAGGTGGTCAGAAACACATCTCCACATGAATGATAATGTTGCTCTGTAACTGCTGGATGTGTAAATAAGCATCTGTTTGCTAACATGTTCACAAAATCAACTCAGTCTATCAGTACGGTTATTGTATGTTAGAAAGAGTGTCAACGTTTTGAGGATGTAATCAAGCCTTTTTTGTACTTTGACTTGAGAAGCACCCCCATGTCCCTCATTTACTCTGAGGATCCTGAAATGACACCTTCTGACAGGTCCTAATGAAAGGTTTCCTGTCTAAGTGATGATTTGACTTCGCCTGTCTTATGATTTGCTCACAAACACCTCAGTATGGGGTTGTGTGAGGCTCTTAGTTGCTAGGCTACATTTGCATGCAGTGAAAGCCCTCTCACTCATTAAATATGTCTTTTGGAAACGATAAAAAGGAGCTTTTATAGTCAGACACTCGCTTAAACTATCACTTCCCTTTGTGTTGTCTTGATTGGTTTGCTGATTGTAATGTAACTAACCAGGGACGAGATGAAAGGTCGGCAAGGACGAACGATCTCCTTGGTACAAAACCGTGTTAATTATAAACCCTACAAGGCAAAACTGAAATGTCATGGTGAGGATTTGGGTTACTTCAGGTTTAAGGGTTCATCAAGGGTAACCACATTCACCCCACATGCCTCGTATTTGTTGAGCTTAAAGCTGCATTCATTTTTACATTGGACTACCAATGAAACAACTGACAATACAAAACTTTGCAGAGTTTTGGCATCTTTCAGATCATTTTGGGGGTTTTCTGGCCCACAAACTCCACAACCTAGTTTCCAGCTGCAGCAGGCTACTGTTAGGAGCAACCTGGTCTCACTCCCAACTCATCAAATACAGAGGCTTGGTCAGTGGCCCTCGGCGTAAGACAGCGACACACAGAGGCAACCTTTAGCACAGGTCTGAGACGGCAGCATTTTTTGACTTTCCAGGCAACTGTGTTAAAAGCGAAAAAGTCCACCTACAACGAGTCTGCAACATGTGCATAAGTCTGTCTCACCACTAAATGCTGAAAGGGAGTAATAAGAAAAATCTAACATACTGGACAGTGTAGAAGTTGACTCTGGGGTTGATGATGTCATATACAATATGACCTCACTAAGGTTACATATCTTTCAGTACGTTTACATGCACGCAGTAGTCAAGCTAAGCTCATAGCTCGGCTAATCAGTCAAGTCGGACTTCTCATCTTGTCTGAGTATACATGCAGAAGAGAAAATCAAATTTCTGACCAAGTACGTCTGACTCCGCCTCGATAGGCGGCGCTGTGTCCTTTTTAATATAGTGCTTATTGAACTAGTTCCTGTCGACCTGAAGAGGAATGGTAAGTTAAATTAAATAAATCCGCGTTTTGCATTTTCCTACCATCCATAAACTTCAAAATGTTTAGCTCCTTTAGCTGTCGGAGCATGAATGTAGTTTCCTCGTCCGTCCAGAAGTGCATCTTCTGCTTCTCAGTCGCTGTGGTGTTTGTTTGTTTGTTTTTCTGGGAGTGAACTGCTGCTACGTCATCTCCTTCTTCTTCCAGGTGAAAGCCCGCAAAAGAAAAAGCAGTGCATGCGCAGAACGCCGAGTCTGACTCCAGTCAGACTAAGTGGATAAGTTCAATTTTCAATCTAATTATCTAGGTGTGTTAGTCAAGCTACGGATAGTCCAATTTCAGTCGGACTAAGCTGTTTACATGCATTTAAAAATCCAGTTTCAGTCCGACTAAGCCAATAATTAGATTTTCTCAAGCTGCATGTAAACGTACTGAATGTAACGCTCCATGTGAGAGGGAGGGACAATTACTCCTGCCACTCCAACAGGGGCTCCGGTGTGATCTTCTTCCTTTAAGAAACTTTATAACCCAGCTGTGACCTGTGGTGTCTTTTTGGAGACGTAGTAAAAAAATCCACGATGATAAATCTGACACTGACTGTCTGTTGTGATTATTAATCTGTTTTTCTGATGTTAGATTTCGGGTAAAAAGCTTGTCACCGTCACCAGCTGCTCAATCACACTGGACCCACTGATCGTTTCACACAACCCTCCCCTCCTACAAATTATGGCTCATTCAGCTGAGCATACTACAGGCACTGCTCTACGCTTCCTTAGGGATGTTTATGTCAGGCACAGCAAAATGTCAGTCATGTGTTTTCATTTTCTTTTGCTGCTCCTAACTCAGCTATACGCAGGCTGATATTTAGTTTTATACCCTCAGTTTTCCGCTGATTCCCTCCTCGTTATAACACTGAGGTGCTGACACTTCTGTATACAGTGGTAGTTATGAATTCCCTCTCATGAACTCATCTCAGCGTGTTAATCTGCACTAAGCTCAAGCTTTAGCACAGATCAACCCCCTGCAGCTGTACCACGGTCATTTTTACTGCTAAAATCTTTACTGTCGTTTCAAAATGGCTGCCTGATTAACCTGATGCAACAGTGGAAGAGATCTGGTGCTAATTTGCATGAGCGGGGTTCATGGAGGAGGACCCCAGGATGCAGAGGCATCATTAGGAGAGACAGCCTGAGGTGTTGCCCAAGGCGCTGGCTGCACCGGTTGAACCTGGGTTGAATAAGACCGGTGGAGAAACACCGGGACCGGTGCCAGACTGGAGGCTCCTGACTCGCCGCAGGCTCTGGCCCTCTGTCCCTGAACCCCAGCTCACGGCGTCGCTGTGGTGCTTCTGAGGCGGACAGAGCCAGCAGCAGAGTGTCAACACAAGACGGGACGAAGCAGAGAGGACGAATCTGGTCGCTGGTATTAAAAGCTGTTTTTAAAAATGTTATCCTTCTCTGCCTGGCAATAATTATGTCAGTGTCTACGGCGGTAAGCAGTGTTGCGGGTTTTTTTTTACATTTGAAGCTTCTGAGGTTTTTGAATGAAGCTACACGTCTGTCCTCATGTTTTATTACATCACAACCCTGAATAAAAATAAAAAATCCTCAATTTGAATAAAGTGGTTCATGGGCTTAAATGAGATAGTCTTTAGTTTTATTAAATCAGCTTTCTTGAATAGAAAAATATCATTTATAGTGCTGTGTGACCACCTCTTTAATACAGGTGTGTGCTTCCCTTTGTGTGCAGCAAGAAGAAAACCAAACTGTTTTTTAACGGCACTGAAAATGATGTTTTTTGGAAGGCAAAACACCCACAAATATGGATTGAAGCACAATATTTTGTTAGAGTTTGTTGTGAATTTGGAGACAATTACATCTGTCTTTTTCAATAAATTTTGACATCCAGACTTGGCTCACACGAGTCAGAAACAATGCTACACATCCACTGGAATACTAATATTAGTGTAACCTAATCTTTACCTGCAACTGTGCAGAAATACCAGGCTTACACAGGATTAGTAGACACGCAAAAAAAAAAAAATCTTCTCCTTAAAGGGCAATTGATGAAAATCAGAAATATGTGATTGGGAGCCATTGTTCTCCAGACTCACAGGACAGCGGGTTGAGTTCTCACACAGAATAGAGTTTATTGTCAGATACAGTATGATGTCACCCTCTACAGGCAGAGGAGGGCTTCACATGTCTAACCTGCACTTTTTAAATTAAACCAGGTTATAATAACACTGCCTGCATCACTGACAGAGCTGAGGAGGCTGCACTGTAACAGGATTACTATTTTAGAAGTTAGCAAGGTAACTTCTAAAATAGCAGGCAGCAACTTCTCTGAATATTTGTTAATAAATAGCCATAATCAACGTCTCTGATTTGAGCAGTGAAGCAATGTTAAATAAAAGTACATATTTTTTTCAGTAACATGCGTGCAAGTTTGCTGAAAATAAAATATGCTGTAAATACAAAAAAGAAAAATCCTTCCCAGTGCTTAAAAAAAATTGACATGCCTCCCTCTTTTTGCACCACCCCCCTAATAAATTACATTATAATTACATGCTTGCTTGCGTGCCTCTGCTTTTGTAGATTATTTTAATATTAATTTTCTTCTATACACATAAAGCATTAACCTGCCAGGGACTGCAGATGAAAATGAGCCTGTATGGCTAAATATGGAATATTAATGTGACATAAGTGATCATGTTCATTAATGTGTACTGTCCCTTTCATAATAAAATATGCATAACCCAACTAGACACATAAACACTGGCGGTGGGGGAAATGATGCAGCAGCTACACTGGACAGGTGCAACACCAGCACATTACAAACACAGGTGATAATCTGACAGGACACATACCTGTTGTTACACTGCTCCATTCACTGTGTTGTCCCGCTGCTGTCATGTTTAATAATCCTCTCAGAAAGATGCCTGATATCCTTAAAGTCTGTTCCTGACCGGCAGATACCATCCTCTCCGACATATACACTCATAGAAAGCAAAAACAGAAACTTCTGTTAGCTCTCTGACAAGCTAGCTGTTAGCATTTTATCTGGAGAAACAGTCGGATTTAAATCGGATCATTTTTACCGGAAGTTTGGTTTATAACAATGTCCCGCGGCTGGAGGGCGCCGACGTGTTTAATCTCAAGTTTAAATTCATTAGATAAACTTTTAAATGCGTGTTATACAAAATAATCCGCATGTTTGCGGTGACTGTGACGAAAGATATTGCCGTTGATCCAGAGCCCAACGGCTCTGCGCTGTTGTAACGGCTACGCGCTAATCGTGACGTCAGGACGTAACAAACAGCCAATCAGATTGCAGCGAGGCAACAGCCAATCAGCGCCGAACTTGACATTGCACGCTTCCGTGTATAGATTGTATATAAACAGTCTTTATACAGCCTGTGCTTCAGTCATTTTAAAACGATATTAATAATAATAATGAATGATTAAAAGATAATATTTAGATAATTAAATCGTAGTTACAGCAGCAACTGATGATTTTTGTGTCCTGCAGTAACTGAGGGCTCCAGGCGGCGGCGTAAGATAGTTACAACGGGGCCCAGGGCATGTTGTAATGACGGGCCCTAAAGCATGCTGGTTACTTGTTACGCATCTAAAGTAGCTACCATATAATCTTACACAAACACACATATCATCCAACATCATCCTCGCACATGTGCACAGGACAAATCAAACAAAATAAGGACTTAATCATTTAACTGAATTTTGTTTTTACCTTATTCATAGTTTATGTGGAGAAGGCATGTATTGTGTATATGTGTTGTTATAGACTGCCACTGGCTACTTTACAAATAACAGGAAAGAAAGAAAAGAAAAAGAAATAAAACCATGATGGAGATTAATTTACCTTCTCAAATGCGTATAAAACACGTGACACCATTTTTAATTAAATGTGAGTTTTTCTTTGAACACAGGCAGATTAAAAAAAAAATACAGCGTTTTCAAAAGACTTCCTGTCAGATTGTACAAAGACAGACATGCTGTGGTATTTGTGCAGCTATACTCCATTACAAGTAAAAGTCCTGAATTCAAAACTTTACTTAACTAAAAGTACAGATGTATTATCAGCAAAAACGTACTTAAAGTATGAAAAGTTAAAGTACCCCTCATGGAGAATCCTTCCAAAGTGTTATATCATTACAGAATATTATATTTATATAATATTATAATAGTGTAGTACTGCATTGTGTCATATATAATGTGTTGAGCATAAACAACAGGAGTCTGAGCATAAAGTATCATAAATCAGAAATACTAAAGTAAAATACAAACATGTCAAAGTTGTACTAAGGTACATCAACCACTGCATATGTCTGCCAGTTGTTAGTATTGTTAATTAAACAAAAACCTTCTAATTATGACCATGACATAAATTCAATACACAAACACTTCTACTGCCTCCCAGTGGCAGGGTTGAGGTATCCCTTCACTCTGCACCATTCCCAGTTTCTTCTTCTGCTGCTTTCACTTCTTCTTTCTCTGTCCTGAGTTGTAGATATGTACACAATGTTAACACCAGTTCTTCTCATGAGATGCTACCACTAATTAAATCATATTACATGTAATTATTACTTGCAACGTTCCTCATCAAAATTCTGTTTGTGGCTGTATTATTCATGTACTCTTTTACCTGCAAACAGATTTATCAGTGCTTCTCAGTGAGCTGTGTTAAATCTGTTTTACATTCTTCATGTGTCCAAATACACTCAGTAAAGAGAGAATAAAAACTACAGAGGTCTCACTCTGACCCTTCATCCAGGAACTTTATTACCAAAATTGATGGCCAAAAATTATTAATAAATAGGACTGTGTGGTACATCTATAAACACTGTGACTTCACTGTATATTCGCCACCCAAATAATGTTTATAGATACACTACACAATATTAATTAATGACCATCTAACAAGGTATTATAATCAATAGTTGCAACTTTATAACAGCTATTCAAATAATGTTTATAGACCATTTCCCAACCTTTTATCAACCGTGAACAAATACTTCATATATAATAAAAAAAATGTTAGAATATATCCAACAGTAAACCATTAAAATAATATAAATTTTAGCATAAAGTAAAAACTGTAAACATTATTTATTATTGTTTAATTGTTCGTTGACAGTAAAATAACATTTTATTAAAGTTTAACTATCAATTTATGATTTATAAATTATGCTTATTCTAAACTGATAAACAATAAATTTTATGAACCAAAATTTTAACAGCTTAAACTTATTAAAAGATATATATTTATACACATTAAAAATGTTAATAATAAGAAGAAGAAGAAAAAAGAAGAAACGACAACAATAACAAGAATTGTTATCATTATCATTATTAGTATTATTATTTTTATAAACAAACGCTCGTAAAAATAATAATAAAAAAATAATAAGGAACCGTTTTTACCAACAGAGTGGGTGCTCTGTTTTAAATCAACGGTCTTTGCCGACAACCGGAAGACAACCGGACAGCTACTTCCGGTTTCCCCGCCCTCAGTCAGCTGTCACACGGTTGTTTGCAAACAGTTCCGTCCGCCGGGTCCATGGTCCCCTCCTCGTCCTCTGCTCCCCTGTAGCTCCTCCACCATGGGAGGGAACGACGACAGCGACATCATCGAGCACCACGTGGAGGAGGAGATGGAGAAGAAGGGCACGAGGAGCCACGCAGCCTCCTCCTCCTCGTTCCCGGAGAGCGTCACTCCATCCGACAGAGAGGGCCACAGCGGCACCCAGTCCTCCCACAGACTGCTGGCCTACAGCGATGCGCTCATCTCCATCATCGCCACCGTCATGGTGAGACACACACACACACACACACACACACACACACACACACACACACACACACACACACACACACACACCTTTGAGCATTACGTCACAGTAACAGCAGCCCCAGCAGGTGATGGAGCAGAGTGACGAACCAAATATGATTAGGGACTGTTCGTAACTTATCAGGGGAGGGGAGGGGTGTGGCTGGGGTGTGACGTCATTTTTGCGTAATCACCTCTCCGCCATGGATTAGTTATTTTGATGAAACATCACTATTTTAATTTTAGTTTTGGTTCTGTTTTTTTACTTTCTGACAGAGGCACCCGTCCCATATAATGTGTTCAGGGACTGTCGGAAATTTGAGAATCCAACGATAATTTGTGTTCTTACTGGGGCTGGGACTTTACTGCGTTCATTTTGATTTATTAATTACAGGAAAAATAATGTGTTAAAAAAAAAACACATTTAATCGCAGCACCTTTCTCAGTCCCCTAATTTCTGGCACACCGCTAACACACACACGCCCACAACAGGGCGCTGCTCGGGCCGCATTTCTGTCGGGCTCAGGTCAGGTATCCACACTCTGGCCCACAATAGTCCAGATGACGGGATTCAGAGCCAAAATAAGGAAGTCTGCGTCTGACAAATAAAAAAACTCTCTGGCGAAATGAAAAATAAATATTTTAGTTGTTTAACTTCTTGTATATGTCTGGTCATTGATGCAGCCGCCAACCAAAATTTATTTTAATTAAAAACGTTGCTTATTGTGTCAAATATTGCTATTTGATAAAAAAAAAATAAAAAATTCAAAGCCTCTAATTAATTAGATACATTTTTTTTTAATTGCGTCCCACTACTAGTTTTCACACTGTGATAAATGTAATTTTGGCAGTTTTTAAAGAAAACATGTCGATCAAACTGACCAATGTTTTCTTTAAAAATCTGCAGTAAAATAAATATAAAATACAACCATTTAAATTCGTCTGTCCTCCCCTAAATCAACGTAAAAACCATACGTCCCTCTCCAGTGCTGAAAAAATTATTTGGCATGCCTCCCTCCCTCCTCATAAATAAAGAACAGTCCCTGTCCTCTGCAGTAAACTGTATCAGAGTCTCACTGAGACCAGGACCTGTTTGTCTCTGCAAGATTAAACAAAGATGAGTCAGTCAGACAAAATAATCACACGCAGATAAACCAATCAGATATTATTAAAAATATCAGGACAGGGTGCCCAGTGGATCAGTGGGTGGAGCGAGCGTCCCATGTACAGGGTTCAGTTCCAGCCTGCGGCGCTTTGCAACATGTCGACCCTCTCTTGACCAACTTTAATTTTAGGGACAGCCCCTAAAAACGTAGCATCTCATTTTCAGACACAGACAAAACTGCGTTACATAACAAACCTACACTGCAAATACACAGATACACTGTTGATACATCTCGCTCACCAACCTCCACCCACACACCTCCGCCCTCAGCTGCTGTACTGGAAAATTACGATTGGATACCACGACCATGAACAGTTACGCAGCAGTTTTCAGCACTGAGCAGGTTGTTTTGAGGTGTGAATATAAAGAAGCCCTGAAGCAGCAGACAGAGGTGACGATCCAAGAAAAGAGGAAGATTATTTCAGTCAGACGGAGCTTTGTGTTGGAACGACCTCCGTCCAACTTCTCTGAAAACTTCTGGGGACAAAGAAACAGGGTTACTGCACGTCTGAGTCGATATGAGGAATTACATGGAGTCAAACACTGTCTCAAATACGAGGGACAGTTGAAGTTGAACCTTCCTGTTCACACTGAAACTATCCTGTCGAATAAAGGCAAAAAAAGCCAAAAAATCTCAGGTCAATCTGAGACATTAACGTCTCTAACTTCAGTTTGTTTTGGTGCGTATTAAAGATTCAAACTGGTGCAGACTGGTCCTCCCCTGAGCCTTAATCTAACCTCTCCTGTGACCTGTTGTCATGGATGTTCACTTTGCAGCAGCAGCTCTGACGGCAGGAAACCCAGGTGTCCTGAGGACTGTCCGGTCTTTTCACAGACAGTCGTTAGCGTGCTTTAGACTCCTCTTGATATTATACTTTCAAACAGTGACAGAATTTTCCAAACTCAAAGCTACAGAACGTTTGGGGTTTAATCAGCCATGATCATATTCATAATCAGGTCGTCTCTGCAGGTGTTTGTTATGTTCCTGTCTCCCTAACGCAGCTTTCTTTCTCCACAGATTTTACCTGTCGCTCACACGAAGATGGAAGAAAACGAGGTAACGTTTGACAGCAGTAACAGATGTGCAACAGTCATAATAATCTTTCTATAAAGCCGACAGAACCAGAGATATTCAGCTCACTATTTAGTGTTCCAGATAGAGTCTGTACCAGTGTCCAGTGACACTGATGAAATGTGGAGATATAAAAACAACAGACGACATGTAATCAATCTGTGTTTGTGTTTCAGGAGTTGAGGGAGAGCGTTCAGCTCCTGCTGACCACAAAGATCGCTGTTTACTTAATGACATTCCTGATTGTGACTGTAGCCTGGGCCGCTCATATCAGGTGACTCATTGTTGATGTTATACTAGTGGTGGAGCAGCAGTGTTAAAGGGACAGTTCACCCCAAAATCAAACACACATGTTTCTCCTCTTACCTGTAGTGATGTTTATCAGTCTAGATTTTTAGGATGTAAATTGCTGAGTGTTGGAGATATCAACTGTAGAGATGTCTTCTCTAAAATACAATGGAACTAGATGGCACTCGGCTTGTGGTGCTCAAAGTGCCAAAAAATAAATTTGAAAAATTCAACATCAATGTCTCTTTCCAGAAATCATGACCTTGTTGTGAGCAGTTTCATGTCGGAACTATTTTCTTTCTACCAAACTACACCCGCCAACTGTATCACTGCACAGAAGGAAGCGTGCATCCTCAGCTAGCTCACCTAGCACCACTGAGCTAGCTAACGTTACAGCTCAGTCAAGGAGGACGCCATTAATGTTTACACCTGGTGCTGTCATGAGCACGAGATGCACGCTTCCTTCTGCATGGTGACACAGTCGGCAGGTGTAGTGTGGTAGAAAGAAAATAGTTCCTACACGAAACTGCTCACAACAAGGTCTGTGGATTATCTTGAGTAACTGGGTCATGATTTCTGGAAAGAGACATAAGCCCCTTTTACACTGCCAGATTTTCTGCCAATGTTGGGCCGTTTTGCCGGCAAGCTGCGAGTGTTTACACACACAGAGCCGGATTGGCGAGTTGATCAGAGGTGCCCAATTTTCCGCCTCGTAGGGTAGTCATATTGGCGGAACGGTTTTGGTCTAAACAGAGCGAGGTGGCTTTCCGCCTCGGGAGGGTCTGTTGATGACTTGTGGGAGGGGCTGCTGATGACTTGTGGGAGGGGCTGTTGATGATGTCGCACGTTAGACCCACTGGCGTGGACTTCAAAACAGGAAACAGCTGATAGCAGGAATGAGTATCTAGCAGCACTAAGGAGACACAAACCAGAAGATGAGCAACTGGGGAGATAAAGAATTGCGCGCCCTCCTTGCCCTCGCTAACGAGAAGGCCATTAACCGTCAGATGACGGGAACCGTGAAGGACGGGCCGATGTACGAGAGAATCGCTGAAGGACTGACCAGCCGCGGCTTTCCTCGGTACGTCACTGTTTACGTCACACGCTGAGCTGCACGTTTTGTTACTAGCTCACGCCCCCCATTGCCCCGAAAAAGGCACATTCTGTATAAACAAAAGGAGGCAGGCGGCAATTTGCCACACTCCCCGATTTTGTTTTTATACTGCCAATGCTGAAAGAAGAGGGATTGGGCTTTCCTGCAAATTTGCACAATTCCTGTGTAAAAAGGGCTAATGATGTTGAGTTTTCATAAGTATTTTTGAGCACCACAAGTCGAGTGCCATCCGAAGGCAGACATCTCTACAGCTGATATCTCCAGCACTCTGCACCTCACACCAGAACAATCTAGACTGATAAACAGCTCTACAGGTAAGAGGAGAAACATGTGTGTTTGATTTCAGGGTGAACTGTCCCTTTAAGGTTTATAATTTAACACTTGTTCTTTCTTTGTGTTGAATTTCACAGATTATTTCAAGTAATTGTTCGCATCGATGACTGCCTTGCACTGCTGAACCTGGTGAGTACAGTTATCAGTGAGATCACTGTGTCTTTAATTACAGTCATTTTATCGTGTTCATTGATATCTATGTTCAAGTCACTGTTTTATTAACCCTTTACGACCTACCATAGAACAAGTCCACCAGAGCATATCTTTACATATTTACATGCTGTAGTGCTTTTCTGGAGTAGCTCAATATATTATCCATCAATACAACCCTTATATCCCAGGTGTTTAATATTATGTGTGGACTTATGTCATACTAATGAAATAAAACGCTAAAATGTGCAGTTTTTTTTACACCTATTTTTCTAAATACATGCAAGAAAGTCAGCTCATGCTCACAACGTGATGACGCTGATTCCAACGTAGGAAGTGCTGTGAATACCCGCAGTCTGGATCATAATGTTTTTGTTGTGTGCGCTTGTCACTGGATTTCTACAAACCCATTAGTGCGAGGAAACAGCGCTCTGGGACACGATGAATGCATGATATGTTAGTGTAACTTCCCTGGTTTTATATGCAAAAAGAATTACTGCTCTATCTTATGTCGTCACAATTCTACCGGCATTTAAAAGTAGATAAGCAAATGGGATCACGGGCACTCCCGTCGGTATTGAAGCGGTTTCTATTCTTGTTTTGGATCATATGACATGTATTCATGTCTAAATACTGTATGGAGCGGAGACCAGAGTTCAGACGTTACTTCTTATGGCTTTAGTTGTGATCAACACAGCTCACTGTGTCCCTGGGGATTGATTTTATTTTCCTTTTATTGTCTCAGATTTACAGTTTATTCAGTTTAACTAGCTGCGATCAGCTTGTTCTTTGTCATCTGTGATTGTCAAGTTGGTTTAAAGTCCGATTTCAGCCAGCATTACCGTGCAAATGCTAAACATCTGAGGTTGGATTTCTGAGACCTGCACACAGCTGACACTGAGAATCGTCAGTTTCCCTCTCAGAGCCACACTTTCACTGCTGTTGTTCTATAAATATTTGACGTGTGAATGAACCTGTGAGCACGTTTCCTTCCTTCTAATGTTAGTTCCACTTTCACTTCTCCCTCAGGCCTGCATGATGCTGATAACCTTTCTGCCCTACACCGTGAGTATGAGTCACCGCAGCAGCTAAATGGCGGCTGAATCAATCACCCCGTCTGCACAGATAAATGTTAGTGGACTGATGTCATTCAGGCTCCGTCACGTTACAGCGTGTTGTTGTGTGTTTGCAGTTCGCTCTGATGGCGACCTTCCCTGAGAACATTCTCGGGATCTTACTCTTCTGTGGCTGTGTGATGGTGATGGGCATCATTCAGGTGAGCCGCCTCGAAATTAATCAGTACATCTTCTCAAACATTGAATAATAAATAAACAAAATGGAGTCTAACAATTTAAAAAATGGATGTCTTTAGTGACAGTAACTAATGCTGCTTCTGTGGGTATGTCTTGTTTCCATAGTCGGTGATCGTGCTGTACGCTTTCAGTCGTCCCTTCCTCCTGAACGAGCAGATCCAGATCTCAGAGAACCAAACCTTCTACAAACACCACATCCTCAAAGTCATCATGAGGGTCCCCCTCATGTGCTTCTTCGCCAGCATCTTCTCCTTCATCTTCTTCCAGCTGGTAGGTGGTTTCTTCATCTGTTTAACATGTTAACATCAGTAGATGGTTGGAAGGTTAGAGATCGACTGTTGAGAGAGATCTTTATTCATCAGTTGGGACTTTGTGTTACAGTCCCTGGAGTTTCAGCACACTTCATGTCAGAGCATAGGTGTTACGGCCGTGACCACCCGGCGGAGCCACCCCCTGACACATCATCAGTTGTGTACCTCAACATCATCAGGTGTTTTGGCCTTTATCAAAAGACACCCTGCTTTCAGGGTGGGTGTGTGTCAGAAGGTTGGCTCCTCCATGGTCACCAAGGAGCCCAGACGGGATCCTTTCTCTTCAGCCATAGCCAATGACTCCACCTCCATCGGTCGCACCTCAGCTTTCCAGCCTCTAGTTGCCTCTCCAGTTACCAGGTCAGCATACCGCAGTCTCTTGCGTTCAAACACCTCCTTCATGGCATCCTCCCAAGGGACAGTTAGTTCTATGAGGAAAGCACGCTGTCAGGACTTCGACCGGAGGACCAAGTGTGGTTTTAGTTGGTAGCTGCTAACTGGGTGGAAATATGAGACGCTGGCCCAAGTCAGCGCACATTTCCCTTGCCCCATGTGCCAGGGTTTAATCGGGAGGCAAGAGGCTTGCTACTTGTTTTTTCTCCCTCCTCCCTTGTAATATATTTTAGAGCTTCACTGCAGATTAATATGCTGATTAGTTCAATCATTAAATCTATTGATCTCAAAAATTTTGAGTAAATGTGTCAGCACACATTTAAATTTGGGACAGCGACCCTTTCAGTCACTTTAAAATTCAAAGTTTACATCAACCTCTGAACTGCTGCTGTAAATCTGTTTTTTTGTAGTAAAGTTTTCATCTCGTCTTTCAGTCGTACGTGCTGCTGGCGATCGTCATCTTCCTGCCGTACATCTCCCAGTCTGTGAAGTGGTGTCGCAGCAAAGCAATTGGTGAGTGTTAGATTTTATCATGACAAATAGAAGAAACATGTCACCTCTGGTCATTGTCTATTTATGTCAGAACGACACCTGTCGTGTGCGGTACGTCTTAAAACATAAACTGACTCTCGTCCCTTTCAGGTCAGGTGGAGGAGACTCCAGACTCCATGTTGTTTTACACCTACCTGCCCAACGAGCCGCTCAGCAAGGACCGAGTGGAGGCTTTCAGTGATGGAGTTTACGCCATCGTAGCAACGCTCCTCATCTTGGACATATGGTTTGTTCTACTTTATCTCCTTTAGTGTAAAGACAGAGGACAAATCCATATGAATAAAACATATGCAATTATACTGTGTATAGAAAAGAGGTCAGACACAAACACTATGAATCAGAAGTCACCATGATCACGTTAAAGGAACATTGTGCAGGATTTAGTGCCATCTAGTGGTGAGGATGCAGATTGCAGCCAGCTGAAACTTCCCCTGTTTGCCAAGCATGAACTAACAGTAAGAATTATGTCAGTGTTCATTGTTCAAGAGGATTTTCTAGTGGGAGCTGAATCATCCGCAGAGGTCTCTTCCTCTCCAAAACAAACAGACCAGCTGATTTAAACGGGTAAAAACACTGAATAAAGCAGTTTCATGCTAAAAATCAGTGTTTTCGTGAAGGGGCTGCTAACTATGGTGGCTGATGTCACAAAGCCAATGTCCCTATCTAGAGCCAGTGTTAAGTTTGTCCGTTCTGGGCTACTGTAGAAACGTGACGTTGCAACATGACAGATCCCATGGACAAGGTCCAGGCCCCTCAGCAAGTTTCTTTGACATAGATTTAAATGGGAAAAAGAGGTGTATTAATCAGTGGATACATTATTCTGAGCGTCACAACCCCCATGAAATGACTCGTTTCACTATCAGGATTTAATCCATCTGGTCCGACAACATTTTGAAAGTCTAGAAGAGCAGCACGATTAAATCATTTTATCCCCAATCAAGTTAGGGAAGCACTTAACCAGGAGTAGCCAGCTTGGTCGGCAGACGTCTCTCCTGTGCCTGCTCCATTAGCCCAATGATGCAGAAGCAGAGCCAGTCACCCAGGTAATTTTATACTGCAGAGACTAGGACTGCGTCCTAACAGTCGACCAAACGTTCATTAGTCTGCAAGATTTCATTGGTCGCTTAGTCACAGGAAAAACTCAAACGTGAAACTCTATCAGGAGCTCAAAATAAATCCAAACCTATATGACTGGACCATGTGGGAGTTTAATTTGAAAGGACAGACACAGGAAGTGTCCACGCTCAGCAGTCAGACAGGAGTCAGGTTAATCTCCAGGGCTGGTACCTGCGGTTATTCCACAGGCTAGTTAATAACATGTGGGGCAGGAAATCCAAAGTGTGGGATCATTTTGAGAAGGTGAAGGACCAACCCAAGGTGATATGTAAACTCATCTTCATTGGTCCACTACAAACATGACGTATCATGTGAAACATGGAAGTAGCTACATGCCCATTAGCCCACAGCGTCATTAACAGGCGGCTCGCTCAGTGTGTGACGTGCACTTGGAGATATTATCACAAATATGCAGGCGACTACTCGACTAATGGCCCTAAATGACGACTGTTGGTCGACTAGGAAAATTCTTAGTCTGGGGGGCAGCCCTAGCGGAGACAGAGCTTTGTTGTCCAACTCTGTACTCACTAAAATACCTGATTAGCTTTGTACAAATACATCTCACTGTAGAAGAGTTTGCTCAATGGTAACAAAACCATTCTGGATAAATTGTAATTAATAGTTAAAGTTTGCTGAAATACCTCTGACCTTTGTCCTCTCTGGTTCCTTCCTGTTAGCGAGGACAACGTTCCAGACCGGACCACTGTCGAGACACAGTATGGCGGCAGCCTGATAGCAGCTCTTCAAGACTACGGCCCGGAGTACCTCGCCTACTTCGGTTCCTTCGCCACCGTTGGCCTTCTGTGGTTTGTGCACCACTCGCTCTTCCTCCACGTCACCAAGGCAACGCGCTTCATGGGCCTGCTGAACACCTTCTCGCTGGCGTTTATCGGAGGTTTGCCTTTAGCCTACCAGCTAACGCACGAGTTCCCGCGCAACTCTCGCAACGAACTGGAGGCCATTCAGATCAGCTGCGTGATCATTTTCTTCGCGGGAATATTTCAGCTCGCCATTTGGGTGGTCGCTCTTTACAACGAACAGGAAACTCTGCACCCTTACGTTCGATACGGCGGACGCGAGCACGTGTTCATGCTGGCTAAGCTAGCTCTGTACCCCTGCGTGGCTCTGGGGACGTTCTTCCTGACATGTATCTTGAGTAAATTTAGCGCCCCGATTTTCCACCTGATGGAGATCACGGTGCCTTTTGCTTTCCTCGTGCTGAGGCTGTTGGTGCGTGTCGGGATGGCGCTGCTACGGCTGATCTTCTGTCCCGACAGGCCCAACCAGAGGGGGGTCATGGAGGAGGAGGACGACGAGACAAGAGTGCCATTCAACGCTTTAGTTACCTAGCTAGGTCAGAGGGAGGGGGCCACAGGAAATGAAGCTAACTGACAGAGCAGCGAGGCGTTATTGCCACAATGCTTGGTCTCTGAAAGAGTTACTGAGGGAGTGGATTAGGAATCACGTGGAGAAGAAGATGGTGATCTTTTTATTTAAACTGGTTCAAATCTTGAGAAGGAATCAGTGCAAATGGGATTAGACGTGATCTCACATGTTGAAGGCGGAGTATGTTAGCGGACCAGAGTAGTGGAGGATGCTGACCGCCAAAGCCTATCCATTCATTTTATTTCTTTAAGGGGTACGTTTGGTATTTTTCAACCCGGACATCATTTGCACCAAGTGACTGATGGAAACAACAATTTTGGAATTTGGTCAAGTATTGAACGAGACTGCAGCAGACAGCAGTGACAAACAGACATCACCGTAACCACGGTTACGTCCACTTATTGCTTGTTTTGCAGTTGACAGGGTCAGATTGTTATTTTAAGTGTCTGACACCTTAATGGAAAGGATCCCTACAGAGATGAGGCCTTCGCACACTGAGTCTGGTTTTTTTCCATCTGAAATTGTTGCACGTCTAAAAATAAATACAACCTCACGTTATGTCAATCATGTTTACACACTGAGTACGACACTTACTCATTAAAATTTGCCAAACAGCATTTTTCGCACCCGTCAGAGCCTTTAGAGACGTTTGACCAAGAATCAGTGAAGAAAATGTGTCGGCGGGACAAGACAGAGGAACGGGGCGCACAGAATCGCTTCATGACTCAGACAGCTCACGTTCAGCAGGTCAGATAGTGATATTCAGGTGGATGATGATGAAGAGGAGGAGGATGTGGAGACAGAGAGGGAGGACAGCTCCGCCCCTTCATACAGCTGGGGTGGGAGTGATGACAGCCAGATAGGTAACTCCAGTGGGGAGAGGCAAAGGAGGAACTGTGTCTTTTCATTTTGTCACATGTTGCGAATTTTCACGAACAAATAGAATAAAACGCATCGGAATCAGTGTGAAAGATTTTTGTGCGGCGAGATGGCAGATTGAAAAACACATCTGAATAAAAACAGACTCAGTGTGGACAGGCCTATAGACCTGTTTGCTAAAGAGCAAGATCCTTTTTGTTTAACCAGAAACAAGCCCCAAACACCCAAAATCATTAACGCCAAACCCACCAGACTCCTTTGAAATAAACAATAATTTTATCATTGTGTAACACACTTCATTCAAAGTCAACAGAATCGAAATATAACTCACAAAAATCATCCTGGCTCATGTTTCTACTTTTCCAACAGTCACCAACTTAAATTTGTTTGAAATTAACCCTTAATTCAGCCAGTTAGCTGTGACAACATGTGGCCTCTATACACGCTAAAATTACTGCTTTTTTAAATGGAGTCTGGTGGAGTTGGTGACGGTGATTTCGGGGCTGTTTCTGGTTAAACAACGAGGATCTTACTCTTCAACAAAAATTCTATCTCTGTAGGGATCCTGACCATAAGTTGTCAGACACCTCTACTAACAATCTGAGCCTGTCAGTGACAAAAACAAACACTTCTCTTTCTTTTCTGAATGTAAACTGACAGTGTGAACACGGCCCAGTGGCTGCTGGGTGCATCAGTGTCGCCCAGTACTGGACCAGTTTCAGATATGATTGTTCCCATTTGTCACTCAGACATCAAAACATGGGAAAACACCAAACGTACCCTTTAAACAATAACTTGGAAGAATATACTAATGCTAGTTTTGATTAGCGAATAATCATCAGTCATCTTCAAACACTAAAAACCTCGGTTTGAAATTATGGTTTCTCACTTTGACTTAGTCTTCTGTTTCCACTGTTGGCTTTAAATCATCTCCGCTGACTACACACGACAGTCGAACAGAAGAACAGGTTTAATAATTACAGTTCAGTTGAGGAGCCAAGTGAAGATGTGAGGCGAAAACTCCGTCCAACTGGTTTGGTTTTACTTCAGCCTTCATTTATTTTTTAACCTGAGAAAATCTGCCGAGCGCGTTCAGACCTGTGGCGGGAAACATACACGAGAGCTTTAGTTTCGTCTCCTGTTGGACTTTTGCTCCAGTAGAAATGTTGCAGCTGACCTGTTAGCAGATAGAGTTCAAGTCTTTAGTGTTGGCACTTTAAACATTGTTCTGAATGGGTACGGCCACAAAACTTCAGATTGCACTATTTTAGAGTATCTTGATTCAGACGTGTGTGTAGTACCCGCTGGAATGTAACCTCATCTTATCAGTTACTGTCACGATGCTTTTTTGTTTCTACTGTGATCGTTTAACAGGACGACTGTGCACTTAATGACTCCCTAAACTGTACATTTAAAAATAGAAAAAGGCCGAATGTGCATGATTTTCAGTTTCAGTGATAATGACTTCAGATTTTCTTGAATATTCTGTCTTTAAAAAGTCACGTCAAACCTTGTCACATGGTATTAAAGGAATAGTTCTGATTTTTTTTAACAGGGGTTGCATGAGGTACTGATCCACAGACAGTATATTACATTCCTTAATATTTGTCGACACACCTTCAGTTTGGAGAAGCAGACAGGAGTCGGACATGGAAGCGAAGCAATGTACCGCCGTTAAGGGGGGCAGTAAACTTACAGACGTACTTATGGAGCATCACACAGTCAGGCTGTCTCTTATGAAGCTGAACTACTTCAGTCTTCGATCTCATACGCCACAGTGTTGTCTGTCCCTCGCACTCGCCTTAAGACACGTGGTCATCGAGCTTTTGCTGACTCTGTTGTTTCTTTCAAAGCCAGCTAACGACACGTCTGTTTAGACGGCGTTTTGGTAACTTGTTTGCACCAGAGCTGTACTTTTTTTAGATTTTGTGTATTGTTTGTTTAGTGTGAATTATTCCTTTTTCTTGTGAGTGGGCGAATAGTTGTGCTAGTTATGCACGTAGTCACTGTTTCTATGATTTCTGTCTTGTTGTTTATCGCCCTTGTGACGCACTTTGTGACCTATGTCTGCTAAAAGCACTAAATAAATAAAGTTTACCTACTTATTTACTTAAACAAAACATATTTAGCCACTTAAAAAAAGTCCCACCTAAAAAAAATTTCAGTTTCACTTTCAGTATCAAGTCTACACTATAGTTAGTGTATTTTCACTGCTTTACCTTGATGTCAGACTGATTTCAAACGGGAAAATGGCACCCTCATATCGCTCTCGTCAAAGCCAGACTCCATTCAGAAAAACAGTGATTTAACATTACTGGAAACAGGAGCTGCTGGTGTACAGCTGCCTTGAACAGTCAGTCAGTTTGCCTTATTGTGCGACTTCAGGATTTTAAAGGATTAGTTTGGGCTTGCCGAAATCACACAATAACACAAACAAACCAACTGATCGAAGCAGCAGTAGACCAGCAGCTCCTGTGTTCAGTGGGCTTAAATTACTGTTTTTGTCAATGGAGTCTGGTGCCTTTGACCAGAGCTTATATGGGGAACTGAAGCCGTCCAAATAGGCTGTCTGACAGAAAGGTGAAGTGCTGAAAATAATCTCAATATAGCACACACTTGCTCTGATTTAAGTTTAGGTTATTTGAGGCTCCTGTCTGCTTCTCCAAACTGGGGGTGTGCTGACTGACATCTACAACCCCACTTTAAAGATCCAAACTGTCCCTTTAACATCAGAACAAATCAGTGTATTTTAAGTGGATATTATTTTTAGTTTTGTTTCTTAAGGAGAGATTTGTGTAATCAGGTGTAGCACATTTCTCCAGAAGGGGTCACTGTTGTTTCTGAAGCACCTTTCACAGCTGTTGATGATGATGTGCTGTTGTGTGTGTGTTTGATACTGACTCATAAGGGGACTCAAATCTGACGTGCACTTTATGGAAACCTGTCAGGTGATGGAGAAGGGTTATAAATGTATATATATGGACACAGAGTTGAAAGAGTGACAACAAAAAGCTTTTTAAGAACGAGGGGAAAAAACTCAGCTGGCTCTGACTGTTGGGAGGTGATGAGCTTGTTTCTGATTGGTCGGTCGCATCATATTTGGTTTGGTTGTCCTGTTTTTGTTCTGTTGAGCAGCTTACAGATCCAAGCTACACGTAAGACGTAGACCAAGTGTGACTTTATTTTATGGGCATTTGTAATCATCTGTAATCAGAATCAGTTGATTAAAATGGGAGCAGTGTAATTTGTATGATTTTTATGACGGAGTAAATGCCTGTATTTGTTCTCCAGTCACCATGACGCTCTTTGCATCCCAAAATATTGAAGGCAAAATGTTGCTACCTAAATATAAACACCTGTATTTGTGTATTTTTCACGTTGCAGTCAGTCGTAACTTCATGTTCGAGTCCCAACACTCAGAAGGATCTTTACTTTTCTCGACCTATTATATTGTTGTCATTCCTCCAACATGGCGGTGTGTTCAAGGCCAGAGGAGTCCCTCTCCAAATATTCCCCATGACAGATTTCTCACTGCTTTGTTGTCTGTTTATAATCAATGTAAACACCTTATTTGCTTTTTCTTTTTTACTGTCGAATCACAAACTGTCGAGCCTTGTTTTGTGAATAAATCTGAAATCGTTCCTTCAATGTGAAACCGTCTCTGTCTCGTCAAACATGAAGAACAAAATGTGAGATTTTAAAGAAAAAAAAACCTTTATTCACCTCCGTACAGTAAACAGCTTCACAATGTCCCTAACAAGGTATCAATATGTGGTTTATACACGACTCTGTGTCGCCCCTACATGAACAGCAACCTTCCTCAGTGTCGTCGTTTAAATCTTATCCACTCCAAAAGCTACAGATTCTCATTAGAAAACATTTCTGCTCAGAAGCAAATCAAACAAAATATACACAAGATGATAAATTAAAAAGACGAGCAACCAAACATCTGCAGTGCATCATTACCTGACATTTGGGCTAATAAAACTAACTTTATCTTTCCTACCTTTATGTTGTGAACCACAAGTGTCTCACCTTCATCATATGAATAAAAATATAATAACATCTTTGATCTAATTTAAACTACAACTGTCAAACTACGGAGGCTTGAGTGTGCCAAGAGAATAATACACTTATTTATTATAATAATGAACTGCTGCATTTAAGTGACACTGTATGGAGGATTTAAATTTACGGATCATTGATGGTGTAGTTGATAAAAACCATCAGTAAAAAAGTTAAACGAATTTTTGAATGAATTTGCAACTACTTAAATTTTATTTTTTTTTGTTATTCTGTTCACGTACGTGTCATCTATGAAGCGCTGTTTGTGCTTCTGTAATAATTCTGCACCCTACCTAGAGTGCAGGCTCTGCATAGACACATAATCAACGCCATAGCCTCACGTACACCTCCCCAGAAATGTAACTACACTTTGCAGCGACACAGACCTCCTGTCTGTTTCTGTAAGCTGAAACCATTTCCCTCAGTGGAAACAAAGCTTTTATTTATTTTAATTTCACAGATAAGAAACAATAAATTGTGAAGACAATAAAGCCTCCACAAAAATAGCATTTTAAGTCTTGTGTGTGATTTATCCTGGCTTCATATGAGCGGAGGAAGAATCCGCTAGCCCCTAGGCTAATTTATACAATGTAAAATGCCATAGGCTTGTGCTAATAACGTTAGCATGTTATAGTTGTTTGGAAAACATATTTAGTATAAGACAGGTGTTTTGTCAGTGAACCTTGTGAGTTGTAATGGAGCTGAATTTTGTAACGTTACCTTTGTTAAGTGTTGCTGTTGTCCCTGGCTTCATATGAGTAGAGAAAACTCTAACTCTAATTTATGCAATGTAAAATACAGAGTTCCCATGGTCATGGAAAATCAGGAAAAGTCACTGAATATTGTTGTGAGTAATGAAATCATCATAGTAAGCGTACGTGGATAACCTTCCAAGTAAAATGAAAATGTATTTTCTGAAACTGTCAATGTAACGTTGCTTTAGTATGCACTGTCAATGTGTAACGTTTTGTTTAGCATCACGTACGTTTCTTTGTTTTCTCCCCACATTTTGTCTCTACCTTCATGTATGCCAGTTAGCCGAAATTATGCTTAAATAGAGTTTGAATCTAATGTGCTTGAAAACGCTGCGCAAATGAGGCAAGAAAAAAAAAATTATTGAGTCTTTCAAAAGTCATGGAAAAGATTAAAAATTTGTCCATGAAAATGTATGGGAACCCGAAAAATATCTCTGGTCTATGATTAATGATGTTTTTAGTTTGATATGGCAACAAATTTGACCAACTTTACAGACACTGGGATTTTATTATTGTCTCGGACGTTGCGACTTAATTATTGTTGACAGTGTTTAGTTTTTTATACTTATCAGGTCCCTCTGATCCCAAATAGCTAAATTAAATTAAAAATGCATAACCAAACAAAACTTTAGGTCTCAGGAGGATAAACGAGAGGAAACTGAATCATTAATTGAGACAGTAGATTATCACTATCACAGTTTCCATGTCTTAAAGTTTATAAAGTTAGCTTTGTAAATCACAGTTTTTAATGTTCAGTTTCACTGTCTTAATTATTCCGGTGGCACACTCCAGACTCCGTATGAAACATCTTCAATAAACTCTAAATATTTTGACCATCTGCTGTTTGTGTTGATTTTTGGTCAGATTGCTTCGTGTGAACACCGTCCACATGCTCTGCGTCATCTCGTTCAGTACGTAAGCCGGACAGTGAAGCTTGAACACAGTAAAGCCTGTAAAGCAGTAGTGTGTGTTTCCCCACAGAGAGCTTTAGTTAGAGATTTATACAGTACAATACAGCTGGTCCCAAGAGTCCACCCGACGCCCCCGCTCACTTCATGAGGGGGAAAACACCCTAAAATGCACTTCTATGAGGAAAACATGAACACAACAATAAATTATAACATCCTCTTCGTCAACGACTGAAGGAACAGAGTGACACCCATTGCACAGGCCTCAGATGCAAAATGTTAGCTCTCCAGTCCGCAGCCCGGCTCCAAACTCCCCTTGCTTTGTCATTTCTCAGAACAAAGAGAGGATGTCGGAAAGAGTCGATGGTTTGGATCTGGGCTCTGGAGCTTTCTCAATAACGGAAGGAAATCAGTGTTAATCAGACAGTGCTTTGGTAAACATTTCTCTCTCTGAAAAAGGTCTGGATTCAATCAGAGAATCTCGTCGGCCACATCTGGTGCCTCGTAACACGTCTTATTCATCACACTGGTGAACGTGTGATTCATCACAAATGCCACAGAGTTCCTGTAGAGTTAAATCATCCAACCCATGTCCTAAGAAACTGCAACCTGCAGAAGATATTGCTAATAAAACCACCGCCCAAAATATGTTTTATATACTCTAAGATACAGTGTGTGTAAATACAGAACTGTACATACACACACACACACATTGTACATTACATCGGCTCCCAATGTACTCACATCTCGTTATCATCGATAACACCTTGTCTTACAAACTACATTCAAAACGTAATAATTTAACAGTGATTTAATGCATAAGAAGACTTTAAAATAGCAAGATTATTTTTTTTCAACAGTTAAACAAACATTAAGTCCGAGGATGTGGGGACCTTCGGAGGGGTCTGATGCATCGACCCCGCCCGACCCCAACCGCTACAGTGCAACTAAAATCATTGGTTAAATCAATAAAGGAAGCTCAGTATTTTTTTTTTTTAAGGAAAAGTTCGCTTTTTGGAAATGCGCTTATTCTCTTTCTGTTCAGAGTTAAATAAGAAGATCAGTATCATGTGAGTGTGACTGGAAGCAGCAGGAACAAGCTTGACTGCCTTTCTTCAAACATTAAAAGCTCACAAATCAACACGTATCTCGTTTGTGTAATTCGTACACGAACAAAACTGAAGGTTATCTCTGGCTTTGAAAAGTGGAGCCAATGCGGGAATGTCTTAAACATGCATTCTTTTAATGGCCAGCAGGGGGCGACTCCACTGACTGTGTAGATGTGTTTGGGGAAATGACCCTACTTCTCACTTGATTTATTGCCTCAGTGAGTTTATGGTCTCAATCGCTTGTTTCAAGTCTTCTTGAATGCACCATGATGTTTGTTTTGTAAATTATGGTCCCATTTAGAATAAAATAGAAGATAACGCAGGGTGTGCTATAGGGCGCTACCACGGCGACCTGTCAATCAGGATAGAGGCTTGAAATGCAGCTCCTCCACAGCTCCGAAAAACCAAGACTGCGATGGCTACACTGCCAAACTTGAGGCAAGCGATTGTCCATAAACCAAAGGTGACGTCTTGGTGGCTACTTCAACTTCTTTTACAAAGTCTGTGCTGGCAAATTTACAGAGCACGAGTTCAACATTGTGCACAGCGACATCATTATTTCCAGTGGGGAGATCTCTGTACTCTCCCAGGCGGCTATACGAGCCACATCTGTACACTACGCTAAATTTCCCCCATGTTTTGAAGCCAAAGTTTGACTTCGTTAGCCTTCGTTTCAAGGCAGTTGAAAAAAATGTGGTTTTAATGGAGGTCAATGTGTCATATTTTGGTCAAAGGGGATTCAACCGTGTTTTTTTTTTTTTTTTTTTAATCACAGTGTAGAGAGTTGGTATAATTACAATTCATTAGAAATCCAAACTTCAACAAAAACTACTGTGATTGCAGAGAATACAACTTAAATATACAAAAAATGGTCAAAGTGGGCACAAGGGTTGAACCTTGACCCCACAAAGCTAACCTCCAAAGTAGAGCTGGGTATCACTATGTAAACGATACCTTTAAGGTATTGACCGAAAGGTATACAGAGCAGTATCTAAAGGTCTCCAGTCAAACAAGGGGTTTGATTCTGGATTTCCAGACTCCCCATCGGATCGGCAAACTTTCCGTTGCTGCCATCTCCAGAGCTGCTCTTCTATTGACGAACTCTTCAACGTCTGCCCAGTTAGCACGAGCTAACACAGTGGCAACGGCTAACATCCAACACCGAGCTGTTTAACAATCCCAAGACCTCACACTGACACCAAAACGGCTCGACTGTGTTGTTAAACCTGTTCATAAAGCTTAAGTTAGGTAATGCTTGTAGAAAAGACCCCCACACACTGTCTAACTTTAAAAAATAATGATTTTAATGCTGCAACGTTTCGGTGACTAGACCTTCATCAGGCAAACGGTCTGGTCAGTGTGCGGGAGTTTTTTCTACAAGTTTTATTCTCCTCTCTCGTCCCTCACCTTCGCATCAGTTTGTAAATAGATGTGCGAAGTATTCCTTCGTTTTGAGCCGTGTAATGCTAACAGTTAGCCCCGTCACTGTGTGCGCGGCCGGGCAGACTCTCAGAACTGTCTTGAGCACGGAGCTCATACTCCGACAGCAGCAGCTACAACCCACTGAGTTGGCAGTTCAGCGTGCTGAAATGCCGGCAACACGTTCACAAGTATGGCTATACTTTACGCTACTCCGTTTAGATTATGGCTACCAAATGTTGTACTGTATTGGTATCAAAATTAATGTAAGGGTACTGGTACTGAACATTTTTTGACGATACCCAGCCCTTCTACACGACGGGAGTCTGGCATTGAATGAAAACAACATTTACGGGTACGACGGAAAAGGGATAAGTTATTGATTGATTTTCACATTTCTGAATTTTTCAGAGTCACGTAATTCTCTCTGATCCCAGCAGGTATTTTCAATCTAAAGCACGGCAAAAAGGCAGAAAAGGACAGAGATATGAGGTTAGAAAATTAAAGTTGGGATCATATCTGTTAGCTGCTTTGTAGAAATGTTAATTCATGAGCTTTCAGGTGTTGGCAGGCAGATTTAAGATTTTGGTTGCAAGTTCCTGCCTGCTTCCAGTCTTTATGCTGCTCACCTCGCAGTTCCGGCTCCAGACATGGGAGCGGTGACCATCCTCGAATCTAATTCACAACAAGAATAAGCGTATTTTCCAATTGTCAAACTACTCCTTTAAAATTATTTTCCAATCTCTGGTAAAGGTTCACCCAGCACACCTTTTAAATAAGCAGCAACCTCAGATCAAACCTACACCCCTACCTCATAAAAATCTAATTTGTTCATGCTAAAGGCTACAAATGAGTTACATCTCTATTTTTGCATATCATTTCTCATAGCTTAAAAGTGTTTTTCTTTTTCCCCAGCAGGTCACACAAGTAGTTATAGTACGTATTAGGTATTTGTTCAGCTAAATATCTTCAGTATATTTATGTACAATACATTAACTTGAGTGCTGATGCTCTAGTTTCTGCGTTAACATGCCTACAGTCAACCTGCGTTGACTCTTATTGTGCGAGTTATTTAGATTCAGACAGAAACCTAAAAGCTAAAAGTTCACGCTGTGGAAGAAGAGAATAAACATGGCTTAGTTTAGCAGTAGCCCGAGACAGGACTTGCGTACATGCTACATGTTTTGTTACGCTGTGAGGTTAGGACCATTAAATAGAGCATAGTATATAAAACAGTGTCTACAGTATTCTGACAACCCTGCTGCATCATCGCTGCGGCCACACCCAAACCCCAGAAAGACAAGTCTCAACAGTCTGTTTGCTGTTCAGCTCAGGTCCACGTGCCCGACACTTTGGGCCCAGTTTATGCTGGTAGAAGCTCCTTTAATCCGTTTGTTCTGCTAAAGTCAGTGCAATGTTTGCCGTCCACGGGGAAACTGCACGTCCACCATCCACCTGCGCTGAGAAAGCCGTGTGCTTCAGAGTCAGTTTTGTTCGACAAGACATTTTATCTTCAGTCTGTGAGTTTCTAGGATGGGGACTGCCTGTTCGCTCGTGAAGCGTGTCGTAGTTTATGTGCCGGTCCAAGTGGAAAGCAACCTATTTTGTTGTTGTTGTGTTGTTGTTTTTTTCTACGAGGTTATTCCACGTAGTCTGGAGAGTCACCTCAGGTTCAAAGTCGTGATTTTGAGCTGGTTGGAAGTTGAATGAAGAGTCGGCAGGATGATGATGGACGCTCTGAGAGAGGCCTGGAATCACACACCATACAGCCTAAGAGTGTGTGTGTCTGTGTAGGTGTGTGAGTGTGTGTACATGCTTACACAAACTTTCCAAACCATCACACACACTCTCTCCAGCCGTCGCCCCGTGAAGCCGGCCGGTCTTTCATTAAGCCTGGGCTGCAGCAGCTGGGGGGAGCATGCCCCTCTCTCTCAGGTGGGAGTGCAGAGTGTGGAAAATGCTGAGCTGCTGTTCAGGCTGAAGCATCAACAGCTGCTGCAGCACCTTGCTCGGGTTCGGTCCCCTGAAAGACAACAATTCAATGTGACCACGATGGAAACAGGAGTGAAGAGAATCCAAAATCTGGAGCTAGTTTATCTTACAGCCACATTCAAAGGAGCAGGTACCGTCCCCATGTTTGGTCCCCCCTCTGTTGGGGTACCTAGCACACAGATCTGGTACTAAAAGGTGGAGCTGTGAACACTGCAGTCTGATTGGTCAGTAGAGGACGCTCACTCTGCTCAGGGCTGAGTTGTGTCTGGTTTTGAGGCTCATGTAACCACTGTTCATACTGTGGAGAGTTTTATTAGTAAACTGGAACTATAAAATGAAAGGATGTTTTGCTGCCTCTCACAGCAGCTGGAGTCGGAGAAAAAAATCACTTCATTCACTGGGCCGACTGCCGGCAACTTTTAAGGTGGAACGTTTACTTGTAATGTTACTCAATGCATGAGTTGATGATGTGAATCCATCAGCACACCTGAAATTTCTCTCTCTTTTAGTAATGAGTGGATTAATTTCGACCAGACTATGTGAACTGCATATATTCTAATCCTCACTCTGAGAAAAAAGAAAGCATGGCGGATCATTGTTCCTGTGGGCTACAGCAACACTAAACCCCTGAGCTTGCCTGAGAAGGACTAAATGCACAAAGCTGCTATTTTTAAATATCCCATGGAGAGAGACTCTCACTGCAGCCTGTTCTATTTTGTTCTGAAAATGTCGGCGTGCAGCCTCGTTCTGTGGATGATAAACCAGGGCTATGTTCCGAAATCTATACTGCCATGAGTACACTTACACACAGTACACTGTCCGCACTTACAGAGTGCACATATTTCAGCGAGTAAGTGCTGTTCTGATTCATTACTCTATGGCGCACTTACCGGATGTTACGATCACGACTACGGCTGTGACTCGTCAGTGACGTCACCCGCCAACAAACTGGAACAGACGGCAGGTCAGTGGTTCCGCCCACTGACCTGTAAGTGGTCCCGCCTCTTCCGCTACGTAGCTAAGGTGGCGGCCGTTGAGTACGAAAAGTGTGCAATGTTCCACACTCTCAATTTTGGCCGTTATGAGTACACATCCGGGTCTTTTAGGTACACTTCTTTTTTGCCGCACTTGTAATGTGAACGCCCTCTGTACCCAAAGTAGGTACGGTAAGTACAGAAAGTATGGGTATTGGAACAGACGGCAGGTGCAGACTGATAAAGGAGGAAACACAGTGAGTGCTAGACGGAGCAGTGAGTGACAACAACCCCGCCCATATTTCGGAGTTCTCATTGTGGTGGAAACGCTAAACTGACCTAGGGTCTTCGTACCATGTCTGAAGGGTTACTTTTGGTTTCAAAGGTACCGTACCAAAAGTGTTTGGTAGAAACAGGGCTTTAGTGTTATTGTTCACAAGGTTTTTACCGGTAGCCAAATTATCCAGAGGTCTCTTCCTCTCTTAGAGAAGGGCTGATACCCCAGCATCTGTTTTTGTGTGCTCGATAACTTTGCAGATAACTTAAGATCGAGACATTCAGGAGGTTTTTACTGGCTGCTGAATTATCCACAGAGGGCTCTTCCTCTCCAAAACAAATGGATTTGGTGATTTAAACCGATAACAACACTGAATAAAGCAGCTTCATGTTAAAATATCAGTCTGACACTGCTTGTTGTGGAGGGGCCGACGCAAACACACAATGTCCCTCTAGAGCCAGTGTTTGGTTTGGACAAGGACCTGCTCCCTGTGTAGATACTAACGGCTCATTCAAAGGTAACAACACAACGACTCTTAATTCCAGGTCATTATACACTCAAGAAAATGCACTTATGTTATATTTCATTTTTGTTAGACTTCAGTATCAGACAGCTCTCCTGCTGAGCCTCCACCTCCACCTCCTCTTACCTGATGAAGCTGGCTATGTAGACATGTGTGAAAGTGGCCATCAGGTACTGACAGTCAAATCGATCCATGATGCCACCGTGACCAGGGATGGTGTTGGCAAAGTCCTGCAGGAGAGGAGAGACCGAGGTGTCATTAGATCTGAACTCAGGTACCTGCTGAGCCTGGGATTACCACGTGGTTATCAGAGGATGATTTAATCTCATTATTGTCTTCTTTTATTTTTTTGTGCTGCTCTGTTGTTTCAGTGTTTCAATCATCTGTCAGACACGTGGTGTCACTAGGTGGAGATGTGCTACAAAGACAGTCAGCGATATTCAGAAGCACTGACTCAGTTGTTTGAGAGATGACTTTGCTCAGCTGGGAGCCCTTCAACAAGGCGCTGAAACCCCGGTGACAGCGGTGGTGCCGCTCAGTGGCTGCCAGCAGGAGGCTGCAGTTACCTCCACAGCCTGCAGTACTGACAGCGTGCTGCTGAGTGAGGGATTAAGCAACGCACTGCTGAGCTACCTGTCACTTTAAGTAAAATCTCTGCTCTTCAGTTAGAGTGGTCCGACCTGTTCCTGCGATATTCAAATGCCTCACTTAAACTTATCTTATCTCCATGTGTGTGTGAGCTTGTAGCTTGAGGTGGAGCTCCAGTAAGTGGAGTGTGTTCAGTGAGTCTGACAGCAATAAAGTACTGGCAGGTGGCAGTAATGTCAGAAAAAGGTGAGAAAATTACTTAAATCACACCTTAAAAACAGATTTAAGTGAAAACTGCTCCTAGTGTATTGTCTTTATTTTCCATTATCTGTATATTCAACTTTTTTTTTTGAGGCAAGATTGTTTATCTGGTAAAATAAGAATAAAAGCAAGAAAATAACTTAAAAAAAGACTTAAAGGTTGTATATGACATTCATTTAGCAGCAAAAAACAACTTTGTTAAGTAATAACAGAGTGGAGTAATGGCGTCCTGAGCAGAGAATGAAGTCACGCTACTTCTGTGTGTGTTATAATCTGAGCCTCTGTTTTTTGTGGTGGTAGCCTGTCCGTACACACATGCATGTCAGTGTATATGAGTCCCGATGTGTGTGTATCCTACTGGCTAGCTCACAGCCACCACTCTGCGCTACGTTCATATGGCAGTTACCGCTGACAACAGTGATTACGTTGTTGCAAAACCATAGCACCCACCCTCTGTTCCCGCCAGGTTAACACCATTAGCTCTGTCAGCACTGTTGCCATTGTTAACACTATTCACACTGTTAGCACCGTTAGCTGCTAGCAGCCAGTTCAGCCCTTTTTACACAGTAGCTGCGCTATAAAGCCGCAACAAAGTCCCTTCATTAGGCCGCCTTTGCTTTCTTATACAGACCCAAATATAATGCTGCTCCACTGTGTGATTTTAGACAGCATGACGGCATCCTGTAAACAAAAAAGGCGTGACGGGCGTGACATTTAACACAACAGCATCAGCCTCTAGTGTGACATATGGCATATGCGTCAGCGGCGCTTTATAAACAATAGCAATGGCATTAACCTGGCAGTAACAATCTTTCAGCATCCCTGCTGTATGGCGGCTGATCTCCTCCTCTGCTCGGAGGGTAAGGAGCTCCCTGACCTCATTGTTTCCCCAATTTCCTGACATTTTCGGCTATTGTTCATCTTCTTTGAGTTAGCTGTTAACTGCTGCCAGCTGCTATGTAAATCTCCCAGTAGTGGGTGACACACAGAGCACATCGTCAAAAAGTCACACCCATCCTGTCCTGCTGGCTCACACTTTTTACACACGTCAATTCAATGCTCTTACTACTTTCGCCGCCGGCTTTAAGGCGAAAGTAGTAGTCTGTCCCCCCATTCCACGATCGTACCTTTCATAAAGAAGACCGAGGTGGAAAAATGGCACAAAATTCCTGCCTTGAACAGGCAGTAGGGCTACAGATGTGCTCTGAGTGTCATATACTGCTCCTCTAAAGCAGTGGTTCCCAACTGGTCCAGCTGCGGGTCCAGATTTCTCCTTAGTCATTAAATCAAGGTCCACACAGTTTAATACTATCCGTGTCATACTTGTGTTTGGCCATGACAAACTTGACCTGTTTCCAAGTCACTTGTGGTCCACTCAGAATGCACACGACCCACTTTTGGACTGTGACCCACCTGTTGGAAACCACTGCTCTAAACTATATCACCAGTAAAGGAGAGTGAATCACAGATTACGTCATCTTGCGGGGCAAGAGAGGAGAAGGGAAAAAACTGAGATGTTCTTTACTTTGATTTTGAAGGCTCTCTTGAAGCCGCTGGCAAAGAAGCCGCCGAAAGGTCCGATGAGAGACGCGAAGGACGAGAGGAAGATGCTGTGGATCTGGAAGGGGTACAAGTTCACCGTTTTCTAAAAGAGAGACGAGGAAGAAACATTAAACAAACATCAAAAAGCCTTGTTTTGTTCTTCTCTCTATTCAGATATTGACAAAGGAGAAAGAGACTGAACATATTAGTAGTGATTTCAGTGTGTTGAACAGATCATTTATACACAAGCTTAAATATGAAACTGAATCTGCTGTACCTGCACAACAATAGAGAATATAAAACTGGTCATTAGGACTGAGTAAGTTTTAGTTTCCCTTAACAGTCTTACAATGACATGATATATACACAATATGGTTTACACAAATTAACTATCTAATTTAGACCACTTATTATATTCCTAATGGTCTTAGTTGATGCAAAAGATTCTAAAATAAAGGAAAGAATATTCTGGGAGGGTCCAGTGATCAGACCTTTTGGACAGAACCTCATAAAGCACTAAAAAAAAAGATACTTAACACTGATCGTCCTTTGCAATTTTCTACATTATTTTTTAGAATGTATGGATTTTAAGGCAAAGCGTTCTGACTAATATTTGTTTGGTGTTTTGATACCTGCCCTCACAAGGTGCTGGCTGCTTCCTGAACCCCCCACATTAGAGGAGTGGAGAGATATTGTAAATGATATTTATGTTATGGAAAAGATGACCTTTTGTCTTCATCTTCAGAACAATGTGTTCATTAAATTCTGGGCAAAGAGGGTGAAATACAAACAATCCTTACGACCTCACTTTGTGGAGGTATCACACAAAGGACCCTATCACTGGCTGCTATTTTAGCTTTTTCTGTCTCTTTAATCCCTCCTCAAGTCCCCCGACATATGGCGCTTATATGTTAATTAATCTCTCCCGAAATCTTCTACAAAATTCTTAAAATTGTGAAAAAAATTTGAACAGCAGGAGAAATGACTTTGTTTATCATATTTTATGTTTTGCTTTGTAAACTGCTGTCAAAAAATAAAACATATTTGAAAATAAATAGAAAAAAAATAAAGGACAGAAAAGGAGACAGTCTTACCCATCCCAGTGTGTTTTGGAGCACAGCAGGAAGAGTGTACTCCTGCATCACAAAGATATCAGAGGGCTCACATTCAACTGTAAACCCATTGGTCTCACTGTTGAAGCCCACGGGACACACAAAATACTGGAACTGAGACAGGAGGTAGGCCAGCTGAGGGTAGAACAAGACACAAAGAAAAGATCAGCTTTAACTCCGTATTATTTAATTATTATGACCCCAAAATTGTTGAAGTAAGAAGACACCTTCACGTGTGTACATATGTGGAAATTTCCGACAGCTACATGCTAAAAAACATCGATGACTGTTTGTGAAAATAAACAGTAAATCTAGAGGTGCTGCAAAAATGGCACAAAATTAAATCGTAAAAATCATAAAAAGGATATTTTACATTCCTGCTTGAGATGGAAACTACACACCATGTGACTGAATATTCTGAAAGCGCTGTCTGGCAGTTGTTAGCATGACGGGAAGCTGCCAACAGTTCCAACCCAAACAACTCATGAATTCTGACGAGGTCTGTTTCTTATCTACACTAGCACTTTAGCATATAGCGTCTCACTCTGGCGTATCTGTAACTGCGAGCTACTTGTCTGCGAGTAGAAGGAAAATCGGACCATGTGAGCGAGTCGTAAAAGCAAACAAATTGTACTCACGATGAAGCCAAAGACCACAGTGGAGAAGAAGCCTCCGATGAAGCCCTCCCAGGTCTTCTTAGGCGAGAGCTGCGGACAGAAACAGAGGCCGTCTTTCACATCGACATGACATCAGCCTCGCCACAGAGTACATGTGATTTAGAATAAAACTCCTTCCTTCCAGCTGTCCTCCACTCTCAGTTACTGAATAGCTCTTGTGTTGAAAGATGTGCAGCAGTCGCCGTCATCAAATTCTCTTTCATGCATTTATCTTGTATTTCGTCTCATAGAGTTTGGAAGAATAACATTTTATTTATTTTGAGAGTGGAGTTTGAGCCAGTAGTGTTGAGTTAATTTGAGAAAGGAGTTCTTTATTAGCAGGTCTGTCCGACTGAAACGCCGCCAGTCTGTTTAAGGCTGATGAGAGGTTGAATGGCAGAGATGACAACAAATGATGTTGCGTAGGAGAATATATGGAGCCCAATCCATCCATTTGTTTTACTGACACTTATTTGGCTCAGAGTCATGAGGCACTCGCCCAGAAATTCACTCCAGCCACACCCACCAGCTCCACCGGGGGTGGAGGGAGATCCAAAAGTGTTGGAAGGACAGACAGGATGCGCTGTATAACCCACACTGTGTGTTCTAGGTCTGTCCTGAGATCTAGTCTCACTTGGACATCCTGCTCAGATGCTGAAACACCTGAACTGGCTCCTTTTAATACCTATTAGCATCAGTTCTACTCAGATATCCAACTTGATGTCGAAGCACTGCACTCCATCTGTAAAAGTGAGCCTATATATTGATTAAAGGTGTGGAACATGATGCTGCGACAATCTACCCTTTTTTCTAAGGCTGCCCCCGACAGTTGACCAAACGTTAGTCAACCAGAAAGGTCATTAGTCTACAAGATTTCATTGGTCGTTTGGTCACAAAAAAAAAAACAAATGTGAAACTCTATCAGGAGCTGCGCCTTGTCAAAATAAATCAAAACCTATATGACTGGACCATGTGGGAATTTAATTTGAAAGGACAGACACAGGAAGTGTCCACGCTCAGCAGTCAGACAGGAGTCAGGTTAATCTCCAGGGCTGGTACCTGCGGTTATTCCACAGGCTAGTTAATAACATGTGGGGCAGGAAATCCAAAGTGTGGGATCATTTTGAGAAGGTGAAGGACCAACCCAAGGTGATATGTAAACTCATCTTCATTGGTCCACTACAAACATGACGTATCATGTGAAACATGGAAGTAGCTACATGCCCATTAGCCCACAGCGTCATTAACAGGCGGCTCGCTCAGTGTGTGACGTGCACTTGGAGATAAAATATAGGCCTATATTAATGAAGGTTCATTAGTACGGTTTGTATTTCTCTGTAATGTAGCACAGTGTTAACAATGTTACTGAGACTATTCTTTCTCACACCTTCAACTCAAACCACCAAAATATATCATTTAATCATTACATTAATATCATAAACATGCAGGCGACTAGTCGACTAATGGCCCTACATGATGACTGTTGGTCGACTAGGAAAATTCTTAGTCGGAGGCAGCCCTACTCTTATCACTTTCTCATGACTAAGATACCGAGATACTTAAACTCGGCAGCAGAGGACGACAGCCTCAAACGTAAAGGTGCTGACTTCTATCCCAACCTCTTGAAGACTCAGCTGTAAACTACAGCAGTGCAGTGTGGAGGTCACGGTTGAGTGAAGCTAACAGAATTATGTCATGGGCAAAAATCCAAGATACAATCCCCCATCCTTATGGGGTACCTATAAACGTTGCATTACAGCAGAGAGAACCTTGAATCCTATGGGTGGGGGCAGGGTGGATTTAAAAATCAATAAAACATATTTAGAAAACACAACAAAAACTATATATGGACTCAAATGGAAGTAATCCCTTTCAATCATCACCTATGACCCACAAAACGTGTGTAGCGGTGTATTTATCTGCAGAGACTCTGCCCTCTGTATCTTATTTTGCTGTGTTCAGGACATTCCTGGCCACAGCGCACAGGTGAGGTCAGGACTTTATGTAAAGGTAGCAGCCAGGTGCCAGAACGTAAGCAGGACATATCCAGGAAGAAAAATCGCTGACATAATGCCAAGAAACGCCAAGTGGTTGGCTTTTGCTTTCACTTTAGCTGGCAAGCATGTTTAAAAACCAACAATTCCTTCAAAATATACCTTCAAATAAAGCAGTAAAGCTTCCACATCTGATGCAAATCGTTAAAACGAGAACAAAATAAGACAGTCGTTGATTTACCTTGATCAGCGGAGTCCTCCCGAAGAAGAATCCAAACAGATAAGCCATGATGTCATTGCAGATCACAATGGAGATCGGGACAATGAACCTGTGAAAGGAATTTCCACAATATTAAGAGGTGGCGGAGGCACTCAAACCGCACAAGCCGAAATCGGATCAATTCTGGCTGTAACTAGAAAATATGTCTGCTCTACTATAAACTGACAACTGCCACATTAATGTGCATCACTAGTTGGAGCAGTTAATAAAACAGAATATGCTTTATTTGTACATATAAATCTTGGATAATTATATTAATGTTGCCCCACGTCACTTTCTGTTGCATCACTAAACTGTATGAAGAGCACCACAACAGTGAGAACACACTTGCGACGACACATGTGCAGCGATACGTCATAGACAACGAGGCATGTCCCTCTGGTCTGTCTGCGTCCTGCTTACCAGATCATTCCTTCAAACAGGTTCTGAATGACAAGGTGGGACTGAGTTACCACAATCAACAGGGTCACATGGGTCCAAGCAAACTGGAATGGCAAACACAAAACACAAACACCACAGTGTCACTGCACTGGAATGTAGCCGCGCCTGCTCAGAAGTGTGTCAGAAATAGTGGAGTCTTACAAACAGACAGACAGACGGACGGATGGACGGACGGACAGTCAAGGTGAACGACACTGATGAAGCAAACATATGGTCGTGTGAGGAGAGCAGGCAGCAGATGGAAGAAGCTTTGTCAGACATTTTGGCACGAGTGTCACAAATTTACTGGATGTATTCAAACAAAAATTTGGTGAAAATGCATGCAACAAAATGAATAAAATAACTTTAACACAGCAGCATCATAACAAACAAACAGGAGTGAGTATTTGAGCTGGGAAAGTGCCTTTTTTTTAAAGTAAATATTGCTATATAACAACCAAACTTTTGGGTTATGATAATGTATTTTTTCCTTTTTGTCTTGAGTCTTAAAAAATGTCTGCACTCATGACACTTCAAGCACTTTGCAAACATATGTAAAATATGAAAATTCACTGAGTCAATACATGCAAAATACTAAAAAAAAAAAAATACTGATTCAGCTACTACTAAGTTAGTTGGGTCGATGAAATGTGGTGCATCAAAGTGCCTACAGATGGCAGAAAAAGCAAAACAGAAGCATGTGAAGTGACATAAAGCTGAAGTCACTGCAGAGGTCCTGGATCAAATTCTACATAGCAATTTGGACTGCTAATCTGTGAGTAATACAGGAAGTAAAGAAGCAGTGGAAGGGGATGGATTGGAAGGTTAGCGGTGGAGTAAAGGAGGAGGAAGAGGAGGAGGAGGAGGAGGAGGAGGTTACTTGGCTGATACACACCATATAAAACTGCAGGCGGTAATGTTTCTTCACTAAACTCAGCACAAACATGCAGAAACCTGTGAAAGAGTAGACAACATGCTGTCAGTTTTTACTCCAAGTTGGAAAAGTATACGGTAAAATTTAAAAACATCCACATTTAACACATTATTTACTGTATACTGAACGGGGAGGTGTGTGTAGCATGCCTGTTACTGAACAATTCATAATTTTAAGAGTTTGACGATTCAGATTTTACACTGTTTTCATTTCAGACGAGTGAATTTGAAGTGAGGAGTTGGACGTCTGAAAGCTCCTTTTTCAGGTTTGTCTACAAAAACCTGGAAAGCCCCTCAGGGGAGCTGTAACTGACAGTAGAGTGAAGACGCTGTCTAGTCGAGAATGTCCTTGGGGGCTTAAACTGCAGTTGACGACTGGGTGGGTCCTCTGAAAGTCAGCAACACTTGGGAAGAAATGTTTTCACCAGCTTCAGACTCTAAAACTAACCACAGAGACTCTAAAACTAACTACAGAGACTCTGAGACTAACCACAGAGAACTTCAATTTCACCCACCCAAGAGGGAGACTTAGTGTCACAGCAGCACCTTTTAAAATCAGAGAGCTGCTCACTTGTCTTAGTATTGATCATTTTGCAGCAGATACTTAAGGGGCCCCTGAAACACATTTTTCTCAAACAGCTTTTTAAGGTGAACGACGGGCTCATTTTCTCCATAGTGCTGTTTTGGTTATTTCACATGAGAGATTTTTTCTCAGGATGCGTTCACACCTGTAGTTCAGTTCATTTGGTCCACAGCAGAGGGAATAAATTATATACTGACGCATGTTTGGTTCCTGTTCATTCGGATTTTTTGCAAACAAACCAAGAGGAGTAAACACAAAGTTGACGGTAACTCGTAGATTGGACAGTTTCGTCATCAGGACCCACGTGAGGAAATCAGATTCTGGTGACTGACAGAAGTTCATGCTGCAGCCCTTTAATGCTTCTTAAGTGTTTATATTAATGTTCTTTGGTTTCACAAAGAGCTCACAGAGAAATAACCTATTGTAAGCATTATTAGGAGGCTATTATTAGACTGCAATCAATCGCATCTTATGAGTAATGACTAACAGGAAGGGAAAGGAATCGCTTTGTTTTACCACTTCACTGTTTGCAGATACCCCACTGTTCATACATTCATTTAACTGTTATTATTGCCTTGTGAAGCACTTTGTGACGTCTGTTTTGAAAAATGCTATATAAATAAACGTATTATATTATTTTTGGGATATACGTGACCCTTATCAGAATCAGTTATGAGATCGCAGACAGATTTCACGATAAGCAGATGGATTGACTATTACTAAGTCACATATCTGCCGTCATAAAATCCTGTGTTTTGTTTGTTTTCTTAGCGTGCTTTCACACCTGCCCTGTTTGGTTCGGTTCAATCAAACTCAGGGTCGTTTGCCCCCTCAGTGCGGTTCTTTTGGGCAGGTGTGAACACAGCAATCACACTCAGGTGTGCACCAAAACAACCGGACCGAGACCTTCTTGAAGAGGTGGTCTCAGTCCGGTTACAAACGAACTCTGGTGCGGTTGGTTTGTGGTGAGAACGTGTTCCAACCTGGATCTGAAGCAACTGCAGTCACATGACACATTGTTTGGGTTAAACATGAGCATGTTACAGTCCTGGAGGATTATTAATGTGCGCCTCCTCCTGTACTGCCTTAATATGCACATTCAGCACATCCAATGCATCAAAACATTGTTTTCTAGTTGGAGCCGCACCTCGTTTTCAAACTGTATGCTTTGACTCAAATGAACAATGACAGCAATATAGTCCACGATGAGCAGCGCTAAAACCAACCTGCGTAGTTGTCCCTCCATTGTGACATTAGAAAGTGTCACATTTATCTTGACAGTGTACTCTTCTTCAACGTTTGCTTTACTTCCTGGATTTTTCCCACATGGAAATTCTGACCAATCAAGAGCAGCTTTCTCACACAAGGCATTTGATCTGGTCCTCTTGTAAATGCTGCCGTGAGAACACCAACCAACTCTAGGCAATTATACAACTTTGGAACAACATTAGTCCCTGATTCAGACCAAAGCAAGACAACGACAGGTCTGAAAGCACCCTTTAACACCACAAACGAACCGCACCAGAGTCTATTTGGAAGTGTACTGACAGCCACCTTTTCGAGCGGCTTTCACACCAGCCCAAATAAACTGTAAAAAAAAAATTCAACTGAGTTGAAACCAACTATGCACCAATCCGGATTTTGCAATATTTCAACCAAATGTGATGACAGTTGACATGTTGTTGCTGTTGTTGTCACTATTGTTGGTCAAACCTGATCAAATCACCCACACAGTCCTGATGAAGCAGATTTTTTTGACTACTTCCTATACAGGACATCACTACAGTTCTGAACGAAGGCTCCGCTCCTCAGGAACATGTGTGACTGGAATGGATTCATTCAAATCTCTTAAAGGTGATTTTCATTCTGTATTAACATGAATGGAAATCAGTGGCTGCCTGGAGGGAGGGAAAAACACATCATGAAATTTTAAACCTTGAGGTACATGTTGAACTTCAGTCAGCACTGGTATGACCCATTAAAGAAAATTGTTTGAGCGTTATCAGGAGAAAAACTCTCATTAACCACCACTTTTATTTCCACAAATGTATGTGAATCATTAGCATGTTCTGAGTATCTTGATGAAAGCAACAGCTCAGTGTTTGTGGTTTTATGGCACATCCGGCTGAAGTTTCTCAGAGCAATAAACCGTCCTTTCAGTAAATGAAAGCTCCGAAGAAGACGAGGAGATTAACTCATGTTATTGTAAATCACTTTGTAAACTCTCGTGTTTATACTGTAAGCCTCCCTGAGGTCTTTGTTTCTCTTTTTGTTCTATTATCTCCCCAGTAATGTGATTTGTAACTGGACTCTACTGAACACACGCTGCGTCTGGTGATATCTGATCCACCTCTGAGGAAAACGTGAGCGGAGGCCGAGGGGCCAAAGAGCGTGTGTGTTTTTTAAGTTATACAGCAGTCATATTGTCTTGAGGGCAAGACCCACCTGCGAGGTACAAAGCAAAGGAGATGAAGCGGTGATAGCGAGCCAGGAACTGCAGAGGTTCCTCCCTCTGCACCAGAGCCCCGAAGTAATCCGCAACAGTTTCACCATAGAAGAAGTAGTTGACGCAAATGAGGAAGTACCTGAGGCAATAGAACAGAGGGGGGATTAGTTTTAATTCACAATTTCTTTTTGTTTCAACAGTATGTTTGAGTGTGTCTTGGCAAGGAGCGATGTTGTTCGGCCTCCGCTGTGTGTATACTGAATGCAGGAGTTTGTTTTTGTGCACTGAAAATGATCTGAAATGTGTGCTAATGAATGAAAAAATTCTCCTCGTGTTGGATGATGTGCAAGTCACAGGGTTTAAATGTCAGCCAGTGTTTCTTGCCCGCTGCACATTGACCTGCCGTGTGTGTGTGTGTGTGTGTGTGTGTGTGTGTGTGTGTGTGTGTGTGTGTGTGTGTGTGTGTGTGTGTGTGTGTGTGTGTTCCAATTAGCCTTCATTTGCTTCCAGCATGGCAGTGATCTTTGCTCCTGGCTGCACCGAGCGCTGCTGTGGGTGTGTGAGTGTGTATGCAAACGTGACCTGTTCACAAAAACAATAACTCAGACACAGTGGTGGGTGGGTGCTGAATATTCAGAGCTACTACCTGCAGACAAAGCTGGCCTGGGTCAGCGTTTTGAGTCAGACAAAATCTGCCTGTTTTTGGCTTTTTAAATATCCTTACATACTATTAAACCATGACGACAGCTCAGAGTGAATATGGACCAAACATTCAGGTGACCTGGGGTCCTGTTACAGAACACTGTGGCCCAGATGTGAAAGAAAGGGCTGGGTATCATTTACATTTTTGTGATACTAGTGCTAATACTAGGTATGCCACGCTACCAGAAATGTAGAAATCCAAACCAATACCAGTGAAATTCCATGACACTCGATACGCAATTTGATGCCAGGGTGAAAAACAAAAACAAAACTATAAATCCCATGAGTGCCCCCCGATAGTCACCCAAACGTTAGTCGACCAGAAAGGTCATTAGTCGGCAAGACTTCATTGGTCACTTAGTCGCAGAGAAAAAATTTAAAAATGTGAAACTCTATTTGGAGCTTGTCAAAAATAAATCCAAACCTATATGACTGGACCATGTGGGACTTTAATTTGAAAGGACAGACACAGGAAGTGTCCACGCTCAGCAGTCAGACAGGAGTCAGGTTAATCTCCAGGGCTGGTACCTGCGGTTATTCCACAGGCTAGTTAATAACATGTGGGGCAGGAAATCCAAAGTGTGGGATCATTTTGAGAAGGTGAAGGACCAACCAAAGGTGATATGTAAACTCATCTTCATTGGTCCACTACAAACATGACGTATCATGTGAAACATGGAAGTAGCTACATGCCCATTAGCCCACAGCGTCATTAACAGGCGGCTCGCTCAGTGTGTGACGTGCACTTGTAGATAAAATATAGGCCTATATTAATGAAGGTTCATTAGTACGGTTTGTATTTCTCTGTAATGTAGCACAGTGTTAACAATGTTACTGAGACTATTCTTTCTCAAACCATTGTGTATCGTAAACTTTTGGGCAACTTGTCGACTAATGGCCCCGGATGACGACTACTGGTCGACTAGGAAAATTCTTTGACAGGGGCAGCCCTAGTGAAAAAGTGACAGTGACGAGCGCGGAGTTGAACATTTTCAGCTCCCGGGGACCAGAAAAAAAAACATAAAACGTGAAGGGCTCAGGGCAGAATAGACGCTCAACACCTCATCAAACCGCCGCCATTTGAAGCACAGTGTAAATATGCTGAGGTTCCACTGCAGAGACACTGGCCTTAGGAAAAAATCAAACACAAAAACAAGTCTGTACTGGTCTCCGCCCTCCATGTGGTGTTGTTGTTTTTCCTGATCTTGAAGGCGTTCTTCTTCTTACTTTGGCATTTAATGGCAGGCTAGAACACTTATTGGCATGTATGCTGCCTTACCAGGTCTGGAGGATTTGCTTCTCTAATACTGTACTATCACATTTTCAGATTTTTCACATTTCATTGGCACCAAGGTATCGCTTCTCCTGACAGCCCTAGCTGATGCGGTTCCCAACTTTCTGTACCTGTATCAAATACATAAAGTTTCAGACACCTTACTTTGAGAAATTCAAACATGTTTTTCTTTAAGACACGTTTCTTATTTAATACAAAGAAGCTAAATGTCTCAAATGTCAAATATCTTCTTAACTTGAGCAGCCATGAAATAACTTGAGACTTCAATCAGAGAGTACGTGGATAAGATCAAAATTATTTGTTGATACAGACACAGTTTGGTTGCTACCAAAAAAAGGATACAACTTTAATAGCAAGTACTAGGTTAAAGTTGGTGTCTTCACATAAACACATCAAAGAACTTCCTGGTTCCAAATGACGTACCAATCTAACTGACAGTGTGTTGGACCAAATATTAATCTCTTGTCAAACAAAGCTTTGCTATATCTCAGACCTATCTATAAAATTCCCCGAAACATCCTTACTTCCTGTGATATTTTACAGCATACAGTGGCTTGCAAAAGTGGCATCCCTGGTCAAAATTTTTGTTTACTTTGAATAGTTAAGTAAGCAGACGATAAGCTGATCTCCAAAAGGCATGACGTTAAAGATGAAATATGCTTTTCAATTTTTAAGCAAGATTACCGTGTTGATTTTTGTTTTGTAGGATCTTAGAGGGAGAAAATTAAAGGAGCACTGTGCAAAAGTTTGGGCAGCCCAAGACATCTGAGCTCTCAGACAACTTTCACCAGGGTTTCAGACCTTAATTAGCTTGTTAGGGCTCTGGCTTGTTCACAGTCATTGTTAGGAAAGGCCAGGTGATGCGGCTTTATAAATACTCTGACTCCTGAAACCTTGTCCCAACAATCAGCAGCCATGGGCTCCTCTAAACAGCTGCCTAGAACTCTGAAAACTAAAATAACTGATGCCCGCAAAGCAGGAGAAGACTATAAGAGGAGAGTAAAGCCTTTTCAGGCTGCTATATCCTCAGTCCATCCATCCATTTTCATCAACTTATCTCGGGCCAAGCAAAGCACCCCAGACGTCCCTCTCCTCAGCAACACTTTCCAGCTCCTCCTGGGGGACTCCAAGGCATTCGCAGGCCAGATGAGATATGTAATCCCTCCAGTGTGTTCTGGGTCTGCCCCGGGGCCTCCTACCAGTGGAACATGCCCGAAACACCTCTAACCAGAGGCACCCAGGAGGTTCCTGATCAGTTGCCCGTACCACCTCAACTGACCCCTTTCAATGTGAAGGAGCAGCGGCTCTACTCCGAGTTCCTTACCCTATCTCTAAGGCTGAGCCCAGACACCCCACGGAGGAAACTCATTTTGGACGCTTGTATCCAGGATCGCATTCTTTCGGTCACTACTCAGAGCTCATGACCATAAGTGAGGGTTGGGACGTAGATGGACCAGTAAATCGAAAGTTTCGCCTTCCAGCTCAGCTTCTTCTTCACCATGAGGTGAAGAGGGGACTGTTTCTTCAGTTCATAATGTAATTAAGAAATGGCAGTTAACAGGAACTGCGGAGGTCAAGGTGTCGTCTGGAAGGCCAAGAAACCTTTCTGAGAGAGCTGCTCTGATCAAAACTTCCGTCTGACTGCAAAAGACCTGCAGAAAGATTTATCAGACTCTGGAGTGGTGGTGCACTGACCTTCATGGAGGAGTCATCAGACGAAAACCTTTCCTGTGTCCTCACCACAAAATTCAGCATCACACGTTTGCAAAGGAACATCTAAACAAGCATGATGCTTTTGGAAACAAGTCCTGTAGACTGATGGAGTTAAAATAAAACTTTTTGCACAAAATGAGCAAAGGTAGGTTTGCAGAAAAAAGGGTGCAGACTTCCATGAAAAGAACACCTGTCCAGCTGTTAAACACGGGGCTGGATGGATCATGCTTTGGGCTTGTGTTGCAGCCAGTGGCACACGCAACATTTCACAAGTAGAGGGAAGAATAGATTCACCAGGACAATGATCCCAAACACACCTCAAAATCCGCAATGGACTGCCTCAAGAGGAGCAAGCTGAAGGTTTTGCCATCACCCTCACAGTCCCCCGACATAAACATCATTAAAAACCTGTGGTTAGACCTCAAAAGAGCAGCGCCCCTGAAGACGGCCCAAGAATCTCACAGAGTTAGAAACCTCTTGCAGGAAGAAGGGTTAAAAAATCCCCCAAACAAGAACTGAAAGACTCTGAGCTGGTTACAAAAAGCGTTTGGAAGCTGTGATACTTGCCAAAGTGGGCACTACTAAGTACTGACCATGCAGGGTGCCCAAACTTTTGCTTCGGACCCTTTTCCTGATTTGTTATCCTGAAATTGTAAAAGATTGAAATAAAAAAAAGTAATCTTACTTAAAATATTGAAGAAATGTTCCATTTTTAACTTCATGCCTTTTGGACATCAGGTCATCTTTTACTTGCTTAGCTATTCACAGCAAACTAAATTTTGACCAGGGGTGCCCAAACTTTTGCATACATACCACTGTATGTAGATATTTTGTGTCTGAAATTAAATATTCCGCCATGTAAAATATCTATAATCAGAGGGATCGGTGCAGATACTGGTCTTATTCTTTTCAAATTCCCAAAACAGTCAATGCGTGTACACATGTACTGTTCTGTTGAATTGACCCTTTGCTAAGTCCCGCCCCCGGACGCAGACTGGATCATAACGTAGCATCAGGCCGGCTCAAACCAGGGTCCGACACCAACACAGCTGTGCTCCATTGACTCTAATGCAATCGTATCAGATTTCCTTCATTTTCAGGCTGGTTTTGTGGATTTGGAGCTAAATGTTGTGCCTGGGGCACGTCGTGTATTAATGATACTCGTTACCTGGAGAGGTTGGAAAAAGATATACGTTTCTTCCCTGTTCCAAAACCAAAATCAAACCCTGAAAAGTGTAGGGTTAGCTAGCTAGCTACTGAAGATATAGCCTACTGAATGTATACACATGCTGCTTTTGCTTTGTAATGATTATAACAGTGAAACAAAGACCGACCCTGCTGTACAGGAACCAGTGAAGGGAAGCAGGGAAACTTTGCTCATATTCAAACAGCTGTGTGTCATCGCACTGCACGCAGATGAACGGTGTCAACAGGCAAGGAGCTCCCAGTGGGGTGAAGCCAAACCCCGTTCATCTGCGAAGACTCACAGCTGGTTCAATATCAGTGAAGTTTCCCTTTATATTCATTGTCAGTCAGTTTGACATCCTGGATATATCCTTCAAACACAGACTGTAGACCCCTCTGTCTGCTGCTCTCTGATCTATGATCATATTCCTTCAGGGAGTGCAGTTAGTTACAGTGTGGGCTCCATGTTTACTCCGACAGCTTATCGGACCATCACAAAGGGGCAGGGCTTAGCAAAAGGTCAATTATCTGAGCTAAACAGTGGTCACAAAACGGCACCATCTGAGTCATTCAGAAGAAAAACACCATTCAAAGCTCACTGCTAGTGCAAGACATGAGCTAAATCAGAGCAATAATACTGCAGTATTACTCTATTAAGGGTCTCTGTTCACAATACGTCTTCAGTTCAGTATATCTGCTGTTCACCGTGAAATCCATTCTCCTTACCAGCTTAGTGTCCTGAACCAAGGCAGCTCATAGGATTTGTAAACTCTGTAGCCGATGGTGATGATTTCTTGGAAACACTTGATTTGGACAGTCATGACCTACGTCACATGATGGGAACGGAGCAGAAATATGATAAACGAGCTCAGGCCTGAGGAACAAACTGAGAGTCAGTACTTTCAGGCAAAATCTCTTTCAGCAAACAGTCGTAATAAATAATAAAAGTCATTACAAAAAAAACCAACTGACAGTATGATAGATGGCTCGCTATCTCCAGTATCAATCATTGTCACTTACCACTAATATAAGAGTGACAGGTCCCATATAGATGATGAGGAAGAAGCCTGAAATCATGGCTAAAGACAGAACTCCTCGTATCCAGTAGTTCTTCCATCTGTGGAGAGAAGACACTTCCTCAACATTACATGAATATTTCATTAATTCATTTATGCTTCATTTGAGCTGTCATTCAAAGTGAGATAGAGAGTGACAAAGATATATTATTCATGGTCTGGTTCTACGTCTATATTTCCAATAACAACCCAAATTCCAAAGAAGTTGGAACGCTGTGTTAAACGCAACTTAAAACAGAATGCAATGATTTGAAAATCCTTTAACATACTGAGGGGAAAACAAATATTCAACACTTTGTGATGACAATGTTTTTTCATTACACATATTTCCAGTTCAGTTATTTAAATTAAATCTAGACCAAACATTAGTATTAGGGCTGGGCGATATAACGACTATGTACGATATATCGATATATTTTCAAGCAAGATATAAAGTTATACAATGCCATTTATATCAAAATAGGGTCAAGTTGCATTCTCTGCTCTTACACTCTCTGCACATCTCCGCCCCCCTCACTCACAAGTTCTCCAGCAACACTTTTTAGAGCCGTAGCCTGACGTGCACCTCCCCAGAAATGTAACTACACGTCGCAGCGACGCAGACCTCCTGTCTGTTTCTGTAAGCTGAAACCATTTCCCTCAGTGGAAACAAAGCTTTTATTTACATAATTTCATAGATAAGAAACAATAAATTGTAAAGACAATAAAGCCTCCACAAACATAGCACTTTAAGTCTTGTGTGTGATTTATCCTGGCTTCCTACAAGTATAAGGAAACCCCTGCTAGTCGCTAGGCTAATTTATACAATTTAAAATGCCATAGGCTTGTGCTAATAATGTTAGCATGTTCTATTTGTTTGGAAAACATGTTTAGTATAAGACAGTTGTTTTGTCAGTGAACCTTGTGATTTGTAACGGAGCCGAATTTTGTAATGTTACCTTTGTTAAATGTTGCTGTTGTCTCTGGTTTCGTATGAGTAGAGAAAAAGTCCCCTAGCCCCTAGGCTAATTTATACAATGTAAAATGCCATAGGCTTGTGCTAATAACATTAGCATGTTGTATTTGTGGGGAAAATGTGTCCAGATAAAGACAAGTGTTTGTCTGTGAATGCTGCGAGTTATAGTGAAGCTGATTTGTGTACTTGTGTTTGAAATTGTCTCTATTAAGCCATGTTTAATGTGTGTTTAATGTGTGTTTTGAATCAACTAAACTTAACAGCACTTCAGAGAAACCCCACCGCCCATCACTTCTTTGGAGGTGTAACTGTTGTGCAGCTGTATATTTTCAAACAGGGAAATAAAATCTGTCTTTGTATTTTACTTTGATCACAGTTTCTCTTTATAAAACTGCTTGTAACATCTAAAATGTGGCTTTGCCTTGCAGCTGAAAACATGTAGCCCATTTCATAGAAAGTACAGAGATATATGTTGTGTATTGCCAGTCAGCCTGTAAATACCGGGATATGAATTTTTGTCCATATCGCCCAGCTTTAATTGGTATTAACTCTATAAAACTACACTGATAAAGAAATTGTAGACTTATGTGCAATAAAGTGGAATAACGAAAGAAAAAAGGACTGAACATATTTAACACTTGGAGAAGCCTTTGTTTGCAAAGCCAGCATCAAGACGTTTCCTATATGAACAAACTAATCTCTCACAGTGTTCAGATGGGATTTTGGCCAATTTTTCTACACAAGCAGTCTTTAAATCTTGAAGATGTTGGGGGGCTCGCTTGTGAATCTTGTGAAAGAAATGTCAATTTCAAAACTTCAGCAGTTGGTGTCCTCAGTTCCAAAACGGTTACTGAGTGTGGTTGAAGGAAAAGGTGATGCAACACAGTGGTAAACATGGCCTGGTCCCAGCGTTTTTGGAACATGTTGCAGGCATCAAAGTCAGAATAAGTGTTTATTTAGAAATAAACTTTATCAGTTTCAACATTAAGTATCTTTGTACTGTATTCAATCAAATATGTAAAGTTTTTGGAATCAGGGTTGTATGAAACATGCATAAAATTCAACATTAGAGCCATGAAATGATAACAGTAGTAATAATTTGAATTGACAGGGCTGACATGCTTATTTAGATAAGCTAACTTGTAGAGTTAAAGTTGTGGGTGATGAAAGAGAGGAAGCCTAAAGGCTGTGGTTGAGACATTTGTCAATGTCAGGAAAGAGGACAACATATGGTAATAGTTGCTGGTTGGTTTATAACGGTGTAAAATGACAGTATGTCCTCTTATAAACCTAGAGATCCATCACTTTCAGATACACACTGAACAAGAATGAGACTATAGCAATGCTAACAGCTCTGTGAGGCGATACTTAGGGCACAATGGAAGAGTATGAATTCTTTTCCCTGCCTTTGTGCTTTGAGCAAACATGATGCAAACATGCAGGTTTACATGTTTTTTTTTTAGAAAAACTGGCTCTGGAGTTTTATGAGGAGGGAAAAGCATCCAAACCATATTTGTCAGACCTCAAGGATATGTGCTTTAACGAGCAACACTCTGTGTAAACACAACTTTTGTTTGTATGCAAGAAAACTCCACAGGGACCCTTAAGGTTTTTTACAGTTCTGAGAAGGAGACATGACTGTATGTACCAAACTACATGTGAATCCATCCAGTAATGGTTTAGACTTCACTCTGAAACACAAATGTGAATGGGCACCATGGACAGCTGTACAAGATTTGGTGCCAACCAGTCATGTAGATGTGATATTTCACAGGATGAATGAACACTTTGACCTGCTGGTGGCAGTGATCCATGACTCACATCGTCTCATATCGACTGCGGGTGCCTAAACCGCATCCAATCAAAATCATATTGAGACAGACTTCGTAATATCTGCAAATATCATATTGTTGTCCAAATAATCGATATAATATCATATCCTGATGAAACTGGTGGTTTATAACCCTAGTTAGTGGCTATAAAGTTTACTGGTAATTAATCCTTCAGACCTTACAACAAATCTTTTTTGCCAGTACTACCTGTGATACCTGACCAGTAATGCCTGTGCTACGTGGCCAGTGCTACCTGTGATGGTTAACCAGTACTGGCTGTGATACCTGACAAGTAGTACCTGTCATACATGACCAGTAATACCTGTGATACCTGACCAGTAATACCCAACCAGTGCCACCTGACCAGTACTACCTGTGATACATTACCAGTACTACCTGTGATACCCAACCAGTACTACCTGTGATACCTGACCAGAAGTACCTGTGATACCTAACCAGTACTACCTGTGATACATGACCAGTATACCTCTGATAACTGACCAGTTCTACCTGTGACACCTTGCCAGTACTACCTTTGAAACCTGACCAGTACTACCTGACCAGTACCACCTGTGATACATAACCAGTAATACCTGCAATACAAGCCATGTAGTCCCTGTGATACATGACCAGTAATACCCAACCAGTACTACCTGTTACACCTGACCAGTACTACTTCTGATACCTGACCAGTACTACCTGTGATACAAGCCATGTAGTCCCTGTGATACATGACCAGTACTACCCGACCAGTACTACCTGTGCCTTCACAGTAGCATGGCTGTAGTGAGGCCTGGTTCCTCTGGAGTGTTTCTAAGCCCACGTCATGCAGTGCGTGGCTGTGAGGCAAACTGCTGCACTGCCTGCTGCAAAACAAAAGAGAGGAAAGAGCTGAAAGCTGCACAGTAGCCAAGCAGGGCAGAGAGCCTGCTGCCTGCTGTATGAATGGAGGAGAAAAACAGCTGCATCATGAAAAAACCTGCTGCTGCCTCCACTCAGCACTGTGAGCTCACACTCTCTCCCTCTGTTCATCACACCATCACTCACTTTCTCTCTAAAACTACCTCCCCTCCTCCTCCTCCTCCTCCTCCTCTCTTCACCTTCAAGTCCATCTATTCATCCTCCTCTGCAGTGTAATTCTGTTTGCTCCATCCATCTGCTGCCATCCCTCCTCCTTATCTTTACTACATCGTCACCATCCCTCCATCTGCTTCTCTTTATCTCTCCCCTCTCCTAATTTCTATCCTGTCCTTTGTCCTTTCTTTTCACCCTCCCCCTCCCTCTCTCTTTTTCCTCTGCAGTCTGTTCGTCCACATGTCGTCTCTCTGCAGCACACCGGCTCCTATGGCGCTCAGGATTAGTGCTTCCCTCCTTGTGAGCCTTTAAGCCCTGTGACCTGGCCGTCACTCATTGGTCACACCCTCCACTTCTCATCTGTATATCAAAACAGGACGTCGTTCGTCTGTGTTCAAGGTGCTGCTGGTTTGAACTGGCACAGAATGCCAAGTGTGACAGTCCTGAACTGCTGGCGAGAAGCATTTCCACACTTGAAGAATGTAAACTGTGAAAGAATACTTCTTTTAACGATGATCTGTGTAACGTTTAAACTCCAGCCTGCAGTGCATCTCCCAGACTTTAATTTGCTGTGTTTATGTCAGAGCTCTGGCACTCAAACAGCAGTCCTTCGTCTTGTAACTTTGACATACGACTCATTTAAACAAGATTAATCTCTATAAGTACAGATATCAAAATGTGAAGGAGATGGCAAGAGTGAAATATTTTGTTTAAAAAGACAGAATATTTCCTCAGTTCTTCCAGAAGCTTTACATGCACAAAACCACCAATATGTTTTCATACGTAAGTAGAAAAACCCAAAAGCACAGCACCACTGCAAGTTTCCTTAAATTAAAGCCACCAAAAAATTATTTTCCCAATCACAGTGAAAACAGTTTCACACCCTGCTTCATTCAGAACAAAGCAGGACATGTTTTATGACATAAACCCTACCAAACAACATATTATTAACCTGGGTACCAACAACACTTGACACAACAGGTCGTCAGCACACCTTTTTCAGAACGAGACATGTTTATGAAATACTTGGACATATCAGTGTGTGACAGTTCAATAACTTATTGTAGGTGTTTAAACTAAGGGACACTGCCTCATTGGCTGATTTACCTTAAAATCTATAAGCTATTTTCACCACCACGATGTGTTACTATGTCACTGATGTGTTTATGTATACACATACATGACCATTACAGGGTCGAATCCTGATGTGCCTGACTTGTTCTGCTGCTGTGAATCACTCTAAATGAGAGCACTGGTTCAGTTTCAGAAATATAAATATATAAGCCTGTAACTTTTAATTAAAGTCAGAGAGGAAATAAGAAAAATCAAACAGTAGTCACTGGTCAAATACTGAGAAGTTCTACCTGTGTGTGGACACGGGTTATGCTGTCGTATAAAAATTGACAGTTATCATACCGTGTACAAACGGCTATCTACGGTATTAGAAAAATGCTACTGGACAGAGAATCTCATCCTTATTTTAGTTAATAACAACAGGAAGACTACTTAGACATACTTCCATTAAAAAATGGGGAAAAAAGTTTCAATTATAGTAATAAAACGTGTTCAACCAAACGAAAAACAATCTGTTTTCATTATTTTAAGGGTCATTGTACCTGCTAATATTCTGTAATACCGTGGTGGTTTCTGAAACGGTTATCATACCTTGAAAATACCTAGTGTGGACAGAGCTTTTCTGAACTCTTTCACCCACTGTTACCCTTTATCCATCAAAATTAGTGCAAGTATGCAGGTTTTTTTAAACACAGGAAAGCCCACTAAAATAGGCAATAGACTCCTTTTTCATTGCCAGTAGACTACAGCTCTGCAGCAGACAAGCACGCCATTGTGTGGGGGTTTTTTTTTTCTAGTGTGCCACATTTAATGTCACAAGCAGACCAGAAAACAGGTTAGTAAACAGTAGAAAGTAGCAAGGAGGCCAGTGGAAAAAGTTATAGTTGTTAGCCTCCCCCCCCTTTTTTTTTTAAAATACTTCTTACTAATCGAGTCTCCCTCTAAAACTAGGTGCAGACGAGAAACCTTTTTCCACACTCACGCTGAAATGTGAAATGTTGAGACTCATACGACTGAAAGCGAACGTGAAACAGTAAAATAAAGCAGATATCTACAGTAAAAACCTGACGCAGGAGAGAAACTAAACTCTAAACCACAGAGATTCAGTAAGAAGCTAAAAAAGTACTAAGAGCTGAACACAGAGACTTTTATTAACATCTTTCTCTGTACAGATATGAGTTGGGTTGCACAGCACACACACTCGTTTCAAAAGGGAGAAGGGAGGTCATCAGGGATTGGCTGCGGCCAGCGAGAAGTCACCACGACCCGCTTGGTGGCAGGTGGGCGCACTTTTGGACCAGTTCCATCTCTAGCTCGGCACGTTTTAACTGGTAATGGAAAGACAAATCAGCGCCACATGCGGCCAGAAGTGGTGATGGAAAAAGGGTATGTATTTTCAGCGATGTTCGAGCTCTGCTGGGATGGAGACAGACAGTATTTTGTGGCGGGCTGTCATTGGGTCATGTTGGCAAAGGAGCTAAAATCAACACGTCTGCATGAGTGTCGATCAGAGCCGATAAATACCCATGACGACTACAGAGTCATCCGACTGTGAATACTGATTAAATACAAAAATTAGATGTCAGTGCATGTTAGTGTTTTTCTGTGTAGTGGTAAAGGCACTTCTATACGTCCCTTGGTTGGCTGCAAATTCACCAGCAACTGCATTTCCTTTCCATGCATTAATAAGGGCATATTCAGACGTCTCTGTAGGATCTATTTCTGGTCCAATTAACCTACATGCACAGGGGAAAGATGATCAATCACTCTGTCAGGGTCTTTTCATGAAAGATGGAGGGAAAATGGCTTGTTACAGCAATATTATGACCGAGGAACATTTGAATAAGACCTCAGGCTTCTTTGGTCCAATGTATGTGACATCAGTAAGATCTGACCTGCACATGTTGGACCCTGATTTGCATCAAGAACTTGAGCCCTGTGGCAGCGGAAGTTTGCATGATGACCTACTTGTAATCTAAGAAAAGTGAGGTGTTACTTTTGTTCTAGCTTTTGTTTTGGGCAGCTGTGCAACACAGCATTATGTTACAGCAGACCAGCATGTGTGCATGCAAAAACAGCCTTAGATAAAGTCAGCTTTAATGAGTTATTCCATGAAGTATAAACATTTACTCTTATTTGGAGCGCCTGGTTAATTTTTCTTACTGGCGTGCTACCATCTTGGACAAAGCCTGCTGAGTTAACATTCACTCTCTTGAGAATATATAAACATAGACTAGTTAGGATAAGTGCTAGATGTTAATATATCTGTGCAGCTTGATCCTGCAACACAACAGAGTGTCAGGATCAGAGGTAATTGCTGTGAAGTGTCTAAGCAGTGACGACTCCAAGAGGAGCAAACAGCGTCTGCCAGCATCCATCTCTTGTGAGAATCTGTGTGTGAGCGGTGTGTACCTGGGCGGCAGGCCCTCCAGAGCTTTGTTCAAACATTGTGGAGTGTTGTCTGTGTCTGCTGTGGAGGGAGGAACATCTGGAGTGTCTGCTTTGGAGTCACCGTCACACTCTCCCTCTGCGTCGCCTGGCAAGCCCAGCCTGTCATCGCCATCCGCCTCCTGTCAGGACGCACAGACACACACAGATATTCAAATATGGACTTCAGATAGAAGGGTTCACTTCATACACAGGCAGACAGCAAAGCAGCGTCCACAAGGTGATAACAGAAGAGGAGAGGAAGACATCATCCTATCAAGTAAAGAAAACAAGACACACACTGAGAGCGCTTCTGACATGCAAATGACAAGTAAATGTTGAGGTAGTCAAACAGAGTCCAGTCTAAAATGAGAGGAGAGGAGCAGGAGCGGTCAGACGATAGCTTAATTAGGCCAGAGTTTATTCTCCAACCTGAGACGGAGAGGAGACTACAGAGCTGATGCATGTGTCCTCTAAGCTTGGCTGGGGTTCAAGTGGGTCTGCAAGTGAAGGTGCAGGTGTGTGTGTCTAACAAATTTCCTCCTTTACATCAGAGACAGCCCCTAGGTCTCAAAACCATCGAACCATAAGTGACCTGAGTGACTAAGTCTTGGATTTTGGATTATTGCCGAAAATAAGCTCTGTGGCAAACAAACATTTATGATACTTAAACGTTTTGTTCAGCAAGGTAATCTCCATAAATGAACACCACTTTCATAATTTCTGAAGCCGAAATACAATCGCCATGAGTAAAAAGCTAATGTTAGGCTATATATGAACTACACTACAGTAACATGACCTGACATCACCACCACAACAAGACTGTAAAGCCGTGTTCAGCGCAGCTCTGCATGATGTTCTGCAGTCTCATTTAGCCACTTGTTAGCGACTTCCTTTTTTAAAATACAAAGAAGCTTCAAAGTTCACAAGTGGAATATTTACTGATGTGTTTTACGTCAGAGAACAAAACATGAAAGCCTCTTAAGCTAGTGTAAACCACAGATCTTATTTCAGGCATCTAACCAAAAACCCATTCAAAAAACCATTGACATTGAGACAAGGGAACCAGGAGTTCATACATGTTTATCTGGTCACATGTACTGAAAAATATTTATATATTTTAAGGGACTTTAAACATAATAATCAATATATTTCAAGCTCCAAAAAACCCTCAAAATGTCCATGAAAGGGGAAAGTCTGACTCAAGTCTCCTCAGGAAGGAGGAGGATTAGCGGCCGAGCATGACTGAGCTGAAAGGCTACACCTGGTGTCGACAGGTTAACAGGCTGCTGCCCGGGAGGCAAACATCTTTATTGGTGTTAATGCATCTTTAATCTGGATTTAAATACCCAGTAAACAGACACAGCCTCCACTGTTGCATGTACACCGCCTCTACTGTGTGTTGACAACACGGACACGTCACATACAATGAGCATGTGTAACACAGAGCAGCGAAAGTCTGTTCATCATCATCTGTTGGGTGCTCCTGGGTTTCTTTTTGTAGGTGCAAAATGATCATAATTCACCCTTAAAATTGTAATTTATCAAAACACTGTTTGTTTCTGAGGTGAAACATTATTTTTAAAGGATTTATATGAATGAAATAAATATGATTTATAAAATATTTTGATCTGCTTTCATTTTTTTAACTTCTAGACTTGACCTGTGCCAGAAAACGCCTCTGTCCCAAACAAGAATTTACAACTTCAAACAATTAAAAAATGTGTTAAATGGCTTCAAAATCTACCCTACGATCCCCTACTTATGTCACAAAAGTCAATGAATTTGTTTGTTTTTATCTTCTCTTTTGGATTTCCTTTAACTGGTCTGATTTTCTCTGTGTGTTCTTGTGTTGATGGGAGGGTGAGGTTGCCTTTTTGTCCTTACTGGTTCTGCGTTTGTTTATTAATACTCTGTATATCTATATTCAAATGCTAATAAAAATACTTTGTTTAAAAAAAAAAGCCTTCAGAATCTAAAACTAACCGTACGTACTGAAAATGGCCTTTTAAAGACGTATCCCAGATTTTTGTAAATTCTGTCAAAGTTCTATAAAAACAACATTTAAATCAGACACTAAAGGGGTTAGCTATGTCCTACGGACTCTTGTCTCACGTCCTAGTTTACAAAAAGGAGGTATTGCTGCTCAAGTACTGGTGAGCTTTCTACATTTTTGATAAATTTCTTTAATAATATTGTTATCGGGTGTGTTTCATACATAACAGGTCAACTCCGTTGCCCTTATAAATTAGAACTTAATGAGAATTGTGGTTTAAAAAATAGTGTTTTGATTAGCATTGTAAGAACTCTATGCAACTTTGAAACATGTATTTTGTGTGCGTGTCTCAAACATCCAGAACTTGCAGCGTTCCAGAGTTTACAAGAGTTTACAGCAAACAAGGTCTTCCAGTCATAATTAGAATTCCGCACATGCATCATATGACAAAAAGTAAATACAAAAACAGGGAGAAAATGCAAATTAACTGTAAATAATACACCACAGTCCCAAAATTGCCTGCAGTGCTTTCAAAAATTGTAATAGATATTTCAATTTTTCATACATTTTTCTTGTATTCTCATATCTGTGCAAAATTCTAGAAGTTCTTAATTCAAAAATAATTAATAAATTCAATTGTGCCATAGGTATAAAAAATATCTTGATGATCTGAACGCATGGTATAAACACTCTCAGCCAGCATGACAACATGGAAACAACAGAAACTTGGCATCTTTCTCGCTGTTGCTAAGCAGAGTAACATATGCTGTATTTCTAGAAGTCATACATCAGCACTGTGTTTTAATAAAATGCTGGCTCAGTGAGGATGAAGAGGAGAACGTGATGTATTTTCAGATTTAGCAGCATTAGTGCGGACACGGCTTCGGACACTCTAACGTCATTAATAAGTAAGTAAAGTGACATTCTAGAAATTCAGCCAGACACTTTTGTTCCTGAGTTAACACCAGTCATGTCCTATCACGTAACAAAGCGGCGAGCGCTGAAGCTTTTTCTGCCCAAAAGAGGCTATTTTTAAAGCCCAGTGAAATTCCTCCTGAGCTCACACACCAATTGTGGGAGATTAAGTTTCCTTTTGCACTTGAGAGGCTCGCTGATGCTACTGGACATTTTTTTCCTTTCATGGTTACTTTCACTCAAACGGAGCTAAATACGGTCAGCGGGAGCATCGGGGTTAAATCAGAGAGCTTTTCATTTAGAAGTAAGGTCTGTGATCCCCGTCAGACGTTGTAATTAGCTGGGAGAGCGCTGAAAGTGGGAGCAGGTTGGGGTTGAGGCAGAGAGGGTCACTTGAGTTGGTGTTGGAGCTCAGGAGAGAAGAGGTGTAATTGAAGATTTCCACTCAGGTTTTAATGAGAAAACATCGAAGCCTGCAGACTGACACAGTGGAAAGCTACAGTACAGGGTCCTCTCTGGCTGTGTAACTTATTTATCTGAAAAAGCAAAGAATAACCAGCTCTGTTTTCAATACTCATGACACTAAGTGGACACTAGACACAATGTAAATGCTGAATTTAGCCGGGCACTTGACACCATAGATTATTTGAACACCTGTTTTCATTCTGATCATAAAAAACAGTTCAGGTAGTTCATGTAGCTCTGACGAAGATTACAGAAAACATCTGTGTACTGATCTTTACAAACAAAACTATAGGCCCTTTCACAGTGTACGTCAAAAATATGTATATGTTGGCAAAGGAAGTGGTGTTTTTGCCCCAGCTATCCGGACAAGTTAACCAAGCTTTAAACGTTGAATTAAAACTGTTAGCAGCATCAAAATGTCTGGCTGTCAGGATCAATATTCCAACAGCATCACAATCATTTCAGAGCAACAGGTGTTTTAGTTTATCGAGTGACTGTTTTAACTGTTGCATTGTACCACATGCATTGTGACGGCTCGTAGGGGTCTTGTGTCCTTGCCTTTGTCTAGAGAGGATTTCTGATTTCAAGTAACAAAACTCTGAGTCTATGTCGCAGTATTTGACATTCTTGATGTGACCACAGACAACGCAGTTGCACGTAGCAACTTGCATGCTTGTAATCTCACATTAGGTTCCTGCACCACATCCATCCCATTTCTTGCACTTATCCGGGGCCAGCTCACGGGGGCAGCAGGCCATGTAAAGCACCCCAGACGTCCCTCTCCTCAGCAACACTTTCCAGCTCCTCCTGGAGAACCCCAAGGTGTTCCCAGGCCAGATGAGATATGTAATCCCTCCAGTGTGTTCTGGGTCTGCCCCGGGGCCTCCTACCAGTGGGACGTGCCTGAAACACCTCCGGCGGGAGGCACTTAGGAGGATCCTGATCAGATGCCGAACCACCTCAACTGACCCCTTTGGACGCGAAGGAGCAGCAGCTCTACTCCTAGCTCCCTCCAGATGTCTGAGCTCCTCCCCCTATCTCTAAGGCTGAGCCCAGACACCCCACGGAGGAAACTCGTTTTGTCGCTTGTATCCACGACCTCATTCTTTCGGTCACTACCCAGAGCTCATGACCATAGGTGAGAGTTGAGACGTAGATGGACCAGTAAACTGAAAGCTTCGCCTTCCGGCTCAGCTCCATCTTTACCATAACGGACCGGCGCAGCACCTACATCACTACAGAAGCTGCACCACATGTCTGTATATATCTGGCCACTGAACACTGGACCACTTGCTAAAGTCGTCTACACACTGACTAATAACAGAGGGATCAAGAGGTCAATCACCATCCGACGAAGTTTAGGTAGCATTCATGATCTTTGGTGTCAATGTGTTTGCTTAGCTTGACAAGATATTGCACTTTGCCATACTTGTGTTGCCAAACTGCATGCGCATTAGCGATGCGCGTGATAAGATGTCTAAACAATTATACGTCCACCCCGTTAGTCGGCACCAGAAATATTAGTTGGTTAAACCTATTAGCATTTTATTCGTGCACAAGGCAGCTTAACTGAGATTGTGATTAAAGGCTTCAAAGAGCTCTTAATGCACACAGTATTTTTGGGACAATGTTTCAAATACTTAACAATAAATTGTGCTAAATTTTGACAGTTTTCTGAGTGTTTAGTTGACTAGTCTTAATTCAAATTTCTATTAAGTCGACAGGGAAATTAGTCGCTGGGAACATCCCTTCAAGTAGGATATTGACAGCTAATGGGTTAATACACAGTACAGACTGCAGGGGTGAGTAAGCTGTGTTTAATCAAAAGTTAATACAAGAGTCTGGAGTGTTTGTAACAGCTCTACATGTATGCAACAACTGCAGAACCTCAAGCAGGGCAGCCACTCTTAGACTGTTTGGGGATGGTAGCTAATACTATAAATGCAGGTATCACTTTCACTGTTCCACTTGTGTCACTATTCTAAGTGTTTACCAACAGCAGATCTTCCATGACAACCTGATATCTGATAAAGCGGCTGGCAGAGAGGGCAAACTTAAACCTGCCAGTGACTGTTGGCCGATGGTATTTCTCACTGAGGTTTAACCGATACAGTTAGTCTACAGTTCAATAAATGTTTCTGCAACATGAAGCAGGCCTCGGCTTTGAGGCTCCACCAGCACATTACTCCACATGCACCAGTGTGCTACATGCAGAGCGACACAGTTGTATGTTCTAATCTGGCTGAATGAACTCAAGCTTGTTAATTAAACTATCAAACACTGTTAATCTTTTGTTTAGTTAGCAAAGTGCGCCAACACCTAGGTAAATACCTCACAGTCAAACACCTCAAATAACGATGCAAATCTGTGTGATAACAATCCAAGTTACGCTATGGGGTTGGATAAGTGGTAGGTCAGAGTGCCTGTAATCATCACCGGTAAATAGAAAAAGAAAACACTGCTAACAGAGCATGAAATTAAACATGAACACAGGTGGTGCATCCAAAACGTAACCTTCTCCAGTATGTCAGTGTTTTCCTGCTGTCTGTGAGACACAGAGACAGTAAAGCATGAGGCAGAGTGAACGTCCTTGCAGCTCAGCTCAGCTCCTCCTCCTCCTCCTGGCTATTAATGCCTTCTCTGCAGAGAGGCGGGAGGAAGAGGAGGAGAGGGGACAGGATCAGACAAGAGGACAGGTGACGAGCGACGAGCAGCTCAAGCCTCGTCCACACTAAGGCCTTGTTCATCTCACTAGTGAATGAACTATCATGCCTCACCAACATGGACCCATGTAGGGCTGTTATTGGTCTGAACACCTTCTAATAGGGTTGGTTACCGTTCATGTTTGAACCGACAGCAGTGCCAGTACCTTGAATTTTGTATGGGTATCCAACGGTAGCTTTTATTGGTGCTATACTCTTTCTGTAACAGCAAGCATTTGAAGAAGCTGCATTCAATATGCCTCCGGCCTGAACCCAGCTTTCCCACCCAAGTGTGCTTTTTAGGGTGCTTTCAGACCCAGAGTTGTCTCCTTTGGTCTGAATCAGGGACTCATGTTGTTCCAAAGTTGTATAATTGCCTAGAGTTGGTTGGTGTTCTCACGGCAGCATTTACAAGCAGACCAGATCAAATGCCTTGTGTGAGAAAGCTGCTCTTGATTGGTCAGAATTTCCATGTGGGAAAAATCCAGGAAGTAAAGCAAACGTTGAAGAAGAGTACACTGTCAAGATAAATGTGACACTTTCTAATGTCACAATGGAGGGACAACTACGCAGGTTGATTTTAGCGCTGCTCATCGTGGACTATATTGCTGTCATTGTTCATTTGAGTCAAAGCATACAGTTTGAAAACGAGGCGCGGCTCCAACTAGAAAACAATGTTTTGATGCATTGGATGTGCTGAATGTGCATATTAAGGCAGTACAGGAGGAGGCGCACATTAATAATCCTCCAGGACTGTAACATGCTCATGTTTAACCCAAACAATGTGTCATGTGACTGCAGTTGCTTCAGATCCAGGTCGGAACACGTTCTCACCACAAACCAACCGCACCAGAGTTCGTTTGTAACCAGACTGAGACCACCTCTTCAAGAAGGTCTCAGTCTGGATGTTTTGGTGTGTTCACACCTGCCCAAACGAACCTCACTGAGGGGGCAAACAAACTTGAGTTAGACTGAACCGAACCAAAAAGGGCAGGTGTGAAAGCACCCTTAGTTACCGAAATTTCATCATTCGGTCGTTCTTAGATGGGCCCTCCATCTGTGTTTCCAGGTATCGCAATCCTCCATGCGTCTCGCTAGCGCGCCAATGCTTTCTGCTTCTTTCTTTAGGACATCCATGAAATTTGGCATAGATTGAACATAATTCAATTTTAAGGGTTTTAAAGGTAATTACGTTCAATCCTTCAATCTTAAAAGCACGAAGTTTGGTACCCAACCCAATCTACTACCACCTACTGAGGCAGCTAAATCTGAACACAATGCTCGTTAGTAGCGACACCTTATGTATGGAGCTGAAACAATAGTGGAAAATTGATCTGCAACAATTTTGGGAAACAAAATTAGAAAATTAGATCATTTAGCTTAGAAATGATAACTCCTTAAAAGGTTTTTTAAAGGTTATTTTTTAGCAAAAATACCTAAATAATCAGTGGCTCCACTTTCTCTTTTGCTAATATTTCCTACCTAACTTAGTCCTCTGTGATAGTAACCTGAATACATCGGGTTTTGGACTTCTGAACAAACAAAAAAGGAAGTTAGAGTCATCAGCTCAGGCTTTGGTAAACTGTGATGGAAATTTTTCAATATTTTTAGACATTTTATGGACCGAATGATAAATCAGCTAAACGAAAAAGTAGTAGTCACGAATAGATGATGAAAGTTACTGGTAGTTGCGGCCCTACTTTTGTTCACAAACGTGTTTTTGGGTTGCTTTTGAAAAGTTGCCCAAACACTTTAAAACAGCAAATAAAGTAACAGATTAAAAAAAAAAAAAACAGGTAAATCTCCCTTGTTTTTTTCTTCAGTTACCTGTCAAAACCAAACGTGCCTGCAGAGAATTTAATTGTGCATAACAGCCAGTATCCGTTAAGATGTGGGACATGCAAGCTACTATTCCACTAGCTTTCATATGTCGGTGCAGCGTACCTCGATTGTTTTTCCAAGTCTTACATTGACTAACAAAGAGGTAACCAACTTAGCCATTATCCCTTCTGAAAGCAAGATACATTTTAGAAGAAATTCGTTACAACCATAGAACAAAAGTCCAGAAACTTTTATTACTGTGTGGACTATTATTAAAACAGAGAAATGTAACAAACACTATTTTTGAGCAACATTTCTGTAATAAAAATATAACATTTACACGAGTCAGGGGGATTTTAAGCCTCACAATGATTCACTGAACTTATTTTGGGACATTTCTTTTACTTTCCCTTCGCCCGTCATGATGGCAGACCTAATAATAGACGGACTGTTTTAGAGTGAGTGGATGAACTAGTCATGCCATCATGCCCTGCAGATAAAAAGTTGTTTCCTGTTTCGGGTTGTATTTAACTGTGAGTGTTTGTTTGATTAGGGAAGAGCATGACTGTCCCAGAATACCACGAGCATCACTCACAATAAGAGCCCATTAACAGTCCAGGCAGTGGCGTATAAAGTGACCTGGTATGGTGACACATTTACCTCAATTACAGTGGAATTCAAATTAATTTTTACTACAGGTATGCAAGAGATGTTTGAGGTCACAGCTGTTATTTTGGAAAATAAAAACACTTTTTTAAAACAGTAAACTGACAAAAACTGTTTTTAAATGACTAAAAGTCAACAAAAATGTCATTATATACACCAGTTAACTGTCTTTAGGATTAAAACAGGATCTCTGAACAGAAACTTCACCCACTACAACAAACATCCACCTGCATTTGTGAATGAACCCTAAATTGGTGCAGTTACTGGTGCTGCAACGAGCCACCATCCAATGAATCTATGGGAATTAAGCTTGATTAAAAGCAACCAATAGGGAGCAGTGAACCCCAGTCCTAATCACAGTCTTAATTGAAACAGCTCTAATTTAGCCTGGAGAGGTCAACAGAAGCAAGAACCTGCTACTGAGGAGAATAAACACAGCATCATTCTCACCAGAGCAAAACAAACAAGCCTACACACCTGTAAGGTCCAGACCAGCAGACAGCAGCTGGCTCTGGTCACAGGGGAGAGGATCACTGAGTAAGCTACCGCCCACAGTACACGGGCTCACTCATGCAGCAAGGAATTAAGCTAATCAGCAACAAACACTGACCTGAAGTAGCACTGCTGCTGGAAGCAACTTTCAGCCTCCAACAGCTTTTTCTACGCAGCTGCAGCACGAAGCAGAACGAGCCATTTTACAGGAGACACAACAGTGTGCAGCCCCAGAGGAGATCCTGTGAGACAGGGCTGATCATTACAGAAATCAATAATGCTGGATGGATGAGACATGGAGAGACAGCTTTGACGGTCAGGCTCAGCTTTACACCGTCAGACATGACTTTCACCTCAGTCATTTCAACTTTCACCCTCGTGTTGTGCTGTGGTTTGACCTGAATGCTAATGTTGGCATGACGACAGTCAGCACATTTACCCCTATTACCCTGCATGTTAATCTTTGTGCAGATATCTAAAGCATTAATTCACTTCAATTTCAATTCAATTTTATTTATAAAGCCCAATATCACAAATCAAAATTTGCCTAACAACATACAACATCCCTCTGTCCCTGGACCCTCACAGCTTATAAGGAAAAACTCCCCCAAAAAGCCCTTTAACAGGGAAAATTATAAATAATTACCATTGTGCATGTAACATTTAGCATGACAGAATGACAGACTAACATTCATCATATCTGTTAGATTGGATCAGAGTGTTTGCACCCCATGGAAGAAAAATGAAAACAGAAAAACCACAACACAAATGGTGATGATGTGAATAAGATCCATGCAGTTATACTGGCTGTTGTAACGCTTGGATCAACACTTTTCTTTGGTCTTTATTTGAACAAAATAACAGACACTTAATTACTTTAGCGTATGTTTTGATACAAAATAATGTTGACAGTAATAACTGCAGGTACCAGCGCTGTAAATCAGGGGCCGTACGCATGCTGCATCTTTAACCACCTGGAAAACAATAGGCACAACTTGCCTTTTCTGTGCCAGCTTTCAAGAGCGCATCGGCAGGTTGCTTCTGCAGTTGCTAAGCAACTTTAACAAGCATCATATAGGCTATTTACCTGTAATCCTGAGTGCAGAGCTGATCTTCTTCCAGGAGCTGTTTATAAGTGTGTAGGCCTATCGTCTGTGGGACAGATGTAAAGCTCTGGGTAGCCCTGCACTAACATGATCAACTTTTCCGTGTTTATCAGACTGAATATTTACAGAAGAAGGGAAAGATATCTGTCGATACAAGACTCCTGTCTGACTGCTGAGCGTGGCCTCTTCCTGTGTCTGTCCTTTCGAATTAAAGTCCCTCATGGTCCAGTCATATAGGTTTGATTTATTTTGACAAGGCACAGCTCCTGATAGAGTTTAATGGGGTTTTTTTGTTTTATTTTCTGTCACTTAGCGACCAATGAAATCTCGCCATCTAATGACCTTTCTGGTCAACTACCGTTTGGTCGGCTATTAGGCGACAGCCCTAGTAAATGCACATATCTTTTTTCCACCAAACTGCAGAGAACATCAAGTCTCTCCTGCTCTGGAAATAGCATATTATTATGTATACTCTTATCATGACGGCCCACTGACAGATGCAGCCCATTCACTGAGCAAAATAGGAAACTACTTCAACTTAAGTTACATTTAAAAAAGGCCAAATTTATTTGTATGTAACATTTTCAAACAGAACAGGCTTGGAGGATGCTCTCCCTGAGACTGTTCTGACAACCGAGATTAATTTCACCCATTTCGACTCATTAAAGTCAAATAATTAAAGCATATCCTTATCAGCCTGTGATATCAGCACAAATATTCGTCAGGCCAATGCTGATATTTCACTTTAAAGCCTTTACTTCCGGATACCAATGACGTGCTGATATTACGGTGCATCCCTACCTATAATCTCTGCTGTCTTTTTTTAATGTACTTCACAAAGCTCTGGATTAAAAAAGAACAAATAAACAAGGTTATCTGAACGCAGCACCCCGATGTAGAGCAGCTAAGACTCCTCTGCTGTCCAAAGACATTTCTAACTGCAGCTGTAGTGTGCAGAATGACGCTGTGATCAGTAGAGCGTTAAACGGCCTGCTGCCACCACCACCACTGCCACTGCTGCTGCTGGAGGCTTTAGAGACGGCCAGCCGACCAGCAGACACCCCGCCAAGGTCAACTATCATGTGGAGTCTTGAGCAGCCGCTAACTGTCCCTGCAACAGTACGCAGGACCGTGAAGGAGCGCCGCAGTGTGAAGAGCACCGGGTCAACACACACACTGCTGAGTATGTGTGTGCGTGTGTGGTTGACTAATTCATGGAAGTAAATATTGGCCTTAGAGACAGCACACAGGGAGGATGTGAATATAAATGGGTGTGTGTATGTGTGTGCGGGAGTCGACAAAACACTTAGCTTTCTTCAGTGACTATATAAAGTACGCCTCATGTGAACATGATCTGTCCGGGTGTTGCTGCCGGGTGTGTGACACAACAAAGTGATCCTTTAACCTCCAAAACAAGACGCAGACAGGGTTGATTCATCCCCGTTTAAACCCTGACAGCCTGCTTCCAAATAGGAACACCTCAAACTGGCCGACCAAGACAGGAAACCAGCCTTTTTATCTGTCATCGTTTGACTGATGGGTTCATTTCTCCTGCTCTCTGACAGTCTGCAGATCACTTATGCTTTCCAGGCAGGACTCACAGTTTCAACACTTTGAGGGTGGACCGCCGCACACATCCATAAGCGCTGCCCAACATTGTTCTCATGGTTTCATGGGGCGGATCACACCAACAGTCATAGTAGAAAAACATGTTTTGCTGCATTGTTATACTGGTATGTGGTTAAATTAGGCTTGCAACATCCTATAATAAGCAAATCAGGGCTTGTAAACAAAAGTCACATGGACTCACAAGTAGCTAGTTAACCAGGCTGAGGTTTGGTGACTTGTCATCCTGCCAGGTCGAAGATTTTGGCAGCAAAACAAAGCCAGACTACTGTCTACAACCCTGTCGGAACATGATAGCATCATTTTTGCTCTTTGATATGCAGTAATTAACCAGTCTCATTTTTAACACTGTCGAGTAAATGTCATGAAATAATTTGATATGATTTTCTGCTTTGCCCTTTGTACTTCCCAAACAGAGGAACTACTGTGTGTTAGTCATCGTCCCAGCATCAGTGTCCATCTCCTTTGACCCATAAACTTTCTTTCCATGGTCAGTTCCTCAAATGACCAAAATATTTTGACTCCTAATGGACAACATTACATTTCTCTTAGAAGGTACAACCTCACATTTTAAACATTTATGCTATTTGAATGGTGCAGCTCTCAGAAACATAACGACTGAAGTAAACACTCCAGGTTTCTAATGAAATGTTTCACATGTTTGATGACAGGGATGCATCGATTTATCGGCTGCAGTAGGACGCAGTAAACTCACTATAGCCACATTAGGGGACATAACCTCTTGTTCCCTGATAATGTTACACTGTGAACAACAAACCAGTGTTGACATCAGCAGGAGGAGAGCCAGTTAACGTAAAATGTTAGTAGCAGGTGGAAGGAACTAACTCAGGAGGTCTACAGGTATAAGCAAGTTACATTTATTACTTTTTCAGATCTTTTAATACCACTTTAGAATCTCATAATCAGTGCACCCCTCCTTGATGTGAACGCACCCTTTAACAGGAGCTATTCATTTCGCTATTCATCTGGATTGTGGAACTATTTTTTCAGCTGCCTCACACCCGTGTGTAAACTTCCGCTTGATCGTTTTTGACCCTGACCCTTATACACTCCAGCCCACTTGATGGCGATAATGCTCCTTTACGTGAGTGTCGCCAACCGGCAGGAAACCATTGCAATGTAATGGGACACAGAAAGAAGCAGAAGAAGAAGGCTGGCGTTGTGTTCAAAGGCATCGTACTGCGAAGGTTGTTTACAAGCCAGTAATAATGGGCAAGTTTTGTGTGGTCAGCGACTGCAGGAGAATTCCTCCGAAGAGGAGGAGCGCACACAGCACTGTCGAGCTGGCACTTTCGCTGAGCTAAAAGACTACAATGACTACAACCTTGTCGTAAACAACCCCCGTTCTGTTTCCAGTGGAGGATTACTACCAACGGACAATGAGGCTTCCTATAGGAAATCAATGCATGGACAAAATGTCAAATAAATCATCATGGAAACCACAGTTTGCTATGATTTTTATGTGGGAACATCAAGGAACACCACTGACCACTGGGTGAGTTTCATGGCTTTGAAAACCAACGTTTAAGGTGGTTTTAGGACAGATTTACACATGGCCATAGACATCCCCAGTAGCTGGTGAATCCTATGCTGTATTATTTCTTTAACTGCTTTCACTTAGGACGCCAGCTAGATGCTTTCATGAGACACAGATCTCCATACAACAGCTTTTAAGTTGCTAAAGTATTTGCAAACTCATTAGCAACATACATCTTGTGGCCAAGTGGCAATTTGCCAACCTAATAAAACACTACAGAGGATAAATGACCTCAAACAGGAAACCCTCATCTCAAAGCATCAAGACAGTCCCATAACATACAGGCATGAGTAGAGATTAATTTGAGAGTTTTGTTTATGCTTATAAGAAGTTCAACATGCCCCAACTCGTTACACACATCGGCCACCAGGTTAAAGAAGTATTTCACTGCTGGGAAGATGTCTTTTTATAACACTGGACTGTCTATGTTGTAGAAAGATGCACACACTTTTGAAATTGGTGCAACATGACCAGAGAAAACAGAGAAAAAGACCTGTGCCATTTGCTTTTGTCGAAGTGGTCGAAAACCTACAACTACCAAAATGCCCTTTGCCACATTGGACCGGTAAATGCTCTTGCTGGTGGCTGACCTAACAGCGGACAATATGGCGGACTGCTGGTAACAAACAATCCCAAACTACAGTCAAACAATAAGCTAAAATATGTTCTGAAATATTTGACGTGAGAAAAAGGCAACACAGAAACAGAATTTTGGTTCATATTTGAGTTTTACGCCTTGTTTCCAGTTACCTATGGGACTGGTATTCGTAAATCCGTAACAATACGAATGACACCTCTAGTGTCCAACGCAAGGAAGTGCATGTCTTTAACTACCTGTAGCCGTGGGGGAGAGGCTAATTTTCGTTTTTCGCCATCCAGTAGTTTGGAATATGCTCTTGGAACATTACCGGGACAGAAACAGGACCTGCCAGGTACGCAGCATGTTTTGTGAAACATTTAAAAAGACGTATGAACAGCTGAACGAGTCATAATGACAATCTGACTGTATATAACGTATGCCCACATTTTAACAGGGTAACATTTCTCAGATTCACAATGTGTTAAAACTAGACAAAAAAGTTCTTTTTAATCAAACAAACTCACCTGACAATCAACACAGGCAACTGAATTGAAGGAAATAATTCGTTAGCTAGTTAGCAGCCTGTTAGCTCAGCTAGCACGCTGTCATACAGTCTCTCCGAAATCTGTCGCAAAAGTCAAATTTTTTTGACGTAATCGTGGCAAACTCCAGACTGAAATAATTACTTAAAGGGGAGGAGTTTCGCAGGCATATAGAATATCACAGAGAGTGGAAAACGAGTGGAAACGAGGTGTCACAGTTTGATCTCAGTAACTTCAGCCTCTGCTTTTACAATACAGGACACAGTATGGCTCCCATTTTCTGTTCACAAATTCTTGTGTTACAGCAAAACAGTGCACTAAAATATGTTTTTAAAGACAACTGAGCCATGAAATACACAATACAGTGACCAAACCTTGGTTTAAATTTGCCTAGCTTTACGGTTTGACCAGAGTTTGAGAAAGACAGAGGGACAGCTCTTTCTCTTGATCCACTTCTGTTTGTGCCCGTGGTGGCGGCCATACGAAAATTCAAAGGTGCAATCTGTAGTTTGAGCAACAGCCCTAGAGCCATTGATAATTTAATAACAATTTATGCAACATATTTTAACAAACTTCTAAAAATGTAAACAAAGGTTGGCTAACAGGGTTCACCCTCCACTATATCCCCATTTGACTCTGTCCAGTCATGCTTCTCACATGTCTTGTGTGTTGAGACAGAGGGCTTCCTCCGGACAGCTGAGGGCCAAAAATGGACCTCGAAGGAGGTGAGGAAAAACAAGTTGGGACACTAATGAGACGTCAAGCCTGGCACTGTGCCAGAATGACCAGCAAATCACACAGCCAGGCAACAGTAACCAGGAACAAATGCATATAGACGTGCACGTCATGCCGTCGATGCACTTCAGTTCCACAAGTCGGTCTGTTTTTAGTACGAGAGCATCCGGTGGGAACTGAACTCCAAACACTGTCGATCAGACTCTGGGTGGATCCTGTCTGTGTGTGTTGCACAAAAAGGACTGTGATGATGCAACCAACACATCTAATGGTTTTACATTACAGCCGATTTCCTAATCTTCATCTAAACACTTCATCTGACTCCACAGAGAGGCTGTTAGGTGATGTATGATATTAAAGCTGCATGCATCTGTATCTGCATCAGCTCCTGCTCAGCCTCACAATCTAGGACAGGAAAATGAAAATTATATTATAAAGTATTTACTCTATAAACAACACAGACACTTAGGAGGAGGTGGACAAGGCATGAGGTCGCTGGTTCAACTGGTCTGCAAACGCCAAATGAAGAAGTGTTGAGCATTTTCTATGGTTTTGGCGCTGCGACATGGAGGGTAAACTTCCAGACAGGATGTGACAACATAGCTTCAAAGTGTCTACAGGTATCAAACACTTAAATTTAAAGCTTTTAATGACATTTTCTTGCTAAGTTTAACCAAACCTAAGACTGATTTTTGGACAAGTTATCTTATCCTTTTTCAGGCATTGAAAGGAAATATGAGGTCCCGTGGTATGTTTTATGTAGCAATAAGGTTATTAGAGTGTGGTAGGTTAAGCTTCATTTTGCCAACAGGTAAGTGCAAGTATGAGGTAAAAAGACAGTGTTAGGTTCAGGTGTTAGGTATGGATAAAGGGAAATGCATTTTTAAAAAATTGTCGGTTTCAATATTCACAAATTCAAATTCCAGACTATTTAATAACTTTTAAGGCTTGATATTTATAAATGTGAATTTAAAATATGAGATATTTTAAGACTTTTATGGATGTGCAGCCACCCTGAACTTTTAACATGGGAGGAGTTTTTTTTTTTTTTTTTTTATTTAACTGCATTTCCTTGGATGTGACATCAGCTTACTCATCATTCCTTTAACACAACACATGCAAAAAAAAACCTCTGACAAAACACAAATTATGTCATTTCTTGTAATAAAATCATCTTCCTCAGTTCTTTGCCTCTTTCTACCACAAGCTGTGGTGTCAGTGTTTGGCAGGTTCTTTGTTATTAGAGTAGAAAAAAATGTGAAGAAAAAAATTATAATGAAGAATTATATTTGTGAGAATATCCAGCAAACACTAATCCTCACGTTAAGGAGCACCTCACCCACAAAATGACCAACAACATCAACAAAAACATCAGCTATCAGCCAAACTGTTATTGTAAACACTAGTATCAGTATCAGCCCACAATGTCACAATCAGTGCATCTCTAGTCATTTTTTTTAAAAGAAAAAATTACAATAACCCTGGCTTCGGCCCCTAAAATGTGGATATTTGCTGCTGGTTCTTCATCTTCTACTATAGCAGACTGAGTATCTTTGGGTTTTGAACTATGGCCAGACAAAACAAGAGCATTTTCTCGATGCACTGACTTTCTGAAGGCCAAACAACAAACAAAATAACAGTTAATCAATAATGAAATAATCGTTAGTTGCAGCCCTACAAAATCTGCACACATACACATATTTTGGAGAAGATGTTTGCCAACACATCCAGTGAAAACACTGCACTCTCAGGCTTCAAGGTAATATGGAAATCAGGCACTGTGACGGCACACTTCCCAAAGAGGTGACCTTGTGTAAAGCAGACGTACAGCAGCACATGCATGATGAATTCTGGGCCATGTTGAACTCCTTGGCACAGTTTCAGAGACATTATGCAGAGTGTCTGCGAGCGAGCTCTTTTCTCTGCGAGGCGAGTTAATCAGTGGGCCGCACGGGATTGCTCAACGACCCCTGCATACATTACACAGGGGCTGGTGGAGGGGCGTCTGAGCGGAGCTGCTAGGAGGGGTTGACTCTGTCTGACCTTTGAAACCGTCCCACAGAGGGGAGGACAGAGAGTAAGGAGATGTAAAGTTGTCTATAGATGTTCCATAGCTGACAGAGATAAAGCACTGTCAAGCTTAAAAGGTGGAGATAGTAAACACGCAATCAATACCTGCTTCAAGACAATTACTTTGATTACACTCAAATATAATTCATCTCTGGAGTCTTGGCCGTCCACACACATCAAGCGTGCATCAATCTGTCCTAACAGCCATACAGAGAACAAAACTGAAATGTAAAGACTCATTTTCTCACTACAACTCTAAAAATATACTCACAGTGTGCACATTCAGGGCTCAAACTGATGAATATGTTCATTATCAAGTCATCTATTGATCATTTCTTCAATCTGATCCATGAAAGGGCCGGAGTGGCTGCAAGTTCTGTTCTGACCAAGCTTATTCGGCTCATTCAATCAACTGAACTGTCGTCGCGTAGTTGATTTGTTGTTTCTGGTGTGCTCTGGACCTTTCACTAGGGGTGGACGACCCCACATTTGGTTTCAATCTGATACCAAGAAATAAAGGGCCTGAATCCCCGATATTGATACCGAAAACCGTACTAATGAACCTTCATTAATATAGGCCTATATTTTATCTACAAGTGCACGTCACACACTGAGCGAGCCGCCTGTTAATGACGCTGTGGGCTAATGGGCATGTAGCTACTTCCATGTTTCACATGATACGTCATGTTTGTAGTGGACCAATGAAGATGAGTTTACATATCACCTTGGGTTGGTCCTTCACCTTCTCAAAATGATCCGACACTTTGGATTTCCTGCCCCACATGTTATTAACTAGCCTGTGGAATAACCGCAGGCACCAGGTAAGTGTGTAGGCCTGTCGTCAGTGGGACAGATGTAAAGCTCTGAGTAGCCCTGCACGAACATGATCAACTTTTCTGTTTTTATCAGACTGAATATTTACAGAAGAAGGGAAAGATATCTGTCGGCTGTGACTCGACTCGACTCAACTATCGAGCAGCCCTACCACGTACAGTTTGAAAATGTTGCGTTAACCAATGCTGAAGATCCGATTTGACTACAGTATTAATGTCACTACTATATACCTGTATATTCCTCGTCTGAGCCTCTGAACAGACTCAGCCCTACAACAACAGACTAAACCCTGTCTTTATGTGAACCCTTACAGAGTCGTTGAGGTCACATGTGAGTCGTTGACCCACCTGGCTACCTGGTTTAAAGCCTGTGACTCTGCACCAGTCTGTTAGAACTGAAGAAGCCTCTTGGATGAGAGGTGAAACATCTTCAAGAAACCCAAGTAAGTCCAGTTGCCTACGATATAAAGCACTCATGATTACCATGACCTGGATGACTGAGAATCTTCACCGACATGTTCTCTTACTCATGTTTTTCCTCTTTCATTAAGCCATCACTTCTGTTATGTGTCAGATCAAACTGGTCATACATTCTGCATCGAACGTCCACAGACAGCTACAATCACACGACCACATTTGCGGTTCATAGTACGACTGAGGGTCCACGTTAGCTCCCTGCAGGAAACAGGAGGGCTGGGAGGTGAGCTTACTGACCTCCTACTGCCGACATCGGGTGAGAGTGAAACTAAGAAGATGCTGCTGGGTCTGGCTTGAGTGCAGACAACACAAAAGCAGTGAAGAGGAAATACTTAAGACCCACTGAATCTGAATTTAAGACCATTTAAGGCCTTATTTTAAGAAAACTTAATTTAAGACATTTTAAGTTTTTTACGCATGTGTAGACACCATGTTTTAATCTAAATCTATTTGCCAGAGGTGGGACAAAGTCATGGTTTAGTCACAAGTAAGTCTCAAGTCTTGGCACTCAAGTCCCAAGTCAAGTCTCAGGTCAAGACTGACAAGTTCCAAGTCAAGTCCCAGGTCCTAAAGGTTCATTTTCAAGTCCTAAACAAGCAATAACATGCTCTTCACCAAAGTTAAATGCCCATTTTAACAAGAGAATAATAATATGAACTTTACAAAAATCATTAACTTTATCCAAATTTTGTATTTAAAACAAGTTTGTTGGAAGTTGTTGCGTCTCTAATAGAACAGAATAGAATAAGATAGAATAGAATGAACTTATGCCAGAGGAAAATTCAGCTCTCCAGCAGCTCATAAGAGACAAAAAACAAAAATGCAATAAAATAGTGCAGAAATATGAATTAAGTTAATTAGAATAAAACTGTCCATTTCACAGTGCAGCCAGTTGTGGCTAATGTGATGTGTGTGACTGGATTCAAGTGTCCACTGGCAGGTAACATAACGTTAGCTCTTCATGGTTGTCAGACTGGTTTAAACAAGTGGATCTGGGGAATCAAGTGTAGACTTGCTGGGAATTAATCATGTTCAGTAATGGTAAATTAACTGATCAATGGCAGTTTTTAAATGGTGGTGCAGTGGTTAGCACTGTCGCCCCCCAGTAAGAGGGCTCCCAGTTTATAATTCCAGGGTGGGGGGTTTGCATGTTCTCCCCATGTCAGCTGGGTGCTCCAGCTTCCTCCCACAGTCCAAAGACATGCAGGTTAACTGGTGACTCTAAAGTGTCCGTGGGTGTGAATGTGAGTGTGAATGGTTGTCCTGCCTCTCACCCAGTGTCAGCTGGGACAGGCTCCAGCCTCCTAACAGGATAAGCTGTTACAGAAATGTATTAATGAGTTTTTAAATGACATACTTGTTCATTTTTGGGGCTTGGGGGAAGAATTGTCGAGTCAAAAACCTCAAGTCCAGGTGAACTCAAAACTCAGCTGTGTTATAGTCAAAGCAAGCCTTCATTGATTTTGTCAAATTTGTGAATCAAATCTGACTCAAGTCATGTGACCTGAGTCCACACCTCTGCTGCTTTACTACGTCCCTTTTACCTTAAATCCTGATGTGTTATTGACCCACTCAGTGTGTGTGTGTGTGTGTGTGTGTGTGTGTGTGTGTGTGTGTGTGTGTGTAGGTATGTGAGGCATGTCATCAATGCAGCAGCCATGCAGTCAAGTATTTGGTGCACAGAATGGATCAACTCAGTGAGGACAGAGGCTCAAAACACTGCAGAATAAGGTTAATTAAAGCTTTTAAATTCAGTTTCTGGACCCTTCACTCCCACCTGAGCTCCCGTTACCTCCCTCACAACACACCGGGAGGCCTCAGCAGCCCCGCACCTGCTCTGCAGCTCCAATCCAACACAACAAACCAACTTTAAAGCTAAATCATTCATGTGGTTCAGTTTTTGAGGCAACAAGCAGCAGTGACATGATGAGCGTGTTTCACGATGACAGGGTGAAAACACTGAGACATTCCCGGGCACGATGAGGCCGTGAACGTCACACCAGAGTCGTTATTCGTGGCCACGGAGAGTTTCCGTGACCGTGTTGATGTTGTTGCAGCAGGATTACCGGGAGCTGCCTGCAGCTAACTAACTAGCTTAATTAGCTCGCTGCTAACCTGACAGCTAGCCTCACTGCTCGGCCAACAAACCCGACTAACTTGTTCAGAGGGCGAGGTCTCTCGTGGGCTGAGAGTGGCGTGTTTTCGCTCGTCACGGCGCCCTTTACCTTGTCGCTGATATTGTCGGTGCTGTCAGGGTCTCCTCCGCCTCCGCCTCGCTTCCTCAGCTCCGTCATGTTTCGCTCGTGTCGCCGCCGGGACGTTACTGTGTCACATAAGCCGACTCCGGGCGAAGGAGGGAGGGAGGGACGAGCCGACACGAGTCCCGGGGTTCAGATCAAGTCCTGGATCAATGACCCGGGTTCGAGTGTGAAAGCTCGCTCCGTGGAGAAGGTCAGCTTTCCTGGAAGTCAGCCGGAGCTGCCGAAGAGCCGCAACAGAGCCCGACACGATCTGAGTGGGTCTGCTGCGTGTGTTTGTTTATCACCGCAGTCCGTCCTGCTGCCGACAAGCTTTATATAGGGACCACACGCTCCTTCCGCTGCTGACTTTCAAAGTAAAAGCTGCGCCAAGAAAATTTTATTTTAGGGACTGTTCTTTAATTATCAGAGGAGGAGGGGGGCTGGGTGTGACTGCTTTATTTTATTTCATTTCGTTTCATTTCATTTTATTTTATTTTATTTTATTTTAATTTATTTTATTTCATTTTATTTTATTTTATTTTATTTATTTATTTATTTAATTTCAATTTATTTTATATCATTTTGTTTCACTTCATTTCATTTTAATTTATTTCATTTCATTTTATTTCAGTTTAATCTATTTTATTTTATTTCATTTATTTTATTTATTTCATTTCATTTTATTTTATTTCATTTCATTTTACCCTTCACAAAGCTATAAATATTGACTCATCTCAACTCAACTTTATTTATAGAGCACTTTAAAAACAACAACAGCCGAAACAAAGTGCTGTACATAAACATAAAAACATAAGACATAAAACAAACAATTAAAAACAATAAAAATACCAAAACAATAAAATCAAACAAAACAATAAAAACACTAAGACAAGAGCAGAGTCTCATGCTGAGTTGAAAGCCCAGGAATAAAAATAGGGGTTTTAAGGCGAGTTTTAAAAATGGACAGTGAGGGGGCTCGTCTGATGCACAAAGGTAGGTCGCTCCAAAGTTTGGGAGCAGCAACAGAAAAAAGTTCTGTACCATGATTAAGATAAAACATTAAAGTATTTAAATTAATAATTCACAGCAGTGTTAGAGCGATACGTGCCACAGAAGTTTCATTTAGCCCACGTTTCTTAATAATCCAGAAATATATTCTCCCTAAAAGTCACATGACTCTGAAAATATTGCTTCTAATTCTATAAGTGAACCTGGAGACGCTCATTAGGGTCTAAGTGTTCACTGAATGCTAGGAAGGACTCTTGTCTTGCCTCTGTAGGATCCTTCCTTGGTAGGACCCTTGACTTCGAGAAACACCAGAAGACAACACACACACACACACACACACACACACACACACACACACACACACACTTAAGACTTTAAAAACGTACTCTTTGAAAAACTGAAGACAAACTCCTAAAGTTGAAGGAAAGCAACATTTCCTCTCTCCCAGCTCGTCACATATCACCACTTGCTCAGTGGACTTTTGACGTCAGCAGAGGACGCGCTGGGTCTCCTGGGAGTGTCTGTTGTTGATGTTCTTAGATGTCATTTTTAAAATATAAAAGTCACACACATGACGAGTTATAACTAATTCTAAGGTGCTGATCAGCGGCTGTAGACTTGATTATAGTGAACAAGTGTCACACTCTGGCTCCATATGCATGTCTTATGCTTTAATGAGAACGAGACGAGAACATCGACAACAGACGCACCCAGGACACCTAACATGTCCTGTGCATAAACAACATTTACAATATTTGAGTTTACAGCCTCTGGTGTCACTTCCCTGTGACTTAAATCTTTAACAGCTCTTAATTAATCTAAATAAAACTATCCTCACACACTGTCATAGACCACTGAGTTTTTGTGCTTGTTTTGAGGAGACGTTTATTTTGAAGTACAAGCTCCCTCACTTCCGGTCCAGTCTGTGTTTGTGTGTCTACCTTGACACAGGTCGGTGTGTCTGCTGCTGCTGCGGTGGAGTCAGCCTCTGTCTCTGTCTCAGTCTCAGCTCAGCTTCATGCTGCAGCAGTAATAATAACCAGGGTCCTAACAGAGACCCTGGAAAGGTCTGATTCACCATGTCACTGTGATGCGTTCAAGGACTGGACTGGAAACATCACTGACTTCAGAGTTTCATCTCTGCAGTGTTTCAAGTTACAGTATAGGGTTACATCAGAAACATAAAAACTTACATTAATATAAATTATGACCAAAGTGATTAAAAGGATTTTTCTTGTCTCACAAATTAAAGCTTTGTTTGTTATATTTGTACCAATCTGTGCAATAATCACTCAAACCAGTGACGTGTCGTCCTGTCCAGTCTCTTTTTAGTCATTCTACAGGGTTCCCACATACTGTCATGGACATTTAAAGACTTTCCAAAGACCCATAAAACATTTTTGTCCCACCTTTCTTACCTGGTGCTTTTTAAACACATCAGATTCAAACATCATGTCAGTTGCTTTTATGTTACATTACGTGGAGGGTTATCCAGACAAGACTGCTTTAACAAAATGAAATTTTATGACTTTTCCAGGCCTGGAAAATGTGATTGTGAAGTTCTGTGATTTCTCCAGGTTTTCCATGACCCTGAGATATTTTTAGATTCTTTTGATTCCCTCAAATTAAGTTTGTGCCCACAGTTATTCAAATTTTACCAAACACATCAGGTTCCTACAGTGCATGGTGAGCTGGATTTAAGAGTTTTAGGACTTTTTGCTGCCACTCAGGATTAAATTCAAGCCATGTCCCAAAATCTTGGTCAAACAGCCACTTTTGTTTTCAGTACAACGACAGACCACTGTCACTGATCCTCTCCTCTGAACGGCTGGAAACAAAACATGAGTGTTTTTGTTGCCATCATCCTGATCTGTGTGACGTTAATGTGAGAGGCATCTGGTGATATATTTTAAGAAAAATAAATGTTACCAATTATTTGAAATTTTACAACGCTATGTTAGAGAATGATCATGAAATCCTACTTCCCACGTAGGAAAATATTGTTTTTTTAAGACTTTAACTAATTGACTTGAGACATTTAACTCTTTGAAACCTGAGCAAGTTGACTTGATTTCTTTTAAAAACATAGGATGAAGGCAATGAGCAACAAAAGAAGAAATGACCCCAAAAAATTAGCAAGAAATTAACTTGAAATTAGATTGTAAAAAAAAAAAGAAGTTAAAAACAAAGAAATAACCTTGAAAGAGTGCTTAAAAATTATAATTCTGTAACATAATTTTTAAATGTAATAACAATTTTAATCATAAATGTACTTTTAAAAATAATTTTCTAAATCTATTAATAATAATAATACATTTTGCTTTTGAAATTTTTCCCCCGTTTTTCAAATTTTGCTATGGAAATTTTTCCCATTTTTTTTTTTTTAAATTGCTTTTGAAACTTTTCCCATTTAAAAAAATAATTGCTTTTGAAACTTTTCCCATGTTTTTGAAATTTTGCTTTTGAAAATTTTCCCATTTAAAAAAATAATTGCTTTTGAAACTTTTCCCATGTTTTTGAAATTTTGCTTTTGAAATTTTTCTATTTTTTCGAATTTGGTTTTTTAAATTTTTCCCCTTTTTCAAATTTTGTTTTTGAAATTTTTGTTTTTTTCAAATTTTGTTTTTGAAATTTTGCTTTTGAAATTTTTCCCATTTTTTAAAAAAAATTGCTTTTGAAACTTTTCCCATGTTTTTGAAATTTCGCTTTTGAAATTTTTCCCATTTAAAAAAATAATTGCTTTTGAAACTTTTCCCATGTTTTTGAAATTTTGCTTTTGAAATTTTTCTATTTTTTCGAATTTGGTTTTTTAAATTTTTCTGTTTTTTCAAATTTTGCTTTTGAAATTTTTTCCATGTTTTTCAGATTTGCTCAGGGTTTAAAAAGGTTTAAATGCATTTGGAAGCAGCACAAGAAAAGTAATGTCGCTTTTCTTTCTCAGAGGGTCAATATCAATTAAAGCTTTATTTTTAGTTGAATGAATTAATTCCCTTTAAATATAATTTTAAGGATCAGCAGGAACCCTTGGACAACGCACCCTAAAATTCAAAATAAAAGCATAGAGTCAGTGTTTGGTGGTAAACAGCAATTATTTATTGAAATGAAATTAAAAAGAATAAGTACCAGATCTATTGCATTATTGTAACATTTGTTTCTGTAAGAGGGGGCGGGGTTACTCTACTGTTTTTTCTCTTGTAGGATGTAGTGAACACAAATATACAAGGAACATTCAGCTATCACAGATTGCACACCAGATACTGTAGTAATGCAGTCTAATACAAGACCACCAAAATAATCCAGGATTTCTCTTCTTTTTTTTCTTCGTCTTCTTCTTCCTCTCTCGTTAGTCCTTAATTTTTTTTTTTCCCATAAAGAGTACAAAAGTCCGCCCAGAGTTGGGGACACGATCTCCGGCTCTGTACACAAACCTGTCGGTCGCTCGTTGGGGACGACTCATCAGACAATGCCTCAGAAAGAAAGACAAAAAGAATAAACCCAACAAAATATAATGCCGAGAACATGTACAATGCACTGACACAGAAAGTCAGCTGTGTTAATAGACATGCAACAAGTAACAAAACTTGCTGAAATCGCAATAATCATTAAAAAAATCTAAAACCAGTTATAATTGCATAAATACTTTGTACAGTTCATTTATCCGCTGTGAGATGCTCCTCTCTGTTAAAACGACAACGTAAACTGCATTCAATAAAAACCTGTGATTCCTCTTGACTTTTTTTTTGTACACGTGAAGGTGCGCAGGAACTCTTGATTGATAGAAGCTGACTCGGCCTTTTCAGCTAGGTGGCATGATTGCACGCTAAGTTACAGTACGTCAATGCAGAATGATATAAGGACAATAACAAGAGTGCATATCATCATTAGGGAGCTGTGGGGGGGGGGGGATTAGATCTGAGATGTGTTGTCTTTTTTGTTTTTCTTTTTACATGTTTGAGACTCTGTGAAGACGAGAGGGAAATAAAAAGATCTCTGGGAAATAAAGAAAGAAAGCAGCACTTGAATGCACAGTTGTTGCCCACAGAACCACGAACTGAACGGCATCGACACAAGTATGGAGAGAGACGAGGACAAAAAACAACATGTACAAACTTTACATAAAAACAAAAACACTAACGTCCGACTGTTGAACCCAGGAGCAGCAGCAGACGTCCAGCTTTATGGTCATGAATTCATCTTTTATGTGCGTTCCATTGAATGATGAACATGGCAGCGCTGTACGGGGGTCAATCTGTGCCAAAAATGTTTTACATGTCCTGCTCACAGATATATAACTGCTTTTGTTACTGGTGAGTTTACACACCTTGCTGCTGTTAAAAGTTCTTGTTGACAATATTTAAAAAATGAATTAACGATAAAGTTAGATATCCTCCTGAGACCTGAACTTTAGTTTGGTACGCATTTTTAATTTCTCCTAGCTATTTGAGATCAGTAGGACTTGATAAGTATAAAAAACGAAACATTGTCAACTATAATTAAGTCCTAATGTTGCTAAAGTTGGTCAAATTTGTTGCTTTATCAAACTATAAACATTATTAATCATAAATAAACAAGTTTCAGTCATTAAATGTGATCAGGTTTTGGACCTTGACCACTAGATGGCACAAAAAGTGTCCACGCACGAGGACAACTGGTCTAATTTAAGCAGAATGAAGTTTAAGGTCAAGTCAACCCAAAATGTGATGTCCTCATACGAGGACACAGGGTCTCAGGAGGACATGTTTGCTTTTATATTTTGTCCTCAGCTATGACGTCACTTTAAGTTGCAGCAATAAAAACAAACATTGATCTGTGTTTGCCATGTCATGGTCGTGTCATGGTCGTGTCATCATCCCCACAGTGAGTCCGTCACGATTTGCTTTTGGTTGCTCGTCTGTTTCTCTGACTTCAACGCGATGACGAGACGTCTCGTCGTGTTCTTTAGTACCGTCCTTGTCCTTTTTGTGACTTTGTTTTATTTTTGGCCCTTGTCTCATTTTGTCTGCTCCAAAATGAATTTATGGGACGACTCCAGAGTGGACAGTGACACGACAGCAGAGATGATAACTGGACCACCTCAGAGGAAACAAAAGCCTTTACAAAGAAATGTACAAAATATGATTTTGGGCACAAATTAAACCCCATACATTTATCCACAGGTAATTTCTATATATCTCTGACATGTTTTTGACCCTTAAAACCAAAACATACCAAATTTAATTTTACTAAAACCAAACAAAAAAGATTTAAAAGTTCAAGTAATTTAATCAAGTAAAGATTTCATCTTAAACTGGCCGAAATACTGGATGTATTTAAATGTTTTTTGTGCGTCCATGATTCGGATATGATTGATTATGCACATTAAAAAAATATGAAAGCATGATGTGGATTTAATGCTCACTCAAAATCTGTGTTTTTGTATTTTTACCAAAACTTCAAAAGAAAAAATAATCTGTCCCACTGTGTGAATGTATTTGACTTTTTCTGAGCAAACACCATGAAATATTTTTTTAAATCTGAGTGTGGATTTTGTCCTGTGTGAGGGAATGTCACGATTCCATTGTTTAAATGACTATTTACATCTTCATCATCTGTGTCGGCTGCTGCTCCTGCTGCTCAACATCTTCTACAGGGACTGAGGATAAAGTGTGTGGAGTGCCATGTGCTGTAATAATGCCACAGGGTCAGAGCGAACGTCTGCAAACGACAAACAACGAGGAAATAAAAACAGAAATAAACACTAAGAGTCCCTTTATGGTGTGCATTCAAGAAGCCGCTGTGACGCTGTACAGTAACTACATAAGGCTCCGTGAAAGAGACGTGACTTCTTCACCTAATTCATATTGTTTCACAGACGATGAGCGCGTGACGTTTCCTCTCTCACTGAACACAGAGGAGCTTGAAATTAACGGAGTGATATGGTTTAGAAATCAAATCTGACATGATAACGTGTCCAGTCTTCAAACAGCAGCAACGACAAATAAAAACCTACAAATGGGAATTCATAAAAAGGACAAAATAGATGATCGTTAAAAAAAATTCATCAAAACAATTTGGCCAATAAAAGAAAAAGGATGTGATAATCTGTGTGTGACGGCGATGGTTTGACACTGTGGGCAACACACTCACAAAATATATCTGTAAACAACAACAAAAACTGATCAGGAAATCAAACAGATTTTTGCATAACTAGACCCACTGGTGAAGTCAACCCACAGACATTAATTATTGACATTCATGTCCCTTCCTCTGGACTCGCCGTGACTCGTGACTCGTGACTCGTGACGCAGACTACACACATTTTGTTTTTTAAAGCCAGGAGTGGTTAGTCACAACGCTATGTTACAGGCAATTCTTTTTTCTCATTGACCTTATTTTTTGTTCGTGTTGGTTCTCGTGAGAGTTAAAAAGGCCATGGTACGTATTTACAATATTCACAAGTCTGCTGTGTCTTCAGGTGAAAGGGGGAGGAGTTTCCTGGTTCTTGATCTCAAAGCAAAAAATGGCGGGTGATTGATTCAAGCGTGCCGCATCGTCGACGGTGTTCTTGCTTTTTTTTCCCCTCCTCCAGGCGAGTGCAGGTGGTCAGAGTGGTGATTGAGTTTCCTTTCGATCTGCTATCCTCGTTATTTCCCCGCCTCCTTCGCCGAGACGGCCAACGCTCCCTCCCTGTGGTTACAGTCTGTCAGTGTGTTACAGTACATGTGGTTACTGGACGTACGAGAGGATACGGGGGGGGGGGGGGGGGGGGGTTTGGAGGGAGAGCGTTTTACGTGGGAGGTGTCGAGGGAACAACAAGGCAGTCGGAGGAATGAAGCGCTCCTCAGGTCGGAGTCCTCGGGGCGAGGTGGAGGTGGCGGTGGAGCTCAGTTTCTGCAGCCGTCCTCGGCGCTTCGCTCGTGCTGAAGGTTGTAGTAACAGTTCTGACAAACTCGCACCGGTGACGAGATCTTCAGCCGTTTGATCTCTGACTGGAAGCGACTGCACCTGCAGGACAAAACCAGACACAGAGGAAAATTAAAGACGACCTGTTCTGCTCATTTTCAGGTTCATACTCGTATTTTGGGTTTCTGCTAGAACATGTTGACATGCTTTAATGTTCCAAAACACTTTCTTTTCCTCAGACTCTCTGTGCTGGAACACCTGAATTCACCCTCTGTCTGAAACGCTCCGTTTTAGCGCCTCTTTCTTTAAGCCCCCCTCCTGAAGAAGGCAACTCAGCTCTGATTGGTCGGGGTTTTCAGGTTGCATCTCTGCAGCCTGGGAATGACTGTAACGGAGTATTGCTGAACTTTCTACCTTTAAAAACCATTAATAAAAGCTTCAAGATGAAACCGGACATGCTCCAGCAGGAATATGATCCTAAGTCTGTGGGAAATTAACAACGTCACCAACAAAGATTACACGTTCCCCTGACGTTAGCATGTAGCTACATGTGGCAGTGTGTGTAACGTAAACTCTTGGAGCAGATGACCATAGAAAGGTACTGTAACAAGCTGACGCCAGCTTGAAGCCAAAGTAGACAAAACGTTTGGACACAGAGTTTTAAGAGCAGTTTGATGCCGAGGTTTCTGCTCACAGTGATCAGGTTTACATACGATTATATTTGTTTACATGCATACCTCATTATCATAAACCCTGGCCACGTTTAACATGAACATCTCACATTGTAATAAGGTTGAATGACATGTTTAACGTTTCCAAACAGCCACCATCAGCCCAACAACTGCTGACTGCAGATGTATCTATGCATGCATGTGTTGATATACAGCCCTGATTGCCCGCTGCTTGTCTCTGCTCTCACTCCTTCTTAAAGGTGCATGATTCACTTACTTTTGGCAGAAGAGCTGCCCGCAGTTCCTGCAGTGGTGGCGTCGCTCTGTGAGGGAGAAGCGAACCGTGCAGCCGGAGCAGCTGTCCACCACCTCGTCCTTCACCCAGTGGTCGGCCGCCGAACGGCCCGGCTGGTCGCTAACTGACCAGCTGAAGACCCGACCGCGACCGTCGCCCACCAGGATCTTACTGTGGTCCCTGCAGAGAGGACGGTTACAGGGGGGAGGCAGAAGAAGGGAGGAGGGAGGAGAATAATTCAGCAAGGATGTCTTTTTCTAAAATCATCTAGTTCTGACTAAATTTGAAGAGAAAAACCTCTCGAAGAAATACTACACTTTACTAAATCAAAGGGTTCATCTTTGGTGTCTGACTCTCAGCTGTCTTACTTGGAGATGGCGAGGGATGTGATCTCAGCTGGTTGAGCATTGTCCTTGCGATCAAACGCCGTGTGCATGGTGAGTTTGCTGCGGAAGACCAGCTGGCGCTCCCATCTGTAGCCTGCGAGACACAAAGACGAACACACTGACATCAGAGCAGCTGACTTTTTAGGATCTGTCTTCTCTGATCAGAGACGAAACCCTGATGAACCGATGTTCCTCCGTGGTGTTTTCTTGACTGCTTTAAGAGCTGAAAACTGTTCTCAGAGTTTTAATTTTCAACCTTGTTAAGAACATTTTCAATAACCGGGGACACCCACCGGCCCTGAGCTGGTTATACGTCCGTGCGTCCATGGCGGCGGGCTGTAGAGGCTGCGGCACTGAGCCCTGGCCTGGATGAGCTGAGTGGGGGTGGGGGACCTTAGTTTGGCCCTCAGAGTAGTTGACGAACACGAAGCCGTCCTTCTCGTCGATGCTGAGAGTGTCTGACCAGCGGTGAGAGTCGTCGGAGCTGCTGTCCATCGACCACGAGGCTCCCGCTCGAGCTGAGGGACCTGAAAGGGAGCGTAGCGTCAGAAACACGGCAAGTTTAACGTATTAGCGTTAGTATTTTAAAGGTGCTTGAAAGCTACACTCAAACATTAATTTATATGCATTTTTAAAGCTGTTATACAAAGTGCGGCTGAAATCAGTTTCCTGGACGTCAGCTATAATCTTTGAGTGTTGATGGGAGGAAGTGTTGGTTGCGTACCTCTGGGTCTGTGGACGGTGCTGCCCGGTTGGCTGCCTCCACCTGTGGAGGGGTTACGTGGTGCTTTGGGCTCCTGGCTCAGACTGGGCTCGTCTCCATCCGACTCGCTGCTGTCCTCGTCGCCGTTGTGACTCTCACCACCCTCTGAGAGACGGAGACAATAAGAAACTTTCTTACGTAACACATTTTCACAGTGAAATTATTGTGAATACACTCATGAGCTGGCAGAGGGAGGTGCACCAACAAAGTATCTGCAGCTTTATGTTGACATTATATTATATTCTGGGACATATCGCTGCATTACAGCCACAGAAATCTCAGGTCAGTAACTCTGATTGGTTATTATTCCCATCAAGACTCACCAATCTTCTCCTCACCACAGCAGTCAGGCACATCTGGCTCTACTGGCTCTGGAGCAGGGGTTTCTGGGACTTGGAGGAACTCCATTCTCCAAAACTACAAGAAATATTCAAAGAAATGTTTAATTAAGGATAAATCAGTTCAATTAAGTCACAGCACAAAAACAGATTTTCTCTTTAACTTGGCAGTCGTAGGGATAACAACAAATATTCTGCAGTGCTGTTTAGAACTCTAAATTGTTGCCTCTTGTAGTCTCATTTTAAAGAAAACCTACATTCACTGGTCACTTTATTAGGTACACCTGTTCAACTTCTCGCATTTAGTCATGTAGACATGGTGAAGACGACCTGCTGAAGTTCACACTGAGCATCAGAATGAGAAAGAAAGGTGATTTAAGTGACTTTGAACGTGGCATGGTTGTTGGAGTATTTCAGAAACTGCTGATCTACTGGGATTTTCACACACAACCATCTCTAGGGTTTACAAAGGATGGTCCCAAAAAGAGAAAATATCCAGTGTTGATGCCAGAGGTCAGAGGTCAGAGGAGAATGGCCAGACTGGTTCAAGATGATAGAAAGGCAACAGGAAGTCAAATAAGCGCTGGTTCCAACCAAGGTCTGCAGAAGACCATCTCTGAAGCAACAACACGTCCAACCTTGAAGCAGATGGGCTACAGCAGCAGAAGACCACACCAGGTGCCACTCCTGTCAGCTAACAACAGGAAACTGAGGCTACAATTCACACAGGCTCACCAAAACTGGACAATAGAAGATTGGAGAAACCACATTCAGATGGTAGGCTCAGAATTTGGAAGCATGGATCCATCCTGTCTTGTATCAACGCTTCAGGCTGCTGCTGCTGGTGTCATGGTGTGGGGGAGATTTTCTTAGTACCAACTGAGCATGGTTTAAACACCACAGCCTACCTGAGTATTGTTGCTGACCGTGTCCATCCCTTTATGACCACAGTGTACCCATCTTCTGATGGCTACTTCCTGCAGGATAACGCACCATGTACTAACAAGGTGTACCTAATAAAGTGGCCAGTGAGCGTATTTCTGTCTGCAACAGCACCTGGATCTGTGTAGCCTATGTTTCCCTGTGTCTCTGACATATAACTGCATCACCTGTGAGTCTTTTTAGAAGAAGGCACAATAAGGTGTTATCAGTGATATATAGCTGACATTTTGTCAGATTAAAGTGGGCACGGTTACCCTGACAACGCCGTCCGAGTGTCCGGTGACGATGACGTTCTGCGTGTCCCACTCGTTCATCTCTGACACACAGCAGCACAGGATCTGCTGGCTGCGCCCTGTGAAGGTGTTGGCGCTGGCGATGGGGCTGCCGTTGATGCTCCACACGTGAATATACGTGCCCGCACAGGACACAATGTCCCCCTGCACACACACACACACACACACACACACACGCACACACACACGATGTTTGTCCATCAGCTGAAGAGCTTTTATGACACATGACGTAACCTAAAAGGACATGTAACATTATTTCTACAGAGACAGAGGAGAACTTCGTCCTCCAGCTCACCGTCAGTTCGTTGATACACAGAGCAGAGACAGGCGCCCGGTGTCCCCTGAGCTGCGTGACAAAGGAAAGCTTGTTGAGGTCCCAGATGATGCAGGTTCGATCCCGCGAGCCGCTGACAACAATGTGATACGCTGACGACGCTGTCAGACACGTCACAGCGTCCGTGTGTCCCAGCAGCGCCTGCGACAGAACAAAGATGTTAAATGGACTCAACTCTTCAACACTGCTCCGTGGCCTTGTGTCAAGTCTTGTTTGTGTTCTTACCTGTTTGAGCGTGAGCGACTTGGCCCTCTCCTTGGAGGTTCCTGTCTCCCACACACAGATGGCGGTGCTGGTGCCGCCGGTGATGACCAGCTTCAGGTTTGGACATATGGCACAAAGGATCTGACCCCACTCTGACAGACACTCGTACACCACCAGCGCCTGAAACAGGAGATCAGAGATTGGTTGTCCGAGGGGTGCAGAGGTGGGGAATGCAGATGATGACTCGTCAGTTCTGGCTGTTGACGACATTAACTTTGTCCATATATCGATAACAAACATGTCCACCCTCATCAGCGCCCATACAGCTGGATACTTTTTCTTTCTAAGTCCTTGTTGTTGTTACAAATATAGAGAATAAGGCAATAAATTCACTATCAGCAGAGCTGCATTGGAGACTTCTGTAATGGCTGCTGCTGTAAAACCCGAAAGCTCTGTGCAGTGAGGAAGGTGCATATTTACAAAGCTCCAGCAGAGGGAGACATTGTCTTTAATAACTTTTCACATTCACTCGTCAACTTCAAGGTGAAATTAGCAGGAAACCTACAATAGTCAGTGTTTTAATTAAGTAGTAATGTTTTCTTTTTTGTAACTCTTTTTTTTATTCAAGAAAAAATAACTTAATTTAATTAATTACATTTTTAAAATTATTTTTAAAAGTTATTATTTTTTTAAGTATATTTTTTATTTTATGTTTTAATTAAATAATAATAATTATATATATTTATATTTTTCTTTCTTTTTTATATTGCGTATACATATTTTTAAAAAAAAAATCATTTATTTATTTTTTGTTTTAGTCTTTTGTTTTCTTTTGCTGGTCTGGCTTCCTCTCTTTCTGGGTTGGTGGGTAGGTGGGGCTGATTTCCATCCTTGTTGGTTCTATGCTTGTTTGTTGATGCTTTGTGCATCTAGTGAATTATCAATTAAAATACCTTGTGTGAAAATAAATAAATAAATAACATGATCACAGTACATTCTTCACTTACATCCTGGCATACAGTGTCACACTCTTCTCAATGGCGTTTATACACAATCAATTTCTATCAATATTTTGTACATTTTTCCATCTCAAGCCTTCAAATAAAAGTCTTACCATACAGTATATCTGTTTATAATCCCTGGCCATTGGGCCAACAAGAAGATCGGGAGTTATGGATTTCCTGCTGCTTGACAATAGTATCTTTAATAAATATTTATCTCTGTGTGGGACAGTTTCAGGTATTTTCCTACGTATAATGTAACAAATGTGCAGACTAAATCCATCCCAATTATCTTGTGAATCTCAGCTGCAATCTTTTTCCAATATTACTGTATTTGTTATAATTAATGTTGCTGTTACCTTGTCAGATTCGTAGTTAGCCAGACGGCAGCTGAGGTCGGCGTAGCCCCAGGCGAAGGTCTTGCTCCAGGTGGGGGGAACCAGGACTTTGTTTTGCTCCACAGCCAGAATGCCCTTATCAGTGCACACGATCTGTCCCACAGGCTCCTTCAGCTCTGCACACGAGGAACACAAAGACATATGTGAATGCTGATAGTTGGGGCTTAACTGGTACTGATACTACATTAAGACAAAGAGTGTGTGTTTTTATTTGTGACTGTGCGTGTGTACACATATACCTTTGACAGGTGCTAGAGAAGGTCTGAGATTGTCCAGATGATGGAAGAAGATCTTGTCGCTGTTGGAGCTCGGAGGAATGCTTGCTATGTCCCCGTTGGCTTTACTGCGTACCCGTTTAGGAGGGTGGGGCTTCTTAAACAGCTGAAACACACACACAACATCCAGTCTGTGAGTAATGAGATAAAGTCAAGGACTATTTTCTTCCTTACCAGTAGCCAATGCTAATAAATTCTGGCTGCAGCAGGTAAATTTGTCCTATAAGGGAAAAATGGAGAGCTTCCTCACACTGGATTAAAGCTGCTGGAACTTAAATGGGCTTCAGTAGGCAATAGTTTGCTCCAAACATGGCACAACAACGCATTTTGGCTGATGAATCTGTGACTGAATAACTCTCGTTCTGTTGTGAGTCACATGGTTGTCTAGTAACCAATCAAAACAGTTATAACAAAAGACTACAGAGAAGCTTGCAGCCTGTGAGAGTGTAGTGCTAATTCCTCAGTAAAAACCCACTGGTGGACGGATGGAAAACAGAGAGACAACTGCTAGTGAGGAAAAAATGTTGGCCTTAGGGTGGCATGTTGAGGATGTTACCATGCTAGCTGCTGCCAGTGTAGTTAAAACACAGCTGCCAGTGAAGGAGACAGATGTTATTTAAAACCTAGTATACACTGTGTGATTTTGGGCTGTCTCAGACGAAAGATGACCAACGTCAAAGAAACATGGTGATATCTTTGGTCGTGGCTCTAAAACAGTGGTCCTAGTTAACACAGTGAGAGAGGTTCAAGGATGGCCGTTACTAATGTTACCCTCTATGTTGTGCTTCACAGCTGAAGAAGTAATGACCCGCAGCATCCTTGCGCACTCAGTATGGGAAGCTATCGTATGCCATAGCCTGTGATTCAGTCGGCGCTGTCACTGTACAGTCTGCATACATCAAACCTGATGTCGTACCCAAGTTTATTAGATTCATGTCGCACAGTGTAGCTGCACTAAACTGATAAAATTCCTATAATCTCACAGACTGTAGGAGGCTAAACATCCAACAAGCTAACGCACATTCGATGGCATCACCCAGATGTGCTGATCACTGGGATGATAAAGGTTTAGGTGCTTTGAATGTTTCAGTACAGTCAAGGTGAATATCTCCAGACGTTAGGTTCCTCTGAGGTGTCGGCGTCGCACACCCAACCCTGACTTTTAAAATGAACCAAGATTATTGCGTACTCTTACACTTCTACTCTAGTTATACTCTAGTTCAAGTCGTAAAAGTAAACCTTTTATTGGTCGTATCAGCAGTTGCTTTAGTAGTGTTTTTTTTTATATTAGCATTAGTTGCAGTAAAACATCAGCTGATATCTCACCTGTTTGGGGATCTGTCCGAAGTTGTTGATGAAGCCGATGGTGGCCGTCTCTTTGAGCGGGTCGTTGATGTTGTAGATGTCCACCTGACCCTCATAGAACAGGTGGTGGAAGACGTTGACCGCCTCCACGGCCGGCGGACCCTGCTGCTTGTAGCCGAAAATCAGGTCGATCCATTCATGGAGGTGGGCCGATACGTAGTCGCACTCCAACGCCTGGAGAAAGGTGGTGAGACCAGACAGGGGTTTTATGTGTCATCACTGAAGCTCTATCTACCTTAACTGTCACTGAAGGGGTTTATTTCGTACCTCTCTGTGGACTCTGATGAACTCTCGGGGGTCGCCCTTGGCCCAAGGTGGCAGGATGACGTCACCCAGCTTGGTGCCATTCTGCTTGGCACCTGGTTCATCAAACAACAGAAGGCAGACAGAACATTAATATTCATGCACTCAATTATCTCTGGGTCAGTTTGACTCGTGCGTTCATGAGCTGCTGCTGTCCACGCTCCCTGATACTGACCCAGGTCGAAGTTGTTGGAGTTGAGCAGGAACTCGGGCAGGTAGAAGAACTCGGGGATGAGCTCCTTGACGTCGGCCATGTTGTGTTTGGAGGCGGAGAGCCAGGCTTCACGCACGCTGTGGAACATCCTGTCAGCCAGGTCAAAATGACCTCCCTGGTGATCACACAGACACACGGGCAGATGGTCTGACATTAGGGTCCAGACACTTGAGAGCGTCAACAGTTTGTCGTCTGGGCTTTTGTGTTAACTCAAAGCCACTGGATATTTGGCTTGAAATAGTAAACATGCATGTATGATATTAAAGTTGAGTCTCATGAAGTATCCACAGAAATCTGAGGGAAAACAAACGTTCATAACTCTTAGACAACCTACTTAAAAACATCTTATTTTGCTGTTAGGACCATTTTTCAAGACTGTGTAGGCGTGGCTGATCACGTTTTGATTTGTTTTAGGACATCAGGGACATGTGATGTCTGGAGATGGAGAAACTGAACTGGAGGGATAGAAAGTACAGAAACCATAGCTTTCTGGGCGAAACTGCTGAACTGGTTTTGGGGGAATTGCAAGCTGCATTTGCAGGAGTTTTTGTGGATGATTCCACCGTGGTCTAATGGTCTAATCTTGATCAAACCCTCAGTTTAGACAAACATGTAAATTCAGTAGTTCAATCTGGCTTCCACCATCTCAGAAATATCTCTAAAATCAGATCATTCTTTTCCAACAAACATCTGTAAACTGTTATTCATGGATTCATAACCAGTTGTTTACATTATTCCAACTCCTTGCTCTCTAGCATCAGTAAAAAATCCCTCTCATGCCTCCAGCTCATCCAAAACTCTGCTGCCAGAATCTTGACAGAGACTAGAAAACATGACCACATCACACCAATCCTGGCTTCCCTACAATGGTAACCTGTTGCTTTTAGAATTGATTTAAGATTTTATTGGTTACTTATAAAGCCCTGAGACGCCGCGCTCCAAGTTACATATCAGATCTTTTATTGCCTTATGTTCCTTCTCACACCCTGAGATCCTCAGATGCATCTTTTCTTGTTGTTCTGAGGTCTCGATTAATTCACAAAGGTGAACGAGCCTTTACAGTCAGAGCTCCATGACCTGCCTGAGAAGTTCAGGGCTGCAAACTCACTTGTTTAACCTACTTGTTTAAAACTGCCTTTCGGTGATTTTAACTGCTTTATTATTGTTTGTTTTTATTCTGTTATGTGAATTCTATTTTTATTGCTTTTATCTTGTTTTATTGCTTTGTATTTTATTCAGTTTTGTAAGCACGTTGTAACTGTGTTTTCAAAGGTGCTATATAAACAAATTTATTATTGTTATTATCATCATTATGGCTCACTAAAATTGTGGTCAGAGAGAGAGAGGGAGGGACATCAACTATAGCTGTTATATAGCTAACTAGCTTGTTGCAAAAGACTATGTGAAGACATGTTGGCTTAGACTCAAAGATGCACATTGAGCAGGAGCAGAGAGGGTTTACAAAAACTGAAACGTCAATATTTTGAATCTGGATTGAAACTTATTTCTCATAGTTTCAGATGCCTCCATTGGACATAAAAATGAGCCAAAGTCAGAGGAAACACAGCTTGTGACAGAGAGGGAAAGGAACCCCTGCAAAAACTAAAAATGCTTGACTAAACTCAACCATCCACGATCTCATGTAAACTGCTGTTATCAAATAAACCATTTATTATACCAGTGGTTCCCAACTGGTCCAGCCTCAGGGTCCAGATTTCTCCTTAGTCATTAGTTCAAGGTCCTGCAGTTTAAATCATTCAGCATCATACTTGTGTTTGGCCATGTCCCTGGGCTAGTTTGCTGTCTCTGTTTAGTAGCTGTCCATGAGTCACTCACTCTACAGCAGGAAACAGCCCTTCAAAATAAAAGGTCTGTGCTGGAAATTCACTGTCCTTAAAAATTAAGTGTTTTTTTTTTTTTTTTTTTTACAACACTTGCGGTTGGGCCTGCAACCCACTTTTGGACCGTGACCCACCAGTTGGGAACCACTGTATTATACTCTGTAACTGCAGAACATTCAGGAGGCGAGGAACGTTCAGATCAGACCTGAAGTCGGAGAAAGATCTGTGTGAAGGGCTCCATCCGGACCAGATAAGAGGCTACGATCATGGCTGATGAGTAGTGGGTGCCGTAGTGGTACGCTGGGGTTTCACCTGAGAGGACAGAAAACAACACGGTCACCTACACTGAGCAGTGAGAACACAACTTCGACATAAGCATGCAGGTCTGAATAATATCCGATAAGAATTTAGAGGCAACTAACAAAAGCGAAATTAAATCAGGGTGTCAAACTACGACAGAAAATGCACCAACAGTGTTTTGGAATTTAAAGGTTTAATGCAGGTTAGATGGGTCAAATAAAAAATGTGCCACATTAAATTGTGATTTTGGGATCAATGTTTTTCTATAAACAACCAAAGATTACACTCATTCTTTAATACAGGCCACATATGTGCCTTTGAAAGTTTGACATTTGGGTGAAAAAACAGATTTAGTGTGCAAACACCTCAAGTGTGACTGGCCTGAAATGAGCGCTAGCTGCTTAGCTCGATCTTTCTTCTTTACTCAGTGTCTATTTAACTTGAATTAGTACAAATAAAAGTTATCTCCGACTCTTTCCTGTTGAATGCAGTCAGATCTTGACTGATTTTTAAGGTCTCACCATTGGGGTCTTCCCAGTCCTTGTATCTCTTCTTGTACTGTGTCAGTCTGTCGTCAGTCTGGGCGCCCATCGGCTTGGCGAGGTTACGGAACGTCTTGGGGTTGTTCAGGTCCAGCTCCTGGTTAAAAATGTGAAACAGAAACAAAACAGGATTAATGACAGCACAGGCATCTGCTTTTCTTTTAACTGCCACTGATGTTGTCCCAAACCTCTGCGTCGTAGTCAGCCAGAATCCAGGGGAAGACGGGATACTGCATCAGGTCGTTGTAGGACCGTCCTGCCAGCGTGTTCAGATGCATCAGGTACTGGAAATTACTGATCTCTCCTCGCTGGAAAACAGATGGTTAAAAACACATCAGTGAGGCTTACAGTAGCTTACAGTGTGACACGTCTAACCACGCTGGACCAAACAGGGCAGGTGTGAGAGCACCCTCAGACTGACACGTCTACGTTCTTACCTCCCATCTCTGAGTCACTGACTTCTCACCGACCAGCGTGCTGAGGAGCCCCGATCTGGAAACACCAGCACACAGAGGACGTTTAGTTTAAACAGCTCACGACTTTGGGCAGTGAAATGCACCGTTTTGTTACAAAGCACTTGCTGCATATAATATATGTAGGATGGCGTGACACCAAATTAGTCTTGTTCTCTCTTTTCTTTTCTAGGTCACTGAGTTGATTAATTACTACAGAAATCCATAAACATTATTTAGGAAAATACATAAAAAACAAATTAAACTATGAATACTTATCTGCACATTCCATAAATCATCTCACGACCTCTGAACAGAGCCAAACATTTCCCAGAAAACAAGTGAATTAAAAACTTTATGTTGGGGACAGAGAGGAGAGGAGGTGTTACCCTTGTTCGACGCTGGTGTTAGGCCTCTGGCCTGAAACGGACTCGGAGCTGTCGGCCAGTGAAGGCACCACCGCCAAGAACCTGCAGGGACGTAATAATAAAATTAAACACAAATACACAGTTCCATTTGACTGTATTGACACTACACGTGTGTAACAGTGATCTACTCAAAGTAGAGTAAAGAGTTTTTTCACTTAAATCTTTATCAAAACAATGTTTGTGACACTGAGAACATTTCGGGCAACTCTGGAGATGCTTACTTTTCTGTTCGGGTGTAATGACGAAATGAATCAGATGCTTTTATGAGAATTCACAAACATGGAGGGGATTAGTGGTTGAGAGGTGTATCTTCCACATATTGTGCCAATCTTCATCTGAAATTTCCACACTGAATTCTTTCTCCCATTTCACCTCAACATATTTAGTTGAATGTTTGTCATTTGTGTCGAGTCCTTGATATAATGCTGAAATTTCTCTTATGTAACTTCAAGTAGGTTTTCACATACAGGGACTTTGCTTTGGTGTACAACATTAACATCGTAAGATTAAAAGTAAAAGCAAGTATTGCAAAAATCCAGAAACATAAATAAAGAAAAATATGAAAAACTAGTGTAATGAATATGTACGATATATCTGAATTAAAAAGACAGAACTGTGCAGCTTATAGAAGACGTAGTTTTGTGCAGAACACTGACTATACTACTCAAGTACTTGGGTACTTAAAACCTAAAGTCCAGTTCAGACCAAAGGTTCTTGATGAGACAAAACCGTTATAAAACGTCGCAGAGAAAAGTTGCAGCGGTGTGAACTGGCTGGTCTGAGCTCGACTCAAGCCGGCTGATGGTGTCACCTGCAACTCAGCTGGTCAAATCGCCGGCGGCTGGTTTTAGAATGTGAAGCTTGTCACCTGTTTCAACAGCCAGTCAGCTTGTAGTGAAGTCCACTGGTCGAGTCAAAATGACCGCAGATGGCATGTTCGCTTGCTGCAGCAGGTGCTCCGTCCCTGCAGAGCCCTCTGTTTTCGTCCCCACAGTGTGCTGGTGGTGCTGGTTATTTATATTATTGTGGGGTATTGATTATGAATACAGTCCATCTGATGTTCATTTTGTTTCTGTTTCTCGCCGTTTCATCACTACTACAAATGCAGCTGTAGCCAGTATCTCACTATCACTGTCCTCATTCATATTTTAAGAAACTACAAATTATATTCAGCCACAAAATAAACCTGAAAAGCTGCAAATCAGAAGAGAAGTACAGAGAGTTGTTGCATAGAGTGATACACCGTCTCATCTAGTTGCATTGTTGTGAGCCGGCAGGTTTTTAGAACGTTGTAGAACGGTGCATTATAAGTAGCTGCTTGTTTCAACTCGTCTTGTTGTGGATCTTTGGTCTGAACTGAGCTTTGTTAGTAAAATGTCAGAGTAGTGCAGCAGCATGCAGTCCCAGCTTGGTGTCTCGATTTGTATTCAGTACCTTTGGTAAACTTTGTTGCGGACTCCTTTCTGGAATGCTAACAAGTAGTTTCTTCCATCCGCAGAGAAGACTTCCACCGCCATGGGCTGAAAGGTGACGACACACAAGACATTTAATCATCAGTGGTAAACACTAACAATGACAGAGGTGGAGTGTTTATTCTGTCATACTCCAAACATGTTAAGCTAGTCAATATAAATGTCTAAAGTCAAAGATGGTGTTTGTTGGTGCTGCAGCATGTGTGTGTGTGTGTGGATGCTGACCTGCAGCAGGTAGCGTCTCTTGTGCACTTCCTTGATGTCCTCGTAGGCGAAGATGCTGCAGGTTCTCTTCAGTTGGCTCTGACCTTGTCTGGCTCCTCTGGGGATGATGGCCTCGTGCAAACTGGACAAACAACAGACAGTGATGCTTTACATTTTACCCACAAAGCCTCTTCATCTACAAAGGCTTAAGTTAATGTCACAAACACTCACAGCTTCCCTGAAAGACAGATTATGTCAATCTATTTCTTGATGCTAGAAACACCAAGACATTCAAGTCAAAAAAAAAAAAAGGAAGAAGAACAATGTGATGTCATCTTATGGCCAGACATGCAACATAACTCGAGGAAGATGAAGGGGACACTGAGGTTAATTAATTCACTTTTGTTATTAATTAAAGTGACAATTATTTTATTAATTTAACCAATCAATAATTGATATATTAAATAAATAAAATAGTGTAAAATAAAATAAAAAATCAAAAATAATTACAGCCTACAGTGACTTCAATTAACAGTCATAAAAAATTGAGTTTCCAATGAAAAACGGAGCAAATCATCGTCTTTGAAAAACTGTAACCATCAGAGGTTTTGTCATTTTATTTGATAAATGACAATTTCAAGAAACTGTCTCCGTTATTTATTTATTTTTATTGACCTATGAGCTAATTTATTTATCAGTTCAGTCCTTGAAGAAGTCCTTGGACTGTGTGGACGCTGACGAGAGGGTAAAACAGTAAAACACCTGCGGGGAAACACAATGAAATCAAAGCAGCATCTGCTGGTTATTTTCACGTCGTGTCTCAAAGGAACAGGCAGAGTAAGTCTCCTAAAAAGAGACGAACACGTCATATCTCTGCTGAGTTTCACAACGCATGCTCTATCAGCAGCATTACATCATTCCAGCAGCAGAAACTCCCACTGCAGCGTCCAGAGCAATGATGTCATCTTTTATTCGGGGAAGGAAAGTACAGTAAGCGTGTCATCTGTCAGCTGCAGCTTCAGGATTAATCAGGCAGCGCTGGTGTAACGTCCTGATTCTCCTACAGGTGTCCAGACCGTGATGTAAGGTGACGGATACAGGAGCTTGGACCTACTTGGGGGGCAGCGTGTCGATGTCCCTGATCTCCCTGGACACGGTCATGGTGTAGCCATCGATGACGTAGAAGTGCTCTTTCCCAAACAGCAGCAGACCCTCGCTGGTGTCCAGACCCTGAACCCTGGCACAGCGGTACATGTGCTGAATCTGGAACAGCGAGTGTAAGAAACAACAGCGCATTAATTAGGTAAAGTTTGAGGAAGCAGCTTCCTCATGAGAAGTCACGGGGCTAAATTCCTCCAGGCAAAAATCAGTGAAGAACGAGTAAATGAGGGGAAAGACGTGCTTTCCTCTTACTCAGAAATGGCCTTGAGCAAAGAACTTAATCCCAATGTGTTGAGCTGCTTGTGAGAAGGAGTACAGCAGTGTTTGATTCCAAGGCCGGTGTGTCCAGTTAGGTTGTTTTTTTAATAAAATAAGGTAGGAAATAAACATCATGCAGAAATGTAAGCGATAAGGCCAATTATCATCTAAGGGTGTTTTCACATATAGTCCTTTTTTAACAAACCGAACTCAGTCCTCTTAAAGTGGACCAACAGAAAAGGGGCTTGGTTCTTTTTGTGTTCACACTGTCAGTTCATTTTAAAGAGGACTCAGTTCTCTTTCTGGTCCACTTCAGTTCTCATGGGGCCTCAGTCCTCTCTCTGGTCACACTATAGCCTATATAGTTTTGTTTTTACTTTGACGTGTCACGTCAGTGCGGTTATGAAGCCCGTCACTTTCACTTAAAATTAGAGGAAAACCTTTAGTGTTTACTGTTGCCTTTAGATGTATTCTACATTCCACATCTGGAGACATGCACTATCTTCCGTGGACCAAACTACTCCTCGTCCTGCGTCCTTGCAAGCATTACAGGTCGACAGCATGTGATCTACAGGGCTAAATACAAGGCAAAGAGCGAAGTGAAACTGGAGCGCTTTGTGTTCACAGTGCACAGGTTAAGTGAACCACACTGGGGACTTGAACCGAGGTGGTCTGAGTTTGGTTCGTTTCACAGGGGTCTGAGATCTCTTTAAGTGTTCATATATGCGCAAAAATGCTGAGTCACTGCTCTGAGTCTGTTTAGAGAGCTGAAAAGGACCAAGTGTGAAAACACCCTATCAGGCAGATGTCAAAAGCAACATGCATCTTTAAATCAAGTTTTTCTAATAACCTTTGATTTATTAAAGTTTTCAGACAGTATTATTCGAGTGGCTGACAGCTCATAGGTGGTCATGAAACATACAATAATATCTGCTACAATGGGGTTTCTGGTACATAACGGAGGGAAGCTCCAGGTACAGGTTTACAACCAGAAACTGCACACTCTACCATGTTTGCTGTCAAAGCTTTTCCTGTGCTAATGCTAACTAATGCTAACTCTGCTCTCTGTACTGACAAGTCTGCTCTGCACTGGAGGTTTCATGTTTCTTTGCTGGTGTTGTGCTAAAGTCTGTTTCCCCGTCGATACCTTAGTCTGTATGTAAAGATGGACATCATTACCGCTCCCCAAAGGTGAGGCCACAACATCTCTACATGGTGCTATGTGCAATTGGTCGAATTGACAGGAACTCAATAATGGTGGAGATTGCTACTGTGCAGACTCTGGCTCCAAATGACATCACCAGCACAAGATGGCAGCCACCGTATCTGAGATATTTTGGCTTCATTTTTGTATGGTGGGGATGAGTGGAGACATCATTCATCTTTATATACAGAGTGTGGTTGATACTTGTTTGCTGTATTAGACAGCCATTGGCTTTCATATTAGTGACGTACCTAATCTAGTTTGCCTGATGTTGGTTTGAATCTAATATTCCAATGTATGCTGTCGTACCCTTCGGAAGAGGAATGTGAAAACACCTCTCTAGTGACAAACTCTGCACAGATACAAGTCAGTATAGTCTTGGTCGGACATTTAAAGGGTGATAAACATAAGAAAAACCCATTTTTGAATGAAGGTGGACTTTAAGAAAAGTAGTGCGACACCATAAAAATGATTGATGCAAAATTTGGACTTGTATTATGTAATGACAATAAACTCATTTTGAATTTAATTAATACAAAAATCACTGACAGAAAGAACATATAAAAGACAAGCTCATAATTATTATTACATTTTCTCCACCACAGAATATAAAGTCATTTTTAAAGAGCTCTGTATGAAACACTGGACACTGATTTTAGCCTCCAGCAGGTCTGAAATTGGAGTAGTAAACAATGTGATTTAATTATGTTTGTGTGTGTCTGACCTTCTCTCCCTCCTCCAGGAGGCGCAGCAGAGACGTGTTGTCGGTCCTCTGCTCCTCCTCCGGGCCTCCCGACTCCAACAGCTGCTCCTGAAGCTGCTCCTGACTGTCCTCGTCTGCCCCGTCCGCTGTGGACCGAGACCTCTTCAGAGGAGCCTTCACCAGGCCTGGCGGGCACGTTACAGCGACGTGTTAGAGACGACGCAACAGAGTTCAGAGCAAAAACACAAACAAACACACAACACCAAGTTGTGCTTTCCCATGAACCTTTTGAAGTCACAACAAAGTCTTTCCTGGTATCGTCTTTGTACCTTTGACTCTTGCGATGGTGTCCTCTCCGTGCTCGGGCTCATGCTGTGTGGTCTCTCCCTCTGTGGTGTGCTCCACAGAGTGCTGGTACATGCCGGGGTTTCCAGACAGCAAACGGACGTAGTACTCCTTACTGTCGTAGCTGATGGCTCGCCGGTAACGGAGAGGCTTCTGGAGGGAGGTGAAAACAGAGAAGTGTTTGTGTTTGTGGAACAACTAACTCCATCACTACGAGGAAAACATCTTTGGCTTAGGAAAGTCGATGTAGGTTTAAGATCATAGTAATATTTAAGAATGATTTCCTGTGGATTATTGCAAATTACAAAATAAGAGCATAAAGGGGGATTTCCAAATCAATACATCAGAACCAGGTCCTGTAAAGTCACTTCATTATATCTAGTTGGGACATTATATTGACTTCAGAGTAGCTCTGGGATGATATTCAATCTCCTACATGCAGAAGACGTGTGATATTGTCAATTTTTTTTTCCCCAGGGTTGAGGATTGATAACGGCTGATTAATTTAAAAATCCACTATCAAAATGGAAGTACTGGGTCAGCTGGACAAGTTCATGCCCACATGCAAACATACACACAACCAAACATGTTACGAACAGCTCAGAGAAATTTCCTGTTCTTTAAGTTTGCCATCAAAGCATCAAATTGACCACCAACACCTTCCCACCTGCGAGCACACACAATAACACAGGGTGAGTTTTAAACAGGAAGGCCGTCAAATCCACAGCAAGTCCAAGTTTTAACTGCACGGCTGCTGAACCAGCAGGATCAGGCCTCAAATCAAAACTGTCAGCTCACGGAGAGAACTGCAGCAGCTCTCAAAGCATGTTTGTTACTATCATGCAGTCACACCAGGCATCGACAGCTCAATTATTTTCATCCTGTGGACTTCAGGAAGGTACCTGGGCACTGTCAAGGACCCCAGCCAGGGCTGAGGGTACCAGGGGCACCAGAGGGGGACAAGAGGGCTGGAGGATGTAAACAAAAGAAGCATGAGGGTGTTGAGATGTCAGTCAGAACCCTGTCGACGTATTTGTAAAGCAGAGATTAACAAAGGCCAGAGGCTGTGCCATCTGCTACCATGATTCTGAATAATTATATACAAAGATACTGTTGATATTAAACAAGAAATATGACCTCCTTCAACAACTGCTGCCATCGAGGCAGGAAGCTCCAACCTCTGAGCCGAAATACTCGATGACCAAGCCAGGCTAATGGCTAGTAATAGTATTCAGCTGCAAGGCACAAGTGTATGACTTTGTCGGACAGCCTGCGACTGCTCCCCGGGCATGTCTAAATTATGCATTATGATTAAGCCTGGGGGACTCTGGATTTAATTATAGCAGGTCGATTTAAGGGGCCATGAGCCAGAAATTCGTCCCAGAAGGGCTCTGAAGACTCTCATGAACTCATGACCGTTACATCCAATTCCACTGAGCAAGGTTACATGATGTGATCAGTCCACGGTCACTGTCAGAGCATTATGATTTTCCTGAATCACTTCCTGCTGCTTGTGTTGTTGGTAATCTGGACATTGTTTGAATTTTCTCTGAGTAAAATCAAAAGGTAAATGCTTCAAACGTACAACTTCAAAGTGTTTTAAGAGGCTGATATTCACACAGACCTGAGGGGACATGCCTGTGAGCGACGTCTTTGTATCATCCCGACCAAATAAATCATTGTGGAGTGAGGAGAGGCGCCCGTTGGCACACAGAGAGGATGGATTATTTGTAGAGCAAACAAAGCTAAATGTGTCTCTGGCGGTGCCAGGAAAAGTGAGCCACCGGCTGTTGATGTCACTTCCTCACATGACACCAACGAGCTCGTCCAAGAGCAGCTCTATTTCAGGAGAGCTATTCTTACGAGTTCACAACTCTGCGGGGGATTGGGCCAAGTTTTGGACACAATGGAGGAAATATTTTTAAAAATTATACGAATGTATTTATAGTGCATTTCAAAGTATACTTTTACTTAACATATTCTTTAGCATGCTATTACATCTGTAACACTGAGGACATTTTCATATTAGGTACAACTGATTCATGATGTGCCCCAGTATGACTGCCCCCTGTCCTCACTCCCCGCCACTCAGCTTTCATGTTAGTATCATTGTTTCGTACCTGAGTACAGCTGCATCGTCATGTGACCTTTTTTTATATTGGTAGTGAAAAGAGCACCAGCCACAAGACCCCGAGACCATACAATGAGTCGACCTTCACATTGTGCTTACTGTGATTTATATTTAGGAGATAATGTAAAGTATGACTCTCGCTCATCACTCATGGTCGTGTGGTTCAGAGGATGAGATTAACACGTGTGGCACGCACATGCAGATTTCGGAGGAGACTGGCAGTGCTGAGAAATGCCTCTGCAACTGTACATGCCGACTGCGACTTGAATGAAAGAGCAGTCCACTCTGGTTCAGCTGGTTTTTCAAACCTGATGCAAACCGTAGCCAAGAATGCATGAACTGTACTCAAGACCACATTTCCAAAAACAAACTGGACCTTGGGATCGAGCGTACTCAAGTCCAGGCCTGGGTCCATGACATAAAAGCCTCCTGACAGATAACATGATAACTGTAGAGTCACACTGAATGAAGTCACACTGAATGGTGCTGCTGCTGCTGTTGCAGCACTGTGACTTTGATTCATGAAGAATTTGGGGGATTTATTAGTTATTTATTTGTTACAAGGAAAGTTAGTGATCAAGGATTGAAAGCTTTAATTGCAGTCATCTTAGTTACTCTTGATAGGAGCGTCAGCAAAAAAGCTAGAGCTCTGATTTTCTGCCCAAGCCCGACTGGGCCTGACCCAACCTGTCGGGTTCAGGCCGGGCTGGAATTCTCATCATTCTCCCAGGTTTAAATTGAGTCGGGTTCTCCCCAATTTAGGACCCCATTTTTGTTTTGTTTTTTAATTAAAGTGTGCATGAACAGCAGGAGTTTCAATGGATTGAATCAAGCGGGGAAAAAAAGAGAATGAGTGGGCAGACTGCAACTCAGAGAAGGACAGTGACAGAACAATGGAGTAATGTGGTAAAAAACCAGGGAAGAGAAACAGGGGGGACGGAAAACGAGTGGGCAGTGTTCCCTTCTGTCTTCCTAGTAGTTATAGTGATGTGCGTAACATGCAGCAAAGAGGGGTGATCATCATCTGCGCCCTACATCACCATCGACTGCAGCGCACACGGGGCAGTGAGAGGTGCAGCCCGCTCTGCTGAACCTGTCGTATGCAAGACGAAAGAGAAGAAGGAGTGGTGCGAGGAAACACATCAGCCCTTAGCTTTTGATATATATTTTAATCTAAGAAATATTATTTCTTTTTCCAGTAGGAATTTAGGTCTTTAATCAGGCTTGGACCCAAAAGTGCTGCCGTTGGTCAGGCTAAGGATGGACTTGGACAGAAACTGTGTGCGTTCATGGAGGGTTGGGTCTGATTTTTTAGGGCTAGCTGCCTTTTAAATTTCCCGGGGATGGGTCACACACATAACACGTTATCAGAATGTCACACCCGTCCTGTCCTGCTGGCTGTGTAGATTCGGCGAAACAACTCTTTCCCCTGAGTCTGCAATCGTACCTTTTATGTAGAACGGTGAAGCAGAATAACAGCGCAATATTTCCACCTTGAACAGGCGGTGTAAAAGGGACTAATGTTGGGAATATTTATATGGTGGAAAACAGAAGACAGTGGAGAAGTGAAAAATAAAAAACATATTGCCTTTCATTATAAATCACCAAACAGCTGACTGCTAACTCTTGCTGTGCAGGAAAGTTTGGCTTTCAACACTTTTTGCTAACGTCGTTCCTGAAAGAAATATTCACCATGAGTCCCTTCATGTCAGCTCAAACTGCTGCAGGGGATCATGGGAACGTCTTAAAGCTGAATACCTGCGCTGAGTTGGTGTTTGGCTCCATCTCAGGGATGTATGGGTAGTGGATATAGAACATGTCGTTGCGGACCATCTTCTTCCTCATCCTGCACGGCCCCTCCGTCATCTCCAGCACAAACTTGTCCAGGTGGGAACCGATGGGCGGGCCCCAGAGGCCCCGTTCACGCAGCAGCTCGTATTCGATGGACGCCCACTCCTCTGTCACATACTTGAGGGCGTTCTGCTGCCGCTGAGAGATGGAGACATAGACGAGGTGTGAGTGGTGAGTCACTTTAAACAGTGTTGCCATAAATTATCCATGCTGTCACAACTGCTGCTGCACCAGCCTGTGGAAATGTGTCTGTGCTGTGTGTGTGTATTTGGTCCACTGTCCTGCAGTAACATCCTGACTGCACTGTTACGTAACAGTCTGTTGGTTTGTCCTGCAGCTGGTCTGTCACAGTAAATGTGCTGTAATAAATCATCTGCAATAAAACAGCTTGAATTCTTTGTGCACCCACTGAGCTTGGGACAATTAGAGGGAGTTACGTCTGCTTAATTCTCTCCATTGAGTAATGATGTGAGTGCAGTACCTCCTGATATTCTTTGTACTGCATGGCCACCAGGTCTCGAACAACAGCAATGTGTGTGAACATCCACTGGAACGTCTCCTGTTGATTAGAGAAACAAGACTGTAACATAGCTGAATAAATACCTTTACACACCAGGGGAAACACAAATGTGACAAATGTGAAATACTCTGTAAATATTTCACCTCAAAACTATCTGTATCAGCGGTAACGTGACTTTGCAACAGTTGCAACAATGGTTCAACACAAGGTTTGATGCCTGTAGATTTGCAAGCAGCGATGCAAACTTGTGACAGTCACTGGGGTCCTATTGACCCTGAGCAGCGACTGGAAGTCTGTCTGAGGTAAGCTGTTGTTGGCCTCAGCTTCTGTAAGCTATTTTATTATTTCCTTAAATGCTCTGTGTGAATTTAAGTTCCCTCTGGTAATCAGTTACACAGCGTATATGTCTACATACAACTTTTATTGTGAAATGAAGAAACACCAGGAGTATATCTCATGTGCGCTGCCTTTGTCAAGGCTGAAAAGAGTGAATAAAGTTTGCCGTCTTGGTTCGGACTTTCTGAGCCCCAGTTTTGTTGTTTATAATCCTCGTGAGTTTAGGGAAAATGTGATTGGCTGCCTGGATGGCGAGTAACCCCTTAAAACTTGATGAGGGGTAAGATGAAAATTTAAATTTTCGGATCCCCAGATGTTGCTAAAAATGCAGCCTGCAACCTAGGGCCGGTCCCTACGCTAAGAATCTTGGCATTTTGTTCAACCCTGATCTTAAACTTGATAAAAAAGTAAATGCTGTTATTAAGTCGTCTTTTCACTACTTTACTAGTTTTAATCAAGGTCAAACAAACGTTTTCTTTTAGAGACTTTAAACAATAATCAATGCGTTTATTTCCTCTCACCTGGACTGCTGCAATGCACCGTGTTTCTAAGTCAGTCAGACTACTCTGTCATGCCTTTTCTTATTTAATTACTTAACCTTAATTTAACCAGAAAAAACTCTTGAAATTAAATATCTCTTTCAAGAGTGTCCTGGCCGAGACAGGCACGATATAAATTACAGACAACATAGAACAAAAATACAGAATCAAAACTACACAGCTCTAAAACAAGCAACATAAAACTCAAAATAAGATTACTACAAAGAAAAGCCAAATTATGTTAATGTATACTAGAGGTGAGCCATAAATAAGCAAAAAAGGGGAAACTACACACAACTACAACTACACAAAGACCAGCTAAGATACACCCTGACATTGGCATCGAGATGACTGTACACAAAAATCCTGCAACAATGCTTTGAAACGGCCGAGAGGAACCAATGAGTGCAACTCCAAGTCCTTCAGCTGGTGCAAAATGCAGCCGCACGTCAGCTAACAAAATCTAAAATACTGTGCAATGTTACTCCATTTTTAACGTCATTAGACTGGTTACCAGTGAAGTTAGGAGTTAAGATATGACTTTTTAAAGCTTTGAACAGGCTAGCTCCAGCATATCTTTTACATCTCTACTGTCCTCTTATAACGCTGCTTTCTATCCCAGAAAGGTGTAAAGATGACCGTGATTTTTTCTGTTTTTCTGTTTTCAGTCCAGGTTAACAACCCCACTTGCTCTCTGTGGCTTTCTGTGTGTTTTCAATATGCAATATGTGCTTTGTCATTGCCTTTGTTTCATATGTAAATTATCTGTACATTTTTCTTTATACTGTGCAAAGCACTTTGGTCATCTACTGTGTTTTTTTAAACTGTGCTATGCTTGACCTAATGCTGTTTGCAGCATGAAAGCTCAGGAAAATACAGCTTGTTCAGATAAAAGAAAAAGAAATCCATCACTTTTTTCGCTTTGTAATATTTGCGCTCTGTGTGAAAGTACAGAAGCAAACAACAAAAACAACTGTTTGAGAAAATATATTGACGTGTTTTGAACACACTCCATGTATGGAGTCCATCTGCTACAGCTGTGCAGTGAGTGTGAGCTGCTTCAGTGTGTACCTGAGCAGACAGGCTGTTCTTATTCAGGCTGTTCTCCTTCTTGTTGCGGCGGACGCCTGTCAGCTTGGAGAGGCCAAAGCCGCTGCTGACTCTGGACAGTTTGGACTGGGTCGCCGGTGCCACCGCCTCACCACGACTGATGCACTTCTTCTCATGGACTGTAGAGCAGAGACAGAAAAACAAGCGGTCACATGAGTGAATTCATCTATTTATTCTAACCACTAAGCCATTTGGACAGTCACGCTCACTCTGAAGGAAGATGACGCAGCGATAAGATGCTGACAAGACAAATATATCATGTGAATATCAAATGTGTTTCTGAATATCTGGGAGAAAGAGGACAAAAGAAACTGGCTTTGCAATATCTGTCTCATAGATTCATGTCCTCAGCACAGAACAATGAAGGTGAACTGGAGCTGCCAAAAAGGAAAAAGTCCCTCGGATACAGGAAACTCTTCTTTCATTACTTCATTACCAGGTTTTGCAAATTTCCCTCTAACAATATCTGGTCACCTGCCAAAGTGTCTGGCTCAGCAGACTGAGTCTAAACTTTGGCAGGAGGCTCGTCGTAATTCACCGCTCTGCTTACATTAACAAAAGGACAACACTGATGAAGTAAGCAGGAGAAGGAGGGAGAGAACCAGCTGGAGAGAGTGCAGATCAGCAGTAATAGGCCTTATTGGCAGGGCTTCACTATTTCACTTGCAAAACAACAAGAGGAGCTCCCAAACAGTTGATCTGGTTATGTAAATCTGGATCAGCCTCAAACAATCGCTCCTTGGAAAAACAGGGTACCACAAATCCAGCACAGACACGACTCAGGAGACGATCAGCTGAGTCTGTGTGGTCGTATCTCACCCAGGTGGTTCTGCCAGCTCTTCAGTGCCGGCTCCTCCAGGGCGGGCCGGGCGGTGGCGATGTCCACGTGGCCTCTGTCGTTGCAGGGCAGAGACACTTTGAATATGTCCTCCAGCATCTGACGCTTGCTGTGCATCAGCTCCGTCCACACCCGGTTCACCGCCTTCAGCAGCAGCTGCCGCCCTGCACAGCGAGGACAACAATCATCTCTCATAACCAAGTCAGTGTGCCTTAATGACATCACAGTACAGCGCTCATTTAGTTAGTCTAATAAGTCCGGTATAAACCTCACTCTATTACTGGAGATGATGACGCAGCAACATGTCAAATTTAATGCTGTAATAATCTGTGGCACATCTGTAGGACTCCTTTATAATACAGTTTGTGATACACCTCAAGTCTTCATGCTAACAAACTACAAACACATGAGCACTGAAGAAATACACACACAAACACACATATGTGCACCAAAACATGTTAAACTATATTATTTTAAACATGTGTTAAACCCCTGTAACAATTACATGTTGGTAGAGTCTGAATTTGTCACAGTTTCACACTAAATATCCACTCGTATCAAATAGGATTTGCTTAAAATTAAAAATAAAATGAAAGGTAGCCCATAAAACTTGAATACATTTTGAAGCATCTTTAAGAAAAACCGAAATAAAATCCTAAAATGAGGTTGTATAAGCTGATATATTTAGAAATGTTAAGAGATATTTATAACTCATTTTTGCTTTTGTTGTTGTGTTTTTGTTGTCATCTTAGGAAAAGTTACCTCAGGGTATACATTTAACAGCTATATCTTTACCTTTAGAAGGAGCACAGTATTTTAATTTTCTCTCGTCCTTTATTTACTTATTTCTTTTTTTACTGTTAATTGTATTTTCATTTTATTTTCTAAGTATTTCTTTTTTTTTTCAATTAAAACATTTTACTTTTTATTTCATTTTACATTTTATTTTTTGTATCACTATTAACCATTTTCTTAAAAAAAATTATTTAATTTTTATCTTTATTAATTTCTATTTCTATTATTTATTTATTTTTATTATGTTTTTTTTTATTCATATTTTTATCAGTGTTACAATTTTTCTATTTTATTTATTCCTTTGTATTATTTATTTATTTTTGTATTGTTCAAGTCTTTTTAAATTATTTTTTATTTTTACTTTGACCATCTCCCATTTTATTTCATTTTTATCTCAATCAATTAATCTTCCTTTTTATTTATTTATTGTTCATTTTATTTTTAAGTCTTTTTTAAATTAATATTTATTATCTTTATCACTATCTCTTCATTTTATTTCATTTCTATTTTTATTAATTTATTTGTAATTTTAATACTTATTATTGTTATTATTTCTCCATGTATAGAGGTATTTACCTATGTATGTATGACCTGTCTGAAATGGGCATTGAAACTTAAGACATTGAACAACTGATACATGTATGAAAATCCGGAAAATTTCAATTAACAAAACTGTGAAGAAAAAATAAAATTTCTTTCTCAGGGACATTTTAGACAGTTCAAAAGAAAATCTCAACACTGCACACACACAGTCAGTCAGCAGGGTTAGAGAGGTTAACTGCCCAGGCAGCGACACACTCACACACACACATAACAGTGTCTCACCCTCGCTGACGTCATGGCTGTGTGTAGCGTCAGCCTCGTTCTCCGTGGGCATCATGACATGCCAGGTTGTCATCCTGGCCTCCGCCTCCAGGCCGAAGCCCTCTACGCTGCTGCAGAGACAAACACACAGCGACTTAGTGCCGACCTGCCACGTACAGACCTGAGGGGGGCGTCACAGGGAGATTATGTTGTTTGGCCTCTCTGCAGCAGAAGAGTCGGCTCTCTGCGGTCGTACAGTGTGTCATGTTACAGCATATTGTGTCCCCAGCATGGGAGGAAACTCAGTCCCTCCCACCTGCTGCACTTTTTGGAAACTATCAGTACTTCTGGCAGGACACACAGAAAGAGACCTGCCGCAATTTCACTCCAGCGGCGTGTAAGTGAACGCAGCACAGTCTGAGTTGCAGAAAATAAACAACAAAGGTGTGAGACTCTGCGGTGAAGCGGTAGTTTAGACTCACAAACATTCCTCAGAGGCAGAGCTGCTCAGAAATAATCTTTCAGACTTAAACCAAACAGATGGAGCCAAAGAACCGCTTAATACAACTGTCAAACTAAATTATAATTTAAATAGCTGTGAGCTAACAAGCTCATCAACTCCTAGGTTTTTCTCTTACATCCTGTCTTTCAGTCTTAAAGGATTTATGCAGAGAATATTTTTGGTTATTTGTGCCTTCTTTAGAAACATGTTTACACATCCTTCATCCTTCGTCTCCTCCTCCACACTGAGACAACACGTACAGAAGCCATGTGATGAGTCTGTCATGAATCACGCTTCACATGTAACCAAATATAACACATAGACAGATTGTTATCAAGAGATTTAAATGTCATGTTGCTCATTTACTGCTTCATGTTCCAACGCCAAACAACTGCTTACGTAAAAACTGAACGAGCTACGAAGATGTCTTTTTAAAGACGCAGGCTTAACACCTCTGTCTGGTGTCATCTGGACAACTTGCAGAACAATGTATGTTTTGTGAGCATTTCTGGTTCTCAGATTTCTTCAAACCATCATGAAATACTTCTAGTGGTGATGTGTGGTCGGCACAAAGTTAATTTTCATTTTCTTGCAGCTGTACTGTCACCTTAAGCCCCGTTTTCACGAAGCAGTTGAGTTGAGTTCAGTTCAGTTCAGCACACTTTTTGTCTGTTTCCACTGTGAACAGTTGTGGATGGTACCAATAGAACCGTTCCTTAGCGTCCCCATGTTTGGTCCCCCCTCTGTTGGGGTACCTAGCACACAGATCTGGTACTAAAAGGTGGAGCTGTGAACACTGCAGTCTGATTGGTCAGTAGAGGACGGTCACTCTGCTCAGGGCTGAGTTGTGTCTGGTTTTGAGGCTCATGTAACCACTGTTCATACTGTGGAGCGTTTTATTAGTAAACTGGAACTATAAAATGAAAGGATGTTTTGCTGCCTCTCACAGCAGCTGGAGTCGGAGAAAAAATCACTTCATTCACTGGGCCGACTGCTGGCAACTTTTAAGGTGGAACGTTAACTTGTAATGTTACTCAATGCATGAGGTGATGACGTGAATCCATCAGCACACCTTAAATTTACCTGTGACAACTTTGACTGCTACATTAGTTTTTATTGTCTCTCCTGGATGACATACACTTTTAGTAATGAGTCGATCTTCAGGTGTTTAAAAAAATACATATTAATTTCGACCAGATTATGTGAACTGCATATATTCCAATCCACATTCGGATGTTCCTGTGGGCTACATCAACACTAAACCCCTGAGCTTGCCTGAGAAGGACTAAATGCACAAACCCTCTATTTTTAAATATCCCATGGAGAGAGACTCTCACTGCAGCCTGTTCTAGTTTGTTCTGAAAATGTCGGCGTGCAGCCTCGTTCTGTGGACGATAAACCAGGTGCAGACTTCCATCTGTGTCACTGCTGATGAGGAAATACAGCGAGTGCTGGACAGAGCAGTGAGTGACAAAAACCCCACCCACATTTAAGAGGACTGTTTGTGGTGGAAACGCTGGGGTCTGAAGGGTTACTGTTGGTTCCAAGGGTACCATACCAAAACTACTTTCACTACTTTACATTTTGTTTATGTATGAGACTGAAAAAGCTACGAGAGTTTGTGTAACATGGCGAACTCGACGCTCAGGGGCGGGGCATTACTACATGCGCTGCAAACAAATACCGTCATATACTGAATACCCCGGTGAAATGTCAGGAAAGTATGAAGTATGAAAAAATAGGTATTGCCTATTTGGGCAAGACTGGATTGATTGAAATGTACAGTATAATCTGATCATTAGAAAAGACAAGAATAACAGTTTTCATTGACTACAACTACAATACTTTGACTAAGATTAAACTAAATCAACCAGACTTTTAGTCAACTAAAACTTGACTTAAAAATAACATGATGAGGTTGATTAACTATGATAAATACTAACAAGGACATTTGACACAGGACTATGATTAAATTAAAAAAGCCTCCCCCTCAGACAAACTTTAAACCAGCTTACCTCCCGCTGTGCAGGCAGATGAAGCAGTGAGCCAGGCAGGCCACAAAGTCCTGGTCGTGGTTGCCCGGCCCAAGCACCAGGTTGCGGTTGACGGTCAGGACCCGCAGGGCATCCAGCAGGGCCACCTGCTGAGCTACCGTCTTGTGAGGTCGACAGAGCTGGTAGAGCACGGTCCGGTTCAGACAGTGGTAGATGGTGTCGAGGGAAAGACCCTGGGAACGTCTCTTAGACTGGAGGAGAGCAGGAAAACAAACAGGTGGAGGAGGTCAGAGGGGAAAAGACTCAGCTGTGTGGCTGTGACACTGCTGCGCTCTGGATATGGATAAAGCTGCTGTGGAAATATTTCAGTGGAAAGAAGATTTGTTTGAGCAACCAGAGCTGGACTGGGTTAAGTGGATAGAGGGCTGTGAATGCAGCTTTGTTATTCTAGTGTTGCTGTGTCTTTGTCTGAGCAGAGAACTGCTGAAGGACCTCGAGTGGAAACATATTCGTAAAAATAGAACGTGTTTAGGAAGTTAAGGAAGCAAACACTGAAAAACAACTGCTACTTGTGAAGTGGTGTTTGGGGTTAATGTCCTAATACTTCTACTTCTACCACCTCGAAACCGCTCTCATGATCACCCGCACTGCACTCTCCTGGCTCAAATCCTGTCTCTCCAACAGAAACCATTTCATCAGCATAAACAATGTCAAATCCCCCACTGCTCCCCTCTCCCAAGGAGATGAGGTAGCAGCAGTTCACCCCCGGAAAAACAAACACCATGGCAAACAAGAAGCAGAAAACACACTTCTGGACGGACGAGGAAACTACATTCATGCTCCAACAGCTGAAGGAGCTAAACATTCAGGTCAACAGGAACTAGTTCAATACGCACTATATTAAAAAGGACACAGCGCCGCCTATCGAGGCGGAGTCAGACGTACTTGGTCAGAAATTCGATTTTCTCCTCTACATGTATACTCATACAAGACGAGAAGTCGGACTTGACTGATTAGCCGAGCTATGAGCTTAGCTCCACTACTGCGTGCATGCAAACGTGCTGACGTCCCTGCATATCCGTAACCTTGTCCGTCATCTTTGAACCACCCCTCTCCTTTGACCAGCACATCAAACACATGAGCCTTCTTCCATCTCAGAAACATTCCCCGTCTCCATCCATCCCTCTCTTTTTCAGCTGCAGACACTTTCACTGACACATTCAGCACTTCCAGACTGGACTATTGAAATAGTATCCTCTATGGTTTGTCATCAGAAAACTCTCAAGAAACTACAGCTGCTCGTGTTCTCACACACTCTCACACACCAGCGACCACATCACCCCCATCCTTTGTAACATCCACCAGCTCCGTATCCCCCAGCGGATCCACTTCAAACTCCTCATCATCACCTATAAAGCCCTCCAACCTTGCTCCACACTGCCTGTCTGAGCTCCTCCACTGGCACACTCTTTCAAATGATGTTAATTTAGCTTAAAAGTCTGCCCACAAAAAACAGGATTCATAGATGAAAAGACACGACTGACGTACAGCTTCAAGGGCAAATCGAGAATTCAATGAATAAAACAGCACAACCTGTTCTTTTAATACGTCACTTAGTTCACGAATGGGCTCAGCATGCACATACTGTGTGGACCGGGTACTTATACTTCGAGTCAGCTCAATGAAATGAAAAGTAAATACGTTCTAATTCCTGCTGTACGCCTCAGCGTGAAGTGCACGGCCATCTGACTCACTAATCACGGCGGGAAATTTCCAAGACACAAAAGGCGCATTATGGTTTGAAAAATTAATTTCAGAGCATAATCTCCTAATCTTCTCACTCGCACAGTCGTGTGTGCAGAAGGCACCGCGGACAAAGTAGAAAACAAAGTCCACACGCATGACTTTAATTGGAAAAAGTCTCTGCACTCATGGTTTAGATTTGGTTCCTTATATTTTATATATCCTGAAAAATTGACTCAATCATAATCATACAATAAATACTTAGAAAAACTCACATGCATCCAACTGCAGACGTACAACATACAGACACACACCTGTCAGTCAGTCAGGATTTAAACGGACTAACAGCTGTATCTAATTTTTGTGCCTTCACAGAGTAAACTGAGTGAGTGAGGCCTGCAGTCAGATGGATGCTGCTTATCTAATTTAATCCTGAACATGTTCACGGGTTACATTAAGTGGAAGAAGACTCACAGAAGGACTGTTATATTTCTCCATCCAGTGCAGGCAGCACACAGACGCCGTCTGCATTTTGCTGGGTGTGATAAGTTTGTCTATAATTTAACTGTGGCACACGGCCAAACATCGCTGCTACTCTGAATGTAGTCTGGCTTCTTTACGCCTGCAGCAACTCTCTGCAGGTTCAGGAGAGGAGACTGTAGACTGCGTTACACAGACGCAGGAAATTCTTATTTGATTTCAGTGAAAAAAGCAGCCTTTCGACTTAATATTCCAAGTAGGAAACTTTAGCTAAAAAGTTTTACTCATTTAAATTTGTAGGCTGAACTCAGCCCAATTTAATCTCCAGTGGGCCAGACCAGTAAAACCATTACATAATAACCTGTAAATATCAACACCTCCCAATTTCTCCCTGTCTTTTAGCATAAAGAAGTTCAACTACATTCTGAAAACATCAATCTATTCACAAAACAGATAAGGAACATAAGAACACATAAGAACAGACAAATGTTCTCGCCATTGTCAATATGTGCTTGATACACACCATCCATGATGGCACCGCTGTCGCTCTTTCTGCCGTGACCCACTGTGATCTCAGAATTTAAAATATAGTTACTTCCTTGAGAGTCATCATGCAAATCCGTAAGTGCTGTACAGTCTGAGTAATCTGGTGTGTTCTCTAATGTGATCCTCCAGTAACACGTGTAGTACATAGGCAAGTATGTGAAAAAGTACTGTCATAATGCTGCCAGTTGTCTAGTTAAAAAGCAAGTATACCTCCAGCCTAAAAGTTTCAGGCCTGATCAGCCCTGACCACACACAGCTTCACTGACAGTCGCAGTTCTGTGTGGTCAGAAAGGTGCTCATTTACACCTATCACCACACCAAATGGTGACGTCAAGACGTCCTGGAGTCTGTGCGTATGCCACTGCAGCAAAATGAAGTTAAACCACTGGAGATCAAAAAATTTCTGAGAGCATAGTTACTCATTAAGTCTCAAAGTTTCTGAGTTTCCTTTATGAATCAGAATAGTTTCACTTTTAAGCACAGCGTGACCATAAATCTAAAGACTGCATTCACAGCTTGCACTCTGTGATAGCTATCTAAATATTGCTGACTTTAATTTGTTTTTCTGAGCTTGATAACTTGAGCACTAATTATGACCTATCAGCAGGAAATGTCTTTCATCCAGCTGCCTAAACACAACGCAGCACTGTCTTAAGACGTCATTTGATGAATACTTTGATAGAAATACCACTCTGGACCTTCAGGAGTGTTAGAAGGCAGTTTAGTTTGTACCTGTCCTATGAGCTGCACGATGAAGTCCACCACCAGCTTGGAGTCCTTGTTGAACATGCCCTGCCACAGCTTGTCCACCACCCGCTGGGTGAAGTAGAAGACGTTGTTGACCAGGATCTGATAACTGCCTCCACTGCTGAGGGGAAGAGAGGCGTCTTCACCTGATGGAGAGGAGCAGCAAGAGGGAACATCAGCTGACGTTTACAACATCTCCTCAGACGCATTTATCATGACTATGATACTGAGGGATTTTTCATCTTACAGCAGAATCATGTTACAAACAGAAGTGTTTTAACAATGAAACAATAATTCACACTGGGTTTATGGACTGATTGTTATGAAAGCCCATTTCCCACCATTGTAATGAGTTAAAAATGATCCTGTAAATCATTATAATTTCAAAATAATAATTTAGTATCTCAAAAATAATGGTTTAGTGTGTCTACATGATGAGAAGCATTCTCCAAATAATGACCAAACATCTCTAAATAATGACTTAGTTTGTCCTATTAATGACTTAGTATCTCTAAATAGTGACTGTATTTCTTCAAGTAGTGGCTTGGATTCTCCAAATAACATCTCATATTATTAAGAGACTTTCTCAAAATAATTACTTTATATCTTCAAATAATGACTAAGCATCTCAAAATAACTTCATACCTCAAAATAACGAGAAAAAACACTTGAAATCATGAACTGGTTACTCCAAATGACATAGTTTAGAATTAGTATTTCTAGGAAGTGACCTTTCCCACAAAGTAGACTTTGTGTCTCAAGATAACGACTAGGTGTCTCAAAATTGAGTTATTATCTCCAAATGAGTTACTCATCTGAAAATAACAAGTTAGTATCACAAAATAATGAGAAACTTTCTCCAATGAATGACGCTGTATCCAAAAATAATGACTGGGTTTCTCAAAATAATGACTTAGTTTAGTTTCTCATCACTATCTCACTCAGTAGTAATTCATTATTTTAAGATACCAAGTCATTATTTTGAGAAAGTTTCACACTATAATGACTTACAGGATCTTTTTTCTTTCATCACACTGGCACAAATGTCTCTTCATAGCATCGTAAGTACAGTATTTTGAGAATAAAATCTTCCCATCAGGAGAGAGTCCTGTCTTTATAAACATAAATTACCCTCCAGATTAAACAACACAGTGCGCTGACAGTAACATGTTATAGACCATGTACAGTAAAACAAGCTGAAACGTAAGTGACTAGCTCAGATTTTAAATTTAGAGATGAGCTCATCTTATGATTTATTTCAGAAAAACAGTCTGTCCCCTATAGACTAAATATAACACAAGCAGCTGTGTAGAAAGCTGAAGGTGCTGCAGCTCTCTGGGCCTCAGACTGTGATTTGCTGACTCATGATGCAGCCATCAGAGTGTCTCACTGAGCCAACTAAGAAATCGGTCCAAGCTGTCCTGCAGCATGCTGCTCGTCCGGGCCATTTTCTGCCTCATCATCGGCTATTTTTGTCAAAGCTTCAGGCCAAATACCGTTAAATTAAGAGGCTGTTTCTCTACCAGGCTCTTCTGCAGGTAATGAAACATTAAGGTCAGTGAGCTGCTCGAGGGAAACACTTGGAGGTTTATGTTTACCCTAAACTATAGATTACTGGAGATCATAAGTGAGGCGGGTAAATGTTCTCACCTAGAAGGACATCAGCAGCCAGAAGATGCTCCATGACGCCGTCCAGGATGTTGGACTGAAACTCCTTCTGCTGAGTTCTAGTAGAGCGCTCCGGGGAGGCCTGGTGTCAGAGAGAGTTATAATGAGTAAACAAGTTTGTGGGACTGCCCTCAGTTAAAATCAGACGACATATTTCACCCTGGTTTTACGTCCTCACCTCCAGCAGCAGGTCGATGATGGGCGTCTGCTTGCTGGCCGGGGTCATGCAGAGGTTGTCCATGATCAGAACCCTCATGAAGTCAAAGACGTACTTTTTGGCCGGGTGGTTGGTCAGTGACGTCTTGGAGCCCACGTTGCAGTACTCAGACTGGCTGCGGTTCATACCCGAGTCCCCAGCGAAGGCTTTGAATTCCTCGGTGGGGGAGCCAGCCTCGTCGTCCAAATCACTGACCTGGAGGGGACGGACAAACGGGGTGAGACAATTGATCAATAGTATGGTTTCAAACATTTAAATTTGAGGCTTCTCTTTGTTTCCTATCCTGCGGTGCGGCCTTGCTTCCTCAGTGCTCTTGCTGTTTTTTTTACTAACAAGCGATTATGTTATTAAGTAAACTGCCCGAAAACACATTTTCCTCTGAGAAATACTGCAGTGTCTTGCACTCTGCAGTAGTCAAGATTACAGTGCCAGTGGTATCAACAGAGATTCCAGAGGGGCAGTAAGTTAGAGTCTTTATTACCCCATAAGAGAGAATCACAATATATCTGCAGCTGGTTGACGGCGTTACTGATCAATACCTGTAATTACTTGCTCTGGTGATGAGATTTTTCTGCTTTAAAAACCCAATTTCAGACCCATTTCCTCAGAACAAAAACCCCTCATGCCCTTGAGAGAAGAGATTTGAGCAGAGGAAGGTGAAGTGCTTTATCTCAGTCTTGTCACCAGTAAAGGGCCCAGAGTTTCTACTGCTGTGAGAAAATATGTACAGCCTTACCATCTCAGAGTACGGCCTGATGTTGAAAGGGAAGACGGTCGCTGCCAGTGCGCAGAGGAACTCAGCGCTGTGCCACATGGGAGACAGGTCGGGCACGTTGTGGTAAAGATACCTAAAGAACTGCATGAGGGTGACGGGGTACTCCCTCAGCCAGGAGCCTTCCTCCTCCGACTGCCATGGCTGGAAAGAAACACACAGGAAACAAATCAAGCACAGAGTCGACCGAATCAAAGAGTGTCAGGTAGATGTGAAGGTAAGCAGTATATATGTGTTCCCGTGCATAGTTAGCTTTATGTAGGAATATGGTTCTTCAAATAGGTTCAGTGGCAGCTTTAAACATCTGTCACATTAGAAATGTCGCAGAGCTTGACTCATTTAGCTCCTATTCACACTGACAGAGATTATATTCCCCTGTTTGAAAATATAAAGCTGCATAACAGTTACACCTCCAAAACACTAGTGGGTGGCTGTGAAGTGCTGTAGAAACTACACTGCAGTGTACACACGTGACCTACACCGTTATGAGCATTTATACTTGTGCGGTGGTGTGTCTGTGTCACTCTGCAGTTACACCTCCAAAACACTAGTTAGCGACGGGGTTTCTGTGAAGTGCTGTAAAGTTTAGTTGATTCAAAACACACATTAAACACACATTAAACACACATTAAACATGGCTTAATAGAGACAATTTCAAACACAAGTGCACAAATCAGCTTCACTATAACTCGCAGCATTCACAGACAAACACTTGTCTTTATCTGGACACATTTTCCCCACAAATACAACATGCTAATGTTTTTAGCACAAGCCTATGGCATTTTACATTGTATAAATTAGCCTGGCAGCTAGCAGACTTTCCGTCTACTCATATGAAGCCAGGGACAACAGCAACATTTAACAAAGGTAACATTACAAAATTCGGCTCCATTACAACTCACAAGGTTCAAAAACAAAACAACTGTCTTATACTAAATACGTTTTCCAAACAAATACAACATGCTAACGTTATTAGCACAAGCCTATGGCATTTTACATTGTATAAATTAGCCTAGCGACAAGTGAAGATTTCCGCTGCTCATATGAAGCCAGGACAAATCACACACAAGACTTAAAATGTTATCTTTGTGGAGGCTTTATTGTCTTCACAATTTATTGTTTCTTATCTGTGAAATTAAAGTAAATAAAGCTTTGTTTCCACTGAGGGAAATGGTTTCAGCTTACAGAAACAGACAGGAGGTCTGCGTCGCCACAATGTGTAGTTACATTTCTGGGGAGGTGCACGTCAGGCTAGCGCTCTAAAAAGTGTTGTTGGAGAACTTGACCCTATATCGATGTAAACAGTGTTGTCTAAATGTATATCTTGCTTGGAAATATATACATATATCGTACATAGACGTTATATCGCAAAGCCCTGTAAGGTACAATCGTGGAACAGGAGGACAGAGTGGTCTAATAAATAAACAGGACAGGTGGATGGACAGGACCATGGGCAGAACGGGTGTAGCATTATGATGACATGTTATGTGTGTGACCGACAGTGGGAGATTTGAAAAGGAGTTGTTAGCAGTTAGCAGCTAACTCAAAACAGAACAGCAGCTGAAAATGTCCACAAATTTGGAAAACAAAGAGATTCGGGAGCTCCTTACCCTCCAAGCAGAGGACGAGATCAGCTGCCATTTAACAGAGTCGGTAAATGATTGTTATTGCCATGTTACGTCATTGTTATTGTTTATAAAGCATTGCCGATGCTTATGATTTCTGTCACTCTAGAGACCGACGCTGTTGTGTTACATGGCACACTATCACGCCTCTTTTGATTCTGTGATGCCGGGATGTTGTCTATGATCACACACTGGAGTGGAATGATACTGCTGTCATTTGAGTCGGTGTAAAAATGCAAAGGAGGCATAAAAAAGGGACTTTGTAGCGGCCCTATAGCACAATCTGTGTAAAAAGGGCAAAAAAAGAAATTAAAAGATGTTAATTCTGAATCAGATCAAATGTTTGTGGCGATAAAGTCCTCACAAATTAAAATTTAAGACTATTTAATTTTTCTTAAGGCATAATATTTATAAACAAATTGAATTTATGACTTGTTAAGGACGTGCAGATAACTGTCTTCATATCAAGAGGCAGTAGAAGTGCCAGTTTTCCTGTTCAACTCTCAGACAGTCTGGAGGATCTAAGTCGTTCAGCAGCAGTCGTGTCGTGAGTAAGAGTGAGGCTCTCAGCTCCCAGGAGGTCGAGTGAAGCTTCTCGGCAACCAGCGGCGAGCTCTGTGCGATTCACAGAGGAACTCTCGAGCGTGTGGAAGAGTGGGGATAAAAACAGCATGTGTGCCGAGTCATTTTTGTTGGATTAATGGAGCTTAAAAAGACACCTTTAAAGAATCCAGACGGCAACCGCTGGGAAATCCCTCATAAAGAACCACTTAAAACAGGACTGATGAACATAAGACACCTCTGACATGGAGTTTATAAAGTAAAGGAAGACTAATCTGCTTTCAGGGAAAAGTTGTTGGATTCATTAGTCAAATTAAGAGTTAAGATGTCTCTCTTAAGCCTTAACTATGCAGCTGGAATATAGATCCTGAGAGCGTTACGTCCTCTAGAAATTAAGTGGCATTTTCTGTACTTTGTGTTGATCAGGTTTTATCATCAGATTTTACTATTTTACAAGTAAGAAAAAGCGTATTGAGGGAATTGAACGGGCTGTAAACATTATTTTTCTTTTAAAGTTTTATAAGCTCTTTGAAGAGATTTGTTTACTTTGATTCATCCTGTAGGGCGCATTAATCAGATCTGTCCTTTGCCTTGGTAACGATAATAATCTTCATGAAAATGACTAAAGACAGATTTAAAAAGAGCGTCTGACAGCCCGATGTTCTTCACAGTGTAGGCTGAGCGGTGGTTCTCACCAGGTTGAGCATGCTGCGCAGCATGGCCAGCAGCAGGAAGGCCGCCTCGGTGTACACATTGTGGATGGAGCCCACTACGGTCCCACTGGAGGCCGGGATGCCAAAGATGAACGTCCAGATGGAGTCCAGGTCAAACTGAGAGGACAAACACACACAATGGGGTAATAAACAGCCACATGAACACACTACACGTTAGTATATGTTACTGCTGTCAGTGATGCATGTTTTGAAGAAGGTGCATTTGTTTTCATGCACATACGTGTTGCTTTAACATCCTAAAACTGATAATATCTGTATATCCAGAATTATTTTTTTATATGGTTATAGTTGATGGATTACAGCTTCTTCTGCTGATTTTTGGTTGGTCATACTGCATTACAGTGGGCACAGTAGCAGGAGCTGCAAATATAAATAAACCTCACTGTATAGTCTGACTCTGATGGCTGTTAGACTGTCAGAGATAATTATGCCAGCAAATTGGACTCATTGGTTTAGGAAACAATTTTCAGTTTACGCTTTGGACGTAGCTATGTCCCAGTTTCCCATTTCAGTTATTTCTAGGTTTTATGTTGTGGTTAATCTCTTGGTTTTGTCTGTTTGTTTTCATTTTGGTTTTTAATTTTTGTTTTGGAGTTTTCTTGTTTTTTGGTTGTATTTTGTTCCTTTTGCCTTAAATTTCTAATTTTATATTTGCTTTACTCTATGATGTAATGTTTGCTTGTATGGGCCTCAGGAAGAGTAGCTGCTGCCTTGGTAGTGACTAATGGGGATGCAAATAAATAAATTAATAGCAGGTTTAATTTGAAGTCAAATAAATCACGCTTTTTTTTAAGGACATTAAAGTCAAATTTTACATTTCCTATTAGGGCTGGGCGATACAGCGAAAATCAAATATCACAATATTTTTTACTGAATAATTTGATATCAGTAATGTGACAGTATTGTGGGGTTGACTATTGCTGCTTTTACAAAATATTTATACAGTGAATTTTTTATAAATATTAATCAGCAAAGTGTATATTATGACAAAGTGGGTACAGACTAATAAAAATAAATAATTCAGATATCCAAAATCTAATACAATATCTGGAGTCATATCACGATATCGATAAACTGCCCAGCCCTATTTTATATATACTGATTTTAGTGTATGATCAGTAGGTGATTTGTTGATGCACAGATTTGATTGGTTGAGTAGCGTCACATGAAATGATTATAATTGTCAATAATTTACCAGTTACAGGTCTCAGTCCAGACCTCGGGGATGGAGAGGGATGGCAGGTTAGAGGGTAACTTTGGTATTTTTCAAGCTGGACCCAGTTTTCCCATCTTTTTGTGTCTATGTTACTGCAATGTAATCCCTGCAGAGGCAACATCAATGTGCATCCAATTAAAGTGTTTGTTTTTGCCACTGACAGGCTCAGATTGGTATTCATTCTAAGTGTTTGACAGCATTGTGGAAAGGATCCCTACAGAGGCAGACTTTTCTTTTAAAGAGTGAGATCCATTTTGTTTAACCAGAAACAGCCCCAAAATCACTACTGTAAAATGCACATTTAAATCAACAGTAATTTTATCACCGTCAGATCTGGTCAAATTCAAATGTGTAATATGTTTTTTTGTTTAAGCCAGAAATAATTCTCTTCTTATGAAGAGTCTGTGTATTTCAGTGCATGGCGTGGACGTGTGGAACGGGCTGCGTGATGAGTTGAAACAAAGCACAAATACAAATCAATTTAAAAAATTACACAAAAAAAGATGTTTTGTAGCTGTATATCAGTTGTAAATAAATTTGGGAATTTGTTGAAATAATACATGAGTTAAAAGAAGAAATGTAAGAAAGGGGTGGGACATTTACGTTTTACTTCTACCTCGCTATCTTTGTCTTGTTTGTTTTTTTTATAGTTTTTTTTTTTTGGTTTGAAATAAAATAAAACTCAAGAAATATTATTTATGAATTCAGAATTAAGAGAAAAAATGAGTTACATGAAAGTTTTAGGTAAAATTCAGATGAGTATGAGTGGAAGAAGAAAGAAGGTTGGGTATACTAACATGTACCTGCAGGCTGTCTGGCAGCTCCGTGACAGGCTGCTGCAGGAACAGCGCCATGAGCAGGAAGTACAGCTCTGGCACGTTGGTGTGTTTGGGCAGCAGCGTCTGCAGCACAGGCAGTCCTGGGAAGTGGCACGCGTCCCGGTTGATCTCTCGCACTGTGGAGCGCCCACCAGCACTGCGGCCCACGTTGAAGCCTAGAGAGGGAGGCGGGAGAGTTACAGAATACTGCGCAGAGGTAAACAGGTGGTATTAGCACACACACCGTCTGACTACGGCATCTACTGGGAACTCTGGACACAGCTGCTGGGGCAGGTTTGTCAAGGAGGTGGTTATCGTTATAACCCAGGACGGTAATCCTCTAACTGAGCTAATCAGGCAGGATTTCAACTGGAAACTGAGCACTAGCAAAATAACTTAAAAGATAAGGATTCGGTTGACAAACTCCAAATCTTAAAGGGACAGTTCACCCCAAAATCAAAAGGACATATTTTCCCTCTTGCCTGTAGAGCTGTTTATCAGTCTAGATAATTTTGGTGTGAGTTGCAGAGTGTTGGAGATAAAGATAGCTGCTTTTTCTCCAATATAATAACTAGATGGCACTCAGTTTGTGTTGTGGCTGTGCTCAAAGCACCAAAAAAATATATATTTAAAAGACTCAATAGCAACGTCTCTTTCCAGAAATTCGATTAGATGACAGTTCAGAGGGTAACGATTTGATAATAAAACAATTATTGATGCATCACAACGCATCAAAATGTTTGAATTCAACACGTGATTATTCTTCTCTTTCTTTTGAAATATAGCAGACTGTATTTATGGTGATACATAAATACACAGATTATTTTACTTGCATTTAGTGTGGCTCTTGTCCCTTTAACCTGCCTCCATACCCTCACTGTTGAACCAGGGGGTGCCAGTCGGATTGCATCCATCTGTGGACGCTCCTGTTTGTCCAATGTGGGATATACGTATACACGGGATACACACACGCCTGCGTAGGGTCCAGTGTTTGCAATTTTATCCGCATCCTTTTTATTTTAAAAGGTTAACTGCACTGGTGAATAAATGAGTTAATCTGAAAGCACCTTACAGTCTTCTGTGTGTGTAAGAATATCATGAGGGAGAGGCAGAGTGTTGTTATTTACACTACACCAGCAGCCTCTCTCTCCGTTAGCATCAGTGAAAGCCAAGACACTGGGCAGGCCAGGCACGGGGTTTTTAAGGTAAAACAGACTGAGCAGAGTCATTGTCTTCACCTGCAGTGTGTGTTGGTCAGTCGGTTTACAAGCTGATCGCTGCTCCTCTTGTTGATGTTAGTCTCTGGGTGATGGCGTAAGTAAGTATTCACAATATACTTCATGTTCGCCTTGTAACTATTCAGACATTAAATTAAAACAAGTTTGCAACCGTTGTCTTTTTTCAAAGATGAATTAGTACAAGTTAATTTTACCTCATCCGCATTGTGGGTGCTACACTGACTTCACAGTTGAGTTCCGCCTTTTTTTTGTTTGGTCAACATCATGCTATGAACAAACATTTACATTATCAATTATTGACATTTGTGAATCGATGCCGAATGGCCCATGTTCGCATTTCGACTCATCTAAGAATCTAATTTTTCCCCCAATCCTAGGAAGCATGCATCTACTCATGGGTCAGAGGCTTGTGCTCTTGACAGCATGAGATGAAACATTAATGGCGTCCTCCTCGGCTGAACTCTAACGTTAGCTAGCTCAGTGGTGCTACATGAAGTCGCAGTAGATACACGCCTCCTCCTGCGCAGTGATACAGTTGGTGGATGTAACTGGGTAGAGAGAAAATAGTTCCTACATGAAACTGCTCACAACAAGGTCTGTGGATTATTTTGAATAACTGGGTCATGATTTCTGGAAAGAGACATTGATGTTGAGTATTTTTTGGAGCGATGAGCACCACAAGCTGAGTGCCATCTAGTTTCATTACATTGGAGAACAGGCAGACATCTCTACGGCTGATATCTCCAACACTGCAACTCACACCGAAACAATCTAGATTAATAAACAGCACTACAGGTAAGAGGGAAAATATGTAGTTCTGATTTTGAGGTGAACTGTCCCTTTAATAAAATGAAGGGCTTCATCCTGACAGCACACATTCTGACAATGCTACAGCAGTGGTTGTTCTGTTAGGCCAAGTCACTACTCAGCGTGGTTTTCATAAGCAAGGTCAGTGGTTCTCAACCTGGTCTCAAACCTCTGAGCATGTTCTTCATTTTGTCTTCACAAATTAATCATTAGAGCATAAAAGGGCCTATAAAAACAAAATAAAAGTCATAATTTCAAGGCAGAAATTCACACTTATGAAAGTTTATTACTGAAAATACTTGAAACTGAGCAGGTTGAAAACCACTGAGCTCAGGAGGGACTACTGTCGCAGCAGCAGGGAGTGCAGGGAGGCAAAAAATGAGAAGACGAACCCTTGGCTGTGCGGCGCACAAACTGCGCAGCTTTCTGTTTACTGAACGAAGGCCAACTCCGACGGAAAGCGTTGCCAGAGTGAGGAGAGGCGTCTGCTGAGCCATATTACAACATACAGTATACACACTGCACATTATTACTGCATGCTTTGACTCGTCGTAGGTTAAAGAACTCTGAGCTAAAATCAAGCACACGTCCTCGTTAGACAACTGTCTAAATCTGGAGTTAGTAATGTGTCTCAGATTTTGTTTGATTAACTGTGTTGCCGTGGCGATCGTGAAGCCGCCCCGGGCTCGTGCACTCACCCAGCACCGTGCCGATCTTATTGGTCAGGACGGAGTCGGTGTGGTCCAGCCAGCCTCCTCCACACAGGCCCTCTTTGAAGCGGTTGAGGATGGATTGGTTGGAGAGCAGCACCACCAGGATCCACAGAGCTGCCGTGACCGTGCTCGAGTGAAGGTGCTCCTCCATGAACATCAAGAGCCAATCAAAGCCCAGCGTCCGTACCAGCTCCTCACATGCCCTGCGGGTGGGAGACAGAGAGCAAACGGGGTGAACTAATGGTCTACAGCCAGTGTTACCTCTAAAAATGCAGTGGTCCTGGAGCTCAAAGCTTTGAGGATGAGCAGATACAGGAGGAGATTTTAGTCTTACTGAGCATTGACGGTGCACTTCTCTTTGGTGGTGAAGAGCAGTCTGAGCAGGTTGTCCAGCAGTCGGTTTCTCAGCAGGATGAGGTTGGCTGACAGCAGGCCGCCGAAATCATCGTCATTACCTGGAGACACAAGAAATCGTGATATCACTCAGGTAATCAGAGAATGTGTCGTTCATTTTAGTGACCCAAACAGGCTGATACGGCTGACAGCTGAACAAACATGTATCTATTTCACGAGCCAAATATGAACTTAAAATACCTGCTTTTGTATTAAACAATATTTGGCTGCATAAACAAGGGTATTAATAACAATTACAATAATAATAACTTTATATGTATAGCACAGTTCATACAGCAAGTGCAACTCAAAGTGCTTTACATAATGAGAAAACACATATGAAAGACAATTCATAATCACACACAGACACAAACACGCATAAAAAATACGAATACAAAAGGTGTGATATCACTTAATTAAATAAAAGCTACAAAAATAACATTTGAAGCTGTCTGCTGAATCAGTCTCTCCTCCTCTAGAAGACTATTCCAGAGGCGATGGCCGATGACACAGTATTGTTTTATTCAAATTATTATATTATAATCTAATTTTTTTTCGTTATTAACAGTTTCATTCTTGTTTCTTTCTTTTAGATTCAACACACATTTAACAAAGGAAAATCAGAGAGGAAAAACACAAGGATACAAAAATCAACAAGACAGAACAATCATTTCATTATTATATTTAATTTAATATTACCTCCATCGATCTTCTCCTCGTTATTGATTTCCATGACCACAAACTTCTCACACACAGCAAATGTTGGGAGAGTGGAGGAGATGAACTGGCCAAACCTGTGACGAGGAAAACAAAAAGGAAAGTTTTGTTCGGTTTACGTTCCCCAGTTTTTGGAATCAAGTCTATGGTAAACACTAACGAACGCAATATGTGTAATAATCAGGGCTCAAAACTGTTTTTCCAGTGTACATGCACAGGTGTGTGTCACTTTTAAAATGACGTGCACCAAAAGTGAAGTGATACATTTAAAAAATAATGGTAATACAAGTAGCTGGGAACTGAGGAAGAAGACACTGCTGGGTCCAAGTGAATACATCTGTCGATCCATATCCAACTTGAGACTAACTTCACAGCGGTGTGACGATCACAGCTGGCTTGACCACAGTGTTTTATGGTGCTGCTGTTGTGCTGTGCTGCTCTTTCTTTTCTGTTGTGTGTGCATTTTCTCGCCATTTTCTCGCCATTTTCACTGCATGAGAAAACTGACGTGTGAAAAGTGCTAATTGGGTGAATCTTATAGTCAATGCGTGAGATTTTCTGTACCAAGTATGTATTATTTCAAGCCCTAATGATGCTATGCATACACAGCTCCTCTGCTTCTTGTGATCAGCCTATTCCGTCCTTGCTTTATCCTGAGTTAGACGTACAACAAGTTCTCTCCTTGAGAACAGGTATGTCTTCAGGTGTGTTTACCTCAGCAGATCATACGGGTTGGGGAAGCCCTGCAGCAGCAGACTGAGCACGTTGCTGATGGCAGCTACAGTTGGCTGGGACAGCGAGGTGTCTCTCAGGGTCAGCAGCAGCCTTGGGACCAGCTGAAACTCCCGCAGCAGTTTGGCATTTTTAGCCGCCTCACTGTTCAACACAGAAAGTATGAAACACAGTTTAATGGGAGTCATGGTGCCGGTGAAATAATATTATTTATCATTCACTACTTATACACTTTTTTATTCAGGGCATTAAAAAGTTTTGACACTTGCCTGGATTCTGTCAGCAGCTCGATGAAATGCTCAAACAGAGACAGATGGAGCTCGTAGGGAGCGTGGAGCCAGACCTGAGGAGCAGAAGGAGCAGACTGAGACCTCTGCGACACAAGTTGTGTTTGGCAACACAAACTGCTGGCAGAGAGAGAGGTGGCATCTTGGCACAGAGCGGCCCAAATTCTAAAAGGTTCAACAGCCGTGTAAAAAAACTTTCATCCCGTTCGGTCACAGCACCGAGTACATCCCAAAATATACCTGCGACTCACTGCTTCATCAGCCAGACAGATGCTTACGGCTGGTCGGCTGCCAAAAGAGTTATTTCAACTGCTGGACTGCGATTATGCAGTCGAATCTCATTAGTTTGATGAAGAGTGCTTTATTTCATTAGCATTTACTGGCATCTCAGATCCATTTGCCCCCCCCAAGAGCCCTCACCTCAAAGTCACAGAGCAGGTCCTGGAAGGCGGTGGAGTTGGGGATGATGGAGGTCTCATGGCCGCTGTCGACTGTTCCCACCAGAGAGAAGGTGAGGTGGAGGATGTGGCTGTTGAGCAGCGAGCGCTTCTTCTTCAGGAGCATAGCCAGCAGCTGTGAGGAACGGACAAGAGTAAAAATAATTCAGTAGTCATATTTTATTTCATTTTTAATGTCAGGTCACATTTTTTTTAATCCACCAAACATATTTGCTTTCAGTTGTGATTATGCAGTCCAGGAAATTAACAGTAGTAGTAGTAAGATGGCAGCCATGATGGCACTACAACATCCTCAAGAACTTATTTAAAAGGTTCTGTATGTAACTTTGGAGCTGCCCCCTAACAGTCGACCTAACGTTATTCGACCAGAAACGTCATTAGTCAGCAAGATTTCATTGGTCGCTCAGTTGCATAATTTTTTTTAAGAAACTCTATCAGGAGCTGCGCCTTGTCAAAATAAATCAAACCTATATGACTGGACCATGTGGGACTTTAATTTGAAAGGACAGACACAGGAAGTGTCCAGGCTCAGCAGTCAGACAGCAGTCAGGTTAATTTCCAGGGCTGGTACCTGCGGTTATTCCACAGGCTAGTTAATAACATGTGGGGCAGGAAATCCAAAGTGTGGGATCATTTTGAGAAGGTGAAGGACCAACCCAAGGTGATATGTAAACTCATCTTCATTGGTCCACTACAAACATGACGTATCATGTGAAACATGGAAGTAGCTACATGCCCATTAGCCCACAGCGTCATTAACAGGCGGCTCGCTCAGTGTGTGACGTGCACTTGGAGATAAAATATAGGCCTATATTAATGAAGGTTCATTAGTACGGTTTGTATTTCTCTGTAATGTAGCACAGTGTTAACAATGTTACTGAGACTATTCTTTCTCACACCTTCAACTCAAACCACCAACAGTCATTACATTAATATCATAAACATGCAGGCGACTTGTCGACTAATGGCCCTACATGACGACTATTGTTAGACTAGGAAAATTCTTAGTCGGGGGGCAGCCCTAGTTTCTACAGTTCATTTTGAACATTGGCTCCATGACGCTAGGTAGCTCATTGTTTGCAAAGTCCGTTATAAGCTAACGTTACGAGGCAACAGACGGCAAATTTACAGTATGCAGTTCAGCAAAACAAAAAACTCAAAACTGTATATTACTTTGACAAAGCTGTAAATCACTCTTTATGGATAAAGTAACAACTGAATACATAAAATAAAGTTTGGAAACTAATTTAAAGTGTAGACTTGTCTCTGACCTGGTAGCCTTTGATGCGCTCCATTTCCTTACTGGCCAGCGGGTTGCTCTTCACAACACACACCAAAGCTTTGACAGCTGCGTACAGCCCCTCCACATCTGATGCCATGGCAACCAGGCCCAAAATGGCCGCAGCCCCGCCAACATACTGCAGGTTGGTGGCCACGGGTTTGGCCACAAAGGCACGGACACCTGCAAGGGTAAAAGGAGGAAAATGTGTGTTTTCTTTTAGTAAAGCTGCAGGAAATATGACAGTTTAAAGTTTATTAGTTTGGTCACAGACTTAGTTTACCTAAATATCCAATGACGGCGGCGCCGATGGTACGCGCTGGTCCGTTGAGGTGGCCAGCGGCGTTATGAATGAGCTTGACTGGAGTGGCGTTTTCGTGAGAGGACACAGTGAGCTACAGAGGAAGAAGAGAAGAGGTTCGGTAAAAACATCCCAACCAAAACACACACAGCCAGTCTTAAGGCACGACGCCAATCCCTCTCACTATCAACGTTCTGCATGATGTTCTCATTTGTACGTCCTCTTTGCTTATAGACTGTTTTGTTTTGTTGTGTTTAGATATGGTTGTTTCAGGAGCATCAGAATTAAGTGTTGCAGGCTGCAGTCTTGTATCACAGTCTGAACTTTCTAAAAGGCTCTTATTCCGCCTGCTAGAATGAAATATGGGACCAATTAAGCAAGTCAAGAGGAAACGAGGCACCACACTCTGCTGCTCTACAGAAAAACACCGCACTTGTGGAGCTCTATTTATTCACTTTAACATGATGGCCAATTTAGCAGGTGAAGAAGGTGTGAAAAAGACTCTTAATGTGGCGTTTCTTTTAGTTTTAATGAGAAAGAAGTGATAAATTCACAGTCTGTATCTTTATTAAAAAACTCCCATGTATTGTCTTCACTGCTGGCACTACGCTCCGCTCTCTTGCTATCCTCCAACAGGTCCCTGCGGCGGCAGAAATGCTGCCTCTGCACTTCTCTGCCGTTTGCTTGCTGCGAGTTGCCGCGGGCCGGGGCTTAGCAGGGAGAGCCGAGCAGGCTGGGAAATAACTTGACAGGTGGGGAGCGAGATAAGGGCGGAGGAGGGAGCTCATTTGGAGCTCAAACACACACATAATAGGATGGTGTGTTCCTTACTCTAAATGCATATATGTGAATGAACAGATTGACAGCACATTATCAGTAGAGGAGTGAGCTTGACCTTTGCACGCCACGATGCAGCTGCACATACGCCTGTTAAAGTGTGTGAGTGTGTGTAAACATTTATAAATGGAGAGTTAGCGATAGAAACCTCCACAACATCTTTTATGGGTGTTTATTTATTATTTAGGATCTTTTTTATCTGCAAACTTTGCAGTTTTGCTAAAGGTCCTCGCTGAACCATCACCGCTCTCAGCGCTGCGGGGAAAGAGCTGTTTCTTTTTTCAGTCAGTTACATCAGTCAGACATGATGTAATATAAGTCAGTGAGCTCAAGACTCCGCTCAGTCAGACTCCACCTTTCTCCCAGGGGAGGCTCTCTCAGTAAAACTTTAGGAAAGTAGATTTGCTACTGAAAATAAGAGCTCACAACGTTTGACAGTATTTCAGGCAAACTGAAGAAAATCTGCAAAAGCTTTTTGGCACTTTTAAAAAAGAGTAAATTCAGAGTTTCGTTTTGGATGTTACTAAGTCGGATAAAATTAGTCACAGGGCTGTACGATATGAGGAAATTATGTTTGTTGAATTGTGATAACAATATTGCAGAAATACAACACAAATACAACTAATTGCTTGTTTAATAAAAAGTAAAAGGTAAATATTCCTAACATTCTTTTATTTAACAAATTTAACTGAGCATAAACGGCACATATTAAATAAAGAAAAACAGCTACATTTTAAAGTGCAGTTTTCTGCTTAGCTCAAAAAATCTAAATCGCATTCTTTAGCAATGTGTTGACATCGCAATGACGATAAAAAAATGATTCATTGCACAGCCCGAATTTGTAGATTGTTAATCAAACTCTTAAGCAGGATTTATACTGGTGTATCAGCTGGATGCAGAAACTACACTGCAGTGTACACACGTGACCTACACCGTTATGAGCATTTATACTTGTGCGGTGGTGTGTCTGTGTCACTCTGCAGTTACACCTCCAAAACACTAGTTAGCGACGGGGTTTCTGTGAAGAGCTGTAAAGTTTAGTTGATTCAAAACACACATTAAACACACCCAAAAACATGGTTTAATAGACACAATGTCAAACATAAGTACACAAGTCAACTTCACTATAACTCGCAGCATTCACAGACAAACACTTGTCTTTATCTGGACACATTTGCCCCACAAATACAACATGCTAATGTTTTTAGCACAAGCCTATGGCATTTTACATTGTATAAATTAGCCTAGCAGACTTTTCCTCTACTCATATGAAGCCAGCAGCAACATTTAACAAAGGTAACGTTACAAAATTCAGCTCCGTTACAGCTCACAAGGTTGACCGACAAAACAACTGTCTTATACTAAACATGTTTTCCAAACATATACAAAATGCTAACATTATTAGCACAAGCCAATGGCATTTTATATTGTATAAATTAGCCTAGCAGCTAGCAGAGATTTCCTCTGCTCATATGAAGCCAGGATAAATCACACACGACTTAAAATGCTATTTTTGTGGAGGCTTTATTGTCTTCACAATTTATTGTTTCTTATCCGTGAAATTAAAGTAAATAAAAGCTTTGTTTCCACTGAAGGAAATGGTTTCAGCTTACAGAAACAGACAGGAGGTCTACGTTGCTGTGACATGTAGTTTAAGTTTTTGGGCCTTTACTTTATAATATTTCTGACAATAAACCAGATAACGCCCTTTTTAAGGAGAAAATGTATTAACTATTCCAAAGTGCAGCTTTTGGGAGTGAGCCAGCAAATGTTATACCAATAATCATATTTTGGATACACTCGTTCTCCATTTCTATTTTCAAAACAGCTCCAGTCTTTGTGTTGCTTTCAGCCCATTCATCTCAGTCTCACTTCTTAAGTCTCCAGACTTGCTTATGACATGAAAGGGAATCTGAAAGTTCCAAAAAATGTGAATTTTCCGATTCCCTTTTATCTAAGGACAAGCACTGCAACAAACGAACATACATACATAAACATGAAATGAATCCCACTGAGCAGAGGTTTGTCTGACCTGTTTGGCGATGGCTTTGCTGTCCAGTTTGTTGTAGACTTTCCTGATCTTGGCCACAGTGAGAGTGGAGACAGAGAGCGCATAAAGACTGAAGGACACCTTCTCCTCTGGTACCAACGCCACCGGGGAGGCAGGTGCTACTTCTGTCTTTGAGTCTTTACCTGGGATAATAAAAGGTATAAAGATAAAAGTAAGACTTATATTGACAGATGTGTGAGGAGAGGTGATAAAATAACAAAGAATAAAGGAAGGACAGTTTATAGAGGACCGATAAAAAACAAAGAAGAAAGTAGACCACAATTCAAGAGCAAACTTTTCAAGGTTTCAAGAGGACCACTCACAGGGCAGGTAGACGGCCTGGAAGCTGCCCACGTAGTTGGGTCCCAGTTCATAGATGGCGGCGACGCTGGTGGCAGGCAGGACCTCCTCCAGGAAGTGGCTGGGCCCCAGACGCCACACCAGGCTGGAGAGCTGGCGCTGGGCAGGCGGCGTCCCCACGTACCCGTACACAGTGCTCAGCACAGGAGGGTTGGTGGAGCCGGAGCCGCCCGGTGCACTGTGGACGTAGTGGAGCTGGAGGAGAGAAGGGGAGGATGACTTCAATAGGGATTCATCACGTTTCACCCCATATTATTTCAGGGGTTCTGGTGTAACCAGCAGATAACGAAAAACAGATATACAAGCCAAGACTTCCTCTTTAGTCAGTGTTCACAGTCTGATTAGCAACTCAGGAGGCGAGAAAGGAGCTGACAGAGTTGAGAGATAATGTCTTTAACCGGATTGTTTCACAAGTAGCCCGTTTTAAATAAGCTAGCTAATGAAAGCTAACAAGCTAATAAAAAGCTGGACTGTCCTCTGACGACAGCCGATGAGTTCTGAGGTTGAATTTCGTCCGATGCGTCCCGCCTCTTTTGCTCTCCTAACAGACTGTTTACCTCCAACCAAAGCCCACTCAAGCGTGACTGGTCGATACTACTCAGACTACAAACGGAAACCAGAACACTTTCGATACCAAAACCTTTCCCAGTTGCCGACAGATTCTGCATTCACATGCAGATACTTGTTTACAGATATTATTTGTGTTATACCAGAGTGAGCTAAACTATTTACTCTCAGGCAACATCTTAATTTTTGCACTTCATTACAACAGCAGAATAATAAGAATTAACTATCTTTAATAAAAGTAATGTTATATATCATTGCAATATTTTTGGGTTTTAGGCTATTGGTCAAACAAAACAAGATATCTGAAGACAATCTGAGCCCTTAGAACTCAACGATGCCCATTTTTTGCAACAGTACTGACCAGAGCATTATTTGAGTAAGCCAAGACAATGATTATAACAGTAAAACATGAGGAAAATTGTTATTGGTTGGAGCCTTTGATGAGACACAACAGATCTGGCTTTTTACTACATGATTATTGTGGCCAGATGAATTCACGATAACGACGTTACTGCAATACTATGGAAACTTTGGAAACAAAAATCTATCAGTCAAATTATGTTTTACCTTTGTTTAATGTGCCTTTTGTCTTTTTTTAAATAAACGGATTACACTCAAAATACGGGCGTAGAGAGGTGGAGAGGAAGACAAAGCAAGAATGGAAAGAAATGGAAATGAGTTAACAATCACTTATTTATACCACATTATCATCTGCGTATTATTAACATATCAATATTTTGTTCTTTTATAGATATCACAGTTGTCGTCAATAGCATCACAACACACCTAAAACACAACAGTGGTTAATGCAGAGCACCTATAACAATGGGTGTACAGAAAGTTAAGGTTCAAATGCAGCCAACAAATACTGTTTGTGCTCATTATAAAAAAAAACAATGCTAGAGATGTGTAAATCTGAAGTCAGCATGCATTAGTTTTATGGTGGCAAAAAGCTGCACAATGTAACGTCTATTCGTTATTCATACATAATCAGTTTAAGGGCTGATTATTGAGTAATTAATAAAATCTACCATCGTTCTTGTTACTGGGTAAATGATTTTTTTTAAAGGGCCCTGAAGGAATCCTTAGAGACCGAATACTTATGAGATTTGTCCTTCACAGACACCCATTCCCAGAGGGCAAAAAACAAAACCACAAGTACACCCTGACATGCACACAGACCCATAAGATACATACGAGCGGCTTGTTGTTTCCTGTGTGAGGGCCTAGGCAGGAAATGAAGCTGTCGTTATCAGCAGAGCTGAGAGGAAGCTGAGACTTGTGGTCTGCCGAGCCGTTTCCCTGCTCTGCTCTCTAATCTCAGGGGAATCTAAAGTCACTAAACCGCAAGCCACATCACAGCGAGCTGGCGGCTGTGCTGCAGGGCCGCTGTGTAAAGCCTGGTTCATGTTTATGTATGTCTGCGCTTCTCTTTATTAAAACAGTGGTCAGTGTCCTGAGTGTTTTGAGCTAATTGTTCCATTTTTGTATTTCCCATCACGAAGGCTTCACTCCACAGCAGACGACCTCTGATTCAGTTACTTGCTGGCTGATGCTATTACCAATAATATCAGCACTGTGTCATCCAGTGACTCCACACACCCACTCAGTCTCAGCTGCTTTATATAGCGGTCGTCTTTAAAAACAGATTTCAGTATATGTGGGGAGATCAGCCGCATACCTACTCTGTGTATTTCTATACACATGTCCATCTATATTGTATGATACCAAGAAGAAGAAACAATGTACAACAGCATATTCTGAACAGCCCTTAAATAGCAAATTGTTCCTAACAAGCTGAAAAAACAAACGTTAAAGGTTAAGCTCAGTGTGTCTCGTATCTTAAAACTTAGCGGTGGTAATGCTACCTGCAGGCAGTGACTCTCCTCAGCAGCAGAGAGGACAGGAGGACTGATACTGACTGATGCTGATGTTGATTTATGTTGTTTATTCTTTCTAAACCTCACTCCGTATTGTGATGTCAGGAATATGATTGATTTTACTGACATTTTTATTTTGTTTCCAGTGAGATATTGAGTTTATATTGTGACTTTGCTGTTTTAATAATACTGTTGCTGCTCTGGAAACAACATGTCGTTATAAAATATTCAGTTTTAATCCTGTTGTGAATTTATTCTGTGTTTTCCCTGAGAATCTCTTTCACATACTAGCAATACTTCGTACTGTAACTGAAACATCCCCAAGCAAACCAAATCAAAAATCAGAATCGGGACCTTGTGAATCAAAATCTAATCCAGTCAGGAAACCAGTGGTGATATCCTGCCCTATAATCAATTCATCAAATACACCAAATATTCTTCAGTTCAAGGTTGTCAGGTGTGATGATATGTTGCTTATCTCTGTTTTATTTTTACTGTACACTGGGTGTCTTTGGGTTTTAGGCTGTTAATCTGAAGAATATGAAAGCATGTCCTCAGGTTTTATCAATGTGTGATGAACCGTTTTCACTTTGTTTGAAAACTGAAACTAGAAATGATTTACCCAAATTATTGTATAGATAAATCACTTTTGAAATTACTTAAAGCCCAATTTTGGAATCTGTAAACTGCACACAACTGTACATAGATGATATAACAATGAGATATTTCCAATCAATACTCTGTCAGCACTCAGTCTGTAACCTTACCTTGACGGTGTTGATGAGCTGGCCGTCGATGTACAGCGTGGCCATGCTGTTCTTCAGCATGCCTTTGCTCATGACCAGCACCAGGTGGTGCCACTGGCCCTCCGCGATCAGCTCGCCGCAGCGGAAACGAGCACAGCAGGGCAGGATCTCATAGAAGGAGGCTTCTTCACTCGACTCATCCGCTGCTTGATGGGGGGAGGGAGGGAGGAGGGGAGAGAGGGAAGCAGGGGGGCAGTATCGATGAGTCAGAGGGAGAGGGCGGACATTAAACATGACCTCTGGGTTACTGACGGTAATCCCACAAGGGACGGCTTTATGAAGTGGAACAGATATGCAGACTTCTCCCCTCCTTTGCCCCCCCAACCCAGCACACATTAACATGACAACACTTTTAAAGATATGAACTTTTAAACACAACATAAAAACAGTTTCTAGATTCAAATAAACACTGAGATGTGAAGTCCCTTGGCTGAGAACATCCACTATATAATATTCTATCAGCACTGATATTTATTTATAACTCAGGCAAGTTTAAAGCCTGGCTCCAGAGTATTTTCTTGACAAATAACTTAATTTTGTGCTCAAAGTCAAAAAGAGAATGTTGTTGCTAAGATGGGAAGATGATGCATGACTATAGTAGGATCTGCAGTTTATGCGTCATCCTCCAAGCAGGCACAGGTGCACTGTGTCTGCTTGTGTCTGAGTGGCTAACCAATAAACATCGTTGTGAGCTAGCTAGTCATCATCGTGAGCACAAACCCACACTGAGCCATGACTCTGATGAATTACCTTGTTCATGAGCACACACCAACTGAGCCAAAGAACGAGTTGAGAGCTGACGAACAGCAAAAGGCACTTTTGTGATGGTTTATATGACTGTGGCATGTAACAGAGTTTATTTGTTCTTATATCACAAAAATATTGGAAGAGAGCTCGTAGACCAAAGCCACCTCGCTGATGTCCCAGTGCACATCTCCAGCTGGGGTTGGGGTGGGTGTGGCACTGGCTCTGCAGGTTGAGAAGCCAAAGAGGTACCGGCAGTGTGGCCCAAAATGTGGGCCGTTGGCCCAGTCTATACCAGTGGTTCCCAACTGGTTCAGCCACGGGGTCCAAACTTCTTCTTAGTCATTAGCTAAAGGTCCGCTCAGTTTAATATATTCAGCGTCATACTTGTGTTTGGACATGTTGTCAAGCTTGTTTTTCGTCTCTGTTAAGCGGCTGTCCATTAGTCACTCACTCTACAGCAGGAAACTGCACTTCAAAATAAAAGCTCTGTGCTGGAAATTCACTGCCTTCCAAAAGAAAGTGTGATTTTTAAAAACTTAACAAGTTCACAAGTCACTTGCGGTCCATTCAGAATGGACCCAAAACCCATTATTGGACTGCAACCCCACCAGTTGGGAACCACTGGTCTATACCATCTGATAACCCCCATCTTACTGGGGTCCATGTTGTTGGGTGATGGACATGGAAAACAAAAATGACATGTACATTTCAATGGCAATGTGGGTGCCATGGTAACATTCATGGAGTATGTCGAAAACTGTTAACCACACCCCCATTCTCTGTTTGAGAAAGACAGGAAGTAACACTGACTCGAGTAAAGCTTTAAAACTGACCACATACACGTGACCAAACCACTGAAAAACCAAACTGTATTTCTTTGTCGGGTTTAAATTAACACAGTAAATATCTCAATGCCTCAGAGTCGTCTGTAATTGTTTACATCCCTCATGGCAGAGTCGCCACCATGACTCATACCAAAACCAAACTGAGCTAATTTTTCATTCATATCTACTCTGCTGATGATCTGGACTCCATCTGATGCAGTGAATGAAACTTCACAGCTGTACTCACAGTAGGTCTGCAGCAGCTCCTCCTTGGTGGAGACAGTGAGCGAGCGGTCTTTGGCAGACAGCACCACTGCCAGGCAGACGTAGTGCTGCTCCGAGGACGTGGCTCTGCGGACGATGGTCAGCAGTCGCACTGGGTGGGCCTGAGGAGCTGTGCTGAAACGCTCCACGCAGAACCAGGTGGAGTAGCTGAGGCCTGACGGAGGAGGGAACAAGCGCTCTCCTGGAGGTGAAAGAAAAAGAGTAATGATTTTTAATATTTCATAAGTTCAGACTACAATGTTTTTGTCAACTACAGCATGGTCTGCTCATCACAATGCTTTCTAGGCTGCATCCACAACTTTGCTCTGGGACCAAAACAACATGAACTGACCCAAGCGAGGAGCTATAAAACAAAACATGTAAATCTTGATACTGAAACACTGAACTGTGGGAAATATGTCACACACATTCTGGCCTTCAGGACCACTGGTGAGAACACCATATTGGCTTTCCACCATGTTTGCCTGTGAGACATTTTCACTCATCTGCTGAGTGCCACAGATATTGTCATTTTTGGACAGACTGCGTGTTTACTCTTGTTTTGTTGCTGCCGGCAGCTACTTTATATTACAGCCAACACGGAGCTGGAATTGTCCACAGTTTCTACAGTGATGTGAATTTTATTCATGCATTACAGCTGCCTGGCTTTATTGAGTTTAATACTGCCACTTTCACTTTATCTTAATGTAATCTGTGATCTTGAATATTATGTTTACTTTGTTCTTTTGGGGTGAAACATCAGTAAGCCTCCTGAGTCAACTTATCTAACCTCTACAAGTCATTCATTACTTTTCTGGCTTATCACTGTGTTTTCCACAAGTTTGTAATCACTTAACTTAAGTGCATTATCTCTGGCAAATAAACCAAACTGAATTAGACCAGTATTTACACAGAATAGCTTCTCGTCAGACATTTTGCAGAACAGCACCATGACGGGAGACTCTACAAAAGGATTGCGCAGCTTTTGCTAAATGTGCACAAATAGGACAGGAAGAAAGTCTGCAATCCACAACCCACAAAGGATGGGGGTCATTGGGGGGTTCACTGCAGTCAGAAAGACGTCACTGCTGCCCGGCTAAGGAGATCTATCTCTGACGTGGCTTGGTGTGGCATGACACATCTAAACTGATGACGGAAACAAAAATCTGCATGGCATGTATTTACTCGGTGCAGCCAAGAGTGACAACAGATTAAGGGTACAAGACTTTCCCGTGATCATGGTGATAGTGATTGTAGCCGGGCAAAGTCATCGTGGACCTGTAGCTTGGGATCTGAAAATGTCTTTTTCTTTTCTCTCTGCCTTCTACGGGCAGCATTGGATAACTGTAATCATATGCAAACTAAGGGCAAACTGCACTCAGCTGCAAAACTTTATGGGTATATTTCAGGTATAATATCACTGGCACAGCTATCTCTGTGAATCAGACCTTGAGATGGGCAGATAGCAGTTGCAAGTGATGCACAATTCACAGTGCGATCAGCGGCCGCAATCTGTTCTTTGAGAAATCACCCCTGTGTGTGAAGAAAAGATCTAAACTCAGCCTTCAGGGCAGAGCTGGGAAGACAATGTCTTTGCTCCAATCAAAAAGAGCAAACAAAACAATATAGAGCCATATGAGAATAAGTCGCACTGTGTCGGACTGAGCTGCCAAAACCTTACGGCAGAAATGAGTCTTTGAGAAACATAGTCCTGCAGCTCGCTGAGCTAACACCTCACAGCACTGCAGACTCACTGTGCCTCAGGATCAGGCTGTCACTCAACAGGTTATCAGACTGGACCAAATTAAAATTGGCCAGAATACCAGAATTCACTGTCATGCTGGCACGCTACCATCTGCTCCGAGCCAGAGGAGCGAGGATTGATTTTTGTATTTGGCCTTACTGCAGGACAGACACAACCACAAGCTAAATGCGAGTTTGCTGATACCATTAATTGTTATTTTGCAGAGCTGACTGTGGACTTGTGGGAACGGGATTACAGAAGAAGAAAAGAAATGTTGCAGGAGAAGCTGCTGCAAGAACAAAGGCACTGTGATGAAAACAGGTTTGAGGGAATACATCTTGTGTGTATCAGTAGACGGCTGATACAACAGAGGCGCTGTGAGCAGACTGAGAATATTTCTGATGAATGAGCGGCTTGATGATGTCATCCAAGGATATGGGTCAGATAGGAGCGTGTTAGGGGAGGAAAGAAGGGGAGGAAGGAGGAGGGGAGGGAACACGTAAAGGATAGAAGAGGAAAGACAAAAACGGACTGAGGGCTGGAGACGGAGATGAGAGATGAAAAGGACAGAGAAAAGGGAAGATGTGAGTGACAGGAAGAAACGAGGGAGGAAAAGAGCAGGGTCTATAAATAGTGTTGGGTGACTGGCTGGAGAAGACAGGAGGAGGAGAGCGTGGGGTGGATGAGTGCAGAGGGAGCAGATGAATAGGTAAACAGATGGAGAATGATAGTAATGTATGAGTGGATGAGGGGGGGGGGTCGATTAGGAGAGGAGAGGAGAGAAGAGAGGCGAGGAAAGGAAAGGAAAGGAAAGGAAAGGAAAGGAAAGGAAAGGAAAGGAAAGGAAAGGAAAGGAAAGGAAAAGTGAGGAATAGAGAGGAGAGAAAACAACAGGGCAAGTGGCAAGAGGGAAGGGAGAACAGAAGGATAGGATGGGATAGAAAAGGGAGGACGTTAGGATGGGATACAATAGGATAGGACAGGATAGGATAGGATGGGATATGGTAGTGTAGGGTAGGGTGGGGCAGGGTAGGGCAGGATCAGCTGGGATGGGATAGGAAAGGATAGGAAAGGATAGGATAGGATAGGATAGGATAGGATAGGGTAGGGTAGGGTAGGGTAGGGTAGGATATGTAAGAATAGGATAGGATAGGTTAGGAGAGGAGAGGAGAGGAGAGGAGAGGAGAGGAGAAGAGAGGAGAGGAGAGGAGAGGAGAGGAGAGGAGAGGAGAGGAGAGGAGAGGAGAGGAGAGGATTCTAGCTGTGCTTCATAAATACTAAATGAGGCTACAGACCAGAAACCCAACCATAACGTCACAGATTAATTTTATCTCTGCCTTCAGGTCTTTCAGGTTGGGCTGTTTGGGTTTTAGGTGTTGTAGTTTTTTCTTTCCCATGCACAGATGATGAAAACAGAGAACATCAGAAAAGATACACTCTTTGTGTGTAAGATGAAAAAAATCCTGAGAGATTTAAAAGAAAAAATGCCCCAAGAAGATGAAAGAAAGAGAATCAAGAGGAACGCAGGTGATCTGGGGAAAACAAAAGGAAGTGATGAGGACGATGGTGCACAAAGACAACACTACTAACAAGCTAACATAAGGATGGGAGTGGTGTGCGCAGTAAAACATTTAAGAAATGGGGCGAAATGTGCATGTTAGTGTTCAAAGAGGGAGCTGATGTGTTTCATGTGTGTGTTTCAGTGAGTTAAGATTAACAACAGGTGGGATGTGCAGCAGGCTTCAAACAGAATCCATTCCTCCTCTTTCACTGCTCCAGTAAAGAAAAGTTTTTATACCTCGATCACTTCTGAAACAACGATGGAACATGGTGATACCACAGGGACAAGAAAAAACTAATTTTGCCAACTGTCGCTTTGTCGTCTGCCAAACTGGCTGGTAAAGTGACAAATATGTACCAGACATTGGCTGTTGGTTGGTGGTTGAATCCCACCCTGGTATTAAAATACTTTCCCATGGTGTCGCACTGTTCTCCTGTTTGAGGAAAAGGAAGAGCCAAATAAAGTGGGCCGACAATCTGACACCAAGTCACTGCTAAACATCAACTCAGAATTCTTCTAATAGTTTCCTACTGTGTATTTTGGTGGAAAAAGACTGGATGGACCTAATGTTTACCAAGTGAAGGAGTGGAGCATCTGGATTCAAACATGTCTGCATTCAGGTTCAACTACATATATCCTCCTGAGACCCAAAGTTTTGTTTGGTTCGCATTCTTAATTTCTCCTAGCTATTAGAGATCAGTAGGACATGATAAGTATAAAAAACTTAACATTGTCAACAATAATAAAGTCCAATTGTCCACAAACAAGACAACAAAAAAGACCCATTGTCCTCAAATGAGACAACAATTAGGTCCCAATTTCTACAAATAAGTACTTCCTGATTAACAGCGTCTTGGCTTGTTACTGTTGCTGAAATTGGTCAAATTTTCAAAAAAAATTTAGATAATTTTTTGGGCATTTTGCCTTTAATTAATAGGACAGTTAAGCATGAAAGGGGGAGAGAGAGAGAGGGAACGACATGCAGCGAAGGGCCGCAGGCTGGAATCAAGCCCAGGCTGCTGCGACGAAGCCTTTGTACACGGGGCGCCTGCTCTATCCACTGACGCCCCTCAATTATAAAATTTGACCAGGTTTTGTACCTTGTCCACTTTTGTGGACAAGGTACTGACTTGGCAGAGATGGCTGCCATCCTGTTTTTACATGGATTAGTGTATTGTGGTCTTACTACCACTAGATGGCACATGAAGGTGTCCACGAATGAGGACAACAAGTCTAATTTAAGTAGAAGTCAGGTTCAGCTAGACCTTTCCAAAGTGCTGGCACAATGCTACAACAAAGTGTGCGGTTCCTCACACACAGACTAACTTTTGACTGTTGACTAAAAACCGCTGGCTTTCATGTTAACTGCTCAGCTCCTCCTCTGTTTAGTTTGGATGACGCACACCAGGGGTTTAAATTGGTTTTGGGCTACATGGCTGTTTTCCCCTAATGGGTACTGGCAACAACTTTTTACATCAGTGATTTTCTGCTGGTCTTTACTTTATGGTCTGGTACCATTACAAGTGGACCACAAGCCTATGCGTCAACATGATCAAAAAATATATATTTCGAGGGACCATGTCACACCGCACAGCTGGTGTCTGCTCAGTGAGTCTGTGGGTCAGGTGACCTCTGATGCCCCAACAGTTTGTTGTCTGCGAGTAGCAAAGGTTGAGAGCTACAGTAGCTCCATAGTACGGTGAAGTGCAACCCAGCCTGGCTAAAATATAGTCAGGTTTCCAGCCCAATTGCAGGGCAAATTTTAACTGCAAAATCAAATGCAAATTTATGCACTTTTTCATCCACTACTGTTATGCAAATACTGAGGGTTGGTTCATCAAAACAGACATTAACTCTCCAGTCAGGTGCCATTAAACCGCTGCACAAGGAGACAGTAGACGTACAATAAAGTGAAGCACACTGGAAAATAGAAACAGAGTTTTGAACAACAAATAATACAACTTTGTGCTCTTGGAATAGCTGGTAACAGGTAACAGCCCCGTGTGCAGGCCGCATAGACTGTATTCATAACAAATACACAACAATAATGTAAATAAGCAGCGCTAATTAATCAGTCAATGAGAATGTGTGTGTGGGGGCATAAAAACAACCCATCGCCTGGCACTGGCACACGTGAGGTCACAAACAGAGGGCTCGGCAGGGACGCAGCAAGTGAACACACTGTCTGCGGTCATTTTGACTCAAACAGGTGACACGCTTTACGTTGTCAAACCTGCCACCAGCGATTTGACCAGCTGAGTCACAGGTGAAACTATCAGCCGGGTCGAGTCGAGGTCAGACCGGTCAGTTCACACCACTGCAACTTTTCTCTGCAACGTTCTAAAGCAGTTTTGTTTATTGCCAGTCATTGCTCTGAACTGGACTCTACATGTCACTGTTAGTTCACCAACGAGTCCTGTAAGTAGTCATTATGTCTCTGTACTTGAAGATGAAATGCAGAGAATAAGTTGGTAACCACTGCTCTACGTTAACCTAGCGCAATGAAAAGCACTCACCTGTTCCCATCCCGCTCAGCACGGCTCCATCGCTGACACCTGAGGCGTTGGTGTTGTTGGTGGGAGCATTGTGGGGCGCCAGGCTGGGCAGAAACAGGCACCTGCGCGGGACAACAGAGGACAGATAAATGAGTGTTATCTGTGGAAACAGCTGTGACAGATACAAAACATGTTGTCAGCTTACATGTGTAGTTATTGTAAAGGAGAATTACTGCTGCAGTCTGGCTCCATCCCTGGGATCAACTAATAGAAAGACTCTGCCGAGGTTACAAAGAACAGTCTGGTAATTCAAGCGCCGGAGACACAGAAGCTTTGTATTATAATATGGAAATCTCAACTGCCTAACACTCAAGGATTAATAATGTATGAGAGCAGGATAGAGGTAGGATGAAAGCATACATTCAGGCCGCTTTTTCAAAAGGGAATCTGCTCGTACGCAGTCAGCTGCAGCCCTCGCATTATGGCTCAGGTCAGTGCTAATACTACGACAATTAACAGATTATGACTGCAGAGAGATAAGAAAAGTAAAAGGTTTAAAAGTCTCCAGTAAGCTCTGTGCTAACACAACGGATTTTATTTTGTTTGATAAACGTCTGATGTCTGTATGAACTGTCATCCAGTTCTTCAAGGACTTCTAGAGCGGACAAAGACTGACAATCATTCCACTAAATTACAGAGAATTTGACTCGTGAGTCGGCGTCGTGTTTTGCTGACTCACTGCCTCTCGGAGAAGGTGCTGTTTTCTCCTCTCTAATCATCCTGAACCAGCGCTGAGGACACCGGTGCTCTTGGAAATGGACATGGGGATTTGTTTTTGGTTTTGGTCAATATTTAAACACAAAGGCTACGTTAACATCACCAGCGACTTTTTTACACTTATGTGACACACATCTGGTTTTAGTGTGATCACAGAAATCAGATTTTTACAATACAGGCTGGAGGAGGCAGCTGACATTGTGTGAGAGTCAGGGTACACCTTGGACAGGTCACCAGACTATCACAGGGCTGACACATAGAGACAGACAACCATTCACACTCACATTCACACCTACGGACAATTTAGAGTCACCAGTTAACCTGCATGTCTTTGGACTGTGGGAGGAAGCTGGAGCACCCGGAGAAAACCCACACTGACACGGGGAGAACATGAAAACTTCGCACAAAAGGGCTCCTCCTCCCTGGGTTTGAACCAGAAACCCTCTTGCTGTGAGGCGACAATGCTAGCCACTGCACCACTGTGCCGACAAAAGACCTCAAAACAGCAGAAGGTCAGAATCTGGATAACTAGATATCTAGACAGGCAATAAAGGGTTAAAAATTTAGCTACTATATCAGTATGCCTTATGAACTCCTCTCAGTGATACTACAGGATGTGACTTTTTGAATGTCAGGCACTGAAAACTAAGCCAATCTCAAAGAAATAATAAATAATATAATAATAATCCTTCTAGCTTACAAGATCTAAAAAGACAGCAATGCTTGGGTCAGTTTTCTTCTGTAATTCCTTCCAGGAAAGAAAGCCAAACTGCAGCAATAATTCAGCACAAATCAGATTAAAAAATGAGCGCTCCTCCTGCAGTGCAACCCATTTCAATTCGGACTTCCCTACATTGTGAGTGGCAGTAATAAACTCAATGGCCCTCCTGAACTATTTAACTTTAAAAATCTTTCTGAACGTCACAAATATATAATGATATATAAGTTTTAAAAGCGACTCAGGCATGTCCTAGAACAGCCAGACATTAGCGCACTTACTGGTACAAACACAGCGTTTGTTGTGTTGGGACTGAGTTAAAATAGACTACAGTGTGTGTGTTTACTATATAAAGGAACATGTCACCCAGTGCAACAGTTCGGCTCATTGGTGTTTTTTTTTTTTTGTAATCAGTAATTTTTCTTGTTTTCTTTTTAACAGAGAAAGCAGCATTAATGGGATACATCACATGGCTGTATAAATCTGCAGAAAAAGGGCCCAAGGACTGAAGAGGCCACACAGCCAAATTAAATTAATCAATAAATTAATTAAATAATCATTGACATGAAAATAACGAGTGTCACGTGAAATATTTCTAAATAAACTGTAAGGATTCAGCCAGTATGTGATCATACAGTTATATCAGGGACCTGTAATGAAGGTTAACATAAGCCTACAGGAGAGACCCTCATGTGCAGCCACAGTACAGAGTTGGGAGAACAACATCCTGGCTGTCAATAAGGTGGTCGCCTTCCATTCTGTTATAATAAGTTTTCTCCCCAGCACGAGGGATGTCTGGACCCAGTCTGCCAGTTTGGGGTGCAGGCAAGGGTTTAAGAGGGACAGGATCACACAGAGCAAACAAGCTCGGGCAGAATGGGACGTCTAATTTAAGGATCATTCTGATATTCTCTTGTATGGGGCAGGACCACAACGTGTGGAGGAGTGTGCCAACGCTCTCCAAACACCTCCAGCAATTAGGGCTCTCTCTTAATTTCACCCTAAAAAACCTTGCAGGGGACTGATTCACCCTGTCTGAACTGCACTAGTCTTTATTTTAAGTTCCTGGGATGTTTTCTTTCAGTTCTTTCAAATGTTGTTCAATTGCTGCTCTGTGAATGTTGAGTTAAGATTATTCTCCCAGGCGGACGTCAGATTAGAGACCTGATTGCCAAAACCGTTAAGCAACATGGAGCAGTACTTTGATGCCTCATGGCCAGCACCAAATATTTTAACCACATTAGAGAGAATGTCAGAGCCTGGCAGGGAAGGCGTAGTGGACCCGAATGTTTGAGTTTGGAGATGTCTAATTTAAAGAGATATTGCCAAAACTGCTGCTGTTTTTAATAGTGTTTGGACAACACTGGAGCTCTACAGCACAGAAGGTAAAGGTATATGATGCTTTGGATACACAGACAATAACTGTTGGTATGACCAGATCATTGTTTTTGGTCTTTTAACTGGATTTGATGACAATAAGAAGAATAAAGTATGTTGTCAGCCTTTGTTTCTTTTTAAGAGAAATCCAAATCATTCCCTGGTTTCAGCTTCTCAAACCTGATTTAAACAAGACATTTTTACTGATGAATTTTTAAAACTTTTCCATAACTATTCTGTAATATTCTACCCCATTTCCATGACTTTATTTAAGTGGCTTATAATGGGCATCATTAGGCCTATATAGTGATCACAGGGCGCAGTAATGAGGCTCTTCTTCCAGTGTGCTGAGACAGCCATGAAGCAAAAATGTAGCATGAAATATTGAATGGAAAGCCTTGGTGCCTACACATACAGCAGACACAAAGAGGTAACATTATCTGGCCTGGTTACAGCAGCCATGAAATATGTGCTGACACTGGGAGTCTGCTGAGAGGCCTTTTGGTTGTCTTGATGCCTTTTCCCTTCAACATGGCTGATTAGAGCGTCAGAGCTTCTCCCATGTCAAACGTTTTGGTGCAGAGCCTCCGTTCAGTGTGGCTAAGTTTTCTTGACTCATGTTTTATATTTGTTATTCAAAAGCAATATGTTTTTGAAAACACACTTCCCAGGGATTTGCGGATTGCGGAGGCTTGTTAACTTCACCCGCTTGTTAGACATTTCTACCGTCACCCAGCTACATACGCCAAACATGTGATACTACTGACATTTTGAGTCATGTAGCTCAACACTAGGAACATATTTTGTGCAACTTTGGACATGTTTTAGGATTTTTATGAATATATTTTAAACAAAAATTAAAACTTTTCCAAAACAGTGTTGATCCGAATCATTTCCAGGCCTGGAAAACCATTTTCTAATTTCAAAACTTTTCCAGGAAAGTCATGAACCCTGTTTATATCAACGTAAATGAAACATCTTTAGGTTTCGGACTGTTGTTCGGACAAAAGAAGCAATTTAAGGACGTCCGCTGGACTTTGGGGAATTACAAAAGGCGTTTTTTAAAAACAAATCTCTTATTTTTTATCACTGATAACTGATTACATGCATAGACTACATTAATTAATAATAAAAAATAACTGATAGCTGCAGGCCGACATATAATCCACTTATTATGAGATCTTTTTTTTAGCTCTGTATAATTTATTGTGCCTGACAGAGACCTTGATTGAGACCCAAAATGACCTGATTTTATTTTGGCTTTCTCTTTTTGTTTGTCCACCTGAACAGGAAGGTCCGAGGTCAGGGTTATCTACGGGACGGCGTCCCTGAAGCTGGCAGGAATTCAATGACTTATTCAAGGACACTGTTCAAGGGCAGACACTCTATCTAAGAGACAGCACCAACACCACCCTGCTGCTTCGTAGTAACTACATGTTCGCTGTCTTCTCTCCCCATTAGTCATCACCTTGATTAGGTTAAAGAAAAAATAAAACACTCCAGGGATTTCACCGGCCGGCTATGCTAATTTTTCTCTTTTGCAGTCTGAATGAGATGGTTTTTTTTTTCTTTGGTAAAGGAACCTTTCTCCTCCACCCCCATCCACCCACGCTGGATGGTGGTGGCCCTTATGAGATGGCTGGCTGGGTGAGTGCGCGCTGGTGTGTCTGGGCGTGTGTGTGTAAGCATGTTGAGCATGATAGAAAGTGGAGATGTGCATGTGTGTGTCTAAGAGAAGAGAGTGCCTGTGTGTGATTCCTAATAGCAGCAGGGGCATCAATATTTCATGGTGACAGATGGGAGAGGAAGGAGGGGAATGGGTTTGTGAGGCGCGTGTGTGTGTGTCTGCTGTGGTGTGTGTGTGTCCTCTGTTTATGCTGAGGAGAAAGTGGGCCAGTGCCTCGTTCCCTGTGTGCTGCTGCTGCTGCTTTGCTGTGTTTTCAGGAGAAACTCCATGTTCTATTCTGAGGCTGCTGCAGCGAGTCAAATAGGTTCTTCTCTGAGTGGAAGAAAAAAAAAACATAACAGGAAAGCTGAGAAATTATAGACCAGGAAATATGGTTACTGGGTGGGAGAGGGGTTTCTAAAATAAGAAAGTTAATAAGGAGACTGATCTTGAAGATTTTTAAGAAGCTCTGACACCAGTAGAGCTAATGAAATGTTTGAAGTTCACAGAGGTTTCTGTTCTGTCCAACGCCTGAGTCAATGACCCTGTATACTGTCTGCATACATTCAGATTAAGTAATAGGCAAGATTTACTAGACATTAATTTGTCTGTGGCGGGCTGCCACATTCTGAATTTCTATTTTTGGAGCTGGACTGTTCATTAGGTGCGCTGTAAGGTTATTACTTGCTCCACAGACAGAACGCCAAACACCTGGCGCAGTGAAAGCAAAACTTAAACTTCAATGCTCTAGGTCCTGAGTTTGCTTTCACTCACAAACAGCTGCTCCTCTCATCCATCGATCTGATCTGACTATCTCTGAATGGATGAACTGATCAATTATCAACCCCGTGACTAAAACTCCACAAACTGCAGCTGAAGGAAAAACAGAGGAGTTCTGCCTGTGCTGTGTTCATGGACAGAAAAAACCTCCAAAGTTAGAAAGGGGACACTGAATGCTCGTCATTCTTAACCCTGGAAATAGTCCGTCCATCCAACCATCTTCATCTGCTTATGCGGGGCCTGATTGCAGGGGCAGCAGGCCGATCAAAGCACCACAGACATCCCTCTTCCCAGCAACACTTTCCAGCTCCTCCTGGGGGACCCCAAGGCGTTCCCAGGCCAGATGAGATATGTACTGATCAGATGCCTGAACCACCTCAACTGACCCCTTTCGACGCAAAGGAGCAGCGGCTCTACTCTGAGCTCACTCCGGATGTCCAAACTCCTTAAGGCTGAGCCCAGACACCCCACGAAGAAACTTCATTTTGGCCGAGAATCCTCAGAGAATCGCCATCTTAACGTGGTGGAGTGTGCCTGTCCCTGTGAACCTGGGAGCTGTGTTGTCCGTGGCTAATAGCCCCTGGTAGGGTCTCCCAAGGCAAAGCGGTCCCAGGGGAGGGCCAGACCTTGATGAAATGGACAATTCGGACTTCACTCAGCATGGGGACCCCCACCTGGAGCTTGACCTCGGAGGGAAGCTCACCAGCGAGTAGTGGCTGGGTCTTAGACCAGGGGGCCTGGTCAGGCTCAGCCCGAAAAAATTACATGGAGTCGTCGCCTCGTGGGCCCACCACCCGCAGGGACAGAAATCAGGGTTCTAATCCCTGGCACTGCGGACTGGCCGAAATGAGTTTCCTAGAAATAGTGGTTCAACAAATAATCCTAATGTAAGGTTCAACTATTGGATTTTTTTTTTGGAGCTTTGTGGGTGCCAATGCAGGTGTTTGAAAGCTCTAGAAAAGCTAGTAAATTGAAATGAGAATATCTCGACACATTGTATTGATTGGTTTGTCATGGTGCACGAAGTGTCATATGTAGTGTCTCTTCACTCTGGCAACATCTGAGCTTCTCAGCTTTAAAAACAACATCAACACAGGCAGAGGCCAAATTTCAAGTCAAGTCGAGCACACACCCAACAAAAACGTAACAGAAAGCAACACCGCCGATCAGTAAGGAGAGCACAACACTGAAGGAGCACGAAGTCATCAAGAATGATGGAGGGCAACACAAGGTAGCAGCACAAGATATGCATCAAACCACCTTTGCCTGAGGCTATATATTTTATATGCAACCTAACACACCGGTGGCGTTAGACGCAAGATGCTGCCTGATAACACATCACGATATGTTCCATCTTCCAGCTCCAGAGAAGCTCCTGCACCCTGACAACATCCTCTGCCTGAAAGACAACTCTGGCATGTGTGTGATGAGCGTCGGGTCAGGTGTGTCTAATGATACCTAACAATGTGGCAGCAGTGTGTTGCCCTTGAAACTGCATTTGAAAAACAACACGTTAAAGTACCAGGGAGACAGCTCATGAGAGTAAAGGTCTAACAGACTGATTGATTTCAAGTTTAAAATTCATCCTTTGCTGCCGTGGTCTCGACCAGCATAATATATTCACACAGTCCCAATCAACGTGATGCTATGTAGAGATTCAATGCTGGTCAGGTAATCAGACGAAATAACCTTTGGCATCATGCCGCCACACTGACAGAAAACGTCTACAATGACCTTTTGCAAGACGTCCACCTTTATCTTAAACCTGTCTCCTTATGAATATTAATGAAGAGTGTAACATATCATGGGCTTAAGTTTCTGCTAAGAGTTGTTTACTGTGTGTCAGCGCAACATGTGTGCATGTGTCATGTACGTGTGTGGGCGCATCGCCAAGGTGACATCCCACACACCATCTTTTCCTCTGACCCCGACATTCAGTGTGCCGCTAACATATAACACAAACCACACAGGGCGCAGGAGAGGCTGCCAGCAGCAGCACCCACAAAGCAGAGGGTGTCGTGTGACATAAAAGGCGGAAAATGAACCTATTTGTATGCGCAGCTCCACAACTGGAGGCGAATAACAGCCTCCTGCGGAGACGGTTGCAGGTGCTGCTCAGAGGTAAAAAAAAGAAAAATACAAAAATAAATAAATAAAATGCACAACCTGTTAAATTGCAGGGAAAAAATAACATGCGGCACCCCGAGGTGTGTGTGTCAGCGGTGAGAGAAATTGCTCCATAAAGAGAGAGATTTAGAGGAAAGTGGTTTACAGAGGAGTGGCATCATCTGTTGCTGCAACAGCTTCTCTGAAAATATATAATGAGGACTGGTTCATGCTGAAGGAGACGATGAAGACAAAAGGAGGCTTTAGGCTCAGTTCACACCATCTTCACTGCATTTATCATACATCCTTGTGGCGATAACTACTCTTAAAGCTCCTCAATGAAGTAGTTCTTATTTTAACAATGGATCAAATTACTAGACGTAATGAACGGAAAAATAAAAGGTGTCGCTTGAAGGGACAAACTCAGAGAATTATCGCTCAGTGCTGCAGTCCTCCTCAGATTTATGGAGGTTTTCAGCCTCATTTAGCTCGTTGTTTTAGTTTAATAGCACAATTACAGTCCAGTTCAGTCTCAGTGGTCCCATCAGCTGTTCCCAGCAGCAGCAGGCAGCTGTTTTTAAGTTAACGACTAGCTGGTGAAGAAAGTGAAACGTTTATCAGCTGGAGTCAGATATATTTCTCACGAATTGGTGGAGACAAAAACCGAGCTAAAAGGAGACTGAATGACTACATTCATCATGTGGACTGAAACACAACTTCAAATGAAAGCAAATGTTGCTTTGTGTCTGCTGGATGTGTGAATAGGAAAAAAAATGAGTAAGGTTGGGAACCAAACTCTGAATTGTGTCAGTACTACCTTGTACCGATGCACATTAAATCTACCTGTGCAAAATGTTGGTACCTGAGAGTGCATCTGAGTGAGAACACTGGTTCTAGACAAGAGGTGGAGGTGCCACCAAAAGCCCCGTTTCCACCAAGCAGTTCAGTTCGGTGCACTTTTTTTCCGTGAAAAGTTGTGGATGGTACCAATGAACCGTTCCTTAGCGTCCCCATGTTTGGTCCCCCCTCTGTTGGGGTACCTAGCACACAGATCTGGTACTAAAAGGTGGAGCTGTGAACACTGCAGTCTGATTGGTCAGTAGAGGACGGTCACTCTGCTCAGGGCTGAGTTGTGTCTGGTTTTGAGGCTCATGTAACCACTGTTCATACTGTGGAGAGTTTTATTAGTAAACTGGAACTATAAAATGAAAGGATGTTTTGCTGCCTCTCACAGCAGCTGGAGTCGGAGAAAAAATCACTTCATTCACTGGGCCGACTGCCGGCAACTTTTAAGGTGGAACGTTAACGTGTAATGTTATACAATGCATGAGTTGATGACGTGAATCCATCAGCACACCTTAAATTTCACTGTGACAACTTTGACCACCACTTTAGTTTTTATTATCTCAGATGACACAGACTTTTAGTAATAAGTGGATTAATTTCAACCACATTATGGGAACTACATATATTCTAATCCTCCCTTGGAGAAAAAAAAAGCATTGTGGAGCGTAGTTCCTGTGGGCTACAGCAACACTAAACCCCTGAGCTTGCCTGAGAAGGACTAAATGCACAAAGCTGCTATTTTGAAATATCCCATGGAGAGAGACTCTCACTGCAGCCTGTTGTATTTTGTTCTGAAAATGTCAGCGTGCAGCCTCGTTCTGTGGACCATAAACCAGGTGCAGACTTCCATCTGTGTCACCACTGATGAGGAAATACAGTGAGTGCTGGACAGAGCAGTGAGTGACAAAAACCCCGCCCACATTTAAGGTAACTGTTTGCGGTGGAAACACTAGGGTCTAGGTACCATGTCTGAAGGGTTACTTTTGCTTCCAAAGGTACCATACCAAAAGTATTTGGTGGAGATAAGGCCAAAGTGCCATGAAACCTGGAAGCCAAGAGCTCCACAGCCAGTAACAGAGCTCCACTGAGCCGCTGGGCTCAACTTTAGACAGGATGTGGAAGTACACCGAAGCCGGGAAGCCAGCCACAGAGCTCTGCAGCTGCTCCGTCAGCTTCTCAGTGAGCCAAAACTATTGCTGCAGTGCCGATCAGCTGCAATCAGCAGTTCAAATATGAACGGTACCCAACCCTAGCCTTATGAACTAAGACTGTATGTTAGTGCAGTTTAAATGAGGAGTGTAAAGAGTATGTGAGCTCTTTCCCTGGATAAAAAAAGGAAAGACCAATGAAAAGGACCACACGTCTAAACAGCCAAAGTCTATAATGTTCATGCTGACTCACCCGAAGCCCTCCAGCGACGTGTCAAACTCCACAAATGCAGGTGTGACAGCTGATCCGTGCAGACGTATGTCATGGGGCGTTGTCATGGACACCAGGCACTTGACTCGAGTGAGGGGCACAGTGCTGCCCTCGGCTGAGCGCACAAGGCTGCGGCTGATGCGATACTGGCCGTTGTCCTCCGCTGGCGTGGCGAAGACGCTGTCAGGACCGAAGCCTTCCATGGACATGGTCATACTGTCTGTGAAGTCAGGAAGGACAACATTTTAATTGGGGATAAACTCAACTAATCCAACATCAAGAATAGGATTACTAGTTTACATCTAGTTTGGCTGAGGTTAGTGAACATGTTTTCTCTTGTAGCGAGGTAAAATACGGCAGGAAAAGTTTTGATCCAGCTTCAAGGCACATCTAATTTATGACCTGTGATCCAGAAGAAGAGACACAAATGGACTTTTCACTCCAGGTCCAGAGCGTGGAGTGAGAATAATGACAGCTCTGACCGTACCTCCTCTTGTGCTCTTTGAATGGAACCAGAATCCTCATAGCCTTCATGCATTTCTTTCCTCTTTCTGCCGACTCTAGTATTATGTAGCAATAAATGAATAGCTGAGGTTTCTTCACTTTTTTCTCCTCTCCTATTTTTCAAGCTCCTCCACTGCAAAAACAGGCTGTGACAGCACTTTAGGTTTAGAGAAGCTTCTATTAGGTGCATTCATTTATAAAAGACATTTATTTTTTCATTTAAAAATGTCAGACTCTTTACACTAACAGCTGTATGTGGGCAGCATCAGATCAAGCCTGGATCTTTACTGTCCCAGAAGGAGTAGAGTTAAGCCCTGGTCTGAAGTACAGTGTTTTACCTTCAACTACGAACATGGATTACTGCTTGTTGGGAGTCAGCACATCTAACAAAGACAAATTAAAGCAGGTATTGCAACACGCAGCAATGGCAGCTAATAACCCATCCTGGATTATCTTCTCACAGACAGAGAAAGATAGCACTGTGTGTTCTAACAGTGGCGGCTTGTAAAGAGCAGTAATTAGTCGGGACTTAATATCCATGCTCAGCCGAGAGGAGACACAATGAGCAATTAGGACATGCTGAGGAGCCCACAAAATTACAAACATTAACGGCTCTTAATAGAAAACAAACCATTTGTAGCAGATTCGCAGTTGAGAGACGATCTTTGTTTAAACAGCGAGTTTACACATTAACTGGATATTAATCAGAGGCCAAGAAGACGACTCTGGGTTTCCTACAACCTTCTGCTTTGATTAAGACACCTCGTGGACTTTTTTGTGTTCATTCAAAGAGTTTATTATATTTAAAAGCAACGTATTCTCATTAGTCTTCCTACAAACTCTGAGAAAATAAGTTGCCAGGCTGTTCCACTGACTTTGCAATCATCTGAACCTTTCTGAAAACCTTCAGAATCGTCCCCTTTCCACCACCAAGCCGGTGCTCGTAATTCTAACCCACCAATTAAATGGCAACTGAGAGCTCATCCTCTGCAATCACGGCCTATTCACCGCAGGATTCGTCCCAGTGATCTCGCAGAGAGGGAGCAAAGGAAAGGAGCAGAATAACTGAAAGATTGACGACCTTTTTCCAGGCTTTTAGCACAGAATGAAACTTTCTCTCTCTCCCAGGAGGAAGATGGTTTCACTGTGGCAGAGATGGGAACGGCTCCCAAATGACATTATCATTTAATAAACGTACGGGAGGTCTGCGAAGGACTAAACTCTTCAGTTCTCAGCTATTAAGAACTGATAGGTTCAGCTGTAAAGAGGCTGTCATTTCTGCCCACCAATTCAAATAACATGGTACAAAAATGCATCGCCAACTGCATGTGTCTCATGCTAGTTGTTTGTTCCCTCATCTATCTGTTTGTATAGATTTACAGTACTTTTATATATAGTTTTAGCATGTGAAATTTTAGTGTGCACAATTTCAACCTTAAAAAACTTAGTTTTCTATAAAAAAAAAAAAAAAAAAAAAAAAATCCAACCTGTACTCAGCAGTTTAGAAATAGTTTCGAGGGATGTACAGCAGCTACAACAGAAGGCAACTGCTGGTTAAAACCCACTTTTCCAATGTTAATTTGAAAGCTAAATACTCGAGGTAAGACACTGACAAACACACTTTTATAACACTTGAAATGTTCTTTGAAGTGGTCCCTGCTGTTATGGCAGAACACAGTGTGTATCCCAAGTCAACCTGTGGTTTTAAACCAGGCTGCTGTGGCTCAGAAGGTAGAGTGGGTCGTCCACTAATTGGAAGAAGTTCAACCCCCAGCTACTCCAGTCCACACGTCGAATCATCTTTAAACTAGATACTGAACCCCAAATTGTTACCGATGGCTCTTCCATCAGCATGTGAATGTGGCACCTTGTACGGCAGCTTCAGCCACCAGTGTATGAATGTGTGTGTGAATGTGACTCGTAGTGTAAAAAAAAAAGTGTTTGGAGTGGTCGGACGACTAGAAAGGTGCGATACAAGTGCACGTCCATTTACCAAAGACATCTGATACATAACACCAGAAGCAGTGTTTCCTTTGAGCCCCCTGATAGAGTGATTATCATGTGATCAGAACTAGGAGGAGAGTTGTTGCTGTCTTACTTCTCATCTCTGCGTCGTAGCTGAGAGAGCTCGGCTTGTGAACCCGGTACTGCTTCAGGAGCTTCTTGTCCCAGGCGCCGCAGTTCAGAGGGTTTCCAAGACGTAAGAACTCCCTGGAGGAGAAGAAGAGCAGGATGTCAAGAAGATCAAAAAAACAACAAAGAGAAGGACAAATTAAATGGCAATTGGTTATAACTGTTCTTCTTATGCTTATTATTGTTGAACTCCTGGTTGCAGATATCTTTACGGCTGATATCTCCAACACTCTGCAGCTCACACCAAAACAATCTAGATAAAAAAATAGAACTACAAATAAGATGTGACTGGCATATGTGTCCAAGGATGCTTTCAGACCTAGAGTTGTCTCCTTTGGTCTGAATCAGGGACTAGCTTTGTCCCAAAGTTGTATAATTGCCTAGAGTTGGTTGGTGTTCTCACGGCAGCATTTACAAGCGGACCAGATCAAATGCCTTGTGTGAGAAAGCTGCTCTTGATTGGTCAGAATTTCCATGTGGGAAAAATCCAGGAAGTAAAGAAAACGTTGAAGAAGAGTACACTGTCAAGATAAATGTGACACTTTCTAATGTCACAATGGAGGGACAACTACGCAGGTTGATTTTAGCGCTGCTCATCGTGGACTATATTGCTGTCATTGTTCATTTGAGTCAAAGCATACAGTTTGAAAACGAGGCGCGGCTCCAACTAGAAAACAATGTTTTGATGCATTGGATGTGCTGAATGTGCATATTAAGGCAGTACAGGAGGAGGCGCACATTAATAATCCTCCAGGACTGTAACATGCTCATGTTTAACCCAAACAATGTGTCATGTGACTGCAGTTGGTTCAGATCCAGGTCGGAACACGTTCTCACATGTTCTCACTAGAGTTTGTTTGTAATTGGACTGAGACCACCTCTTCAAGAAGGTCTCGTTCCGGTTGTTTTGGCGGGCACCCCAAACGAACTGCACTTAGGAGGCAAATGAACTTGAGTTTGATTGAACTGAACCAAACAGGGCAGGTGTGAAAGCACCCTTGTGTGACTTTAGATAAGAAGGTAAAACCAGTCTCTATATTCACAACAATAATGCATTTTGTTTATAAGAACTTTCCATAATATTCAAACACATTTAAAGGACAAATACATTTTAAAAAAATACATAAGTATTGTTTTTATGAACAGTTTCTAAGGTCTGCAGTGGCTCAGTATGTGAAGTAGCAGGTGGCCCCGACACTACAGAGTACAGCTGTTGTGTTTCCAGAGGGACTGAATCATAAACATGTCCTCTGTGTCCTCATAAAACTGAAAAGCACTCTGGATAAAAGCTTCCATCTAAATGTATGCAGTATGTAAAGTCAGCAGGTTGACTTGTACCCCTCAACAGCTGTGGTTAACAGCATGTTTTAGTCTGTTTAAAAATCAATGATGAGGTTGACTGGCATGCAGGTGCCTCGAATGCAAAGAGTCCCAGTGATGGTTTGTGTCAGTCGTCAGCGCGCCGAGTGAGCGACACCACAGAAACAGAAAGACTCGGGAGCTTAGCTGAGGCTGACGTTAGCAGAGCAGAGACAAACGAGAAATAACACGGGGGGGAGAGGAATTATGAAGGTGAAGTGACAGAAGAAGACTGACAGCACACGAGTGAGGTAGACAGACTAACAGGGAGGAGACAGGAGAGGAGGGTGGGAGACAGATTGACAGCTACAGATATGTTTACCTCCAGCACAATGAGGGGGGAAAGAGAATATCAGCCGAGGGATTTACATATAAAAAGAGTCAACCATGTGCATGTCAAATAACTTTCCCCCGTTCTTCAACCCCAACCTCCCACCTCACTTAACTAGTCAAGCGGGAAATGAGAATCGCTCGGGTTAGTCTGCATACACAGCCCTCTTTCACACACTGAAACCTGTCAGAGCAGATTAGGCTTCCCAAATGGAAACGCCTCACCTCTACGTATAGTCCCACTAACATACTAACAGCAGAATATCAATGAGGCGATCTCCCAGTTTGCACCTGGCAGGTTAAGTTCAGGGATGCAGTGGGTAAAACATTAGCCAAGTCCAGTACCTAAGTGCCATCGGCTGCAGGGCCTGTGAGGCCAGCCTCTCAAACATCCTCTGCAGCGGAGGGTGCAACGGATGGTCCTCGTCGCCCAGGGCCTGACTGCAGCGCTGCAGCAGCCGCTGGTGGAGACAGGCTTCACACAGCACCTGCTGGTTCCTCTCACTGTTCACCAGGAGCTGGAGGATGTTGGCCACCGCCAGCTGCAGGTCCAGGGCGTGCTGGAGGGAAACAGGAAGAGGCTTTTAGTTTTCATTTTTATATCTGATTTACAGGACTGTTGTGTCTACAGCTGCAGGTACATGGACAATATTTCTTAAATCTGATTAAAATAATGCTGAAGAGAGATTGCTCCAATGTAACTGTTTACATGGACTCTAAATAAAGTGATCTGATAAGATGTGCGTTCACATGCCCCAAAGCATTTTATCAGAATATAATTTTTTGACTTGCGTTGAGTGGTTCCACTGGCTTTGAAGCATCTAATCTGTCAGAAATATAACAGAAGAACAGGACTTTTTTCCCAGGATATTTTGTGTAGCTGCAAATTACAGACGCAGAATTGGTTGGAACTACAATTTACCAACGGTTCCTAAACGTTTCATATGCAGGCTACTGCTACTGGGTTGAGTTAAATGGCGGCCAGCGGCGTTAGGTTGAAACACGGAAGAAAAAGAACGAAAGTTAATGGGGTAGAAGTCCGAGCAGGGTGGGTGGATGGGTCCAACAAACACCAACTTTCACCCAGGAAAGCTGTGTTTGTGTCCCGTAAGATTATAAACCCAACCATGTGCTTTTGTTGCCTAAACACAGCCATGTGTTTTTTTTAAATGCATTAATTGCTGAAGAAAAAAAAAGTCAACTCACGGTGTTGTACCAGCGTAGTGCTTTTATTTTGAAAGAGACTGTATGTAAATGTTAAATTTCCTGTAAAAACGGAAGTGTATTTTGAAAGAACACAATGCATGTAACAGGCATAACTTGACACAGTGTCCCAGAACGTCAACATCCTGGACGTGGGAAGTCGATGACTGAATGTTGATATGTGACGAGGTTGGAGTGAGAATGTGTTGTTAACTATAACAGTGACCGGCTGCGTATCATGCTGACATTAAAGGACAGCTTTTTTTGTCGGTGTCTAACGCCCACCGAATTTCAACGACTACTGAGTGAAACAGAGTTGGCTACTGGTATGCACAGCAACTCCATATTACAGCCTGTAACAACAAGATTACATCAGGCTACATTTTTAAATCAAAGAATACATTTATTAATCAGAGCGCTCATATAAGAACGCAGCACTAGCAGAGCGCTAATTTTAAATTTCTAACGACCGTCAAAACCAGCAGAGGGAGAGTCAAAGAAATAGCTGTTGCGGTTTGTAGTGTGCAGGGAACGCACCAGCTGGTTCACCTAATGTTCGTGATCCAGTCGGAGTCACGTTTACAGGAGTATTAGGCGCTAATATTTTCCTACTGAACAGATTACAGAAGATTTATAACACCCCTTGCCCCTTGATTGGAAAGTCCTTTGAATCAGACCACTCTCTTCTGACTGAGGTGTTCACATGAGGCATTTTATTCCTTTGGGCTATCACTCTGATTATTAGTGGAATATCAGGGTCCATGTAACACACAATTAATACGATGAATTTTCCAATTTCTCAGTTCAATCTCCATAAAATGTAAAATAATGTGATTTTTTGGCTTTGACACGTAACAAACACTGAGTCCAACTGACAGTAAAAGCTATTCCCTGGCCCTGCATGTAACCCCTTCACCCACTTCAACAGGAAGTGCCTGTTAGCACATTTCCTCCTTGCGTTTCCTCACCTCTGGCTGACTGTCTGAGCAGACGGAGGGCAGCAGGTCCAGCATGGCCAGGACGGCCCCTGGGTGGATGACCACCATGTCGGACGAAGACGAGGAGGAAGCGGGGTGGGAGGTGTTGGCTAAGTGGAGCTTCAGGTCTGTCAGGGCTTTGACCGGGGCGGGAGGGCCCGATGTACCATAGTAGCCTTGTCTGTGAGAGAGAAAGTTACATTCAGTTAAAGCTGGCTGAGTCAAACCAAAGTTATTCACATGTCTTTGATATGTCAGCCATTAAGTGTTTTACAGAACACAGGTGATGGAGATGGGTCGAACATAAAAGTTCAGCAAGAAGAAACAACAGTACAGTGTTTTGTCCTTAACATCTTGTTTTGCCACAGGGAACTCTGCTGATTCCTGTTAATACAGTCATGAATATGCTGATTAAAACAACATAAAATCATCCTAATTTCAGTTCAGTCCGAGGTAGGACATTAACTCGTCTGTTTACTCTGAGAGCCTGGAGCTTTATTTGGAGGCCCTACTTTACTGTAAAATATGTAACTGGCTCACAGAAACAAGAAGAGTGTCTGCTAAATATTCAGATTTACAGCTACAGTGTCGTCTAGATAATCAGTGGAAACAGTCTTTTAAAGTGGACAAAAATAAAGACATTACTGGACCAATGTAAGGACTGTATTTAACACTTTGACTCCAACTTTCTTTAACATGACTCAGCGCTCCTCACTCTTCACGGATGGAGGTGTCAGTCGAGCCCTCCTCGTGTGCGGAGAGCAGGAGCTCTGCCGGGGCCTGCAGCAGGGCAATTAGACAAATAGGCGTGTTGCCACGATGCAAATTACAGAGCGGCAAATCCCCCCTCAGGAGAGATGTGGAGCTGTAAAGGCTGGAGTCAGCAGAAAGTGCTGGAGGGGTTGGATGTGGGGCAGGAAGCTAACTGGGTTGTTCATGTTCCCACTGGCTAGAAGCCTCTTTAATAGTTTTAGAGTAGAAATGGAATTGTGGAGTATTTCTGCTGCGTTTCAAGGTGAAAGAGGACAAAGTTAAGACCTGCAGACACAGCTGACCTGTGATTGGCTGGCAGTGGGCTACATAAGAAGCTCCAGCAGTAACTCAACATGGTGGTCAGAGCTTGCACAAGCAAATGAGAAGGAGATAAGCAGTGGGTCCAAAATCCAAACAACACACTGACTGTATACAGTGTATATGATGTACTGACTGTTAGTAGTGTTTTCACAGTTAGTCTAAAAAGTACGTTGTTTTGTTTTTGCAAATTACACTTCACAATCAGACAGCCAAAATGTTTTTCCAAGAATTTATTTGTTATTTCCTGTTTCCTGAGGTGTTTTACCACCATCCATAAATTTAAAGCACTCTGCATCCTGCCTGTTTTCGGGATATTTTGTTACGTTTACAGTGTGAACTCACCACATACTGGGGACCTGCTAAGATTTAGGCTTAACTAACGACACACTAACAATTATTTTCATTATCAATCAATCTGCCCATTGTTTTCTCTATAAATAAATTCCAAATTTTGTCAATAAAATGTCAGAGAATAGTGTTATTTCCCAGAGCCCAAGGTGATGTGTTCAAATGGCGTGTTTTATCCGACCAGCAATCCAAAAATTCAGTTTACTGTCATGTACGTCAAAGAAAGTTCCCATATTTCAGAAGGATCAAACTGTTTGGCAAACGTTTGGCTATTTTTGCTTAAATTACTAAAACGATTATTCCATTGTCAAAACAGTTGCCAAATAATTTTCTGTTGATTAATTTTTAAACAAATAATAAATTAGTCGACTAACTGTTGCGGCTCTACTTGGATGTAACATGTAACATGAATTTGGGACACAGCTAAGTTTCTCTACATTTTGGCCTTCCTTCAACACAAATCGTGTATTTTACATGTAAAAAAAATTATCTCTAAGGTGGATACATCTCAAAATCTCAGCTTATTTTAGTATGCATGACATAATCGTGTTGTAATTTGTGGGATAACTAACCAGATATTGAAAAATACGTAAATGTGAAGAGCTAAAACTCGATTTTTGCTGCGTTGACAGTGTACGTGACGACTAGAGAGTAGATAAGCCGTGATAAACCAATTACTAATTTTCCAACAGAAAGCGGAAACGTTTCTCAGCATAGTCACCAGAAGAACATGTTGGCATTGTACGTTTCTGCAAACCAAGAATACCTTACATTTTACGTTTCATATCATATCAACATTTCTTAAGTGACGTAGTATATAAGCTGACTTTGCCATCCCAAGGTGGAGGGGTTGGTGGACGGGGTGACCTCTGACAAGACGCCTGCCAAAGTGCAGACCACTGTTTGAGAACAATAAACAACAAAAAACTTTTTTTTAGCAAGTCATCATTTTGTTTCCAGCAGCTTGTCATCCATCAAACCAGTTTGTTTTTATGTGACCCATCACTGTTTTTTAACTCAGGATAGTGCCACAAAAAGCGGCTGTATTTTACCCAGACATCGCTGTGTTTCCTCTGGCGATATTGCCATGAAAGCAGTTGCATTTTCACCAAGATGTCGCTGCATTTCCTGTCAAAATACAACAACCAAAAGTGGTGGTTTTTACTAGGAGATTGTTGCATTTCCAGCTGGGATAGTGCCATGAAAAGCAGTAGTTTTTTACCCAGACATCGCTGTATTTCTAGTGGGGACTGTGCCACCAAAACCAACTACCATGACCTTTTTATAACCATAATCAAGTGTTTTTTGTGCCGAAACCTTGCTACACGTTAACCACAGTGTCTGTTCTTTGTGGAAACGTTGTTTGTGGAAACGGTATATTGCCAACATTTTTTTCTGGCGACTGGGTTGAGATTTAGCCATGTCGCTGTTATTCAGAGGTTTTCATGTGGATGAAGTCTACGGCGTCAGCAGTGGAAATATCATAACATGCACCACTGACAGAGCCTGGGTTTATTTTTTAGCCTGTCACAAACGTGATGACCGAAACACTGATTGCTGCAACACTGTACGAGATGTTTCAGAGCTGCTGCGCATCATTTGGATTGAGATTTAATCTTGGGAGACGTTTTCATTTGCATCAAACCAGGCAAGTAGTGAGCAATTAGCATCTAGCTTTGCTCACGTTTAATGTGTTGTGAGATAATTTGAGGACAGAAAAATGTTTAACAATCCACATAAAATCATATTACAATCACAGAACCTTTACGGTTGTTGAACAGTGGTTGTAAGGCAGGCGTAGTGTTTTTAAAACAGCAATTAAGTCCACAAAGAGGAGCTTATAGTGAAGCACACAAGCAAGGACGAGGGCCTTATCATCTCTAATAGTCAAATTAGTCCACCTCATGAATATGCAGCCTTGAAGCGGATCCAGACAGACAGAAGGGGGAACTACTGAGAGGAGACCCCCAGTTTCACCTTGACTGTTATCATACCTCACTAAGGCAGAGTACGTTTTAACCGTCCCAGCCGTTTTCCCTTTTGTTAATGAAATTCAAAGAGCAGCAGAGTCTGGGTTTAGGGTGGAGGGGGCAACTTCAGCTGAGAGAGGAGACAAGAAAAGGAGGGGGAGGAGCAGGAGGGTGAAGAAGAATGTGATGAGGAGAAAGATGCCTCTTCAGACTGACAGTAACTTGGCTGATTCTGCGTGTGTTTCCCTGCCTGAGAGGAGCTGTGAAAAGTGTTTTAAATAAAGTGTTAAGACAGAAATGTATCTGTGGTGGTAACAACAGGAGTCATTCATCATTTATCTCTTTTTTTTGTTGGTTTGTCACAGTGCTGATTTTTAAATGTTTTTTTTGCTGCTCCAACTGTTCTGACAGGCTGTGTAACGTACTCGTTTTCATCACTCTGTCTGTACTCTATGTTTTCGTCCCATCTGAATATGAATAAAGACGTAAGGAATTAGAATCAAGGATAGCCAGTAATATTTAATATTTATGCTTACATCATGTGCAATAACTTTATTAATTTATTTTCCCTGCAAATAATGTTAACTTATTTAACCTTCACGGTATATGTTAGCGCTGCTTGTGTGTGCATATGTATGCATGTGTGCGTTTAGAGTATGAATAAATGATATTTCTTCCTTTAACCTTTATTATTTATTTAATACTTTTAAATGAGCTCTGCTTCATTCTGTGCATTGAATTTCTTTGTGTTTACTTACAATGAATATCTGGGGAAATTCTCCTACTGTGCAACTTAAACACTGAACAATCTTCCAAAAGATCTAAAATTAGAAACACTTACATCCATCGATGAATTTCAGGGCATCATAAAGAATGTGGTGACAGAGGCGTGTGCTTATTTTTCTTGAGTAATTGTTGTTTTATTGTGTATTTTTTGTATTATATGTTGTAGTTGTTGCATTTTAAATGTGTTCTGATTGGCTGCTACCTCGGCCAGGTCTCTCTTGTAAAAGAGATTTTCAATCTCAGTGGGACTTCCTGGTTAAATAAAGGTTAAATCATAAAAAAAAAAAACAATGACAGTAAAAGGAATTTAATTTAATTGAATTAAGAACTAGTGCCGACATGACTGGTTGCTTAATAATTTAGTCGATCAACAGAATATTAATTTACAGTGATTTTGATAACTGATTTATTGCCTAAGTGATATATTTTTTTATCAGCAACAATCATTTGGTCACAGCTTCTTTAAGGGACTTGGGTTAGAAACCGGAGGATCGCCAGTTTAAGTCCCCGTCCGGCCCAAAAATGGAGTGTGTACTGGTAGCTGGAGAGGTGCCAGTTCAACTCCTGGGCACTGCTGAGGTGCCCCTGAGCGAGGCGCCGAACCCCCAACTGCTTGGGGCGCCTGCCCATGCACGTATAGGTCCTGTTTGTACATGTGTGTGTATTACGGGCCTGTGTGTGTGACAACAGAGTGAAAACATTGAATTTCCCTTTGTGGGATTAATAAAGGATATAAAATTTAAAATAAATTTAAAAAAAAATTTAAATTAAACATGAGGGTTTCCTTATTTTTTGTCAATCAATATGATTGAAAGGCTGCAACTAAGAATTTTTTTGTAATAATTTATCTACCAATCATTTTCTAGATTAATTAATAAATAAATTTGTCTACAAAAAAATCAGAATAAAAGAAAAAATGATTGTTAAAACTTCACAAAGTAAGATGAGGACAAGTGGCAAATCCTTAAATTTAAGAAATTACAACCATCAAATTTGCTTGAAATAGTCCAGAACTATTAATCAATTATCAAAACATGTTCTGATTATTCTTTGTGGATCATCTTATCAATCGATGGACTAATTGTTTCAGCTCTTATTTCAGTGTAATTTGAATCGTTGGGGTTTGCTGGTCAAACAAAACAATTTGTAGTTGGGCTCTGCATCATAATTCATTATTATTTGACATTTTAAATATTGAATAAAGAATAAATGTATTCAAAAATACATTGAATAGATTATAATATAAAGAAAACAATAATTAGTTGTGGACCATAAATGTTGAACAGCTGTGAAGTGTGTTGGAAGTCTGTTTAATCCTTGTTACTCGACTGATGGTAAGCAACTTTACCTAAAAGATTCACCAGACAGTTAGAAGAGTTCATGACCACTTCGCCACTAGTGGGCGCTCTTAGTGTCGAGTGGGGGTGAGGAAAAATGGAAAAGAAAAGATGAAGGTGAGGAAAGTGGCAGAGCGCTGTAGCTACCTCTTCCTGGCGAGTGCTGGCGTGCCCCAAGGCGAGGGCAGCGAGGTCTCATGAGTCAGGCAGGGAGGCACCTGCTCCGCACGACTGCATGGCAGCACACACACACACACACACACACACACACACACACACACACACACACACACACACACACACACCAGGACACATTCGGACACACACATGCACGTACACACCCCAAAACAAGTGCAAATACACACACATGCACACATTTGCAAACACACCCACAAACACAAACAAAGCACAGGTATACACACACCCATGTGCGCACACACACACACACACACACGCGCCCACACATGCAGCCGCGCAGATGGACCAGGCCGAGGATGAACAGCCAGACAGCACCAGAGGTTAGAGGAGGAAGAAGAGACGGAGAGAAAAGAGAAGAAGGAAAGAAGCTGTTAGTGGAAAGCTGGAAGGAGAAACAGGATCAGAGCTACAGCTGGAGCACATGCATGACGCCAGCTAGAGCTACACATGAGCTGTGCACGCAGTGTTGTCACGGTGACCAACCCTTCAACTTTGATACAGCTGGCAGGCGTTACAACAAGGAGTTTAATACTTTCAGCAGACGCAATCAGAAACTGCTCCACTCCACTGCAGGTGGTGTAAACAAGCACAGAAGAAGAGGACCGTCACTGATGATTCTCCGGCCTGTTTATTAACTGCAGTCACAGGCGTAGATTTTAAGGGGGAACGCAGGAGCATGTGCCCCTCTATATTTAGAACATATGTGTTTGTCCCTCTTAATAAGAATATGAAAGTAGCAGAGGACTTTTATTTTGAAATAGATGCAACTACGCCTCCGGTAAAGTAGGTGGTGGCCGGATGTGATCTCAAATTGCAATCTGCCAAATGGAAAAAAGATGGAGCAAGCAGTTGAAGCAGGAGCTATCATGACCTTTAAACATGGATGCACAAAGAGAACTGGATAAAGCACTGGAGGCAGGGCCCCATTCATTCCTATGAAAGTCGCTTAGTGGCGCATGAAGCCAAAAAAAGGTTGATTTCCGCAGTGTGAAATAACCCGTATTTTCTACATCACTGAGCCCGTAGAGGAAGTGTACCAGAGACTTTGCCGGCCAGGTGGCTACCTTCTGTTTTAGCTCTCGAATGAGGATTAAATAGGGCTGGGCGATATGACGACTATGTGCAATATCTTCTCCAAGTGCAGGTCCCAAAGCCAGGCCGCCCAGCCTCAAGTGGGCAGTGGTGACGTCTCGTCTGACCCTAGATGACCCCCGCTTCTCACCCTCAAACAAGCCTATCTGCTTAATGTTACTGTTTCATGTTCGCTGTCAGCCGTATTAGAAGTTGTGTGAAGTTGCAGCTCAAAAACTCAACGTTTCCTTATTTTGCTGCTTCAAAATAAAAGTTTAAATGTAACAAAAGCTTAAAGAGACAGCTGCTAAAACAGAGCGTGAATACAGAGAGTGAATGCAGGTGTCTCAGCACAGACCGTATGAGGAAATTAAAGTGTTTTTCGGACATTAAATCATGTAAACATGATCTCTTTGAAACCCAAAACACAAGAATGAACCTGAAAATGAGCAAAGAATGTCCCCTTTAAGAACTCCAACATGTCGAAGGGCTGCAGATGAACATGAGATCTACTACAGAAACGTCCTCGATGAACATGTGGCTGCAATCTGCTAAACTTTAAAAGGCTTTAACACTTTCTTTGACACTGAGAACTCACTGGTCCCACGGTCCAATAATACCTCAGTCAGTAATGACAAACAGTCATCAATGTGTTGACTTATTTAACCACCAACAGTAAATGAATAACTTGTTGACAACAATCCTTATTTATTTATTAGCTCGATGGTCGGACCACAGGCAGAGAGATGCATTTGACCCTCCCTGTCTGATTTATGGTCCAATATACGCATCACTGACAGGCTCTTAACTCACACAAACACATGCACACAATATCTGCTGGCTATTGTGTGAGCAGAGAGGACTGAACTCCTCCTGTTGTATGATGACATTTGGCTCTAAGACAACACTACAGAACAAACATAGTGTGCTTTATTCTTCACAGAACAGGATCTCTCACTCTGTGCTACATAAATACATGTCACAACTAAAACCCGGGGTTCCTGTCACCCACTGACCTGTCAAAGGAGTCGGTGGCCATCTTGTACAGGTAGATGAAGAGCTTGCTGCAGTGTTTGAGCGTGGGACACACGCTGTCTCCTGCGCAGCCTCCAGGGGCAGCCTCGTCCTCCAGCAGCCTCTGGAAAGGCTGAGCGTTAGAGGGGAAGACGCTTGTCGGACCGAGCTTCTTAGTGTCTGAGAAACAGCCCAGCAGCCTGTTGGAGAGCAGACAGAGTGGTTCACATGAGTAGAGTTTGGTTTTACAAAGGGCAAGTTCACCATGCACCACTACAGGCAGAGGACACAAAAAAAACTTAAATTCCCCCTTAAATAACCCAGTACCAAGTAGTATCAAACCTTCTCTTCTCAAATGATAAAGTCATTCAATCCTTTTTGTATCCACATCTAAAAAAAATGTCTATTTGTATGGTTTTGCTTGCAGCCAGTCACCACAGGCGCTCTTCAATTTAATTCAAGGTGTGATTGGCCCACTGCTACAGCAGCTACAGCCCATATAGTCCATGCTGTGGTGAAGTTGAGTTTGGTGTATTTGACGGAGTCGGCAGTTCAGCGTGCCAGGATGCCTCTAAAATCTTCAAAAGTATGGCTATAGTAAATAACCTGGTATTAAATGACGTAGTCTATTGGTATTGGTATCATCTTAAGGGTGCTGGTATTGGTACTGTTATCTTAATTTATTAAACAACATTCAGCCCTACTCTTCATGCATTACACCGTAAAACTTAAATCAATAGCCCGGGCTACTATTTGCTTAAATCACCGAAATCAACAGGCCTATATTTGGGACAGGCCTTTATTTCCCTTGACACAAAACTGTTGCTCAGCAAAGATCAGGAAATACAATCAAACTGTTAAGAATAAAAGAATAAATAAGACTCATTCATTTGATCTAGCTCCGACAGACAGAGCATCAGAGACAGAGAAAGTTACGGCACCCATCATGCCGACATAACACCACTTTATCCTGTTAAAACAATCCTCACAACTTGGATTAATTTTTATGAAAAACCCTTTTGACTCTTTTGATCTGAGGACCCTTACAGACTGAAGGAAAAAGGAATACTTTACAGGGTAATCGAGGGATGGACACATCATTTGAGGTAGCCAACAACTCGCTTTTATACATCCAAAGAACTTCTACGAAAAAATGACATACTTGGCAACCAGACCAGACCTCTAACTGAGACAGGTCTTTATTTGTCAAAATGTGTAGCCACACTGGGCTAGTGAAAGGGACTGGGTGTTTAATTTAAGTTTTACAGTATATTACACCATCATGCAGTATTTAAAAAACCTTTTGTGATTTATCAACAGCTACATTTATTTGTCCCCCTGCGTGTCCACATTACATTGAGTCTGAATAGTTTGACAAAAAATATTCCCAACTCAATTAAGATTTTCTGACATTTATAAATGATTGTAAAAATGTCACAAATGGTAAACAAATATTTCTTGTTTGTTTGTTATTGATAATAATACTGTCTGTATCTTATAATAATTAATACATGCCTTAATATGTGTTATGTAAAACTCAAGGTATTTAGGATTGCTTGATAAAACATCCCTGCAT